>CM022299.1:473630704-474230704 GCA_011799875.1 Thinopyrum elongatum | reverse complement strand
TCAAATTTTTCAACAAGATTTTCACCCTCCAAATTATCGGGACGCCTTCTAACTAAAGTTGACTCTTCTCCAGTCCCTTTTTCATCAATATTAATTTTACTAAACAAGGAATCAATATAAGAAACACTAATCATTTTAAGATCTTCATCACTTTTATGAAAGCAATCACTAGAAAACGCCTTTTCTAAAAATTCTCTTCTAGCTCTAAGCATAGCGGTTCTTTTCTTACTTTCATCCATAGAAACATAAAGAGCTTTAATTGATTCCTCAACTTTAGGCCCAAAAAATTTCATCTTGAGATTTTCCACATCATGAGAAATTCTATCAACACTTCTAGACAAATCATCAATCTTATTCAACTTTTCTTCCATCGAAGCATTGAAAACTTTTTGAGTATTGATAAATTCTTTAATATTATTCTCAAGATCAGAGGTGTTCCTATTATTATTATAAGAAGGATTACCATAGGAATTACCATAATTATTAGAGGAATTACTAGGAAAAGGCCTAGGATTAAAATTACCTCTACAAGCATTGTTATTGAAATTGTTTCGCGAGATAAAATTCACATATATGGCATCACTATTTTGCTCAATCAAAGTAGACAAAGGCACATCATTAAAATCAATAGGAGCACTTTTACTAGCAACCAATTTCATCAGAGCATCAACTTTTTCACTCAAAGAAGAAATTTCTTCAATCGAATTAACTTTTTTACTAGTAGGAGCTCTTTCGGTATGCCATTGTGAATAATTTTCCATGATATTATCAAGCAATTTGGTGGCTTCACCCAGAGTAATTTCCATAAAAGTACCACCCACGGCGGAATCTAAAAGATTACGAGAAACAAAATTCAACCCCGCATAAAATTTTTGTATGATCATCCAAAGATTTAACCCATGAGTTGGGCAATTCCTTAGCATCATTTTCATCCTTTCCCAAGATTGTGCAACATGCTCATGTTCAAGTTGCTTGAAATTCATAATCTGGGTTCTAAGGGAAATAATTTTTGTGGGCAGAAAATACTTAGTGATAAAAGCATCTTTGCACTTGTTCCCAGAATTGATACTATTACGAGGCAAAGAAGAAAACCAAATTTTTGCATGATCTCGCAAAGAATACGGAAATAATTTCAACTTCACAACATCATTGTCCACAACTTTTTTCTATTGCATATCGCATAATTCAAATGAATGTGTTAAGATGGGACGCGGCATCCTCATTAGGAGTACCGAAAAATTGATATTTCATAACAAGATTCAGCAAAGCAGTATTAATATCACAAGTCTCCGCACTAGTGGCGAGAGGAGCAATCGGAGTGCTAAGAAAATCATTGTTGTTGGTATTTGAGAAATCACACAACTTGGTGTTCTCTTGAGTCATGATGACTTCGCAACAAGATTGCACTCAAAAACAGATCTGACGAGAAAACGGCGAACGAAAAAGAGGGCGAATAAAAACTGCAAATTTTTGTGAAGTGGGGGAGAGGAAAACGAGAGGCAAATGGCAAATAACATAAATTGCGAGGAGATGAGATTTGTGATTAGGAACCTGGTATATATTGAAGATCCTCCCCGGCAACGGCGCCAGAAATTCCTTTTGATGGCGGCTTGAACTACGTCGGTATTTCCCCAAAGAGGAAGGGATGATGTAGCACAGCAGCGATAGGTATTTCCCTCAATGATGAGACCAAGGTTATCGAACCAGTAGGAGAATCAAGCAACACAACATAAACAGCCACTACACACAAATAACAAATACTCGCAACCCGACGTATTAAAGGGATTGTCAATCCCTTTCGGGTAACGCCGCCAGAAATCGGCAAACAGACGTGAGAGAGTTGTAATAATTTGATAGATCGAACGCCAAATAAAATAAATAACAATAAATTGTAGCAAGGTATTTTTGGGTTTTTGGAAATATAGATCTGAAAATAAAAGTTGCAAATAAAGAAAAGAGCGAATAGCAAAACAGATCTTGAAAGCAAATATATTAAAGAAGAGACCCCGGGGGCCGTAGGTTTCACTAGTGGCTTCTCTCGAGAAAAATAGCAAACGGTGGGTAAACAAATTACTGTTGGGCAATTGATAAAACTTCAAATAATCATGACGATATCCAGGCAATGATCATTATATAGGCATCACGTCCAAGATTAGTAGACCGACTCCTGCCTGCATCTACTACTATTACTACATACATCGACCGCTATCCAGCATGCATCTAGTGTATTAAGTTCATGGAGAAACGGAGTAATGCAATAAGAACGATGACATGATGTAGACAAGATCTATTTATGTAGAAATAGACCCCATCATTTTATCCTTAGTAGCAACGATACATACGTGTCGGTTCCCCTTCTGTCACAGGGATCAAGCACCGTAAGATCGAACCCACTACAAAGCACCTCTTCCCATTGCAAGATAAATAGATCAAGTTGGCCAAACAAAACTCAAATATCGGAGAAGAAATACGAGGCTATAAGCAATCATGCATATAAGAGATAAAAGAAGACTCAAATAACTTTCATGGATAAAAAGATAGATCTGATCATAAACTCAAAGTTCATCGGATCCCAGCAAACACACCGCAAAAAGAGTTACATCAAATAGATCTCCAAGAGACCATTGTATTGAGAATCAAACAAGAGAGAGAAAGCCATCTAGCTACTAACTACGGACCCGTAGGTCTACAACGAACTACTCACGCATCATCGGAGAGGCACCAATGGAAGTGGTGAACCCCTCCATGATGGTGTCTAGATTGGATCTGGTGGTTCTGGACTCTGCGGCGGCTGGAATTGATTTTTGTCAACTCCCCTAGGGTTTCTGGAATATTGGGGTATTTATAGAGTAAAGAGGCAGTTCGGGGGGCAGCCGAGGTGGGCACAACCCACCAGGGCGCGCCTGGGCCTCCAGGCGCGCCCTGGTGGGTTGTGCTCCCCTCGGAGCACCCCCCAGGCGCTTCTCCGGCCCATTGGATGTCTTCTGGTCCAAAAAAATCCACAAAAAGTTTCGCTGCATTTGGACTCCGTTTGGTATTGATTTCCTGCGATGTAAAAAACATGCAAAAAACAGCAACTGGCACTTGGCACTATGTCAATAGGTTAGTACCAAAAAATGATATAAAATGACTATAAAATGATTGTAAAACATCCAAGAATGATAATATAACAGCATGGAACAATCAAAAATTATAGATACGTTGGAGACGTATCAGCGGGCGAAAGATAAAGCCCGCCACTGCTTATTAAGTATACTGAGGGCTAGTACCGTCCCTTGCCACAACTAAATTTAGGCAAGCCGCGTGAAAAAATGAAATTTTGAACAAGAATACGGTGACGGGCGCTTGTCCTCCCCCGCCACTGCAGTACCTGGCGGGCGCTTGTCCCCGACCCGACCCAACCGTCGACGCACCCTTTTGTTTTCCACTGTCTCATTTTCTGTCAGTTCCGCGACTGCTCCCTCGCTGTCCTGCACCTCGACCGTCGTCGCCGTCCCTCCGACCAGCCGCTGACTCGTTCTACGTGACCGCTGCCGGATCTGCTCGCCGTCGCGTCGTCCACCTCCACCGCGCGCAGCCCCGGCCCCGTCCTCCGCCTCGACCGATGCCGACACATCCCGCGCCTCGATCGTTGCCGCCGTCCTCCACCTCGACCACCACCATCTTCCCACTGTACTTTCCTCCACCGTCACGTCCGCGGCCGAAAAAGCCGCCAAAGGTATACTCTCCGTGACTAAATTACGCTCTAGGGTTTAGAATTTGTATCTTATTAATTTGTAGATTAAATTACATTTTAGGGTTTCAACTTCACCAATAGTAGTAGTTGTACATGATATTCACAGGGTTTAGCATGAACATTGTGAAATATGACAAGTGGCAATGGTGTTTGAATTTTCTTACATATGACAAGTGCATAGGCTTCATGTTATTCACAGGGATTTGAAAAAGAGTGACAAAGTTTTTGTGAAACGTTGATTCTTTTCCGTTTTTCAAAATTTCTGTCACTCCATATGTCAACTTTTTAAGCAAAGTTCATGCCCAATTTCATTTCCCATAACAATATTATTTAATTTCTCAGCCAGTTCCTCTTCTCAAACTTACTTTCATAAGCTAGTACTCAGGTCAACCATTTACAATTGATAAGTGCTTCATAATGATTATTAGGGATCATGAGTAGTAAGATCTGCCATATTTGTAAATGTCCATGTATGGATAGTGTGGATACTGCAGTAGATTTCGGGCTCTTCTTGAGAAAAGGATTTAAAAAATCAGTGGTAACAGTCTTATACTTCAATTAATATTCTTTTCTAACCATTCGTACAATTATTGTACTGACTTTATTGTTAATGATTAATTGCTGCATATATAGTGTATCCCATGCAACATAAGGGTTGACTTCAACAAGTTATGCGGTAATGCTATGTACTTCGAGGATGATATGGGCCGCACATTCTTAATGTATGTGCATAAACGAAAGGATAGAACCATCATATATGGCGATGAATGGAAGCAGTAATTGCACAGAATAATCTCATCGGAGGAGAGTACATATCCTTTTCCTTGAAAGGAGATGTCAATAGGTTAAGGACAATGTATTTCTGCAGTGATGACGATGACGATGACAACCAGGATCATGACGATAGCCAGGATTAGCAGGATGATGGAGACAGCCAAGATGACGAGGATAGCGGTGAAGATGAGGACAGCCAGGATGAGGAAGATGATGACGATGAGGAAGATGATGATGATGGTCCATTAAGTTCTGCAATTTTCTCTGAAAGAATAAGGAAGCTTACTCGAGATGAGACCATGAATATTACCGCGATGTTATCATCAAGTGTAGCCTTCGCGGGGAAGCCATTTGTGCACCACTTAACTAAAACCAACATCGTGAAAAAAGTCATGGTGAGATGATTTGTATTCTTTCATCTTTTTTTATAACCAAGTATGGTGAGATGTCTAACATTGCATGCTCTCTGCTTTTAATGATGGGGAGTGCAGAAGTTACCTATCAAGATGTTTTTCAGAGTGGACATTCCTGCCGTCGGCACCGCTGGAGTACGCCATGGACCAACAGGGCGTGTCACCAGCGTTCAGTACAAGACAAAAACAGACGAACGCATATCCTTTTGTAGGTCTGGCTCGCGGGAGTTCATGATAGGAAAGAGTGAACTACGGGTGGACACCCTTGTGATAATCAGCATAAGATAAAGCAACGGCAATGACTTAGATGTTGATTGTCGTTGACCATGTTTAGAAATATGTTCTTAAGTCATGAATTTATCAGCCGATGAACTGTTAGTTAATTAGTATGTTATGATGGATGTGATCAATACATTGATGTTTGTTTCTCCAGTCGAACAAATCTGAAGTGTTATTTAATTATTTCGTCGTTTGTTTCCAAACTAAATTCAATCTGCTTCAGTTAGAGCATCTCTAGCCGCGCCCCCAACAGGCCCCCAGGACATTTTTTAGCGCCGGCGCTGAAAAAATGGCCCAGTCACGCCCCCAGGAGCCCAATTTTCGACGGTTAGGCCCGAAACTGGCGCCGGCGGACCCAAGAAGAACCCGGGGCGCCCGGGGGCACCGGGGGAATCGTTTTTGGCGCGAAAGAACGGTGGGCCCACCGAGTCAGCGACCCCCGCGCATCGTTGTCCTCATCACCTCGGTTTCTCGCGGGGAATCAATGCCAAGGCTGCCGCTGGTCAGCCTTCCATTGATTCCTCACGGGCGGCGCAGTGTGGCTACATGCCACCTCCCACCACGCGTACACACATTTGCCGCCCCCCCCGGCCGCTATAAAAGCCGCCCCCTCCCTCGCCGGTGGATGCACTCGCCCGCAGCCCCCCTCTCTCGCCGCCGACGCCCTCACTTCCCCTCTCTCCCTGTCTGGCCACCACGTGCACGCCCCGCTGATGGGAGAGCGGTTCCCCGGCGATGGAGTGGCGGCCAACGGCTTCGCCCGCCACCACCTGCATGAGTGGGAAGCCAACCTCCTCCACGAGGCGAACTACCCGGTGCCGCCTGACATGCGCGTGCCGGGGCGGTGGAGGCTCAGCGCCAGGGGCGTCCCAGTCCCCTCGTAGCCCAACGTCGACCACCCCGCCTACTTCCACGTCGAGATCGAGCATGTTCGGGCCTCTCTGCCGGAGGAGGAGCGGGACCTCCCGGAGTACGCCGCCGGCAACCATGCGCACTGGGCGGCGTACTTCGAACACCGGCACGAGGAGCGGCTCGCCTCCACCAACAACGCGCCGGTGGTAAGGGGGCGCAACAACAGCGATGGCCGCCGCCTGTGGTGGGGCGCCCCCGGCCGCACGCTCCACGCCGTCCTCGAGTACCTCGAAGGCGGCAACGATCCGCCGCTCGAGTACCCGGCGGCCCCGGCCCCGGCCTCCCGCCGGAGTGGCGGCCCGTGGCTGCCGAGGCGCATGCTGGGCGGGTCCTCCTCCTCCTCTTCCCGTTCCTCCTCCCACTCCTCTGGGTCACCGGCACTTGTCAGCGTCAAGGCCGAGCCCATGGAAACACCGCTCGGCCGGCGCACCCGCGGCGCCGCCCTCGTCATCAACGAGGGCGGTCGTTCCTCCTCGGCTCCTACCTCCCACCTCATCAAGCCGGAGACGAAGCCGGGGCTCGCCCCCGTGAAGAGCTAGCATGATCACATGGCCGCACTCGACGACGAGGCCGCCATGAAGTGGGCGCGGGAGGACTGGGCCCGGCTGGAGATGGAGCACCAGCGCCGCGCCCTAGAGGAGATCGCCACTCGGTGCCGTGGCCGTGACGAGGGAGGCGTCATCGTCCTCGAGGACAGCGATGACGAAGCCCCGCCGCCGGCCAAACCAGTCCGCCAGGGCGACCCTGGGCAGGGGTCCAACAGGGATGGCCGTGGCGTGAAGAGGGAGAAGGAGGACGACGACGACGGCGACTACGACGCCTTCAGCAAGCTCTTCGGCCTGTAGGCGCGGCAGCAATAGTTTTTTCCCTTTTAGTAGATTATGTTTTCAATATGCAAAAAGACTGTGGAATGCCTAAATATCGCCGAATCTATGTTGTGTTTGCCGAATCTTGGCCGAATTTTGGTCGAGTATGTCTTTAAAAATATTTACAAAACATCGACTGGGGGCGACCTGGGGCTGCGGCTGGGAACCCGATCGCCCCCACGCCGAAATTATAGCCGGTTCGCCCCCAGGGCGGCACTATTTCCAGCTCCTGGGGGGCCGATTGGCTAGAGATGCTCTTATATTGAGAAT
The DNA here is from genome assembly GCA_011799875.1 of Thinopyrum elongatum. Lineage (NCBI taxonomy): Eukaryota > Viridiplantae > Streptophyta > Magnoliopsida > Poales > Poaceae > Thinopyrum > Thinopyrum elongatum. The sequence continues at coordinate 474,223,454 of CM022299.1, read as the reverse complement.
TGTATGACTAGCCTTTTGTAGTATTGTGTTTCAACTTGCAATGCTAACAATTGTGTAGTCTATCCTATCCCTCGAGTGACGGGCGCTACTGCAGTACCGCCACTGCTACAATGATATCTGTGGCGGGCAAAAATAGCGGCTTGTGGCGGGTAGGAAAAATGCCGCCACTGCAAGCACCGTACCTGTGGCGGGCGGGCGCCCGCCACTGGTGAGGTTATAGCTGTGGCAGGTCATTTTGCGCCCACCACTAATAGGCATTCCCGCAGTAATGTTAGTGATAATACCAAAATCACAGGCACGACCAATAAGATGCTACTCCCTACGTCCTAATATAAGTTTTTTAAGTTGCACTGAAGTTATTTTGGGACGAAGAGAGTACAAAATAACCAATCATTTCCCAATTCCTTCAAACAAATGTTGGATGCATGCCTCAACATCCTCTGGGGTATGCTTGATGAACAGATCCTGCGGAGCATCTGGAGACGATCTCGGCCTCGCAATCAAGCCCTTATATGCCGGCAGCACCGAATCTGCTATTGCTGCCTTTGAGCATCTCCAGCCGCGCCCTCAACAGCCCCCCAGACCATTTTTTAGCGCCGGCGCTGAAAAAAGGGCCCAGTCGCGCCCCCAGGAGCCCAATTTTCGCCGGTTAGGCCCGAAACTGGCGCCGGTGGACCCAGGCCGAACCCGGCGCGCTGGGGGGCACCTGGGGGCGCCGGGGGAATCATTTTTGGCACAAAAGAACGGTGGGCCCGCCGAGTCAGCGATCCCTGCGCATCGTTGTCCTCATCGCCTCGGTTTCCCGCGGGGAATCAATGCCAAGGCTGCCGCCGGTCAGCCTTCCATTGATTCCTCACGGGCGGCGCAGTGTGGCGACGTGCCATCTCCCACCATGCGTACACATGTTTGCCGTATAAAAGTCGCCCCCCTCCCTCGCCGGTGGACGCACTCGCCCACAGCCCCCCTCTCTCGCCGCTGACACCCTCACTTCCCCTCTCTCCCTGTCTGGCCACTGCGTGCATGCCCCGTCAATGGGAGAGCGGTTCCCCGGCGATGGAGCGGCGGCCAACGGCTTCGCCCGCCGCCACCTGCACGAGTGGGAAGCCAACCTCCTCCACGAGGTAAACTACCCGACGCCGCCTGACATGCACGTGCCGAGGTGGTGGAGGCTCAGCGCCGAGGGCGTCCCAGTCCCCCCGCAGCCCGACGTCGACCACCTCGCCTACTTCCACGCCGAGATCGAGCGTGTTCGGGCCTCTCTGTCGGAGGAGGCGCGGGACCTCCTGGAGTACATCGCCGGCAACCACGCGCACTGGGCAGCGTACTTCCAACGCCGGCACGACGACCGGCTCACCTCCACCAACAACGCACCGGTGGTAAGGGGGCGCAACAACAGCGATGGCCACCACCTGTGGTGGGGTGCCCTCGGCCGCACACTCCACACCGTCCTCGAGTACCTCGAGGGCGGCAACGATCCGCTGCTCGAGTACCCGGCGGCCCCGCCCCCCTGCCAGAGTGGCGGCTCGTGGCTGCTGAGGCGCATGCTGGGCGGGTCCTCCTCCTCCTCTTTCCGTTCCTCCTTCCGCTCCTCCGGGTCGCCGGCGCTCGATAGCGTTAAGGCCGAGCCTGTGGAAACTCCGCTCGGCCGGCGCACCCGTGGTGCCGCCCTCGTCATCAACGAGGGCGGTCGTTCCTCCTCGGCTCCTACCTCCAGCCTCGTCAAGTCGGAGACGGAGCCGGGGCTCACCCCCGTGAAGAGCAAGCACGATGACATGGCCGCACTCGACGACGAGGCCGCCATGAAGTGGGCGCGGGAGGACTGGGCCCGGCTGGAGATGGAGCACCAGCGCCGCGCCCTAGAGGAGATCGCCGCTCGGCGTCCTGGCCGCGACGAGGGAGGCATCATCGTCCTCGAGGACAGCGACGACGAGGCCCTGCCGCCGGCCAAACCAGTCCGCCAGGGCGACCCCGGGCAGGGGTCCAGCAGGGATGGCCGCGGTGTGAAGAAGGAGAAGGAGGACGACGGCGGCGACGACTACGACGCCTTCAGCAAGCTCTTCGGCTTGTAGGCGCGGCAGCAGTAGTTTTTTTCCCTTTTAGTAGATTATGTTTTCAATATGCAAAAAGACTGTAGAACGCCTAAATATCGCGGAATCTATGTCGTGTTTGCCGAATCTTGGCCGAATTTTGGTCGAGTATGTTTTTAAAAATATTTACAAAACGTCGACTGGGGCGACCTGGGGGCGGCGGCTGGGAACCCGATCGCCCCCACACCGAAATTATCGCCGGTTCGCCCCCAGGGCGGCGCTATTTCCAGCCCCTAGGGGGCCGAATGGCTAGAGATGCTCTTATATTGAGAATTGTATGACTAGCCTTTTGTAGTATTGTGTTCCAACTTGCAATGCTAACAATTGTGTACTGTATCCTATCCCTCGAGTGACGGGCGCTACGGCAGTACCGCCACTGCTACAATGATATTTGTGGCGGGCCAAAATAGCGACTTGTGGCGGGTAGGAAAAATGCCGCCACTGCAAGCACCGTACCAGTGGCGGGCGGGCGCCCGCCACTGGTGAGGTTATAGCAGTGGCAGGTCATTTTGCGCCCACCACTAATAGGCATTCCTGCAGTAATGTTAGTGATAATACCAAAATCACAGGCACGGCCAATAAGATGCTACTCCCTACGTCCTAATATAAGTTTTTTAAGTTGCACTGAAGTTTAGACACTTATTTTGGGACGAAGAGAGTATAAAAGCCCTTATATGCCGGCAGCACCGAATCTGCTATTGCTGCCTTAGAGCATCTCCAGCCGCGCCCCCAACAGCCCCCCAGGTGATTTTTTAGTGCCGGCACTGAAAAAACGGCCCAGTCGCGTCCCCAGGAGCCCAATTTTTGCCGGTTATGCCCGAAACTGGCGCCGGCGGACCCAGGCCGAACCCGGCGCGCTGGGGGGCGCCCGGGGGCGCCGGGGGAATCATTTGTGGCGCGAAAGAACGGCGGGCCTGCCGAGTCAGCGACCCCGCGTATCGTTGTCCTTATCGCCTCGGTTTCCCGCGAGGAATCAATGCCAAGGCTGCCGCCGGTCAGCCTTCCATTGATTCCTCACGGGCGGCGTAGTGCGGCGACGCGCCCTCTCCCGCCACGCGTACACACGTTTGCCGCCCCCCCCCCCCCGCCCCGACCCCCCCCCCCCCCCCCCGGCCGCTATAAAAGACACCCCCCTCCCTCGCCGGTGGACGCACTCGCCCTGCAGCCCCGCTCTCTCGCCGCCGACGCTCTCTCATCCCCTCTCTCCCCGTCTAGCCACCGCGTGCACGCCCCGCCGATGGGAGAGCGGTTCCCCGGCGATGGAGCGGCGGCCAACGGCTTCGGCCGCCGCCACCTGCATGAGTGGGAAGCCAACCTCCTCCACGAGACGAACTACCAGGCGCCGCCCAACATGCGCGTGCCGGGGCGGTGGAGGCTCAGCGCCGGGGGCGTCCCAGTCCCCCCGCAGCCCGACGTCGACCACCCTGCCTACTTCCACGCTGAGATCAAGCGTGTTCGGGCCTCTCTGACGGAGGAGGAGCGGGACCTCCCGGAATACGCCGACGACGACCACGCGCACTGGGCAGCGTACTTCCAACGCCGGCAGGAGGAGCGGTTCGCCTCCACAAACAACGCGCCAGTGGTAGGGGGCGCAACAACAGCGACGGCCGCCGCCTGTGGTGGAGCGCCCCCGGCCGCACGCTCCACGCCGTCCTCGAGTACCTCGAGGGTGGCAACGACCCGCCGCTCGAGTACCCGGCGGCCCCGGCCCCCGCCGGAGTGGCGGCCCATGGCTGCCGAGGCGCATGCTGGGCGGGTCCTCCTCCTCCCCCTCCTCCTCTTCCCGTTCCTCCTTCCACTCCTCCGGGTCGCCGGCGCTCGTCAGCGTCAAGGCTGAGCCCGTGGAAACGCCGCTTGGCCGGCGCACCCGCGGCGCCGCCCTCGTCATCAACGAGGGCGGCCGTGCTTCCTCGGCTCCTACCTCCCGCCTCGTCAAGCCGAAGACGGAGCCGGGGCTCGCCGCCGTGAAGAGCGAGCTGCACGATGACATGGCCGCACTTGACGACGAGGCCGCCATGAAGTGGGCGTGGGAGGATTGGGCCCGGCTGGAGATGGAGCGCCAGCGCCGCGCTCTAGAGGAGATCGCCGCTCGCCGCCGTGGCCGCGACGAGGGAGGCGTCATCGTCCTCGAGGACAGCGACGACGACGCGTCGCCGCCGGCCAAACCAGTCCGCCAGGGCGACCCCGGGTAGGGGTCCAGCAGGGACGGCCGTGGTGTGAAGAAAGAAAAGGAGGACGACGGCGGCGGCCACTACGACGCCTTCAGCAAGCTCTTCGGCCTGTAGGAGCGCGCGGGCGGCGGCGGCGCGGCAGCAGTATTTTTTTTCTTTTTTTCTTTTAGATTATGTTTTCAATATGTAAAAAGACGATGGAACGCCTAAATATCGCCGAATCTATGTCGTGTTTTCCGAAATTTTGGCCGAGTGTGTTTTTAAAACCCTTTAGAAAACGTCGCCCGGGGGCGAACTGGGGGCGGCGGCTGGGGACCCGATCGCCCCACGCTGAAATTATCGCCGGTTCGCCCCCAGGGCGGCGCTATTTCCGGCCCCGGGGGGGCTAACGGCTGGAGATGCTCTTAACATCTGCGCACAGCTGATCATCTGTGATCACCCACTCGGACGGCGCCACCCGAATCTCCTCCAAGTAGCCATTGAACATCTGCAATTTCTGAAGCGTGGCCTTGGCTGGGAGACCAGAAAACCCAGAGCAAAATTCAGAAAAACCACAAAAATGAAACGGGTCTAGTATGCAAGCACGTATTCACCGACGTGTACGACCTGTTGCTGAGCTCCGCGCTGGCGACTTCGTCCCCACCTCAGCTAACCAGGGACTCGAGCTCGGAGGGAGCATGGACGGTTTGGGGTACATGGTAGGATGTGCTGCATCCCCTCGAGGGAGGGTTGTGCACGGGTGCGAGGAAGCGAGCATGAGGAGTGCGAGGCGGAGGGCACTGGCGAGGCGGGGTGACCAGCGGCGAGCTGCCGGAGTCAAGCTACACCGACATGTGTGTGCTGGAGAAGCTACACATAAGGTGTTCGACACAATGTGTGTGAGAGAGTGTGCTGGTGGGTCCTGTGGCAACGTTATTGGAACAAACTTACCGAAAATTGGTAGTCTTTTGCAAATTGTTAGTCAAACAGTGGTTTTTTGAGATCTCACATCTAAATTGACATAAGCATCGTTATTTCCTTGTTTGTCTTTGCCAGTTTTTTTCCAGACAATAATAGTTGTTGCTGCACTAGGTGTACAATACATCAATTGTATGTACAGCCCGGCTAGACGCGGCCGCTGCGATGGCCGGTGCACGTACGTATCCAAATACGTCCATGTCGCCCATGGAGACCCACTGACTCGTTCACCTACCAGTGCCTTGATCCCAAGTTTACACTCGTCAATCTAGTACTGTCGTACGGTGCTGCTGCTGCTCAACGATCTTGCTACATGCTATAGCGTGCTGTGCTATGGAATACATATACTACTCTAGCGTGTAGCTAGCTAGCATCGTAGGAGTAATTCAACGATGCTACTATTACCAGTCATGTAGTACTGCTACGCTTCATGTCTATTTAATCAATTCATATATTCCCTTCTCTCAGCTTCTCTATCTTGCTTGCTTGTATATACAAACAAACAACTATGACCCCAGTTACGTGTCGAGGACGGACTTGCAATTGAGACGAAAACAACTTTGTGGCCCAGTTGTGGGCGAAGGATAGTTTTGCAGCTAGAACGAAAAAAGCAGCGTGGCCAGTTCCAAGATAATGATGGGCTTGCAAGTGCGACACAACACCTACCGGGACGGTTGAGGAGTCGAGGGTGTGGAGTTGCAACTGGGACAAAAAGCAAAACTACGGGGGCAATTGCTTGACTATGATGGACTTGCAACTGGGACAAGAAACAACTAAACTATGAATTACAAAGTCGATGATGTACGGCAACTGAGACAAAACAAACAAAAAACTATGAGCCCAATTGCGAGTCGAGGGTGGACTTGCAACTGGGAGAAAATAATTACGGACCCAATTGCGAATCGTTGGTGGACATGCAATTGGGACAACATAAAAACTACGGGGCCAGTTGCGAGTTGAGTGTGGACTTGTAACTGAGATTAAAAACAAACTACAGGCTCTGTTGTGAGTCGACGATGAGCTTGCAACTAGGAAAAAACAACTAGATGCCCAGTTGCGAGTCGGGGATGGACTTGCAACCGGGAGGAAAACAACTAAATAGCCCCGTTGCGGGTCGAGACTAGTCTTGCAAGTAGGACGAAAACAATTACACGGCCACTTGTCAGTCGAACGATGGGCTTGTAGGTGGGACACAACCCTACATAGCCGGTTGCTGAGTCACAACACCAAGGGTGGTTGCTTGACTATGATGCACTTGCAACTGGCAAAAAAACAACTAAACTACCAGCCATGAATTGCAAAGTCGACGATGTACTTGCAACTAAGACAAAACTAACAAAAAACCGCGGGGCCCAATTACGAGTGGAGGGGCGGACTTTCAACTTGGGGAAAAACAATTATGGACCCTGTTGCAAGTCGAGGATAGACTTGCAACTGGGACAACACAAAAACTACGTGACCAGTTGCGAGTTGAGTGCAGACTTGCAACTGAGATGAAAAACAAACTACGGGCCCAGTTGCGAATCGAGGGTGAGCTTGCAACAGAGACAATAACAACTAATGCCTAGTTGCAAGTCGAGGGTGGACAAGCAATTGGGAGAACAAAAAAAAAGAGCCCAGTTGCGAGTCGAGAGTGGGCTTGCAACTCAGGCGAAAACAATGGCAAGTAACAAGTCGAGCACGGGCTTGCCACTGGGACGAAAACAACTGCATGTCCAGTTGCGAGTCGAGGATAGACTTGCAACTGGGACAAAAACCAAACTACGAGGCCTAGTTGCGATTCGAGGGTGGGCTTGCAACTAGGACGAAAACAACTACATGCCCAGTTGCGAGTCAAGGGTGGACTTGCAAGTAGGACGAAAACCAAACTACGAGGTCCAGTTGTGAATCAAGGGTACACTTGCAACTGGACAAAAACAACTACATGCCCAGTTACGAGTCGAGGGTGGACTTGCAACTAGGACGAAAACCAAACTAGGAGACCGAGTTGCGAGTCGAGGGTGGGCTTACAACTGGGACACAACACAACTAGATGTCCAATTACGAGTCAAGGGTGAACTTGCAACTATGATGAAAACCAAACTACGAGTTGCAATTGTGAGTCAAGGGTGGGATTACAACTGGGACAAAAACAACTACATGCTCAGCCAAGGGTGAACTTGCAACTAGGATGAAAATCAAACTACGGGGTCAAGTTGCGAGTCGAGGATGGGCTTATAATTGGGACAAAAAACTACTATGGGTCTAGTTATGAGTCAAGGATAGGCTCGCACCTGGAACGAAAAAAAACTACGGCCCAGTTGCAAGTTGAGGATGAGGTTGCAACTAAAACGAAAAACAAATACTTGCCTAGTTGCGGGTTGAAGCTGGACTTGCAACCGGAAGAAAAACAAACAAAATAGCTCTAATTACGGGTCAAAGGTGGCCTTGCAACAGAGACAAAAACAAAAATACGGGGCCGATCGCGAGCCGAGGTGTGGCTTCCAAGTCATGGGTGATGTGTGCAATTATATATGGTGATGAACATACCACTAACACCGACAAAAAATCACGAATTTAAATGAATTAATGAAAAGGAAAAAAATGGGAAAAGGAAAAATAAAAATAACAAAGCGGAAGAAAAAACCCTATCAAATGGCAATCGGAAGCTTCTAGAAACATTCGGAAATCGGTAGAAAAAAGAGCCCAACGGTGCAGCTCATGGTCATACAAGTACTACACTAACAACCTCATGCAGCTTTTATTTTTTTACAACCTCATGCAGCTGACGGTCCTAAACTACAGGAAAATGATTAGCGGGACTAACAGACGCGGGGTGAGTGGCAGTACACTATGCCTAACAAACAGGGACATGTGTTTAGAAAAACAAAACGGGACATGCATGGACCAAGGGCCAACAAACAAGACAGGTGAAAAAAACAACGGAGCTGCAAAAAAACACGAATCTTGACAAGTTAATCCGATGGTGGGAGACTTAGATGTGAGATAGCTATATTACATCTAGATGTGAAATAGCAATCATGTTTGAGAAATCGATCGCAATTGTAATGGCTTTTGGCAATTTACTCCTTTTTTTTTCTTGCGAGGGGTAAGGATTTTTATTTCAGTTCAATACAACAAGCGGTGCTTCGAGTTATCCGTGCATAATTCACAAGAGAATGAGCTAGACCTAGCAATCTTACTTTGTTTGAACTCCCGTTCTTCCAAAGAATGTTTAATTTCCTTGACTAAGTTACCAACAGCAGATTTGGTGAGTGAAGCATCCGTCATCGACGAGAGGGCGCCCAAGGAGTCTGATTGTACTATGACAGGGGAACTAGACCACTGAATGGCTAATGACATTCCTATCACTAATTGCTTGTATTTCAGCCTCCAGTGCATGCATTGTTGCAGTAAAATAGAACCTGACAAGATGCAAAAATTACATCCTCCTTTCATCTCTTAAGATCATGCCTGCACCTGCTGATCCATCTGAAGAAAACGAACCATCTACCGTCAGGGCCAGCCAACCCGTCGGTGGCAAGGACCATGGAGGCGCCGGCGCTGGACTCCTGACTGGTTGTCCCATGCCAAGGTCGACGATCGGGGTTTTGTCTTTAATGATCTGTTCCTCGGAGAGGTGATGTACATCGTGTACTGAATTTAGATAGCTGCACAAAAACGTCTTTGTAACTTCAGATGGGAATCGATCGATATGGAACATTAGAGAGTGGCGTTTTGGCTTCTAGATGTAGATGCATCTATTATGAAATATGTATAAAAAAACACATTTCAAAATGTTAAAAAATTTCGAGAAAAAAATTCCGCGTGTACATCCGGACATCCTATATTCGCACACAAAATTTCGGTGAAAAGGGACATTTTTTGTGGCATGTATAAAAAAGATTAAAAAAATGCCTCGTGAATAGCTGTAATCAAGCATCGAAAATTGTCTTTTTTACATAAGCCACAAAAAAATATCCTTTTTCATCGAAACTTGGTGCACGCACATATAATGTCCGGATTTACACGCGAGATTTTTCTCAATTTTTTTTTAACTTTTAAAAATGTGTATTTAGACAATAGGTGCATATACACCTATGAGCCAAAGTGAATTTCTAGTATTAATTATAACCAGAATACTAGGCCCGTAAGGGTTTCCTTTTTTGGTTTTTTTAGAATTTTTTTACCGCTGTTGTTGGAGCGACGCGTGTATGGAAGAATTCTTGGGCGTTTTTTTTTTACCTGGTCGTGCGTTTACCACGTTTGATTTGGTGTTGTGGTTGCCCAGCGACGCGTGTACATTGGAGTACCGGAGAGTTCGCTACCGCTTTAACCGAGCTTTCTTTGTAAGTTTTTAGGCACGTTTTCTGTGCCCCTTCTCGGTTCTTCCGGTGGCCAGTGTTTTTTGAAGCGGTTGCCGCTCTGATCGGGTTTCCTAGACCTGGATTCTCTCCCTCTCCCGAAGACTCATGTGCCCTTCTTCACTGCCGTATAAGCCTATAAAAGGACCTTTCCATGCCTAGCGACGACTACGCAGCGATGACCAGGCGGCCACGAACAAGCACCCGTTGCAAACAACGCCATGCCCGGCGGAGACATTCACCAGCTAGTTTGGTAACCCAGGGATCCCCAGGGATCCCGGCCCCTTCCCCGGGTGCAAAGCCCTCGCGGAAAATCTGGCCCGGGCTAGCTGTGTCGACATTTGGACCCTCGAAGCCCCGAGGTTTTCTCGGCCCGATCCCCGCCATATCCCCGGGATAGGATCCACGCCTCGCGACATCGGGAGACAATTCCCTGTCTCGCTCGCTCGCGGCGCCTCGCTCTCGCCCACCCCTCGCTCGCTCCCGGCGCCTCCCTCCCCTGACCACGTGCTGCTCCAAGGCTGTGGAGCCTCCTTTCTTCCTTGATCTCCGCCTGTGTCTCGCACTCACGGCTCCGCCTCCGTCGTGCTCACCGGCGGCGGCCGCCGCAACCGTAGCGTCAGATCCTCCACTAGTCATAGCTGATTAGACGGGCGACCATGGAGCTCTGCGCAGCCTGCCTACTAGGTCGCGCCACAAGCAAGGCTGCCAGCGATCTGATGCGTGTAGAGCTGCATGGGCGCAGCTGGATCCGGGTGCTCCAGCGCAACAGAACTACAGAAGGCTGCGTCCAGTAGCCAAGGGAGAAGCAGTACTTTTCCCATCTGCCCAAAGGGTCATCTGAATTTTCCCCGGGATTTTAATTTGACCAAGAATATTTCACCCTGGTCATCTTTTCCCTGGAAATATCCACCCTCACGTCCAAACAAGGCCCGCTTCGTCCCTCCGGGAAACAGGATCTTGGATCGCAGGAACTCGCCGACCAAGCAGGAGGCTTTCAGTCTTTCACGCAGAAGGCTGGTGGTCCTCCGCGCCCGGCGCCAGGGCCTCCCTCTTCGTCGCACTGGGCCATGACGGCGAGCCCGGGGGAGTGCGGCCACGCGGGCGCCGTAACATGGCCTCAGCCCGCGCGAGCGACGCGTTCTACCGTCGTTCCCGGCATGTCCTGGTCAAGCCGGTAATCTCGCGCCCATCCAGACCGCCGGTGCACTGCGGTATCATGCCACCGGAGCCCTCCGTCCCGCGTCGTCATCGTGGGGAGCTGCCCGCCTCGGCAATGCTAGCGCAGAAGGCGGGTCGGGCTTTTCACCATCGCCATTTATGACGTATTTCATTGACGTCAAGATGGGCACGCCGAGCGGTGACAACGTGGCACCCAGGGGTGTGGGGATGGCGACGCCGCGAGCTCCCCGGCTGACCACCGGCGATTTTGAGATCCACCTCGCCGGAGCCTATCCGGTTCAGGTTGGACCGGTTCACACCATCCGTGGATGCCTCTCCAAAGAGAAGATCATTGGCCTCTCTCGCATACAGGCCGCCAAGAAGCTATTCCTTTGGGTTTCGATCTTTGACATTGTGGGCTTGCGGCGCATCTCAAGGAGCCCTGGAGTTCGTCTCGGAGGTTTTGTCTGCATCGCTATTCGACATGTGCCTGTCTGCGGCGCCAGCGTCGGCGTGCAGCTCGTGGCTGGGGTCATCCAGGAACGTCCCTGCTTCCAATTGCAGAGGTATGGAATTGGGATTGATTCAGTTCTAGCGTTCTGCTGTTTGAATTAGGGGCTTTAAGTGGTTTCGCCTTTACATACTTTGGGTGGAGTCGGAATCGGATCAGTATACTTGTGGTTTGGTGCACTTTGAACTTCCAATAGTCAATTTACTCTGGCATTGATTGAACGCTAGAATATACAGGTTAAGTTTCAGCATTACATAGTGTAGTTTCGAATTTTGTAGACTGATTGTAATCGGGATGAGAACTGTGGTTGTTAGGCATGTCTTATAATCGATGACCATGTAAGCATCGTCGTCCTATGTGTATTTGTAGTCTTGAATGTCACCCTCCCTGAACACATGTTGTAGAAAAACGCTTTTTGTCTGAATGACTGTCCTGATGTTTTTTCTTCAGACCAATTTCATTTGTAGGTAACTGTTGCTGTGAATGCTACCATAACTGCTATCTTACATAAAGTTGAGAGTTCTATCATGAGATTTGCCTTGGTCCTTAGATAGTGTGCTCACGTGAATTTCTTCAAATTTCAATCTCGATATTAAAGCAATTGAAATGTTTGCATACACCCCGGTGTTTGGGTAATGTCTAGAGCTCTTGTGGATTCTCTGCTTCAGACATCTTCCATGCCAATGAATCTAAAAATACAGTTGATTGTTCTGGGAAGCTGAGTTAAAGTGCTATCATTAAATTCCTTTCTGAGTCAGGCGAAGTGGTAAAGCAAACCAGCACTAGAGCAGGGCTATGGCAAGCATTCCTTTTACGAGAGCAAGATGGATCGAATAAGTCGCCTGAAGGGCTCCATCCCAAGTCAGATGACAGTAAAGTGTCGCCCTTAATAGCTTATAAAAGCTTAGCTTTCGGTCTCTGCACATCCCAATGTGTGGCCTGCTTGAGTGTTCCCCAATATATATGGTATAATGAAAACAAACGGTAGTGATTATGAAACTATATTGGTTACTTTAAATCTTACTACTGGACTCTCTGTACACATCACTAGCATTTTTTGTCTTGAAACAGTCTCATTGTTGTCATTAGCTTCTGTTTGTTTACCAGCAAGCATCCGTTTTTGCAAGCTGACCAGTACCAAATAATGCTAATTGGACTTGATTTATTTGTTTACGTCAAAAGTTTGACAAGTTGTTCTCAACATCCAAAATTATTCTCTCATGTTCTTGATGTTTCCAGTTTTATCTAGAAGCATTCTTCCTAAATTAGGTAGATAGTTCTCTGTATCCTCATGGTAATGATATATTTCCCCGGTTAATAAATATTTTGTACGATGAAAGTTCAAGTATGCAAGAATCAAACTGCAGATTAGTTATAGGTGCCTGTCTGCAGAATCATCATGGTTCGCCTCTTATCTCAAATTCTCTTTATCACCCATTTCTTTTTGCCTTGAATCTGTTGCGGATACGTTCCTATGCCCTTTCCTCTCTCCATCTTCTAATCTCTTGTGAATTTTCAGGCCGGCGCCCGAGCCCAGCCTGACTGCCTGGCGGCTGCTCTCCATGCCTACCGTCCCTCTCTTCCTCCGACGCCAACAACAGCGCTGGGTCTTTGCCCTCCTGATGAACAACGACGAGGCAACTCAAGCGGTCAGGTGATCCCTTTTATTTTCTCTTCTGGTCGCACTCTCAATTTGGCTCACCTCCATCCGTCCCTAAATTCTCTTATGGCTCTCCTAGCTTCTGTGGTATAGGTCGTGCTGCTCATGATCATCCCACTGTGCACCGACTGGCAAACTGAGGCATTATATTTGCAATCACCGTAACTTAGCCATGCCATTTTCGTTTTTACAGATTTGGGTTCATGCGTGTGTAATAATGAGGTAACTCATTCTATTAACGGAATATACGCGGGATGCATATATAGGAGACGAAAGCGAAGAACACAGTGTTCAGTTTTTTTCTTCAAACAAATCAATGTACTCACACGACATGAAGATAAATAAGGAGGTCTAGTGCTACTGAAGACCCGCAACACTTGCACCGTGGAAGAGGCCGGACATAGATGGGTAGAAGTACAGCATAGCCAGGATTCCTCTGTTGGCGCTGGCGTGATAGTTCATGCGGATGTGCTCAGTGCTGCAATGAGGCGGTGGCCATGACCAAGACAATCTGCAAGTGACGATTTGCAATAAGTCAGGTTTGAAAGGAAGCTACAGGTAGGGAAGAATGTCATCTCAATCCACCATGATTGTTAATCTCCATGGAGCATGTCTTGACAAAATGTATATGTGTGTTCCTTGTATTCTTCATAGCATGGGAGGAGGTATTACAATTTCAGTTTTCCCTTATATTGGCAGAGCATACCGTGAGAGGGCGTTCAAGTTCTAGATTATTTCACATATTTCATAGAAGTTTCCATATGGTTACCGAACATTAATCCTAAGTCCTAACAAGGTCAGTGCATTCTGGTGCTCAGGAAAACAATCTGATTCTAGATGTTCTGATTGTTTGTATGCCAGTAGGATAGTTCACCTAGGATGGTTAGCAAAATTGTCATTCAGTGATTTTTTATTATGTTCTCACACAACCTTAGATCTTGATTATTGGAATCATAGTTCAGAAAAAGTTGTTGCTTAGTGTGAGGTCAATATCTATTACTGCAATGTAAGACCATGGAAATGTAAGACGTTTTTTTATACTATGATAGTGTCAAAAAAACGTCTTACATTTTGGGACGGAGGGAGTACTTTATAATACTTTCTAGGTACAGAATTCTGGGCATAAGGCCATGGACCTACTCACCAATGTAGCAAGAAGATGTGAAGAACTGCAATTTGTTGTGGTTTGAGCGCTCATCCCAAGTTTATGCTCGTGTTTGAAGATATCTAACCTTGGCTTATGATGCACAGAGAACCAAGATTCGAATTGCAAAAGTAAGTTTTCATGTGTTTTTCAACTTCAATATATTTCATCTATGGATTTCTTTTCCTAGCATTAGATTTTATATGCGTTTATTTTGCTCCATTGCTCATTCCAATTTATGCTCAGCCAGAGATATGTTCACTTAAAATACACCGTTCTGTTGACCTGAAGTGCACAATTATTTGTTGTTCATGTAAAACCGCTGAAATGCGGGTAACGAACCCACGCCGCGCACTACTTGCTAGTTGTGATCCAATGCTGCTAAGTTATGGCAATTGCAAGATTATTACAATTATTGCAAGATTCAACATAAAGATGTTTTGTTTGCTGATGATCTCCCGGTCTCTTTGAGATCATAAAGCACTTGCTGGAATGGATTAATGAATATAAATAGTTCATTTGTTGCTCATGTCCTTTTTCCATATAGCTCAAAACGGTGAACTGCAATAGCATGTACCAATATTGGCTAGGATAGGAAAAGTGCGTACAAACAGTTTAGATCTAATAGAGGCACATAGAGTCCAACCAATGCTAACAAAGAACAATAGTGGCAGGAAATCCAGACTTCAAAGCCAGTTTGGTTCAACTTCTGGAGACTGAATTTGCAACAGGCCCAAAGAGTTTGGGTCAAATCAAGCTACCAAAATACTAAAAATTATCATGAATTTGACCTCACCACGGACATTACAAAGTGGCATACACGATACATCTACTCTTTTCACTACAGCGAAGCCATTTGAGACACTCTTGTCTCTCTCTGACAGACTGACAGACATCAACACCCTTCTCTTCTATTAACACCAGAACGGCCAAAATTGACATAAGATCGTCACGAATGCAGTCACTATGTACATGTGTGGAGCAACCAAAACAGCCTCAACTGCAGCAGAAGAACAAGCCAATTCTGCGAGCGAAATCAAACATAAACCAGCATCAGTTTGCAATGAAGATGGCAATGAAGTGAAAATCAGATCCAGGTGGAAGGGAGACTGCATACCATTCAAGAAACAACTTTTCTGTATACGATTGATCTTCCAAAAGAACCCCTTTCAGCGATAATACTCTCCAGAATCTGCTTGTCACTTGAGTCCGCTAGATTTACCGGCCTCCACTCAAGCTGAGAAATATACGGCCCATTTTGAACGAAGTCCGGTATCCTCGGGCCCTTGAACAGCCATACTCCTCTTATATTGAAAGGACGTGGACCCACGATGACTGCTTTTCCAAATGTGTAGTCTTTACCTAACAGCCCTAGCTGGTAAGTAAGACCAACCACCTTGTTTCTCGCTTCGTTAAAGACCTCTCCACCACAGCAATCAGAGAACCAAATTGAGGTTTCGTTTGCATTAAATAGTCTCCAAAAACCTACAATAATGAAGAGCTGTGTGGAAATTTCTGGATTCTATCTCACATTGCTAGCTACAGAGTAGGGTACATATATGTACACTAGTGGGCCTTTGGGCCACACACACACACACACACACACAGCCCAACACTCCCCCTCAAGATGGATGATAGATATCTATCATTCCCATCTTGTTACATGCTAAATTACATTCTTTGACACCTAAACCCTTAGTTAGACTATCTGCTACTTGGTTCCCTGAGCTTACATAATTTAATTCTATTATACCCTCATCTAACTTCTCTTTAATAAAGAAGCGATCAATCTCCACATGTTTTGTTCTATCATGCTGGACTGGGTTGTTGGCTATGTTGATAGCTGATTTATTATCGCACCACACCTTCACAGGGCCCCTTCTCATCACTTTCAGTTCTGTTAGAAGATTTCTTACCCACAACATTTCACTAAGGCCTAATGACATAGCCCTGTATTCCGCTTCAGCCGTCGATCTTGATACAACTGATTGCTTCTTGCTTCTCCATGACACAAGGTTCCCTCCAACAAACACACAATATCCAGAAGTAAATCTTCTATCATCAAGACAACTCGCCCAATCAGCATCACTATAACCATCTACATTTAAATGGCCATTCTTCTTAAACCATAGCCCCTTCCCTGGACTACCTTTTAGATATCGCAAGATATGGTGTACTGCATCTAGATGGCCACTCCTAGGATCATGCATGTATCTGCTTACCACACTCACAGCGTAGGAAATATCAGGTCTTGTGTGGCATAAGTATAAGAGTCGCCCAACAAGCCTTTGATAATTCTCCCTATCCACTGGTTCTCCTAACTGCGCAGAAAGCTTGTGGTTTTGGTCAATAGGTGTTGATGCAGCCTGACATCCAAGCATACCTGTGTCACTAAGTAAGTCCAGAACATACTTTCTTTGAGAGAGAACTATCCCTTTTGGAGACCTTGCAATTTCAATGCCTAGGAAGTATCTAAGGTGGCCAAGATCTTTCACCTCAAATTCCTTGCTTAGGTTCTTCTTCAATCGCAATATCTCTATGTCATCATCTCCTGTGATTATGATATCATCCACATATACTGCAAGGATTGTAATCCTACGCTCTGAGTGTCGATAGAACACCGTGTGATCACCATTGCATTGCTTATACCCCATATGACATACCGCATGCCTAAACCTGTCAAACCACGCTCGTGGTGACTGCTTGAGCCCATATAGTGATTTTCTCAATCTGCACACTTTTCCGGCGGTCCTAGGAGTGGAGAAACCAGGCGGAATCTCCATGTACACCTCTTCATGTAGGTCGCCATGCAAGAAAGCATTTTTAACATCTAACTGATGTAAAGGCCACCCAAAATTTGTCGCGCAAGAGATTAGGATCCTCACTGTGCTCATCTTTGCCACCGGTGCAAAAGTCTCATCATAGTCAATCCCATATGTTTGACTATATCCTCTGGCAACTAGTCTTGCTTTGTACCTTTCGATTTTCCCTTCTGGATTCTGCTTCACTGTGTATATCCATTTACAACTAACAGCCTTCTTTCCCTTAGGAAGATGTACAAGTTCCCAAGTTCTATTTTTTTCAAGGGCATTCAATTCCTCAATCATGGCATCATGCCACTTTGGATCTTGCTTTGCGGTTTTCCAGTCTTTTGGAATTTCCACTGATTGTAGTGATGAAACAAAAGCTCTATATGCAGGGGACAAAGATTCATAAGAAACATAATTGCTTATGTCATGCTCAAAGCCATACCTTGATGGAGGCTTTCCGGCCTTGATGCGAGTTTGCTTCCGCAAAGCAATTGGCAACTCAAGAGAGCTATCTTTCCCAGATGGAGTGGGTGTGTTGCATGGTGTATTGGTTGTTGATGGAGAGGAATTGACAATATCACTTATTTCAGGTCTTTCTTGTTCTACCGATTGTACCTGCTGCTCCAAGTGTTGCAACTCAACATGCTCTATAGGTTGTTGCTGCTCTACGAGCACCTTCCTTTAGTTTCTCCTCGTATACACCTGTAGGTTTTTTTCTTCATTTACTCGTCTCCATGTTTGCTCACTTGTTGGTTCATTCACCGGACATGGAATGGAACCAATTACTACCTTTGACCTCCTTGCTTCTTCACCCTCCTCGCTACTTGATTCATGTCCCCCCTCTCGACCATCACCATCAACATTAGGGGGTTCAAGATCAAACAATGAGCTAAGGTCAGTCCTCTCACCATAATATGGCTCGGATTCTCTGAACGTCACATCCATGCTCACAAATGTGCGTCGCTCACTCGGGCTCCAACACTTGTAGCCTTTCTGCCCCGATGGGTATCCAATAAAGATGCACTTCATTGCACGTGGATCTAGCTTCCCCACTGAGGGTCTATGATCCCTAATGAAACAAGTGCATCCAAAAACCTTGGGTGGAACCACAAATTTGTTCTCACCTAGCAGCATTTCACATGGAGACTTCATTCCAATCACTCTTGATGGCATGCGATTAATGAGATATGTAGCTGTCATCACAGCCTCACTCCATAAGAATTTTGGCACGTTCATCGTGTACATCAATATGACCGAGCCACCTCTAAGATGTGGCGATTTTTCCTTTCTGCCACTCCATTCTGAGGAGGTGTATCTGGACAAGAGGTTTGATGCAATATACCTTCTGCTGACAGAAAAGCACCAAATTCCTTATTCACATACTCTGTCCCATTATCTGTCCGGATCATTTGAACTTGTGTATTGAACTGATTCTTCACATAGGCA
Source organism: Thinopyrum elongatum (assembly GCA_011799875.1). NCBI lineage: Eukaryota > Viridiplantae > Streptophyta > Magnoliopsida > Poales > Poaceae > Thinopyrum > Thinopyrum elongatum. The sequence goes on along the minus strand of CM022299.1, from coordinate 474,205,164 downwards.
TAAAAATCCAGAAAACATTTGAACACCTCATCCTTGTGCCTCATAAGGTATACCCATGTCATGCGAGAATAACAATCAATAAATGTAACAAAGTACTTCATTCCACTAACAGAGATAACAGGACATGTCCACACATCTGAATGAACAAGCACAAAGGGAGATATACTCCTAATCCCCCTATTTACATAAGACTTCCTTGTGTGTTTGCCAAACTCACAAGCGTCACACAAAAGCTTACTCTTATCCACCCCACACATTACATCAGGATATACTTTGCTCATTTTATCAAAAGACATATGTCCCATTCTACAATGTAGAAGTATCACAGTAGCTTCTTTCTCTCCCATCATCACTGCTAACACGGTAGACGTTGCAGTGTTTGTATCCTCACGATCCATGTACCATAGCCCATTATGCCTGGTTGCGGTCCCAAGCTTCCTCCCTGTTCGCCTCTCCTGAATTATACATATTTTTCGGTCAACTATTATTCGACAATCCAAATCGTCTATCAAAGCACTCATTGACACAAGATTGATCGGAAAAGCAGGAACATGCAAAATCGATGAAAGTTTAATAAGTGGTGTGCATTGTATTGTGCCAACGCCTTTAATGGGCTGTGAGGTGCCATCGGTTGTTTGGATAGTTTCCTTACGTGTGGGTGGATATTGAGTATATGACTCAAACTCATTCGATGTGCCCGCAACATGTTTAGATGCATCTGAATCAAGGATCCAATCTGGTTGTGATACTAGTGAGGAAGTAGATGTGTGGGCACAATTACCTTCATTGGCATAAGCAAAGTGAGCAAAATCACCAAATGTGATGTCTCCTTGGCCTTTATTCCCCGCATTCTCCATCTTCCTTTTCAACTTCCTCAACTCTTCTAACTCTTTTACAGAGAACTCAACTTTGTCAGAGGATTCATCTTCATGGACCGCCACATTTGCTTTGTGACCAATCCTATATCCTCGACCTCTACCTCCTCTTGTTCCACCTCGGCCATTTCCTCTCCCTCTTCCACGGGTAGGCCCGCGCGGGGCATGACAATCACGACTCAAGTGCCCTGTCTCACCACAGTTGAAACACTCCCTGGTCTCACTGTTCCTTACTATGAAGGCAGGACGAGATGGAGTTGTTATATTGTTCTTCATCACCTTCAGTCTGACCTCCTGTTGTGCAATTGCTGCTATAGCTTCCTCCAAAGTGGGAAGAGCGGGTTGGTGGAACATAGTAGCGCGTCTTCCCTCAAATTCTGAGTTCAAACCCTTGAGGAATTGGATCACTCGCCTACGTTCAATCCACTTCTTAACAGTAGATATGCAATCTGCATGTGGCAACTCGAGAGGGTCGAAGTGATCTAGATCAGCCCATAATCGCTGCAGCTCAGCAACATACTCCATTACAGTGTGCTCCCCCTGTCTCAGATCACTAACTCTCTCTTGTGTCTCCACCATCAACATCACATTCCCTTTCCCAGAGTATAGCTTCGACAAAGTTTTCCATACCTCAGCGGCATTTGAGATTGTCTCAACAGTTGCAGCAATGCTCGGAGACAGGGAATTTAGCATCCATGCCACCACCAACGAATTGGTGGTACTCCAATTCCTCCATTCTGCACTCGCCTTGCCCACTGGCTCAGTCGATTCTCCTTCAACAAAGCTCTCTAACCCCTTTGTCTTTAGGATCAGCAAAGCCCTTCGTGACCAACTTAAGTAATTTCTTACCCCCTCTAACTTAATATCATTCGGCATCAATTCTATCTTCTGCACAGTTTCAGCATGAGGTACCATCTCTCTACCAGAGGGCGATCCGCCTCCGGTCTTCTCTGTGAGAAGTTGTGCCAACTTCTCAAGCACTTGCTGGAGTCCTTGATTTTCCCCCATTGCTGCAGCAGCATTCAAATACACAGGCAAACCGCAGTACAAGCCTCGATACAAGACTCACCTCACTCACCTTGTAGTACTGGAGCAACAAGCACAGCAAGGTACCAGACGAGGCCTCCCAGTCTTGCAGTACACCTCTCTTCTGTACACAGCAAGCAGTCTCTGCTTTCTCACTGTCACAGGCGACCAAATCTACCCCAAGCAGCTCCCTCCGGATTCCCCTTCTCTGCCTTCTTCCACGAGCTGCCTTCTTCTGTCTCAACCAGCGGCTTGCCTCTGCCGCTCCACTACAGGCCACCAGCAGCAGGGGCGCTACTCTCCTCCAGCAGCTGCTCCTCTCCTGCTCCGCTCCAGACCACCACCAGCACGGGGGCTACTCTCCTCCAGCAGTTGCTCCTCTCCCCTCCTGACCTCCACCGTCCCTCTCGCCGCCGGCGGCGACTGGGGCTACAGCAGCCGCACCTGCTCTGACACCATGAAGAGCTGTGTGGAAATTTTTGGATTCTATCTCACATTGCTAGCTACAGAGTAGGGTACATATATGTACACTAGTGGGCCTTTGGGCCACACACACACATACACACACAGCCCAACAAATAACATATTTTTTGTTAGTCCTTCATCGATCTCAGAGGTTAGTAGTACCAGCGAGTTTGTTTTTCTTTAGAAAAACAGGGAGGAGCTCCCCGGCTCCATTACATGGATGAAACAAGGGTCAAGCTCTGCACAGAAGCATACCAAAGTTTACCACAAATCATTACCTTCGATCAAGTCATCCTTGTCTGTAGTTTTTGAACAAAATTGTTTCCATTGGTCAATTGAATAGTTGGCAGAAAGAGCTGCAAGATCAGCACAGACCAGGCTCACTTCCTGCAAAGAAATAAGAATGGATTGATCTTATAATTCTTACATGGGGTACAAATTACAAATAATATGAGGTGGCGAACAGCTTAGAAAATGTGGACAGTCGACAGAATAATCAAGATTAATTGCTCTTCTTGTATGAGTAAACAAAACATGTCAAGTTATTAGAGCAAACCCTACTTTTTTTGTGCATCTCTCATTTTAGTCTGCGAGGGGAAGTTCAGTATTTTAATAGGCAAAGTACACATATTTGAACAGTAAAATTGTTAGACAGACTGAAAAAACATGGACATTATCGACATTAACCAGCAGAAAGTAAATAGTAAATTCTTAGACACTGCAAGTATTATACAAGATCCAACTTTAGCCGGCCAAAAGGTGATCATTGCATGGTCCACAATGTAAAAGTGTTGCAATCATGTATAGTTCAATGAAACCAACAGATTTGATAATCAAAACATAAACAAAAGACTACAGCATATATTTTGGAATTGGCAACGAAGGCAGAAAATATCATCTCCATCAGAGGTGTTAGATATATTATATCTCCTCTTCCTATCAGATCAGTGTTTTGGGATAGTTGGTTCATAGGGAGTGAATTGCAGAAAACCACCATATTACAGCGTAGGTTTGCAGAAAAGACTCTTCTACGAAATTGTTGCAGAAAACACTGATTCTTCCCTTAATCTTTTGCAAAAAACACTGATAGATCGCTTACGCCATTTTAACCGTGATTATGGCATATGGGTCCCACATTTGATGACATGGCGTAACGTTTCGCAGTAGACGGCGTTAGACTGGATATACAAAACAATCCCCGTAATTTTACAGAGACGCCCTTCAATCCAAAAGCAAAAAGCAATCAACTCCCTCCGTGAATTTGGGCTGCCCAAGGAGCAGAGCAGCAGCACGCCGGCCATGGCTGATGGGTCTCGTCACCGGGAACGGGAGCAGAGAGCACGGCCGCGGCGCAAGCGCATCCTCAAGGCGCAGGCGAGCCTGCTCTTGCTGGCGCGGAGGCCGAGCAAGGGCGCCAGAGGTTGAGCCCAAGGCGCGGCGCGCAACCCGCTCAGCGGCGGTGGACGCGAAGCCCCTGCCGAACTTGGCGGCGACGAGGGCGCTTGCGTATGCTCCGGCAGGTCGCCGCACCGGGCAGCCGCGTAGACGAGTCCCCTCGCCGCCTCCCGCCGCTCCAGGATGACCTGCTCGCCGCGGAGTAGCGCGCGGTCCGGGTGGCCTAGCTGGAGCAGCTGCCCCGACCACCAGTCCGCCTCTAGCGCGCCGACCAGACTACCTCCTATAGCTGCCACCCACGTCCAGTGCCACCACATGCCAGATCCGGCGGGATCCGCTGTTCCCCGCCTCCGCAACCCACGTCCAAGGACGGCCGGCGCCAGGATCCGACGGGCCCAGTCTCCACCACGCCTCGTCCCTCCTCCTCCCCATCAAGGTGGGTCGAGCTTGGAATGGCAAGGGCCTGATTGCATTTTTTTATTTCTGATAGAAGGGTGTCTCTGTAAAAATACGAGGGACTATTTGATAAATTCATATCACACCATGTCTAGCGTCGTCTGGGACCAACAGTTACGCCACGTCACCAAAGCTGGGCCCACTTGTCATAAATGAGGTTAAAACGCCTAAACAGACGGATCAGTGCTTTATGCAAAAGATTAAGCCCAGAATCAGTGTTTTCTGCAACAATTTTGTAAAAGAGTCTTTTCTGCAAATCTACGCTGTAATGTGGTGGTTTTCTGCAATTCACTCGTTCATAGGTATATCTGAACAAGAACAACTATATTGATACATCTATGTTGAAGGTAAGTTAAACTTACAGCGTTTGCATTGCTCGCTGCTGCCCATTCAGCATCAGGATCACGAGTTAGACTAAGAATTTTCCTTAAGCACCCTTTTGGCCAGGGACAACACGGGGCAAAATCATGGCACAGGTGCCTCTCAGTCCCCAATGCAGCTAACATGGGTTTCCAAGCAGCTGCAGGTTGAGCTTGCTCGTGCTTGTGCACGGCTTGAACCATCTCTGCAAGATGTTGACCACCACCTTTGGCTCTCATACTCTGATGTAACTCCTGGGTACTATACTGTATGACTTGAGTGTACTCTTTTGCATGGGATATCCCATTCCTGTAGTACTTCCTCTATACATTCCGTTTTGTGGGTATTAGAGCTCCAGCCTTGTCTATTCCTCTGTTATGGAAGAATAGACTTGGGACAGCACTCTGTTTGATCTCAGCATCCCATCCGCCGGCTGGCATCGGTATCCGTGCTGCTACCGCTGTGTGGTCATTTAAAGAAAGTAACTCAAGTTCTTCTAGATACTGGAACATGTCCATATAAGAGTAGGCCCAAACTGATGAGCCGAGGAAGGCAGGGTCTACCAGAAACCTGTAACCTTGACAGTCCCCCATGTTCCGCATGCGATCTAACAGATGGCGCCAGTCAGCGGGTATCGATGGCATGTTACCTCCACAAGCCTCGGATAGACAATATTCAAAGAGTTTGCCCAAATAGTATTTGTCAAGATAAGCTGAAGCTTTGGTAGCATGTTTTATCCAAGTTCCTGGAGCAATCTGGATATTCCCATGTATATCGACTCGAAGCATAGATGGGTCAATAGGGTGCACGAAAGATATACCAGCACGGTCATTGTGCTCCAGCAGTACTCCAGCCGATGAGAAAGCCCTAGCAACTATGTCGGATACCATGGCTGTTTTGGTACTGTCGCCGGGAAGAGTTATTAGCACAACTGGACGATGACACTGAAGGAATGTTGGCAGGTCCAATGTTGGGAGTGCGTGGACTGTATTTTTCTTCAGGTTTATATTGCCTGGACAAAATAAAAGTACAATTGCATTAGGCAAGGCAAAAGGAACATATTTAAAATGGACGACATTGCGTTGCATCAACCATACAACTGAAAACGTTATGTTACCAAGTCTAGTGCTATTATAGCTTCCACACATGACGCCAATCATACAGCTGAAAACATTGCATTATGTTACTACGTCTAGTGCTATTATATGCTTTGTATTTGAGAATAATATCAAAACTCAGGATTGCTAATTACACCTCCCACTGGGAGGTCAAGTAGTAGGGACAACAGTAGAAGTAAAATAGTTACAGTAACTGTCAAGAAGTGAAAATAAACAGGATGACTACAATGTCTTTTCTGTCTTCATCTCCAGTGTTCGTTAACTGGATCTCAAAATAGTAAAAGGAACACCTGTGGGTAGGCATGCTGACAGAAACACAATAGAACACTGGCGGAGCTATGACTCATTTAAGCTAAACCCTAGCATGGGACTTACTAATCATATACCTTATTACTAACTTACAGGGTACACAGAATATAAATTAAACCGTGACATGATCTGGCGAAAGTGACTAACGCGAGTACGGATTAGAGATATGATTATTACTAGCACATATGCCCGTGGGTTGCAACGGGGAAAACAAATCCTTATATGCGCGTAGTAGCCCATCCATATTGTCACTTCTCCTCTTCATCACTATCGCCGATGGTTGTCAGTCATCCACCAATTAACGACGACCATGATCAATCTCAAGGTGAGCTTGGTCATCACACTTTAACACACTGTTTTTGCGAGCCCCTCCCTTTGTCACATTGTCAACCAATTCAAGACGAATGTTGTCAATTCCATGGTGATGAGTTTGGTCATCGCACTGTAGCATGTCGTTCCCGCGAGCACCTCGCTATACTAACTTCTAGTTTCATGGACAATGATGGTGTTCGCTGCGGTGAGGAGAGTAATAGAGGACAGGTGGATGCTGCGCCATGCGTGCATCAGCAGAAGCACATGGACCACATATCCAAACCAATGCTAGATGCAAATTGCGCTTGTATAATTCACTTAACGTACAATATAAATAAAGCATGTATGCAAATAGCTAGGTTGCCAGTTGGTTGCCGAGGTTAGATTGATGTTGTGATTGCCGGGTCGACTCCAACCCACACACCAATTGTTTAGCAGTATTTTTTTAGCCAAATTGTTTAGCAGATGGACATTGGTGAAGCAAACTGGGCTGCTGAAGAACAGGCTCATGTTCGGCCCAATGGAGCGATGAACCATACGGCGAAAAAAAGAAGAATAAACATATTTGAACGTCTGAGGCCCTACGGAATACAAAAACACACGCGACGGACGAAGGAACATTCGAAAAATCATAAGGAAGAAACGTTCCTCCCTTTAATTCCCAGTCAACTGTGCAAGCCATAATGGGCCGGTGGATGATGCTCCTTTAATCACTATGTGTGCATGCAGCGCCCACAATTTCGGGAATTTATTTTCCTTCACCCTATACAACCTTCCTTCCCGTGATATATGTGCATGCATGGCAGCTTTTCGTTCACAATTCTGGGAATTTATTTTCCTTCAGCCTACAATCCCTCCTCCACGTGATGTGTGCATGCATGGCCCCGGGATTTATTTTCCTTCATGGCAGCGTCGCGGTCATGGGGATTTACAATTGAGATTTATTTTCCTTCATGGCAGCCTCACAATCCTGGGGATTTACAATTAATTCCTTCATGGCAACATCCTTTTGTTCCCTCTGCCTATTGATCTTTCAGGTGGCTTGCATATTTCAAGTCATAACCGTATTTAAATTGGTGGGTCTGGATGTGAAGTACCGAGGAGGTACTATCTTTCAATAAATCATCTCTTATAAATACATAATGGGGGTGCTAGCTCAGTTGTGTGCTCCCTTTGGCTTTTTACCTCACATCGGGAGTTCGATCCCTCACGGAAGCACATTATTTTTGCGTCCGTGCCGGACTGCATTGGTTGTTTGGGCCGCCGCTTCAGCCGGGCCCTCTGCCACAGCGAGGTCGATCGATGGGCTGAGGCCCGGGCGAGTCAGAAAGATCGTTTTAAGGAATTTTAGCGAAACTTTTAGTGCGCACGTACAATCAGAATCATAGTATGATGTAAAAAAAAACCAGAGGCGACGGTGAACCCACGGAGTCAATCCGTACTTTATTATTAGGGAAAGATTTTTTGCTTACCAAGGACCCAAAGATACCCCATGGCTTGACGAAATGTATCTACGTTGTGGAGACCCTGACAGGCTGAAAACTTGTTGGGCGGTGATCTGAAAATCTCTGGGGAGACGGAGCTTATGAGTCATCTCCGACACTGACGATGGAAGATCCGGTGGGAGTGTGGAGGAGCCGTGTCGCTCCATGGATGGGGGAGGTTGAGCCGATGGAGTACCAACCCCATGGTACAAAACAGGCAAGCCTCTGGGCAGACGGAGCTTCAGGGTGATCTCCGGCACTAGCGAGGGAAGATCTGGTGGGAGCGGGGAAGAGCCATGTCGCTCCGGGGGGGGGGGGTGGGGTGTGGGGGGGCTGCGGTGTCGGGCGGTCGGCGGTCCGCGGTCGGGTATTGCCGCCGCCGGCGGCGGTTGGTTGGTCGAGGGTTTTGGGGGAAATGGGAAGGGTGGAATTTTGGTTCGGGAATTGGGGTCGAGAATACGAGGGATTCCTCACTCCTGTAGCGCTACTGGGCCGGCCCATATTCCCTGTTTTTTCCGTTCGCTGCATTTGAATTACGTTAGAGCATCTACAGCAGTGCTTCGCAAATCCGACCCATGAAATACCCGCGGACGTGCGTCTGCGGACACTAACCGGTCAAGTTTCAAATTACCCTTCTCACAACCGAACACCTCAATTAGCATACCTCAAATTCGTACAAACTCATGCAACTACATAATCGATGCATTTCACACATCGTTCGGTCACTACATCAGTAACATGCCATAGAACTACCAAAATTTAGCATGTTTGGCTATGATGGAGAAGATCATCCACGGCTGCCATTGCCCTTCCTGGCACCCTTGCCATCCTTCTCGCGGGAGTACCGGTCGTAGACGTAGTAGGGATTGACCCGGATCTGCTCGTCATCGAAGTTGTCCCCCTTCTCGTCCTTGGGTGGCAGTCCTCCTTCTCCTCCTTGGCTGGCTGCCCTCCTTCTCCTCATTGGGAGGTAGTCCGGCCATGGCGGACCACCCGATTCTGCTCTCAGGTGAGGGTGCGGGTGTTTCTCCGCTGCCACTTCTTTACAATGCGGACGCGGATGACTTCCTCCTCTTCGGCCGCCCGATCAGCCGCCTCCATTGCCGCCATGTCGGCCGTGAGGCGGGCCTCCTCGCCCTTATCCTCTCCTTCCCACAGTGGGCACACCGCGCCCGATGGGACTCATACTCTGCTGGAGCGGTGATGGGGAAGGGAAGATTTGAAGGCTCCCGGGACCGCAATGATCCGGCCCCAGAGGATCCGAGCGCCCGATGCGCCACACACTATGGAGTCACGCCGGAAAGATCATGCCGTTGGCCTGGCGTTTGATACATCTCCAACGTATCTATAATTTTTTATTGTTCCATACTATTATATTATCCATCTTGGATGTTTTATATGCATTATGGTACTATTTTATATCATTTTTTGGGACTAACCTATTAATTCAGTGCCAAGTGTTAGTTGTTATTTTTTTCTTATTTTTGTCTTTTACAGAAAATCAATACCAAACGGATTCCAAATGGAATAAAACTTTACGATGATTTTTCTTGGACCAGAAGAAACCCAGGAGACTTGAAGAGGAGGCCAGAGGAGCCACAAAGAGGCCACAAGCCGTCCAGGCACGCCCCACCCTAACCCCAATTCTTGCTCCATAAATACCCAAATATTCTCCGAACATCAGAAGCGTCCACAAAAATACTTTTTCACCACCGCAAGCTTCTGTTTCGTGAGATCCCATCTTGGGACCTTTTCTGGTGATCTGCCGGAGGTGGATTCGATCACGGAGGGCCTCTACACCAACCTTGCTGTCCTTCCGATGATGTGTGAGTAGTTTACCACAGACCTACGGGTCCACAGCTAGTAGCTAGATGGCTTCTTCTCTCTCTTTGATCTTCAATACAATGTTCTCCTCGATGTTCTTGGAGTTCTATTCGATATAATCTTCTTTTTGCGGTGTGTCTGTTGAAATCCGATTAATTGTGGGTTTATGATCAGATTATTTATGAATATTATTTGAGTCTTCTCTGAACTCTTTTATGCATGATTAAGATAGCTTTGTATTTCTCTTCGATCTATTGATTTGGTTTGGCCAACTAGATTGATCTATCTTGCAATGGGAGAGGTGCTTAGTAATGGGTTCAATCTTGCAGGGCACGTATTTGTATTGTTGTCATTAAGGATAAAAAGATGGGGTTTATATCATATTGCTTGAGTTTATCCCTCTACATCATGTCATCTTGCTTAAGGCGTTACTCCGTTCTTGTTAACTTAATACACTAGATGATGCTGAATAGCGATCAATGTGTGGAGTAATAGTAGTAGATGCAGAATCATTTCGGTCTACTTGACACGGACGTGATGCCTATATTCATGATCATTGCCTTGGATATCACCATAACTATGCGTTTTTCTATCAATTGTTCAATAGTAATTTGTTCACCCATCGTATGATTTCTTCAAGAGAGAAGCCTCTAGTGAAACCTATGACCCCCGGGTCTATTTATCATCATATTATTTTCAGATCTATAAAACCAAAAATACAAAAATATCTTGCTGCAATTTATTTACCTTTATTTTGCCTTTTAGTTATCTTTTATACCTATCTCTATTAGATCTCACTCTTGCAAGTGACCGTGAAGAGATTGACAACCCATTTTTCGCATTGAGTGCAAGTGTTCGTTAGTGTGTGCAGATGCATCTATTGGAGACTTGGGTGTTCCTCCTACTGGATTGATACCTTGGTTCTTAACAGAGGGAAATACTTATCTCTATTTTGCTGCATCATATTTTCCTCTTCAAGGGAAAAATCAACGCAAGCTTAAGAAGTAGCAGCGTTGTCCTCCCGGTAGCGGCGGAGTACATGCGGACGGCCATTGCCTCCTCCAACCCGCACGGGATGACACCCCAGTCGACGGATCCGGACTAGTCGAAGTCAAATCCACGACCCGCCTTGCCGGAGAAGGCCGGAGATCGCCGGACGAGAGCTTGGGTGGCGGAGGGGAGTGGAGTGAAGTGGCTAGGGTTTGGTCCGGCGAGTGGATGGGGAGGAATATATGCAGGGTCGGGTGGGCCAGTGTAGGCCAGGTCCGACGTGGCGGATGTGCCCGTGCGCACCTAGGCGCCCCCTTATCCGCCCAATATTTGTGTTGGACTAGACCATAGTGGCGCGCGTTGCCGCACCCGTCTATTGTGGTAATAAAATTCTAGTCATTTTCATAACTGTAAATGCAGAGGCACCAAATATGAAAGTGAAATTCGCATGAACCTACTTCTTTGTTAGTCTGAAAAAAGTGTTTTGTCGCCCCAAGAACGAACGGTAAAAATAATTGAACATTATAGTGGCAGGACATCAGTGTTAGGGAAATTATTTAGATTCAAAACTGATCCACCGACATGCAAATTCTTTGTACGTAACAAAGAATGATGATGTTTCATTGAACCATCTCAAAATAAGAACTCTGATAAACTTCTCTCCTTCGTTAGTGAACCCATATACATACATGAATTTCAGCATTTGCTGTAATAGTTCACCATGTAAATTTTGTCCGCAACTATTTAGAATTTAATTGCAGAGCGGTGCTTGTTTTACCGTTCTTTTCAGTTGTATCAACATAACTCTTCAGCAAAAAGTACATCATGCAATTTAGCTTATTTTCCTATGAGTTAGCAAGCTCTTTTAGGGCATCTCCAATGCCAGACACCAGGATAGATTTCCTATTGATTTCCTGGCCGATTAGCAGTTAGCCCATAAAATCCTAGCTTCAAGTGTGGCGTCGATGCAAAGGTTTGCATCGGGCGCTAGGCCTTTTTTCTTCGCTCCGCTAGGCGTGGGTGGTTGTAATTAGCGATTGAAATTAGCGCTTAGCATTGGGACGGTAGGGTGCTTAGGTATTTTTTGTTTTGTGATATATTTTTTTCCTTCCTAAGTGCCTCTTGAAGCGTCCAGCATTGAACATGCTCTTAGTCTGATTAGTCTGAGCACATCATCAAGTTATAAGTGTTGAAGTATCTAAGCAGAAGAAAAAACATAAAGGGGAATAATATCACATAGTAGCATGTTGATCGGAAACAGAATGTGCTGCCTTGCAACATCATGACAATAGTGTACGTCTTCCTCAACGTGAGAATGCATCATATAATTTATACATGCAATCCACTGTTGCTACCAGATCTAAATAATTTCACCTTGTATTGAGCTAATTTGAAAGCAGTAGAGGGCCGGGAAGGTGTAACCTGTAAGTTACATGGGATGAATTTTCAGATGTGAAACAATTACACAAAAATTTGGAACAACCAGGAAAAGTATCAAGCATTTTTCATGCACTGACAATGATACTCTGTCGATAGATAATCAGAAAACGAAGAGGTAGATGAGTCTACATGCTGTTCTAATCTTGTACCTAACGTTTGCTCTAGAATCTAAACCACAGAAACAATTCTGGACAAGACACATCGTCGTATCAGTTACAGAATTGGAGCAGTTACATGACATCGGGAATGGGAGCAGGATGCCAATTATTCCGCATGGATGGATCTGCAAGGTTGAAATAAATTAGGACAAGACACATCTCGTATTAGTTACAGAATTGGAGCAGTTACAGGAAATCGGGAATGGGAGCAGGATGCCAATTCCGCATGGATGTATCTTCAAAGTTGAAATAAAGATCGGACCTGCTGCGATGAGGCGACATGGGTTGTAGAGGAGCTCCTCGCGCAGGATCCGCCGCCGCATCGCCTAAGGCCCACTTAATTATCATCGCCTCTCCTCAGCAGAAGAAACAGAATCAACAAAAGATGAACTCCAAATTCGATGGAGAATGACCTGGGATGGGATGGGATGAAGCCTCGAAAGGGGGTGGGGATGGAACAGCCGAACCGAGGAGACTATATGGACGCGAAACATCACAGATCGGCATGGAGACTGACTTGGAATTATCCACCGCCCCATCGCCCGCCATTAAAGTCCCACGTTGATTTTCTTCTCGAATCTCCGGCGACTGGACTTCAATCGACAGCGACGGTTTCCAGGCCGGCGAGGCGTGAAGCGCTCACCTCGTACATGCCGCTTCCCAGCCGCGATGAGGAGACCTCCTCGTCGGCGCCTTCGGCGCCCGTAACGAGTTTCGGCGCCTAAGTGCTTTTCTTCATGGGCTGCATTGTTGGAAGCCCACTCGTTCTTTCTAGCTGTTTCATTCTGTTTGATGCTGATTCGTGCTTGTTCGCTCGTTGGATGCTGTCGCTGCTTTGTTCTTTGACTTTTTCTTTGACTTCGCTCGTGGTAAAAATGGCAGCACGGGGTTTTTTTGATTGTTTCTTTTAGGTTGTTAACGAAAATTGTGTATTGTCTTGTTTCTTTGTTTTTCTTATATATTATTGTTTTTTCTGTTTGATTAACAAATAATAAAATAATCTGACATTAATTTAAATAAAATGGGAAAAAATGAACTATAAATGTGTAGTAAATTCTCTAGAAAAGTATTAATTTTCATGAATAAGGAGAAGAAAGTTGGTCTTCGAACACAAATTTGCTAGGTCTTATATTACATTGGAGTGGGAACAACACTTCAGCATGTGAGCTAGCACGATGATCCTGTTGAAAAAAAAGAAATTGAAGAAGTTAGAATAACAAGAAGAAAGTTCATTTTAGCATGGCAGAGTTAGTTATAAAAAAAGAAGACTGCAAAAAAAAAACTATTTTTGTTTTACAAAAACCAAGTTTCCATCTCCAGAACTTACTTCAAAACCTTCAAAATTTGGCAGATGGCAACGTTGAACTATTTGAATAGCCGGAATCCCTGTGAATTGAAGAGAAAATAAGAATAGATGTCTTGTTGGAACAATTTTTAAATTTTCTGTACGTAGGGAATATTTGTATATGATTGCAAATAAATTAGAGGAATAGTAAAATGATTGTATATTACATGTTGTCGCAGAAAAGATTTCACTATTGGCAACTGTACTTGACTGTTGGAGCATGTATCAATCTCGTACATAAAAAATTCTCTTAGAGCCTGCAGATCATGCTGAGAAAATAGTTGAACCAGGAATAAGGTTCATAAATTCTGAAAAGCGTTCAAAATTTTTGAAACACTTTCACAAAAATGAAAAAAGTTCATCAAATATGAAAAAGTTCATTGAGTTTGAAAAGAGTTCATCGAATTTCATAAAAGTTCATGGAATTTGGAAAAAGTTCACCAAAATTCGAAAAAAAAGTTCATCAAGTTTGAAAAAAGTTCACCGATTTTGAAAAAAAGTTCATTGAATTTGAAAAAAGTCCATCGAAATTGGAAAAAAAAGTTTATGGAATTCATCAAATTTCAATAAAAGTTCAAGAAATTTGAAAAAAGTTCATCAAAATTGAAAAAAAGTTCATCGAGTTTGAAAAAATTTCACCGATTTTGAAAAAAGTTCATTGAATTTGAAAAAAGTTCATCGAACTTGGAAAAAAGTTCATCAAAGTTGGAAAAAAGTTCATGGAATTTGAAAAAAGTTCATCATAGTTTGAAAAAAGGTCATCGAATTTGAAAAACAGTCATTGAATTTGAAAAGTTCCTCCAAAATTGAAAAACATTCATAAATTTTGTAGAAAATAATCATGAAGAAAGCAAGTTTCTCGAATGAGAGAAAAAAGAGAAGAGAGAAGAAAAACGAAAAAGCAAAAGGAAAAAGAAATAAAAAAAAGAAAAAGACATAAGAAGAAATAAGGGAAGAAGTTTCAGTTTAGCACAGAAGGTAAGGGTAGTAAGGTGGTTAGCTCAGCGAGTATTCACCTGGAGATCCCCGGTTCGAATCCGGGCGAGGGCATATCTTTTTTGTTTTTACGAACAGAAAAAATAGAATGGGCCGGCCCAGGTATAATACCAAGGGTATAGAGGGGGTGTGCGCCGCGTACCAGATAGCCTATATTCGGCGCGTAAGGCGCCGAATAGGATTTGGCCGCAATGAGTGCGTATGTGGTGGATGTTCTTTTTCACTTGGGACGGGAAGAAATTGGATGACACGGGCCCAACAGGCCCAAACAACAGCAGATCGTTGATTTTGTTGCGAGAGCAGCGGCCCAGTCCGTTTAGCGCTCCCAGCGGGGTGGAAGGTGCATCGAACGGCCAGAAACGCCTAGAAGTGCAGATCCGACGGTTGAGATGCTAATAGCCTGAGAAGGCTGGAAAAATGCTCGGTTGTAATGTTTCTAAATATGAGGGGTGCCGGCCAGCCTGAGTGTCTGAGGCCCGTTTGATGCGCTCGTCTGGGTCAATTTTTTTGTGACGGGTCAGTGACCGGGCCGTCTGTCCGGGTGTTTGAGACGGGTTTTGGGCGCCCGACTGTAGATGCTCTTAGCTTTTTTGCATCAAAGTACTCTTTATTGCAAGGTGATTATCATATTATCTTTTAATAATAGTATCAACAATCTCTATGGGTAGATCTTCCATCCATCCTCCGCAAACCTTACTTCTCTGTAGTTTGGCTAAATCATGGGTAGCACAAGCATGCTCAAAAATAATATGTGGGAAATCACACGCAAGGTGATATATATCATCAAAAACTATCGTCGATTGAAAGACTGACCTCCATTCTTCATTGTCTTCATCACCTCGATGTTATCGGAGCTCACCTCTATGCGGTTACACCCAAGTATAGTTGTCAAATTGAGACCAAACCATAAGGTCGGTGTCTCCGGATCACCTCTATGCGTTAGCTGTGTTTGTTTGCTGGGTTGGTTTCCTCCGGTTTCTTTTCCTTTTTAATTTTTTGCTTTCTTTTGTTTTTCTTTGGTTTTATCTTTTTTTACCATGGTTCTTACTGTTTTTTTTCTTCACGGTTTTTCTTTGGTTTTTTATTTTTTTATTTGTTGTCTTCATTTACTTCTCGGTTTTCACTGAGTTTTTTCTTCTTTTCTTCAGTTTTCTCTCGGTTTTCTTTGTTTCCTTTTCTTTTTTCGGGTTTTCTTGGTTTTCACTACACAATAAGAAAATCGTATACATCAAAAATATTTTTTATATACATGATTAACATTTTTCTAAAACTTATTTTATGTCTACTTGATCCATACACATTGTACATTTTGGTATATATCTAATATATTTTTCTAATACATGTTTAACATTTTTCTAATACATGGTTAACATTTTTTTATACACATTTAACATTTTTTCAAATGCTTGATTAACATTTTTCAAATAAAAGATTTTTTTAATACATGGTCAACATTTTTCTATAAACATTTTTATAATACTTGTTTAACATTTTCTGAATACATGGTCAACATATTTCTATACACATTTAACTATTTCCAATGCTTGATTAACATTTTTTCAAATATTTGTTTAACATATTGAACCGCAGCGATTCCCGAGGCTGGAGCACATGCACAAGAGGTGAAGCATGAGCGGCGGCGCTGGTGATGCTCGTCGTCGAACCATGTGTCCTCGTACGGGGAGTTCGGGTCATTGACAAGGTCGTCGGAAAGCAAAGCTTGAAGGTGACGGGTCTCCGCCGCCCGTACGTGACCAGAGGCTGAAACAGCCAACACTGGAACCCTTTTCGGGTTCAAGTGCCAGCCGTTTGGCAAGTGCACATCGGGCTAGGGCACCGGGATGGCCGCCTTGTTGGGAAATGTAGTAGAAACAAAAATTTCGTTCTACGATCAAGCCAGAAACACTATGAAGATGCATAACCGGTTTAGATCGGATCGTTACCAACTCTGAGTTGCAGCGGAAGAAGAGTTGGTCTAGATCATTCTTGAAGTCCCTCGAACCGTCCATGACGATCCATCGAACAAAAGACCGAAAGTACGACCTCTTGAAAGGATCGAGAAGAGGCGTCTAGAGGGGGGTGACTAGACCCTCAACAAGTAAAAGTGGCAATTTTTAAGTTGTTCAAGTTAAGATGGAGTTTTAGCACAAGTTTAAGCATTCATAATACATTTCAAGCAAGCATGACAAGAGTATATGCAGCGGAAAGAGTAAAGCATGCTATTTGCAAGAAAGTAAAGGGATGGGATTGGAGTGTGCAAACGCAATGAAGACACAGAGATTTTGGCGTGGTTTCGATAGGTGGTGCTATCGTACATCCACGTTGATGGAGACTTCAACCCACGAAGGGTAACGGTTGCGCAAGTCCACGGAGGGCTCCACCCACGAAGGGTCCACGAAGAAGCAACATTGTCTGTCCCACCATGGCCATCGCCCATGAAGGACTTGCCTCACTCGAGTAGATCTTCACGAAGTAGGTGATCTCCTTGCCCTTACAAACTTCTTGGTTCAACTGCACAACTTGACGGAGGCTCCCAAGCGACACCTGATACGTCTCCAACGTATCTATAATTTTTTATTATTCCATGCTATTATATTATCCATCTTGGATGTTTTATATGCATTTATATGCTATTTTATATTATTTTTGGGACTAACCTATTAACTTAGAGCCCAGTGCCAGTTTCTGTTTTTTCCTTGTTTTTGAGTTTTGCACAAAAGGAATACCAAATGGAGTCCAAATGAGCTGAAACTTTACGACGATTTTTTATGGACCAGAAGAAGCCCACGGAGTATCGGAGATGGACCAGGGGAGCCACAAGGCATCCACAAGGGTGGAGGGCGCGCCCCCTGCCTTGTCATCGTCTCGTGGACCCCCCTGACTTGCCCCCGACGCCAAAAATTCCTATAAATAGAGAAAACCCCAAAAATAAACCTAGATTGGGAGTTCCACCGCCGCAAGCCTCTGTAGCCATAAAAAAACCAATCGGGAGCCCGTTCCGGCACCCTGCCGGAGGGGAAAACCATCACCGGTGGCCATCGTCATCATCCCGGCGCTCTCCATGACGAGGAGGGAGTAGTTCACCCTCGGGGCTGAGGGTATGTACCAGTAGCTATGTGTTTGATCTCTCTCTCTCTCTCTCTCTCTCTCGTGTTCTTGATATGGCACGATCTTGATGTACCGCGAGCTTTGTTATTATAGTTGGATCACATGGTGTTTCTCCCCCTCTACCTTCTTGTGATGAATTAAGTTTTACCTTTGAGGTTTCACTATTATCGGATTGAATACTATTATGGATTTGAGAACACTTGATGTATGTCTTGCGTGGGATACCCGTGGTGACAATGGGGTATTCTATTGATTCACTTGATGTATGTTTTGGCACTCAACTCGTTGATTCCCGAGGTGACATTGGGGTAATCTATGCATAGGGGTTGATGCATGTTTTCATCCTTGTTTCTCCAGTAGAAATCTTGGGGCACTCTTTGAGGTTCATTGTGTTGGATTGAATATTATGAATCTGAAGTTGTTTGATGCATATCGTATAATTGACCCACGGGTACTTGTGGTGACATTGGAGTATCTAGGTGACATTAGGGTTGATTGATGTGTGTCATATGGTGTTATTTTACTACGAACTCTAGGGCTGTTTGTGACACTTATAGGAATAGCTTAATGGATTGATCGGAAAGAATAACTTTGAGGTGGTTTCGTACCCTACAAGCAATTTCATCTTATGTTCTCCGCGATAGGAACTTTGGAGTGACTTTTGTCGCACGTTGAGGGATTGCCATATGATCTAATTATGTTATCATTGTTAAGAGAACTTGCACTAGTGAAAGTATGAACCCTAGGCCTTGTTTTCAAGCATTGCAATACCGTTTTCGCTCACTTTTGTTACTTGCTACCTTGCTGCTTTTATAATTTCAGATTACAAAAACCTATATCTACCATCCATATTACACTTGTATCACCATCTCTTCGCCGAACTAGTGCACCTATACAATTTACCATGCTATTGGGTGTGTTGGGGACACAAGAGACTCTTTGTTATTTGGTTGCAGGGTTGTTTGAGAGAGACCATCTTCATCCTACGCCTCCCACGGATTGATAAACCTTAGGTCATCCACTTGAGGGAAATTTGCTACTGTCCTACAAAACTCTGCGCTTGGAGGCCCAACACGAGTCTACAAGAAGAAGGTTGCGTAGTAGACATCAAGCTCTTTTCTGGTGTCGTTGCCGGGGAGGTTAGTGCTTGAAGGTATATCTTTAGATCTTGCAGTCGAATCTTTTAGTTTCTTGTTTTATCACTAGTTTAGTCTATAAAAGAAAACCACAAAAAAATGGAATTGAGGTTACCTCATATGCTTCATCTTTTTAATATCTTTCATGAAAATGATGGAAAGGAAAATTGTGCTCAAGTGTTAGAAGAAGAAGTTTATAAAATTTTTGGCATTAAATCTTTAAATGATGAGCATGATTGCAATGTTGTTAGTATGAATTCTTTGAATATCCATGATGCTAATGATATGCAAAGCCACAAGCTTGGGGATGATATGTTTGATGAAGATGATATTTTTAGTCCCCCAAGTTTTGATGAGAATATTTATTATGATGAAAGCATGCCTCCTATTTATGATGATTATATTGATGAAAGTGGATTTGGAGAGGTCATGACTTTATTTAGTGATGAATCTACTATTTAGGAAGAGGTTCCAATTGATTATGAGAACAAAGTTGCTATGTATGATGATTATTGTGATGACATGTATGCTATAAAGAATAATGATAACCATGAAACTTGTCATCATGATTTTAATTTTCAATTGGATTATGCCTCACATGATAGTTATTTTGTTGAGTTCACTCCCACTATTCCGAATGAGAAGAATTTTGCTTATGTGGAGAGTAGTAAAACTTCTATGCTTGTGGATCATGAAAAGAATGCTTTGTGTGATAGCTATATTGTTGAATTCATTCATGATGCTACTGAAAATTATTATGAGGGAGGAATATATGCTTCTACATATTGTAATAATATCAAGTTTCTTCTCTATGTGTTGAAAATCTTGAAGTTATGCTTGTTTTGCCTTCCTATGCTAGTTGATTCTTGTGCCCATAAGTTGTTTGCTCACAAAATCCCTATGCATAGGAAGTGGGTTAGACTTAAATGTGCTAGTTATATGCTTCATGATGCTCTCCTTGCGTTTCAATTCTTATCTTTTATGTGAGCATCATTGAAATCATCATGCCTAGCTAAAAAGGCATTAAAGAAAAGCGCTTGTTGGGAGACAACCCAACATTTACCCCTAATGTTTTTATGTGTTCACATGATTATGCTACTGTATTAATCATGTTTTATAGCTTTTGTTTCAATAAAGTGCCAAGTAAAGCCTTTGGGATAGTATGGATGATAGTTGACTTGATTCTGTGCAAAAACAGAAACTTTTGCGCTCAGTCCAGGAATTTTCAAAATTCACTGGAACATGATTTTGACCTGAATTTTTGACACAAGATTGATATACAAATTTCCTAGATTGTCTAAGTTTTCAGAATTTTTGGAGTTACAGAAGTATACTAAGTTTCCAGATTACTACAGACTGTTCTGTTTTTGACAGATTCTGTTTTCATTGTGTTGTTTGCTTATTTTGAAGAATCTATGAGTAGTATCGGAGGGTATGAACCATGGAGAAGTTGGAATACAGTATATATAACACCAATATAAATTTAGAATGAGTTCACAACAGTACCTAAGTGGTGATTTGCTTTATTATACTAACGGAGCTTACGAGTTTTCTGTTGAGTTTTGTATTGTGAAGTTTTCAAGTTTTGGGTATAGTTTTGATGGACTACGGAATAAGGAGTGGCAAGAGCCTAAGCTTGGGGATGCCCAAGGCACCCCAAGGTAATATTCAAGGACAACCAAGAGCCTAAGCTTGGGGATGCCCCGGATGGCATCCCCTCTTTCGTCTTCGTTCATCGGTAACCTTACTTGGAGCTATATTTTTATTCACCACATGATATGTGTTTTGCTTGGAGCGTCATTTTATTTTATTTTGTTTTGCTTGCTGTTTGAAAAATATCCCAAGATCTGAAATTCTTAAATGTTAGAGAGTCATCACATAGTTACACAATTATTCGACTACTCATTGATCTTCACTTATATCTTTTGGAGTAGTTTGTCATTTGCTCTAGTGCTTCACTTATATCTTTTTAGAGCACGGCGGTGGTTTTATTTTGAAGAAATTGATGAACTATCATGCTTCACTTATATTATTTTGAGAGTCTCTAAACAGCATGGTAATTTGCTTTGGTTATGAATTTAGTCCTAATATGATAGGCATCCAAGAGGGATATAATAAAAACTTTCATATAAAGTGCATTGAATACTATGAGAAGTTTGATTCCTTATGATTGTTTTGAGATATGAGGATGGTGATATTAGAGTCATGCTAGTGGAGTAATTGTGTATTGTAGAAATACTTTTGTTGAGGTTTGTGATTCCCGTAGCATGCACGTATGGTGAACCATTATGTGATGAAGTCGGAGCATGATTTATTTATTGATTGTCTTCCTTATGAGTGGCGGTCGGGGACGAGCGATGGTCTTTTCCTACCAATCTATCCCCCTAGGAGCATGCGCGTAGTACTTTGTTTCGATGACTAATAGATTTTTGCAATAAGTATGTGAGTTCTTTATGACTAATGTTGAGTCCATGGATTATACACACTCTCACCCTTCCACCATTGCTAGCCTCTCTAGTACCGTGCAACTTTCACCGGTACCATACACCCACCATATACCTTCCTCAAAATAGCCACCATACCTACCTATTATGGCATTTCCATCGCCATTCCGAGATATATTGCCATGCAACTTTCCACCGTTCCGTTTATTATGACACGCTTCATCATTGTCATATTGCTTTGCATGATCATGTAGTTGGCATCGTATTTGTGGCAAAGCCACCTCTCATAATTTTTATACATGTCACTCTTGAGTCATTGCACATCCCGGTACACCTCCGGAGGCATTCATATAGAGTCATATTTTGTTCTAAGTATCGAGTTGTAATTCTTGAGTTGTAAGTAAATAAAAGTGTGATGATCATCATTATTAGAACATTGTCCCATGTGAGGAAATCAAAAAAAAAAAGAGGCCAAAGAAGCCAATAAAAAAAAGGGAGGCCAAAGAAGCCAAACAAAAAAAAAGAAAAAAATGAGAGAAAAAGATAGAAGGGGCAATGTTAGTATCATTTTTCCACACTTGTGCTTCAAAGTAGCACCATGATCTTCATAATAAAGAGTCTCCTATGTTGTCACTTTCATATACTAGTGGGAATTTTTCATTATAGAACTTGGCTTGTATATTCCAACGACGGGCTTCCTCAAATTGCCCTAGGTCTTTGTGAGCAAGCAAATTTGATGCACACCCACTTAGTTTTCTTTTGAGCTTTCATAAACTTATAGCTCTAGTGCATCCGTTGCATGGCAATCCCTACTCACTCACATTGATATCTATTGATGGGCATCTCCATAGCCCATTGATACGCCTAGTTGATGTGAGACTATCTCCTTCTTTTTGTCTTCTACACAACCACCATATTCTATTCCACCTATAGTGCTATATCCATGGCTCATGGTCATGTATTGCGTGAAAGTTGAAAAGGTTTGAGAACATCAAAAGTATGAAACAATTGCTTGACTTGTCATCAGGGTTGTCCATGATTTAAATACTTTGTGTGATGAAGATGGAGCATAGCCAGACTATATGATTCTGTAGGGATAACTTTCTTTGGCCATGTTATTTTGAGAAAACATGATTGCTTTCTTAGTATGCTTGAAGTATTATTGTTTTTATGTCAATATTAAACTTTTGTTTTGAATCTTATGGATCTGAACATTCATGCCACAATAGAGAAAATTACATGGATAAATATGTTAGGTAGCATTCCACATCAAAAATTCTGTTTTTATCATTTACCTACTCGAGGACGAGCAGGAATTAAGCTTGGGGATGCTTGATACGTCTCCAACGTATCTATAATTTTTGATTGTTCCATGCTATTATATTAACCATCTTGGATGTTTTATATGCATTTATATGCTATTTTATATATTTTTGGGACTAACCTATTAACCTAGTGTAACACCCCCAGTGGTTAACTACAGTAATCACCCTTTTGACAATGCCAAGTCAGCATGATTAACAGTGCATGATCATCATTTGCATCATAATGCTTTTCAACTCCTAAGTCAAAATTCAAATTTAAATAAAAGTGGAAAATAAAAGTTGTCCAAACCTGAAAACTAAAATGTGCATCATGTTGCAAATATTCTCATAGCATTTATAAAAATGATTGCAACATTTGTTGGAATTGTAAAAGGACTCGAACAACAAGGAACAGCAGCAACATAACACTGTTTAATCCTTTTTCAATTTAAATAAAATCCAAACAAAAAGATATGGACCCCAAACCAATTTCTAGCAGTGACAGATAATGCACTGTAAATAATGGAGCAAGTCTCATATTTTACAAAAGTCTTTTGGAATAAAAATAAAAGAGAAAACAGAAAAGGAAATAAATAATATAAAAAAAAGTAAAAGGAAAGCCCCCCCCCCCGGACCAACTGGGCCGTGGCCAGCTGGCCACCAGGCCACCACCCAGGCCGGCCAACCCCGGGCCTATAACCCCCTCCCTCACCCCGAAACCCTAATCCCCCCCCCTCGCTCCTCTTCCCCCCCCGATCCAGAAATTCTGGATCGGGATCGAACCCCGTCGCCGCGCCGCCTCGGCGCCGTCGCCGGCCGGCCTTCACCGACGCCATCGCCGGCCTGCCTGCCCCACCGCGGCCGCCTCCTCCTCTTGCCACGCTCGCAGCCCCGCGCCTCACCGCGCCCTCGGCGCCCGGCGCACCTCACCGTCGCCCGAAGCCGTCCCGACGAGCCCCTCCACCTCGCCGGCCGTCCCCGACCGCCTCCCCGCGCGATCTGCCTCGCCTGTCTGCCTCTCCTACCGCCTCCTCCACTCGACCCCCCCCCCTGGATCGGACCGGGGCAGAGGCGCCCGATCCCGGCGCCGTCGCCGCCGCTGCGCCCGACGGCCACCACCGCCCGTCGCCCCACCGCCTCCTCCTCTGCCCGACCTCGCCGTCGCCGTCTGTCGTCGGCCCAGCCGCCCCGCGTCCGACGCCTCCCCGAGCCCGCTGCCCTCCCCGACCGGCCCTCTGTGAGCCGCCGCCTCCCCTCCCCCCCTCTCTGCTCCCCGCAGCACGCGCCGGACCGCCGCGACCCCTGCTGGCTGCGCCCGTCCACGTGCTCCCCGCGCCGCCTCGCCACGCCCGCTTGCGCCACCGCCCTCCCCGTCGCCGCGCACCGAGCGCGCCCACGACCGCGTGTGCACGCACACGCCGGCCACGCCGTGCTCGCCGGTGCCGAGCCGCCCGTGCACCTGGCCGCGCCTCTGCCGCGCCCCCGCTACCCCCTCCTCACGCCGCCTACCGCCGCCGCCTCCTGCTGCTGCTTCCGCCTGCTGGCCGCCGCTCCACTCGCCGTCGCTGCCGCCCGCCGGCGGCCAGCCCCGCCCGCACGCCCGTGCCCGATCGGGCGGGCGCCCACGCCCGCCCCGCGAGCGCCCGCGCCCGTCGCCCGCTGCCCGCTGGCCTCTGTGCCACCGACAGCCGGGCCCCACCCCCTGACCCACTGACAACGGGGCCCCACGCCCTTAAAACGTTTAAAAAAAAGAAAAAATAAATAAATAAAAATAATTAATAAAAATAATTAGTTAATTAGTGGATTAATTAGTTTAATTAACTTTAATTAGGTTAATCTAATTAGTTAATTAGTTTAACTAAGCAGTAATTAATTAACTTAACCCTAATGACTGCTGACATCAGCATGATGTCATGCTGATGTCATCAGTTACTATTCTGGATAATTCGAAATTAAATAATAAAAATAAATTCCAGAAATTAATAAAAGCTTTAGAAAATCATATAAAATAATCCGTAACTCAGATCGAAATACTTTCTACATGAAAGTTGCTCAGAATTTCGAGACGAATCCGAATTCGCGGTCCGTTCGTCCGCCGCACGTCCCTAACTATCAGAACATGCAACCGTCCCTCTCCGGTCATCTGTCTGACATATGTCCGGAACCGGGAATACTTTCCCGGATGGATTCCCCCTTCCTCGGTGACGTGCAACCATACGTTAGATCACCCCTAGCACTGCGTATTGCCATGTCGTACTTTGTGTTGCTCAAGTTTGCTCTATATTTATACTGTTTCCTCCCCCTCTTCTCTCTCGGTAGACCCTGACACCGGCGTCGTCCCCGAGACTGACGCAACTCAGGAGACCGACGCCACCGTTGACAACCTTGCCCTTGCCGCCGAGCAACCAGGCAAGCCCCTCCTTTGATCATCCCGATATCGCCCATTCTATTTCTCATGCTTGCATTAGAATTGCTGCTGCTGCTGCTGCTTTACCTATTCTGATGCATAGCCTGTTCATTGTAACCTGCTGTTGATAATTACCTACATATCCTAAACTGTTTAGTCTAGGCTGGGTAGAGACCTATCAGTGACCCCACTTACCCCGACTGCCGCGCTGGATCGTCAGAAGACCCGATCAACGGGATTGAAGACCAGGACCCGACACCGCACATCACCCCCTTAGTTGTAACGACACTGCAGCGTTACTATCGAGTGCCGAGGGTGAAACCTCTTGTAGCACTTCTGATGTTAACTCTGTAGAGTAGCTATTCGGTCGTGGTCATCGAGGGTGATTCCTCCTTCACCGCTTCCGATAACGGCGCTGTCGTACAACACCTCAAGTGTGGACCCAGTGAGGGTGATTCCTCCTAGTTCACCTTGACGGATACATCGAGTGGGAATTCAATGAGGGTGATACCTCGGATTCCCTGATGTTATGGACACACGGATACTTGGACTTTACAATGTTACTTGGAAAGGCGGGTCGACCCTGAGGGGTACCCGCGTGTGATGTGAAGGCGGGTTGCCAGTGTGGTGCCCGAGTGGTGAATACGAGGCGCGGCCGGGCATTCTTAACCCTTGCCGCAAGTCCTCGAGATGGGGCGACGGGGTCACATCTTTCGTGAGTCTCTGCTCGTTTCCGCAAGCCCTAGTCCATTAACGATTTGGATATTTGATCCGAGCAGGCCTCTGGTCTGATAGCACTAACCATCACGTGGGCATAGTATGGGCGTTCTACATCGTAGCATCAGCCGACAGTTCTGTCAGACGTCCAGTTCAGCATTGTGGCCGGGTCGGATCGTGCCGTTGGCGCTGGTATCCACCCTGCTCGCAACGACCCGGAGTGCACAGGGCGATGGCCCAAGACCCCTGAGTGCTTAGGATGTAGACCGGCGGGGACCTCTCTGCTGAGTTGTAGGTAGGGTTGCGATGTGTCGTTTGGCCGAGGCCGGGCAGGACCCAGAAAGTGTGTCCGGCCGGAGTTAATCGAGCGTGTTGGGTAAGTTGGTGCACCCCTGCAGGGAAGAAAACTTCTATCGATAGCCTGTCCTACGGTAAAGGACACTCGGAGTTGTATCCCGATCGATACAACTAGAACTGGATACCCGTGATGATACTTGGATATGTGGCTCTGGGATTGCTTCTCGCAGGGAGTCGAGAAGGGATCTCAGGACGAGGTTTGATGACTTTATGGCTCTGGGATTGCTTTCTCTCAGGGAGACGAGAAAGGATCTCTGGGTGAGGTTGATAGTATTACTACTATATTATACTATGTTTGTTCTACTCTCTCCTATTGCTGCAAGACCGCTGAAGATGCTAGTCTTCGATAGGACTAGGCCTTCTCACTATTCTGGCATTTCTGCAGCCCAGTCCACATATACAGCCTCCCTTTGATAATGTTGCATATGTAGTGTAGATCCTTGCTTGCTGAGTACTTCAGAGTACTCACGGTTGCTTTTCTTTCTTTTTCCCCCATATCAGTTCGTCATGACCAGATGACGGAGTCGCTGAAACAGCTACCCCCGCCGACGATCGCTACTACTACCCCGAGGATGGATTCTTCTACGAGCTTGCCGACGACCAGGAGTAGGTTCGGAGGGTCCCAGGCAGGAGGCCTGGGCCTTTCGATCGTAGTGTTTTATTTTGCCCCGCCTTCCTAAAGGCCTTTCTGTTTCTATTTCATATCTGTACTCAGATATCTGATGCTTCCGCTGACGCTTGTTCGCAAGCTTATGTATTCGAGCCCTCGAGGCCCCTGGCTTGTAATATAAAGCTTGTATGACTTTATTTATGATTTAGAGTTGTGTTGTGATATCTTCCCGTGAGTCCTTAGGCTTGATCGTGTGCATTTGCGTGTATGATTAGTGCACGATCGGGCCGGGGGCGTCACACCTAGAGCCCAGTGCCAGTTTCTGTTTTTTCCTTGTTTTTGAGTTTTGCACAAAAGGAATACGAAACGGAGTCCAAATGAGCTGAAACTTTACGACGATTTTTTATGGACCAGAAGAAGCCCACGGAATATCAAAGATGGACAAGGGGAGCCGTGAGGCATCCACAAGGGTGGAGGGCGCCCCCCCTAGGGCACGCCCCCTGCCTTGTCGTCGCCTCGTGGACCCCCCTGACTTGCCCCCGATGCCAAAAATTCCTATAAATAGAGAAAACCCCAGAAATAAACCTAGATCGGGAGTTCCGCCACCGCAAGCCTCTGTAGCCACGAAAAACCAATCAGGAGCCCGTTCCAGCACCCTGCCGGAGGGGGAAACCATCACCGATGGCCATCTTCATCATCTCGGCGCTCTCTATGACGAGGAGGGAGTAGTTCACCCTCGGGGCTGAGGGTATGTACTAGTAGCTATGTGTTTGATCTCTCTCTCTCTCTCTCTCTTGAGTTCTTGATATGGCATGATCTTGATGTACCGCGAGCTTTGTTATTATAGTTGGATCATATGGTGTTTCTCCCCCTCTACCTTCTTGTGATGAATTAAGTTTTACCTTTGAGGTTTCACTATTATCGGATTGAATACTATTATGGATTTGAGAACACTTGATGTATGTCTTGCGTGGGATACCCGTGGTGACAATGGGGTATTCTATTGATTCACTTCATGTATGTTTCGGCACTCAACTTGCGGATTCCCGAGGTGACATTGGGGTAATCTATGCATAGGGGTTGATGCACGTTTTCGTCCTTGTTTCTCCAGTAGAAATCTTGGGGCACTCTATGAGCTTCTTTGTGTTGGATTGAATATTATGAATCTGAATTTGTTTGATGCATATCGTATAATTGACCCACGAGTACTTGTGGTGACATTGGAGTATCTAGGTGACATTAGGGTTGATTGATGTGTGTCATATGGTGTTATTTTACTACGAACTCTAGGGCTGTTTGTGACACTTATAGGAATAACTCAATGGATTGATCGGAAAGAATAACTTTGAGGTGGTTTCGTACCCTACAAGCAATTTCATCTTATGTTCTCCGCGATAGGAACTTTGGAGTGACTTTTGTCGCACGTTGAGGGATTGCCATATGATCTAATTATGTTATCATTGTTAAGAGAACTTGCACTATTGAAAGTATGAACCCTAGGCCTTGTTTTCAAGCATTGCAATACCATTTTCGCTCACTTTTGTTACTTGCTACCTTGCTGTTTTTATAATTTCAGATTACAAAAACCTATATCTACCATCCATATTACACTTGTATCACCATCTCTTCGCCGAACTAGTGCACCTATACAATTTACCATTCTATTGGGTGTGTTGGGGACACAAGAGACTTTTTGTTATTTGGTTGCAGGGTTGTTTGCGAGAGACCATCTTCATCCTACGCCTCCCACGGATTGATAAACCTTAGGTCATCCCCTTGAGGGAAATTTGCTACTGTCCTACAAAACTCTGCGCTTGGAGGCCCAACACGAGTCTACAAGAAGAAGGTTGCGTAGTAGACATCAACACCTAACCAATCTAGGAGACACCACTCTCCAAAAGGTAATAGATGTTGTGTTGATGATGAACTCCTTGCTCTTGTGTTTCAAATGATAGTCTCCCCAACACTCAACTCTCTCTCACAGATTTGGATATGGTGGAAAGATGATTTGAGTGGAAAGCAACTTGGGGAAGGCTAGAAATCAAGATTCTTGTGGTAGGATTGGAATATCTTGATCTCAACACATGAGTGGGTGGTTCTCTCTCAGAAAATGTATGCTGGAAGTGTAGGCACATTCTGATGGCTCTCTCTCAAATGGAGAAAGGGGTGGAGGGGTATATATAGCCTCCACACAAAATCCAACCATTACACACATTTGACCCAACTCGGTCAGACCGAATATATGAACTCGGTGAGACCGATTTAGTTCAAAATGTGAATGTTAGGAATCTCGGTGGGACCGACTGGAACAACTCCGTGGGACCGATGTGCTAGGGCTTAGGGAAAACCTCATATCGGTGGCGTCGATTGCATCAACTCGTTGAGACCAAAGTGAAGCAATAGGGCAACAGAGAGTTGGTCAAGCCATCTCAGTGAGACCGATCACTATTTCATTGAGACCAAAATAATTGCAACAGGCAACAAAGAATTGGCAAGGCCATCTCGGTGAGACCGAGATCCGTATCGATGTAACCGAACTATTAGGGTTTCTGGCTGTGGCTATGTCATATGAACTCGGTGGCACCGGATAGAAAGAATCGGTGGGGCCAAGTTGGAGTTTGGGATTTTGACATATGTGGATGGAGAAAGTGGTTGAGGGTTTTGGAGCAATATCACTAAGCATTTGAGCAAGCAAGCCATTAAGCAACATCTCATCCCCTTTTAATAGTATTGGCTTTCCTATGGACTCAATGTGATCTTGGATCACTACAATAGAAATGAAGAGTCTTGAGCTTTAACCAATGCATGCCCTTGACACCTTGAAGGGGTTCCACATCCTCTTGTCCTTTCCACGCCATTGTTGAACTTGTCTGAAATACACTAGATAAAAGCATTTGTCCAACAAGAGATATGTTGACATTAATTACCAAAATCACCCAGGGAGCACTTGTGCTTTCACCTCTCTTTGGATTGCAAGCGTATGAGCTTCATGATCTGGCATCGATTTGTCATCCAGAGCTAATCATCGCCAGAGAATTAGAGGGAGAAGAAGAGAACCACACAGGGTTTTGATGATTAAAGAGATCTAGGTCTAGCTCTAATTAGGTCCAACTCCAATTTAGAATTAGAACTAGAGAACCAGAGGAGGCTCTAAGGCTTGTGTATCCAAAGGGCCAAATCCTCAAGTATATATAGGTTGGGGGAGAGGGAAGGGGCAGCAAAATGTTGGACGGTTTCCCTCCCCCTTGTGCTGGCCTAGGAGGGAGGATCGGTGTCGGTGTGAAAACCGGCAGACCTCGGGGTAGGGAGTCCCGAGCTGTGGATCTCGGACAAATGGTAACAGGAACAAAGAGATGATGTTTACCCAGGTTTGGGCCCTCTTGATGGAGGTAAAACCCTACGTCCTGCTCTTGTTTATATTGATGGAGATGTATTGAATACAGAGTTGATCTACCTCGAGATCGTAAGATGTGTTCTAACTCTAGGGCTAGGTGAATGAGATTGTGTTGATGTCCCCTCTACGGGCTAAACCCCTTGGCTTATATACACGCCAGGTAGGGCATCTAGGGTTACAAAGTCGGTATCTTGGTGTGGAGGCGGCAAGAGAAGTCTTGGAGTATACGACAAGTCTTCGGTAGGTGTAGTCTTGATCACGCCCCCACCGTGTGGCTTCTGGAGTCTATCTTGAGACGAATGAGGGCCCATCAACCCACCCCAAGGAGCATGGGCTGACCAGGTTAGTACCCCATAGTCCAGGACACCATCTGTAGACCCCGAGCTAGTCTTTTGTGCCGAGGACGATTTTCTTGATGAAGACATCCTCGGATCCGAAGTCCTTGGCTTGATAGACGACTTCCCCTCTGTGATTTTATTATCCCTAAACCGCTCTTCAAGAAGTAGTATCTTACAAACAAGACTTAGCCGAGCTCATGCCTCGCCCGAGGAGGCGGGGTAACTTAGCCTCGAAGGCCGACCACGTAGGTGTGAATAGTGCCACCTAGCCTGACAACTTTATCGAAGCGGCGCAACCCACGATGGCTCAGGCAGTTACTGCTTACCCCTAATCATGGCCCGAGGCAGCCTTTTTACTGGCGCATCCCATCAAGGTGGAGATTGTGCCCATTTTCTCAAGGATATCATCAATATTTTGTTTCCCCCATACACATGATGACATTTTTTGCAGGGGAGTGGGTTTTCACCAGCGCAGCAAAAGGGGACTCTTGGCCTTTCATCAGCCTATAAGAGTGAGAAACAATAGTGCAAACAAGCACACTCTCATTCCCCCCGCCTGCTGCCTTCTCGAGCTCTAGCGCCCAGATCCAATCTTGCCTTCCTTCTCTTCCATGTATCCAAGCTTTCCCCTCGAGCCATGGCTGATACCCTCAAAGGGCACTGGGGTGGCTCCATCGTGACAGAGGCCACTATCACAGAGCTGCGGGATGAGGGATACATCCCCGCCAACGTCGCCGCCCGCGCCCCCGACACCAACCAGCAAGTGCCCACTCCCAACCCAGGGGAGCGGGTAGTCTTCGTCCCTCACCTCATCAGAGGACTAGGGTTCCCACTGCACCCATTCATGTGCAGGGTACTGATAACCCACAAGTATAGGGGATCGCAACAGTTTTCGAGGGTAGAGTATTCAACCCAAATTTATTGATTCGACACAAGGGGAGCCAAAGAATATTCTCAAGTATTAGCAGCTGAGTTGTCAATTCAACCACACCTGAAAGACCTAATATCTGTAGCAAAATATTTAGTAGCAAAGTAGTACGGAAGTAACGGTAACGGTGGCAAAAGTAACAGTAGCAGTTTTGTAGCAATTGTAACAGTGGCAACGGTAAAATAACATAGCAAAGATCAATATGTGAAAAGCTCATAGGCAATGGATCAATGATGGATAATTATGTCGGATGGCATTCATCATGCAACAGTTATAACCTAGGGTGACACAGAACTAGCTCCAATTCTTCAATATAATGTAGGCATGTATTCCGAATATAGTCATACGTGCTTATGGAAAAGAACTTGCATGACATCTTTTGTCCTACCCTCCCGTGGCAGCAGGGTCCTAATGGAAACTAAGGGATATTAAGGCCTCCTTTTAAAAGAGAACCGGACCAAAGCATTAGCACTTAGTGAATACATGAACTCCTCAAACTACGGTCATCACCGGGAAGTGTCCCGACTATAGTCACTCTAGGGTTGCCGGATCATAACACGTAGTAGGTGACTATAACTTGCAAGATAGGATCAAGAGCACAAATATATTCATGAAAACGTAATAGGTTCAGATCTGAAATCATGGCACTCGGGCCCTAGTGACAAGCATTAAGCATAGCAAAGTCATAGCAACATCAATCTTAGAACATAGTGGATACTAGGGATCAAACCCTAACAAAACTAACTCGATTACATGGTAAATCTCATCCAACCCATCACCGTCCAGCAAGCCTATGATGGGATTACTCATGCACGGCGGTGAGCATCATGAAATTGGTGATGGAGGATGGTTGATGATGACGATGGCGACGATTTCCCCAAAACGGACTCCAGATCTGCCCTCCGAGGAAGAACAGGAGGTGGCAGCGGCTCCGTATCGTAAAACACGATGAATCCTTCTCTCTGATTTTTTTCTCCCCGAAAGTGAATATATGGAGTTGGAGTTGAGGTCGGTGGAGCTTCGTGGAACCCACAAGCCAGGGGGGTGCGCCCAGGGGGTAGGGCCGCCCCCACCCTTGTGGACAGGTGGTGGGTCCCCCTCTGTTTATTCTTTCACCAATATTTTTATTTATTCCAAAAATATTCTCTGTGATGTTTCAGGTCATTCCGAGAACTTTTTATTTCTGCACAAAAATAACACCATGGCAATTCTGCTGAAAACAGCGCCAGTCCGGGTTAGTTCCATTCAAATCATGCAACTTAGAGTCCAAAACATGGGCAAAAGAGTTTGGAAAAGTAGATACGATGGAGACGTATCAACTCCCCCAAGCTTAACCCATTGCTTGTCCTCAAGCAATTCAGTTGACAAACTGAAAGTGATAAAGAAAAACTTTTACAAACTCTGTTTGATCTTGTTGTTGCAAATATGTAAAGCCAGCATTCAGGTTTTCAGCAAAGATTATGAACTAACCATATTCACAATAACATTTAGGTCTCACATTTACTCATATCAATGGCATAATCAACTAGCGAGCAATAATAATAAATCTCGGATGACAACACTTTTTCAAAACAATCATGATATGATATAACAAGATGGTATCTCGCTAGCCCTTTTTGAGACCGCAAAACATAAATGCAGAGCACCCCTGAAGACCAAGGACTCACTAGACATTGTAATTCATGGCAAAATAGATCCAGTCACAGTCATACTCAATATAAATTAATAACAATGCATACAAATGACAGTGGTGCTCTCTAACTGGTGCTTTTTATAAGAGGATGATGACTCAGCAATAAAAGTAAATAGATAGGCCCTTCGCAGAGGGAAGCAGGGATTTGCAGAGGTGCCAGAGCTCGAGCTTTTTGAAACAGAGATGAATATAATTTTGAGCTGTATGCTTTCATTGTCAACATAACAACCAAGAGATCTGGTATCTTCCATACTAGATACATTATAGGTGGTTCCCAAACAGAATGGTAAAGTTTATACTCCCCCACCACCAACAAGCACATTCCATGGCTGGTCCGAAACAACGGGTACTGTCCAACTAACAACAGTCCTGTGGGAGTTTTGTTTGCAATTATAATTTTGATTTGATTTGAGCATGGGACTGGGCATCCCGATTACCAGCCATTTTCTCCCGAATGATGAGCGGAGTCCACTCATCGTGAGAATAACCCACCTAGCATGGAAGATATTGACAGCCCTAGTTGCTACATGAGCGATTCGAGCATACAAAACAGATTATCATTTGAAGGTTTAGAGTTTGGCACATGCAAATTTACTAGGAACGGCAGGTAAATACCGCATATAGGTAGGTATGGTGGACTCATATGGAACAACTTTGGGTTTGAGGAAGTGGATGCACAATCAGTATTCCCACTTAGTACAAGTGAAGGCTAGCAAAAGATTGAGGAGCGACCAGCTAGAGAGCGACAACAGTCATAAGCATGCATTGAGATTAACCAACATGGAGTGCAAGCATGAGTAGGATATAAATCACCATGAACATAAATATCGTGGAGGCTATTTTGTTTTTGTTTCAACTACATGCGTGAACATGCGCGTGATACGTCTCCAATGTATCTATAATTTTTGATTGTTTCATGCTGTTATATTATCAATCTTGGATGTTTTACAATCATTTTATAGCAACTTTATGTCATTTTTTGGGACTAACCTATTGACATAGTGCCCAGTGCCAGTTGCTGTTTTTTACTTCGCAGAAAATCAATACCAAACGGAGTCCAAACGCAACGAAATTTTTTGGTGATTTTTTCTAGACCAGAAGACACCTGTTGGGCCAAGAAAGTACCTGAGGGGAGCTCCGAGGGGAGCACAACCCACCAGGGCGCGCCTGGGGGCCTAGGCACGCCCAGGTGGGTTGTGCCCACCTCGGTGGCCTCCCGCACCGCCTCTTTGCTCTATAAATACCCCAATATTGCAGAAACCATAGGGGAGTCGACGAAAATCAATTCCAGCCGCCGCAAGTTGCAGAACCACCAGATCCAATCTAGACACCATCACGGAGGGGTTCATCATCCTCATTGGTGCCTCTCTGATGGTGCGTGAGTAGTTCATTGTAGACCTACGGGTCCGTAGTTAGTAGCTAGATGGCTTCCTCTCTCCCTTTTGATTCTCAATTCAATGGTCTCTAGGAGATCTATTTGATGTAACTCTTTTTGCGGTGTGTTTGTTGGGATTCGATGAACTTTGAGTTTATGATCAGATCTATGTTTTTATCCATGAAAGTTATTTGAGTCTTTTGATCTCTTATATGCATGATTACTTATAGCCTCGTATTTCTTCTTCGAATCTTTGGTTTAGTTAGGCCAACTAGATCAATTTTTCTTGCCATGGGAAGAGGTGCTTTGTGATGGGTTCGATCTTGCGGTGTCCTTTCCCAGTGACAGAAGGGGCAGCAAGGCACGCATGTGTCGTTGCTATTAAGGATAAAAAGATGGGGTCTATATCTACATAAATAGATCTTGTCTACATCATGTCATCGTTCTTATTGCATTACTCCATTTCTCCATGAACTTAATACACTAGATGCATGCTGGATAGCGGTCGATGTGTGGAGTAATAGTAGTAGATGCAGGCAGGAGTTGGTCTACTAATCTTGGACGTGATGCCTATATAATGATCATTGCCTGGATACCGTCATGATTATTTGAAGTTCTATCAATTGCCCAACAGTAATTTGTTTACCCACCGTATGTTATTTTTCTCGAGAGAAGCCACAAGTGAAATCTACGGCCCCCGGGTCTCTTCTTTATTGTATTTGCCTTCGCGATCTATTTTTATTTGCTTTTATTTTCAGATCTATTAAACCAAAAATACAAAAATACCTTGCTGCAATTTATTGTTATTTATTTTATCTCACGTTCCCGCGAGATCTATTTATCCAATCTACTGCAATTTTACCTATCTTTTTACCCCTGAGGGATTGACAACCCCTCTCTTACGTCGGGTTGCGAGTATTTGTTCTTTGTGTGCAGGAGCTGTTTACGTGGTGTTGCGTGGTTCTCCTACTGGTTCGATAACCTTGGTCTCATCACTGAAGGAAATACCTACCGTCGATGTGCTGCATCATCCCTTCCTCTTTGGGGAAATACCGACGTAGTTCAAGCTGCATTAAAAGGAATTTCTGGCACCGTTGCCGGGGAGGATCACGTCAAGATAGTCTCCCATCAACTAGGCAATTTCTGGCGCCGTTGCCGGGGAGACATCATCAACATCTACCAGGTTCCTAATCACAAATCTCATCTCCTTGCAATTTACATTATTTGCCATTTGCCTCTCGTTTTCCTCTCCCCCACTTCACAAAAATTTGTCGTTTTATTCGCCCTCTTTTTTTTTGTTCGCCTTTTTCGTGTCAGATCTCTTGTTTGCTTGTGTTACCATGTGTCTCTTATTTGCTTGCATCTTCGCTTGCTAAAAATCTATTGATATGGATCCTCATCCACTTGCTAATCTTTTTAAAAGACCAAATTATGATGAACCAATTGCTAGTGAGTTGGGTGCACTAGATTATCTTTATGATGTTTTGCTTGAGATTCATGAATCTGAAAATTGTGATGAAGTGTTAAAAGAAGGAATTTATAAATTGATTCATGATAGCTCCTTGGATGAAAAGCATGATTGCAATGATGTTATTATAAATTCTATTAATGTCAATTGTGCTAATAATATGCAAAACCCCAAGCTTGGGGATGCTAATATTGCTATGTCCACTACTTATTGCAATGATCATGATTGGGGTGATAATGATTCTTATGATCTTGATAGTTTATTTAAGCCTCATGATGAATATGTTTGCAATAATATTGAAAGTGGGTTCGGAAGAGTGTCAAATCTAGGTAAAAATAATCCCATATATTTGGAGAGTGTTGAATCTTATGAATTTTTTGATGAAAGTGGGTTTGGAGAGGTCATGACTTTAGTTGATGATAATCCCACTATATTGGAAGAGTGTCAACTTTGCATGCATGAGGATCATGTAGAGAATATGTTATGTGATAGCTATATTGTTGAATTTGATTATGATCCTACATGTAATTATTATGAGAGAGGAAAATATGGTTGTAGAAATTTTCATGTTATTAAAATTCCTCTCGTTATGTTGAGATTGTCTATGTTTTATTCTTCTTCCTTGCATATGCTAGTCTTTGCTTGTTTTGATAATTTCTTTGCCTATAAAATTCCTATGCATAGGAAGTATGTTAGACTTAAAAGTGATTTTCACATGTTTCATGATGCTCTCTTTGTGTTTCAATTTTTATCTTTCGTGTGAGCATCGTTGAAATATTATGCCTAGCTAGGGGCGTAAAATGATAGCGCTTGTTGGGAGGCAACCCAATGAATAAAATTTATTTTTATCTTTTTATTTATGTTCTTGAGTGTTTGCACAATTATGCTACTATTATGATTGTGTTTTTATGTTTTAATTAGTGTTTGTGCCAAATAAAGCCTTTGGGATAGCTTTGGTGATAGTTGATTTGATCTTGTTGGAAAACAGAAACTTTTACGTTCGGAAAAATAATTGTTTAGAATTACAGAAGAGACTAAAAATTCTGATTTTTTTACAAAAGATTGACATACAAATTGCCTATGCTTTCCTAATTTTTGAGAATTTTTGGAGTTACATAAGTATGAGAACAATTTGCATATTTACAGACTGTTCTGTTTTTGACAGATTCTATTTTCTTTGCATTGTATGCTTATTTTGATGAATCTATGGTTTGTATTGGAGGTTATAGTCCATGGTAAAGTTAGAATACAGTAGATATAATACAATAACAAAATTTGAATGGGTTTTCTACAGTACTTAAAGTAAAGATTGGTTTTCTTATACTAATGGATCTCACGAAGGTTTTGTTGAGTTTTGTGTGATTGAAGTTTTCATGTTTTGGGTGATATTACGATGGATGAATGAATAAGGAGTAAGAAGAGCCTAAGCTTGGGGATGCCCATGGCATCCCAAGCTATTATCTAAAGAGAAGCAAGCAACTAAGCTTGGGGATGCCCGAATGGCATCCCCTCTTTTTTCTAACGACCATCGGTATTTTACTTGGAGCTATATTTTTATTCGTCACATATCATGAGTTTTGCTTGGAGTGTCTTCTATGATATGAGTCTTTGCTTGTTTTGGTTTTTATTTTTAGTCTTGAATCCTTGCTGGACACACCTATTTGAGACAGCCAAAATTATGCTATGACTTGTTAGAATCGCTCTCTATGCTTCACTTAAATCTTTTTGAGCTATGGAATTGCTCTAGTGCTTCACTTTTTGAGCACGGTGTGCTTTATTATTTTTGAAGAAATGCTATCATGCTTCACTTAGATTTATTTGAGAGTTAGTAATTTTTTTAAGAAATTCTCTCTTGCTTCACTTAAATTATTTTGAGAGAAGAAAATTTTTATGGTCATGTTCTTCACTTAGATTTGTTTGAGCTATCAAAAGCAACATATGAAATTAGTCCCAAAGTGATAGATATTCAAGAGGGTTATAATAAAAACTTTCATGAAGATCATTGGACAAAATAAACTTGATTCCTTGTAATAGTTTTGCGATATGTCGATATAATATGTGAGTCATGTTGGTGAGTAATTATGCTTTAGTAAGAATATTGGTGTTAAGGTTTGTGATTCCCTATGCAAGCACGAAAGTCAATAGTTATGCAATGAAATTACATCCTACTTGTGGTGCATTATTCGGTGTTAGTTATGCTTAATGCCCGCTTATGATATTTTTCGTTTCTTGGTTGGATGCTTCTCAATCTTTTGCTAGCCTTCATTTGCACTAAGTATGATCACTACTTGTGCATCCAAAATCCTTTAAACCAGTTTTTGCCACATGAGTCCACTATACCTACCTATATGCGGTATTCTTTTGCCGTTCTAAGCAAATTTGTATGTGCCATCTCTAATTTTCAAAGTAAATTTCTCTTTTGTGTGCTTGTACTGCTCATGAAACGGTAGGGGGTGGCTGATAGATTTCCATGCTAGATGTGTTATTCTCAAGATGAGTGTTTATTCACTTGTCATTGCACGAGAGTACGACAAAGGTATTAGGGATGCCCAGTCCCAAAATGAAAAATAAATTTACTTTATGTTGTCAAATAATAAATTCCTTGGAAAGTGTTGGTATGGAAGGCACCCGTGGATACGGTTAGCCATGGAAAGTGAAAGTATGGTGGAAGAGGAAATAAACTTTATTTTTTGTTTGGGAACCGCCTATGATATATCTAGCATGGAAAGTATTGGGAACTACTCGATCGTTTTCGTTGACAGGAAAAGCATGCCACCCAAAATATTTTTATCTTTATCTTTTTCGCTTTGAGCTCTGGCACCTCTACAAATCCCTACGTCCCTCCGCGAAGGGCCTTTCTATTTACTTTATGCAAATTTTTTTTACTTGAGTCTCCATCTTCTCTTATAAAGCACCAACTAAGGGGCACTATGATCGTACTTGAGCATTGGGTGTAGCTAATGTGCGAGTGTGTTTCATGAATGGATCAATGATTGAGCATAATGGGCTAGGGATAACTTGCTTTAGTGTTGATATTTTGAAAGACATGGTTGCTTGTTGATATGCTTGAGTATTGGAGTCTTCATGTCAAAACTAGACTATTGCTTTGAATCATACAAAAGTCCAATTGTCCATGCTATAAAGGAAAGAATATGTGATGAACATGTTAGGCAGCATTCCACATCAAAAATTCTGTTTTTATCATTTACCTACTCAAGGACGAGCAGGAATTAAGCTTGGGGATGCTGATACATCTCCAATGTATCTATAATTTTTGATTGTTCCATGCTGTTATATTATCAATCTTGGATGTTTTACAATCATTTTATAGCAACTTTATATCATTTTTTGGGACTAACCTATTGACATAGTGCCCAGTGCCAGTTGCTGTTTTTTTGCTTGTTTTTTACTTCACAGAAAATAAATACCAAACGGAGTCCAAACGCAGCGAATCTTTTTGGTGATTTTTTCTGGACCAGAAGACACCTGTTGGGCCAAGAAAGTACCTGAGGGGAGCTCCGAGGGGAGCACAACACACCAGGGCGCGCCTAGGGGCCCAGGCGCGCCCAGGTGGGTTGTGCCCACCTCGGTGGCCTCCCGCACCGCCTCTTTGCTCTATAAATACCCCCAATATTCCAGAAACCATAGAGGAGTCGACGAAAATCAATTCCAGCCGCCGCAAGTTCCAGAACCACCAGATCCAATCTAGACGCCATCACGGAGGGGTTCATCGTCCTCATTGGTGCCTCTCCGATGATGCGTGAGTAGTTCATTGTAGACCTACGGGTCCGTAGTTAGTAGCTAGATGGCTTCCTCTCTCTCTTTTGATTCTCAATACAATGGTCTCTTGGAGATCTATTTGATGTAACTCTTTTTGCGGTGTGTTTGTTGGGATTCGATGAACTTTGAGTTTATGATCAGATCTATGTTTTTATCCATGAAAGTTATTTGAGTCTTTTGATCTCTTATATGCATGATTACTTATAGCCTCATATTTCTTCTTCGAATCTTTGGTTTAGTTAGGCCAACTAGATCGATTTTTCTTGCCATGGGAAGAGGTGCTTTGTGATGGGTTCGATCTTGCGGTGTCCTTTCCCAGTGACAGAAGGGGCAGCAAGGCACGCATGTATCATTGCTATTAAGGATAAAAATATGGGGTCTATTTCTACATAAATAGATCTTGTCTACATCATGTCATCGTTCTTATTGCATTACTCCGTTTCTCCATGAACTTAATACACTAGATGTATGCTGGATAGCGGTCGATGTGTGGAGTAATAGTAGTAGATGCAGGCAGGAGTCGGTCTACTAATCTTGGACGTGATGCCTATATAATGATCATTGCCTGGATATCGTCATGATTATTTGAAGTTCTATCAATTGCCCAACAGTAATTTGTTTACCCATCGTATGCTATTTTTCTCGAGAGAAGCCACTAGTGGAATCTACGGCACCCAGGTCTCTTCTTTATTATATTTGCCTTCGCGATCTATTTTTATTTGCTTTTATTTTCAGATCTATTAAACCAAAAATACAAAAATACCTTGCAGCAATTTATTGTTATTTATTTTATCTCGCGTTCCCGAGAGATCTATTTATCCAATCTACTACAATTTTACCTATTTTTTACCCCTGAGGGATTGACAACCCCTCTCTTACGTCGGGTTGCGAGTATTTGTTCTTTGTGTGCAGGAGCTGTTTACGTGGTGTTGCGTGGTTCTCCTACTAGTTCGATAACCTTGGTCTCATCACTGAGGGAAATACCTACCGTCGCTGTGCTGCATCATCCCTTCCTCTTTGGGGAAATACCGACGTAGTTCAAGCCGCATCAGCGCTAAGTCAAGCCACTCAAATCATTCAAAGGAGGATACGATCCTATCATACTACATCATAACCATTTTAATTTTCATGTTGGCACACAAGGTAAACCATTATAAACTCCTAGCTAATTAAACATGGCATGAGTAACCATAATCTCTAATTGTCATTGCAAACATGTTTCATTCATAATGGGCTGAATCAGGAACGATGAACTAATCATATTTACAAAAACAAGATAGGTCGAGTTCATACTAGCTTCTCCTCATCTCAATCATTCCATCAAATATCATCATTATGGCCTTTCACTTGCACGACCGAATGGTGTGGATAATAATAATAGTGCAGGTGCATTGGACTAAGCTGGAATCTGCAAACATTTATTCAAAGGAGAAGACAAGGTAATATGGGCTCTTTGTTAGATCAACAATAATATATGAGAGCCACTCAACATTTTCATCATGGTCTTCACCTCTCGACCCCCAAAGGAAAGAAAAGAATTTCAAAGAAACTCACTGAAATGTTTTTGGAGTTTCGGTTTTTCTGAAGAAAGTAAAACAAGAACAAGAAAAACTATTTACACGGGAAAGCTCCCAACAAGCAAAAGAAGAACGAGAAATCTTTTTGGGTATTATTTTAATACTACAACTAAGCATGCATGGAAAGGAAACTAAAAGGAAGCTACAACTATTTTTTTTTGTTTTTCTCAAAGTTTTTCAAGCACACCAGAAGAAAACGGGAAAAAGAAAGTAGACTAACATGGATAATACAATGAAAAAGTATGAACACCGACAACTGGAATAAGTGTGTGAACATGAATGTAA
Source organism: Thinopyrum elongatum (assembly GCA_011799875.1). NCBI lineage: Eukaryota > Viridiplantae > Streptophyta > Magnoliopsida > Poales > Poaceae > Thinopyrum > Thinopyrum elongatum. Next base: position 474,163,690 of record CM022299.1, on the reverse strand, counting down.
TGTCGATGAGAAATACATACCCCCCCCCCCCAAGCTTAGGCTTTTGGCCTAAGTTGGTCTAGGGCCACGACTGGCCCGGATTGTATCCGAAATCATAGTTGGGGTTGTACTGTGCTGTGGAAGCTGCCGCTTGGCGAGCTGCTTCATGGAGGCGGGCGACCTCTGCTGTTCTCTCGTACTCGTTCGCCTCCTCTCTAGTTATAAAATATCTCCCATTTACCTGAAAGTTAAAGAAGGCAGGAGCAGGAAGGGTAATATGGACAGCACGCCGTCTGTCAAAGATTAGTCGGTACTGGAGGGACTATTCGTTCCTCTCAAGAAACTGGTAGCGTACCATAGCATTATAATCTAGAAATGCAGGTGGCAACTCAATGTCATTCCCTCTTATGGGTATACCAAGATAATTAGCTAAACGAGTTGCATAAATCCCACCAAATAAATCTCCGTCTTTAGCATTAAGGTGTAACCTCCTCGCAATAATAGCCCCCAAGTTATATCGCTTATCACCTAACACCGCACACTTGAGGACACTAAGATCTGGAACGCAAAGGTGGCTATTCTCATGCTTACCGTTAATGCATCTACCTATAAAGAGAGCAAAATAATGTATGGCAGGAAAGTGAATGCTCCCTATGGTAGCTTGTGTGATATTTCTAGTTTCTCCCACAGTGATGCTGGCAAGGAAATCATTGTATTCAGCTTTGCGAGGCTCGCTAAGAAGGCCCCACTGTGGGATTTTGCATGCAGTATTAAAATCTTCAAGGTCCATGGTATATGATTCATCATAAAGATCAAATAAAACAGTATGGGTATTGCGCTTAGATGAAAATTTGAACCTCCGCACAAAGGAATCAGTGAGGTAATAGTATTGTCGGCACTTATCTGACACGAAGTCCTCAAGGCTGGCATTTTGCACGTATGCGTCAAACTCATCCTTGAAACCTGCATGGACCCTGAATTCATCCGACGGCCATTCACAAGGCCGCACTTGAGCTTCCCTTGGTGGTTCAAGGTCCGGCTCACGTATCGCGAGCCTTGGTGCTTGCTTCCTCGAAGAACCACCTTGGTACATTTTCCTAGACATTTTTCTTCCTTTGAAAAATTTCTGAAATTTTTAGTGATTCAAAATAAAAGTGAACCAAACTCAACAAAATTGATAGCAACTACTCCTACAAGTGTCTACAAGCTATATCACGCATCAAAACTACTTTGGACCATATAAATTTGACATGCAAGCTCAATAACAGGGTCACCACAGCAGCAAAAACTTGCAATAAATAAAGCACTAGAACAAAAACTAATTGGACCATTGGAGGAGTCACATACCAAAGAACAATCCCCCAAAATAGTTTTGTGAATGGAGCTTTGAGCAAGGATATCGAAAATGGCAGCAAGATGAGCAAGAACACGGGTTTGAGCTACGGGATGATTTTTTCTGGAGGAAGACGAAGTGGATGGGTGCTGGAATAAGTGAGGGGGGCCTACGTGGGACCCACAAGGCAGGGGGGCGCGCCCAGGAGGGTAGGAAGCGCCCTCCACCCTTGTGGCCCACTGGTGCAGCCCCTAGTGCATGTTCAGTGCCAGAAATTTTAAAATATTCTATAAAAAATCATACTAAATTTTCAGGGCATTTGGAGAACTTTTATTTTTGGGACATTTTTTTATTGCACGGATAATTCAGAAAATAGACAGAAAATACTATTTTTGCTTTATTTATTCTAAATAACAGAAAGTAAAAGGTGGGTACAGAAGGTTGTGCCTTCTAAATTCATCCATCTCATGCTCATCAAAAGGAATCCATTAACAAGGTTGATCAAGTCTTATTAACAAACTTCTTCCGAATGACATGAAACCAGAGAACTTTCGAATAACATTAGGTTACCTCAACGGGGATATGCATGTCCCCAATAATAAGAATATCATATTTCTTTTTGACAGTAGGAAGAGGGAATTCAAAACCTCCAATAGTAATGGTTGAAATTTTTCCAATAGAATTGTTACTATGAACTTGAGGTTGTTTCTTCGGTAAGTGTACCGTATGCCCATTACCATTAACATGAAAAGTGACATTGCATTTGTTGCAATCAATAACAGCCCCTGCAGTATTCAAAAAGGGTCTACCAAGGATGATTGACATACTGTCGTCCTCGGGAATATCAAGAATAACAAAGTCCGTTAAGATAGTAACGTTTGCAACCACAACAGGCACATCCTCACAAATACCGATGGGTATAGTAGTTGATTTATCGGCCATTTGCAAAGAGATTTCAATAGGTGTCAACTTATTCAGTTCAAGTCTACGATACAAAGAGAAAGGCATAACACTAACACCAGCTCCAAGATCACATAAAGCAGTTTTAACATAGTTTCTTTTAATAGAGCAAGGTATAGTTGGTATTCCTGGATCTCCTAGTTTCTTTGGTATTCCACCCTTAAAAGTATAATTAGCAAACATGGTGGAAATTTCAGCTTCCGGTATCTTTCTTTTATTTGTAACAATATCTTTCATATACTTAGCATAAGGAGACATTTTCAGCATATCAGTCAAACACATACGCAAAAAGATAGGTCTAATCATTTCAGCAAAGCGCTCAAAATCCTCATCATCCTTTTTCTTGGATGGCTTAGGAGGAAAGGGCATGTGTTTCTGAACCCATTGTTCTCTTTCTTTACCATGTTTCCTAGCAACGAAGTCTCTCTTATCATAACGTTGATTCTTTGATTGTGGGTTATCAAGATCAACATCAGGTTCTATCTCTACATCATTATCATTACTAGGTTGAGCATCAACATGAACATCATCATTAACATTATCACTAGGTTCATGTTCATTACCAGATTGTGTCTCAGCATCAGAAATAGAAATTTCATTTGGATTCTCAGGTGTGTCTACAACAGGTTCACTAGAAGCATGCAAAGTCCAATCAGTTTTCTTCTTCTTTTTATTACTAGGACTAGATGCATCAGTATTAATTCTCTGAGAATCTTGCTCAATTCTCTTAGGATGGCCCTCAGGATACAAAGGTTCCTGGGTCATCTTACCACCTCTAGTCATACCCTAACAGCATTATCATTATTCCTACTATTCAACTCATTAAGCAAATCATCCTGTGCCTTAACTACTTGTTCTACTTGAGTTGTAACCATGGAAGCATGTTTACTAATAAGCTTAAGATCATTAACAGTTCTACTCATATAATCACCCAAGTAGTCAAGCATGTGAGCATTACGTTTCAATTGTCTACTAGCATAAGCATTGAAGTTCTCTTGTTTAACAATAAAATTGTCAAACTCATCCAAGCATTGACTAGCAGACTTATTATGAGGAATATCACCTTCATCAAATCTATAGACAGAGTTTACCTCTACTACCTGTGTCGGATTATCAAGACCATGTATTTCTTCAATAGGCGGTAAATTCTTAACATCTTCAGCTTTAATACCTTTTTCTTTCATAGATTTCTTTGCCTCTTGTAGATCTTCAGGATTGAGAAATAGAATACCTCTTTTCTTTGGAGTTGGCTTAGGAGTTGGTTCAGGAAGTGTCCAATCATTATCATTACTCAATGTATTATTCAATAGCAATTCAGCTTGCTCAATAGTTCGTTCCCTAAAACCACAACCAGCACAACTATCCAGGTGGTCTCTGGAAGCATCGGTTAGTCCATTATAAAAGATATCAAGTATTTCATTTTTCTTGAGAGGATGGTCAGGCAAAGCATTAAGTAATTGGAGAAGCCTCCCCCAAGCTTGTGGGAGACTCTCTTCTTCAAATTGCACAAATTTAAATATTTCCTTTAAAGCAGCTTGTTTCTTATGAGCAGGGAAATATTTTTCAGAGAAGTAGTAAATCATATCCTGGGGACTACGCACACAACCAGGAGCAGGAGAATTAAACCATAACTTAGCATCACCCTTTAACGAGAAAGGAAACAACTTAAGAATATAGTAATAGCGAATTTTTCCTCATGAGCAAATAGGGTGGCTATATCATTCAATTTAGTAAGGTGTGCCACAACAATTTGAGATTCATAACCATAGAAAAGATCAGATTCAACCAAAGTAATTAACTCAGGATCGATAGAGAATTCATAATCCTTATTAGTAACAAAGATAGGTGAAGTAGCAAACTTAGGATCATATTGCATTCTAGCATTCAAAGATTTTTCTTTAAGCTTAGCTAACAATTTCTTAAGATCATCTCTATCATTACAAGCAAGAAAGTCTCTAGCAGTTTCTTCATCCATAATATAACCCTCAGGTACAACAGGCAGTTCATATCTAGGGGGAGAATCATAATCTTCAGTTTCAACAATATCATCAGTTTCAGTTATTTCATTCTCTCTAACCCTAGCAAGTTGTTCATCAAGAAATTCACCTAGTGGCACAGTATTATCAAGCAAAGAAGTAGTATCATCATAAGCATCATGCATAGCAGAAGTGGCATCATCAATAACATGCGACATATCGGAATCAACAGCAGGTGTAGGTGTCGCAAGTTACCCAAAACAGAAGGTGAATCAAGTGCAGAGCTAGATGACAGTTCCTTACGTCCCCTAGTAGTTGAGGGATTTTTTTTGGTTCTAGTATCATTCAAATTACTCATAGTGATCAACAGATATAAATCCCAAGTGACTCAAAGAATAGAGCAATGCTCCCCGGCAAAGCCGCCAGAAAAAGGTCTTGATAACCCACAAGTATAGGGGATCGCAACAGTTTTCGAGGGTAGAGTATTCAACCCAAATTTATTGATTCGACACAAGGGGAGCCAAAGAATATTCTCAAGTATTAGCAGCTGAGGTGTCAATTCAACCACACCTGAAAGACTTAATATCTGTAGCAAAATATTTAGTAGCAAAGTAGTATGGATGTAACGGTAACAGTGGCAAAAGTAACAGTAGCAGTTTTGTAGCAATTGTAACAGTGGCAATGGCAAAGTAACATAGCAAAGATCAATATGTGAAAAGCTCGTAGGCAATGGATCAATGATGGATAATTATGTCGGATGGCATTCATCATGCAATAGTTATAACCTAGGGTGACACAGAACTATCTCCAATTCATCAATATAATGTAGGCATGTATTCCGAATATAGTCATACGTGCTTATGGAAAAGAACTTGCATAACATCCTTTGTCCTACCCTCCCGTGGCAGTGGGGTCCTAATGGAAACTAAGGGATATTAAGGCCTCCTTTAATTAGAGAACCGGACCAAATCATTAGCACTTAGTGAATACATGAACTCCTCAAACTACGGTCATCACCGGGAAGTGTCCCGACTATTGTCACTCCGGGGTTGCCGGATCATAACACGTAGTAGGTGACTATAACTTGCAAGAAAGGATCAAGAACACAAATATATTCATGAAAACATAATCGGTTCAGATTTGAAATCATGGCACTCGGGCCCTAGTGACAAGCATTAAGCATAGCAAAGTCATAGCAACATCAATCTTAGAACATAGTGGATACTAGGGATCAAACCCTAACAAAACTAACTCGATTACATGGTAAATCTCATCCAACCCATCACCATCCAGCAAGCCTACGATGGGATTACTCACGCATGGCGGTGAGCATCATGAAATTGGTGATGGAGGATGGTTAATGATGACGATGGCGACGATTTCCCCTCCTCGGAGCCCAAAACGGACTCCAGATCTGCCCTCCCAAGGAAGAACAGGAGGTGGCCGCGGCTCCGTATCGTAAAATGCGATGAATCCTTCTCTCCGATTTTTTTCTCCCCGAACGTGAATATATGGAGTTGGAGTTGAGGTCGGTGGAGCTTCGTGGGACCCACAAGACAGGGGGTAAGGCGCGCCCCCACCCTCGTGGACAGGTGGTGGGTCCCCCTTTGTTGATTCTTTTGCCAATATTTTTTATTTATTCCAAAAATATTCTCCTTGAAGTTTCAGGTCATTCCGAGAACTTTTATTTCTGCACAAAAATAACACCATGGCAATTCTGCTGAAAACAGCGTCAGTCTGGGTTAGTTCTATTCAAATCATGCAAATTAGAGTCCAAAACATGGGCAAAAGAGTTTGGAAAAGTAGATACGATGGAGACGTATCAACTCCCCCAAGCTTAACCCATTGCTTGTCCTCAAGCAATTCAGTTGACAAACTGAAAGTGATAAAGAAAAACTTTTACAAACTCTGTTTGATCTTGTTGTTGCAAATATGTTAAGCCGGCATTCAGGTTTTCAGCAAAGATTATGAACTAACCATATTCATAATAACATTTAGGTCTCACATTTACTCATATCAATGGCATAATCAACTAGCGAGCAATAATAATAAATCTCGGATGACAACACTTTTTCAAAACAATCATGATATGATATAACAAGATGGTATCTCGCTAGCCCTTTTTGAGACCGCAAAACATAAATGCAGAGCACCCCTGAAGATCAAGGACTGACTAGACATTGTAATTCATGGCAAAATAGATCCAGTCACAATCATACTCAATATAAATTAATAACAATGCATACAAATGACAGTGGTGCTCTCTAACTGGTGCTTTTTGTAAGAGGATGATGACTCAGCATTAAAAGTAAATAGATAGGCCCTTCGCAGAGGGAAGAAGGGATTTGCAGAGGTGCCAGAGCTCGAGCTTTTTGAAACAGAGATGAATATAATTTTGAGCGGTTGCTTTCATTGTCAACATAAAAACCAAGAGATCTCAGTATCTTCCATACTAGATACATTATAGGCGGTTCCCAAACAGAAGGGTAAAGTTTATACTCCCCCACCACCAACAAGCACATTCCATGGCTGGTCCGAAACAACGGGTACCGTCCAACTAACAACAGTCTTGGGGGAGTTTTGTTTGCAATTATAATTTTGATTTGATTTGAGCATGGGACTGGGCATCCCGATTACCAGCCATTTTCTCATGAATGATGAGCGGAGTCCACTCATCGTGTGAAAAACCCACCTAGCATGGAAGATATTAACAACCCTAGTTGCTACATGAGCGATTCGAGCATACAAAACAGATTATCATTTGAAGGTTTAGAGTTTGGCACATGCAAATTTACTTGGAACGGCAGGTAAATACCGCATATAGGTAGGTATGGTGGACTCATATGGAACAACTTTGTGTTTGAGGAAGTGGATGCACAAGCAGTATTCCTGCTTAGTACAAGTGAAGGCTAGCAAAAGATTGAGGAGCGACCAGCTAGAGACCGACAACAGTCATAAACATGCATTGAGATTAACCAACATGGAGTGCATGCATGAGTAGGATATAAATCACCATGAACATAAATATCATGGAGGATATGTTGTTTTTGTTTCAACTACATGCGTGAACATGCGCCGAGTCAAGCCACTCGAATCATTCAAAGGAGGATACCATCCTATCATACTACATCACAACCATTTTAATTTTCATGTTGGCACGCAAGGTAAACCATTATAAACTCCTAGCTAGTTAAACATGGCATGAGTAACTATAATCTCTAATTGTCATTGCAAACATGTTTCATTCATAATGGGCTGAATCAGGAACGATGAACTAATCATATTTACAAAAACAAGATTGGTCGAGTTCATACCAGCTTCTCCTCATCTCAATCATTCCATCAAATATCGTCATTATTGCCTTTTCTTGCATGACCGAATGGTGTGCATAATAATAATAGTGCACGTGCATTGGACTAAGCTGGAATCTGCAAACATTTATTCAAAGGAGAAGACAAGGTAATATGGGCTCTTTGTTAGATCAACAATAATATATGAGAGCCACTCAACATTTCCATCGTGGTCTTCTCCTCTCGACCCCCAAAGTAAAGAAAAGAATTTCAAAGAAACTCACTGAAATGTTTTTGGAGTTTTTGTTTTTCTGAAGAAAGTAAAACAAGAACAAGAAAAACTATTTACACGGGAAAGCTCCCAACAAGCAAAAGAAGAACGAGAAATCTTTTGGGGTTTTATTTTAATACTACAACTAAGCATGCATGGAAAGGAAACTAAAAGGAAGCTACAACTAATTTTTTTTGTTTTTCTCAAAGATTTTCAAACACACCAGAAGAAAATGGGAAAAAGAAAGTAAACTAACATGGATAATACAATGAAAAAGTATGAACACCGACAACTAGAATGAGTGTATGAACATGAATGTAATGTCGATGAGAAATACGTACTCCCCCAAGCTTAGGCTTTTGGCCTAAGTTGGTCTAGGGCCACGACTGGCCCAGATTGTATCTGAAATCATAGTTGGGGTTGTACTGTGCTGCGGCAGCTGCCGCTTGGCGATCTACTTCATGGAGGCGGGCGACCTCCGCTGTTCTCTTGTACTCATTCGCCTCCTCTCTAGTTATAAAATATCTCCCATTTACCTGAAATTAAAGAAGGCAGGAGCAGGAAGGGTAATATGGACAGCACGCCATCCGTCAAAGATTAGTCAGTACTGGAGGGACTGTTCGTTCCTCTCAAGAAATTGGTAGCGTACCATAGCATTATAATCTAGAAATGCAGGTGGCAACTCAATGTAATTCCCTCTTATGGGTATACCAAGATAATTAGCTAAACGAGTTGCATAAATCCCACCAAATAAATCTCTGTCTTTAGCATTAAGGTGTAACCTCCTCGCAATAATAGCCCCCAAGTTATATCGCTTATCACCTAACACCACACACTTGAGGACACTAAGATCTGGAACGCAAAGGTGGCTATGCTCATGCTTACCGTTAATGCATCTACCTATAAAGAGAGCAAAATAATATATGGCAGGAAAGTGAATGCTCCCTATGGTAGCTTGTGTGTTTCTAGTTTCTCCCACAGTGATGCTAGCAAGGAAATCATTGTATTCAGCTTTGTGAGGATCGCTAAGAAGGCCCCACTGTGGGATTTTGCATGCAGTATTAAAATCTTCGAGGTCCATGGTATATGATTCATCATAAAGATCAAATAAAACAGTATGGGTATTGCGCTTAGATGAAAATTCGAACCTCCGCACAAAGGAATCAGTGAGGTAATAGTATTGTCGGCACTTATCTGACACGAAGTCCTCAAGGCCGGCATTTTGCATGTATGCGTCAAACTCATCCTTGAAACCTGCATGGACCATGAATTCATCCGACAGCCATTCACAAGGCCGCACTTGAGCTCCCCTTGGTGATTCAAGGTCCGGCTCATGTATCGCGAGCCTCGGTGCTTGCTTCCTCGAAGAACCACCTTGGTACATTTTCCTAGACATTATTCTTCCTCTTAAAAATTTCTGAAATTTTTAGTGACTCAAAATAAAAGTGAACCAAACTCAACAAAATTGATAGCAACTACTCCTACATGTGTCTAGAAGCCATATCATGCATCAAAACTACTTTGGACCATATAAATTTGACATGCAAGCTCAATAATAGGGTCACCACAGCAGCAAAATTTGCAATAAATAAAGCACTAGAACAAAAACTAATTGGACCATTGGAGGAGTCACATACTGAAGAACAATCCCCCAAAACAGTTTTGTGAATGGAGCTTTGAGCAAGGAGATCGAAAATGGCAGCAAGATGAGCAAGAACACGGGTTTGAGCTACGGGATGATTTTTTTTGGAAGAAGACAAAGTGGATGGGTGCTGGAATAAGTGAGGGGACCTACGTGGGACCCACAAGGCAGGGGCGCGCCCTCCACCCTTGTGGCCCACTGGTGTAGCCCCCTGGTGCATGTTCAGTGCCAGAAATTCTAAAATATTCTATAAAAAATCATACTAAATTTTCAGGGCATTTGGAGAACTTTTATTTTCAGGACATTTTTTATTGCACGGATAATTCAGAAAATAGACATAAAATACTAATTTTGCTTTATTTATTCTAAATAGCAGAAAGTAAAAGGTGGGCACAGAAGGTTGTGCCTTCTAAATTCATCCATCTCATGCTCATCAAAAGGAATCCATTAACACGGTTGATCAAGTCTTATTAACAAACTTCTTCCGAATGACATGAAACCGGAGAACTTTCGAATAACACTAGGTTACCTCAATGGGGATATGCATGTCCCCAATAATAAGAATATCATATTTCTTTTTGACAGTAGGAAGAGGGAATTCAAAACCTCCAATAGTAATGGTTGAAATTTTTCCAATAGAATTGATACTATGAACTTGAGGTTGTTTCTTCGGAAAGTGTACCGTATGCTCATTACCATTAACATGAAAAGTGACATTGCCTTTGTTGCAATCAATAACAGCCCCTGCAGTATTCAAAAAGGGTCTACCAAGGATGATCGACATACTGTCGTCCTCGGGAATATCAAGAATAACAAAGTCCGTTAAGATAGTAATGTTTGCAACCACAACAGGCACATCCTCACAAATACCGATGGGTATAGCAGTTGATTTATCGGCCATTTGCAAAGAGATTTTAGTAGGTGTCAACTTATTCAGTTCAAGTCTACGATACAAAGATAAAGGCATAACACTAACACCGACTCCAAGATCACATAAAGCAGTTTTAACATAGTTTCTTTTAATAGAGCAAGGTATAGTTGGTATTCCTGGATCTCCTAGTTTCTTTGGTATTCCACCCTTAAAAGTATAATTAGCAAGCATTGTGGAAATTTCAGCTTCCGGTATCTTTCTTTTATTTGTAACAATATCTTTCATATACTTAGCATAAGGAGACATTTTCAGCATATCAGTCAAACGCATAGGCAAAAAAATAGGTCTAATCATTTCAGCAAAGCGCTCAAAATCCTCATCATCCTTTTTCTTGGATGGCTTAGGAGGAAAGAGCATGGGTTTCTGAACCCATGGTTCTCTTTCTTTACCATGTTTCCTAGCAACGAAGTCTCTCTTATCATAACGTTGATTCTTTGATTGTGGGTTATCAAGATCAACAACAGGTTCTATCTCTACATCATTATCATTACTAGGTTGAGCATCAACATGAACATCATCATTAACATTATCATTAGGTTCGCGTTCATTACCAGATTGTGTCTCAGCATCAGAAATAGAAATATCATTTGGATTCTCAGGTGTGTCTACAACAGGTTCACTAGAAGCATGCAAAGTCCTATCAGTTTTCTTCTTCTTTTTATTACTAGGACTAGATGCATCAGTATTAATTCTCTGAGAATCTTGCTCAATTCTCTTTGGATGGCCCTCAGGATACAAAGGTTCCTGGGTCATCTTACCACCTCTAGTCATAACCGTAACAGCCTTATCATTATTCCTACTATTCAACTCATTAAGCAAATCATCCTGTGCCTTAAGTACTTGTTCTACTTGAGTTGTGACCATGGAAGCATGTTTACTAATAAGCTTAAGATCATTAACAGTTCTACTCATATAACCACCCAAGTAGTCAAGCATGTGAGCATTATGTTTCAATTGTCTACTAACATAAGCATTTAAGTTCTCTTGTTTAACAATAAAATTATCAAACTCATCCAAGCATTGACTAGCAGACTTATTATGAGGAATATCACCTTCATCAAATCTATAGAGAGAGTTTACCTCTACTACCTGTGTCGGGTTATCAAGACCATGTATTTCTTCAATAGACGGTAAATTCTTAACATCTTCAGCTTTAATACCTTTTTCATAGATTTCTTTGCCTCTTGCATATCTTCAGAACTGATAAATAGAATACCTCTTTTCTTTGGAGTTGTCTTAGGAGTTGGTTCAGGAAGTGTCCAATCATTATCATTACTCAATATATTGTTCAATAGCAATTCAGCTTGCTCAACAGTTTGTTCCCTAAAAACACAACCATCACAACTATCCAGGTGGTCTCTGGAAGCATCGGTTAGTCCATTATAAAAGATATCAAGTATTTCATTTTTCTTGAGAGGATGATTAGGCAAAGCATTAAGTAATTGGAGAATCCTCCCCAATTGGAGAAGCCTCCCCCAAGCTTGTGGGAGACTCTCTTCTTCAAATTGCACAAAGTTAAATATTTCCTTTAAAGCAACTTGTTTCTTATGAGCAGGGAAATATTTTTCAGAGAAGTAGTAAATCATATCCTGGGGACTACGCACACAACCAGGAGCAAGAGAATTAAACCATAACTTAGCATCACCCTTTAACGAGAAAGGAAACAACTTAAGAATATAGTAATAGCAAATTTTTTCCTCATGAGCAAATAGGGTGGCTATATCATTCAATTTAGTAAGGTGTGCAACAACAGTTGCAGATTCATAACCATAGAAAGGATCAGATTCAACCAAAGTAATTAACTCAGGATCGACAGAGAATTCATAATCCTTATCAGTAACAAAGATAGGTGAAGTAGCAAATTTAAGATCATATTGCATTCTAGCATTCAAAGATTTTCTTTAAGCTTAGCTAACAATTTCTTAAGATCATCTCTATCATTACAAGCAAGAAAGTCTCTAGTAGTTTCTTCATCCATAATATAATCCTCAGGTACAACAGGCAATTCATATCTGGGGGGAGAATCATAATTTTCAGTTTCAACAATATCATCAGTTTCAGTTATTTCATTCTCTCTAACCCTAGCAAGTTGTTCATCAAGAAATTCACCTAGTGGCACAGTATTATCAAGCAAAGAAGTAGTATCATCATAAGCATCATGCATAGCAGAAGTGGTATCATCAATAACATGCAACATATCGGAATCAATAGCAGGTGTAGGTGTCGCAAGTTTACTCAAAACAGAAAGTGAATCAAGTGCAGAGCTAGATGGCAGTTCCTTACCTTCCCTCGTAGTTGAGGGAAAAATCTTGGTTCTAGTATCTTTCAAATTCCTCATAGTGATCAACAGATATAAATCCCAAGTGACTCAAAGAATAGAGCTATGCTCCCCGGCAACGGCGCCTGAAAAAGGTCTTGATAACCCACAAGTATGGGGGGTCGCAACAGTTTTCGAGGGTAGAGTATTCAACCCAAATTTATTGATTCGACACAAGGGGAGCCAAAGAATATTCTCAAGTATTAGCAGCTGAGTTGTCAATTCAACCACACCTGAAAGACTTAATATCTACAGCAAAATATTTAGTAGCAAAGTAGTATGGAAGTAACGGTAACAGTGGCAAAAGTAACAGTAGCAGTTTTGTAGCAATTGTAACAGTGGCAACGGTAAAGTAACATAGCAAAGATCAATATGTGAAAAGCTCGTAGGCAATGGATCAATGATGGATAATTATGTCAGATGGCATTCATCATGCAATAGTTATAACTTAGGGTGACACAGAACTAGCTCCAATTCATCAATATAATGTAGGCATGTATTCCGAATATAGTCATACGTGCTTATGGAAAAGAACTTGCATGACATCTTTTGTCCTACCCTCCCGTGGCAGCGGGGTCCTAATGGAAACTAAGGGATATTAAGGCCTCCTTTTAATAGAGAACCAGACCAAAGCATTAGCACTTAGTGAATACATGAACTCCTCAAACTACGGTCATCACCGGGAAGTGTCCCGACTATAGTCACTCCGGGGTTGCCGGATCATAACACGTAGTAGGTGACTATAACTTGCAAGATAGGATCAAGAACACAAATATATTCATGAAAACATAATTGGTTCAGATCTGAAATCATGGCACTCGGGCCCTAGTGACAAGCATTAAGGATAGCAAAGTCATAGCAACATCAATCTTAGAACATAGTGGATACTAGGGATCAAACCCTAACAAAACTAACTCGATTACATGGTAAATCTCATCCAACCCATCACTGTCCAGCAAGCCTATGAAGGGATTACTCACGCATGGTAGTGAGCATCATGAAATTGGTGATGGAGGATGGTTGATGATGACGATGGCGACAATTTCCCCTCTCCGGAGCCCAAAACGGACTCCAGATCTGCCCTCCCGAGGAAGAACAGGAGGTGGTGGCGGCTCCATATCATAAAACGCGATGAATCCTTCTCTCTTATTTTTTTCTCCCCGAACGTGAATATATGGAGTTGGAGTTGAGGTCGGTGGAGCTTCGTGGGACCCACAAGCCAGGGGGCGCGCCCCCACCCTTGAGGACAGGTGGTGGGTCCCCCTTTGTTGATTCTTTCACCAATATTTTTTATTTATTCCAAAAATATTCTCCGTGAAGTTTCAAGTCATTCCAAGAACTTTTATTTGTGCGCAAAAATAACACCATGGCAATTCTTCTTAAAACATCGTTAGTCCGGGTTAGTTCCATTCAAATCATGCAAATTAGAGTCCAAAACAAGGGCAAAAGAGTTTGGAAAAGTAGATACGATGGAGACGTATCAGGTAACGTCTTATTACGGGCTCGACTTCGACCACATGGCCCCAAACTCCATCCTACACCTCGCCTCCTTCATCATGGTCTGCGAGGCCTTCCTCCGCATCAAGCCACACTTCGGCCTATGGCTGAAGATCTTCGGTGTCAAGCCAAAGTCTAGCAGCTCCGATCTGGTGGAGTGCGGAGGGGCCATGGTTAGCAAGAACCAGAAGGCCAACTGGTTCGAGGGCACCTTCATCGAGACGGTTAAAGAGTGGTAGCGTGAGTGGTTTTACATCATTGAGCCGCTCGCCGTCGGCTAGGCCGAAGTCCCAGCCCTTTCGGCCAGGCCCCCGAAGAAGCTCAGGTCCTGGAAGGAGAAGGGCGTCGCCTGGGGGAACCCAGAGGAGGTGGAGGCGCTGATCCACTACAAGAAATATGTCAACTTGCGGCCATCACTATTGGTCGCTGAATGGTCATTGTTTTTCATTTACGACCTTTTTATGACCAAAAACAATTGGTCAAAAGCTGACCTTCTTTAATGAAACTTAACGACCTTCTCTGTGATATGGTCGTAGGAGGCAACGACCAAAACAGAAGGTCGTTGGTCCTACGACCTTTTGTTTTGGTCGCTGGTTGTTTACCCAGGCCACGTCGGATCCAACGTGGCAAGCTGACGTGGAAAATTTGCGACCAAATGAAAAGGTCGTTGATTAGAATCAGCCCGGTCCAATTCGGTGTCTATAGGCCGAGCCCATTAATTCAGCCCATTTAGTGTATTTTTCCTGTCAATTATGGTCACCTTCATAGGCTTGGCCCAACAATTTGATTTTCTAGGCTGATGTCTTTTGCTGTACATTTCTTTTTTGGGCCTAGACCATATTTTCTAGGCCCCGGCCTTTTAACGGTCCATTTCTTTTTAATTTTCAGCCTTTGTTCCAACCAATATATTTTAGGCCTGTTTTCAAAGCCCAAATAGATTTGGTCCAATAGAAATTTCGGCCATTTTTCATTTGGGCTATATATTTATTTTTCTGGCCACTTTTAGTCGAGGAATGTATTTCAAGTAAACAAAAAATAATATTCTGAGTTCAGCGAGCAAGTATACATCAAATTCAGCGAGCAAATATACATCAAATTCCCAGCATGTTCAGCAATACATCAAATTTCTCAAGAAAAATAGCATTACAAATTCAGTAACATATAAAGCAAGTTGTTGACTGGGGCTTCGAGCTTCTTCAAATGTCTTCAACCTAGAACTCCTGTAAATGAGAGGAATAGTCACATGTTTATAGTCTCAATATAGGCAATATTTGCTAACAACAAAACAGAACAATTAATCTAAGACCCATGCAAGAACCTAGTTTTTACTATCATTTTGACACCTAGAATAACATCCCAGCATACCTCAAGTTGATGAATTATTCTAGCAATAACCATATTAGAAACATCCCAGCATATCTCAAGATAGTAGAAGAATCATTCTTGGTGAATCAAACCATAAAAAATCAAGCAATAGATACAAGAGGCACATCAGGCCTAGCCATTTTCATTTCAGTAATTTAGAAAGAGGGGAGATGGGGCAAAAAACCTTGAGGCACTGTTATGGGGTAGTGTCTGATGAAGGTTGCTCTTTGGGGCGGTAGTGACAGCTCAGCCAAATGCAGCAGCAGCACCTCCGATCGACACAGTGGCGGCGGCAGGACCAATGATCACCTGCTTGACATTTCAGATCATCATTACAAATTTTATTTATTTATTAATGACAAAAGCAGCAACGATAGCTTCTACCTTCACATATATTTGAATAGCTACTGCTACTGTCATGTATGTTAAATATGCAAGAGGTAAAAATGACAGTTACGTACATCAATTGCAAACAGACTTATAAAGAAGAAGATAAACAACTGATGCACTTCAATCATTAATCCAACATTGCACACACACCTAGAAAAAAGTAATAAACATGTCGCCCTAATATAGAACATCATTAGGCCCAAATATTTGGCATATTCAAACATGATGCTGTTCTACGACTACATCAGGTAGTTAATACCTCCATGATGCTACAGGTAGAAAATATCTACTCTATCATATGAGTTTGATTGCGGGGTATACAGGGGAAGACGGTGCATACTACCACTGCACAACTAGTAATTGCAAGAACAACAAAGCTTAAATAAAGGTTGAAGCTCAATGTATCCAACTATCCATACAATGTAAAATGTCATGAACATACTAGCAGCAATCTTATCAGCATTAATAGTATAATAAACTCAGCTCTTATAGAACAAATTGACATTATCAGACGATGCAGGAAACTGTGTGTTTTCTCCCAGCCATATCATACACCAAAAGCATAGTGCCCAGCAAATGTGAAACCAGACTTGTTACTGGTGAGTAGGAGGAGGTCATCGGTACCTATCACAACTGCGGGAGGAGGAGGTAGTCATTGGGTACCTAGTCATTGGGTACCTAGCACAACTCTGCAAGGAGGTCGGCATCATTGATTCCTAAATTTTTAAGTATTGTTCAGGGAACTTAACTCAAACAATCATATATCTAAGAACGACCAGACTACAAGTGAAGCTTATGATTACATAATCTAAACACTAAGTTTAAATATTTAAGTTTAGAACAAAAAAGTAATCTGATGATGTCCATCACATTCCTATGCTTCCATGATGAATTATACACTTAATAGCTACCAACATAAGCATAGGCAATTATGTGTGACAAACTAAAACAATTTCTGCTCAACACGTGTAGTGGATTTAACTTTTACAATAAAGTAAATTACAATATATATCATAAGAATTAATATCCCAAGGAGCAGATCATTATACATTTTTTAGTCCAACAAAACATGTATGCAAGAGCATGACTATTCATTCCTGCGGTTTGAGCTACTCGGTCATAAGAAATTATCTTTGGGTGCATGGCATTGATACTGCAGCCAAACATTTGACAAAATTAGCATCAACTTAAGCCAGAAATGACCACAACATACATATCATGACATACAGTGGCTTACCCTCTGTTTCAGACAACAAACAGCAGCTTAGACTCAGGGCTGACATAGAACCCACTCTTCATCCAGGCCTCGCACTTAAGCTGAACTAGCTCCTTGCCCTGCAAGCAAAACCAAAACATTATTAGAAGCACATACACCAATGGTTCTATCAAGCAAAAGGAAACTTTTCAATGATATCTCAAGCTAGAGATATCAAGGAGTGTCAAATTTGAACAAAGCTTTCAACAATTTGTACTGTTAAATTATATTCAACAGAGTAAAACAGAACACCAGAGTCTACTTGAATGTTGCAGGCTTGATTGCATTTTATTGCAAAACCATGCAAATCTGGCCTGGGTCATTATCTCTATAGTCTACACACAATGTGAATGGAACATGTCGTAATCAGAACACGCAGCATCATTAAAATGCCGTAGTGGCATAAGTTTTCCTACCAGTACAAAAGTAGCAGCATTTTTAGGTTACATCCGGTATCACGGCAAGCGAATGTTACATCTATGCAAGTGTCCAAATCAGATTATGCAACATCAATTGACACTAGACATAAATAGTCACCAGATGGGCATAAAATCCACACCATACTAGTTATAGCTTTGTTGGAGTTGGCACACCAATGAAAATTTGAGGATGCCAGGCTTATGCACCAAACTGAACATCCCACTGCACAAAAACTATCAGCACGGGTGCAGCAGCCGAAACCGGCATCCAAGAGGGCATGCAAACAATTGATAGCACAATCATATATGCCCCATGCTAGGAGAACCAGAGCATCACAGAGAACTACTGACTGACCCCAAAACAGAGCATCACAGCAAAAGACTTCACCAGGAGCCATCCATCACACACATAACCCACCATCCCGAGATCTCAATTCTCACGGGTAAAAAGCAAGCAAGAAGAACATATCACCTAGGGCGTGGTCTGCTTGTACTTGGGCACCTCGGTGAGCAGCTTGTCGTAGGTGGCCTGGTCGAAGAGCACCGCATTGTTCACCTTCTCCTTTTGCTTCCCCTTGCTCCACTTCTTCTTATGCTGCTTGCCATCCACGGCCAGCTCTTGCCGTCCCCTGTGCTGCGCCCATCATGTCCCGGTGCTTGAGCGAGGACATCATCCTGGATCTGGGAGGGAGAGAACATGAGGTGAGGAAGTGAGGGAGGGCTGTGAGGAGGAGGAGATGGAGTGGAGGGACGCACCTGAGTCGTCGGACCACGCCGGGCAAAACCCTAGTGACGGGAGACGGTCGCGGGTGGCGCTGGAGGACGCACGCGCCGAACTGGGAGTGGTCGAGGTCCGGTGAGGTCCGGTCGAGGTCCGAACAAGGCGGGGGGGTCGATGGCGATGCCAGTGACATTGAGCTCCAGCACGCCCTGGTTGGAGAAGCCGAACTCCTCGAGCGGGATGATGGTGCGCGGGTCGGCCCGGATCACCGTCGACCAGATCTTGGCCGCCGCCGGGGGTGCGAGCGCGAGCAGGGCGAGGGCGGCCAGGAGCACCGCGGTGAGGGAAGGGGATGGGAGAGAGGAGGAGGGCGTGGGGGAGGCCATGGACGGCGAGGAGCTGGCGGCGGCAATCTGGAAGGGAGGAGGTGACGGCTGCGATCTGGAAGGGAGGAGTGGTGTGCGGGGGAGAGAGGGGCTAGGGTTTGCTGTGCAAGGGCGAGTGCGGCCAAGAGCACCACGGTAAGGGAAGGGGATGGGAGAGAGGAGGAGGTGCCGGGGCCGGATTTCGGGGACACACAAAATCCCAGAAAATTAACCCCTGGTGTCATCACCAGCCCAGGATTACTGTTACTGGTGGACACGACCTTGTTACAGTTTACCAAGCAATTACAAGAATTGGATACAAGACCATACAGGTCTAAAGTTACAACAATGATTCTGGTGATGGATGACGGAAGCGACTCGTGGTCCTCCAACGTCGATGGGGCTCCATTCCCACAGGAACGGCTGACCTGGATAATCCCTATCCCGCGTGGCTGCTATCCTAGGCTCCGAGTGGATGTCATGGTAGTACTCCTTGCTGAAATCCTGACCTGGCCAAGTAAATAGCCAAGGATAAGCCTGTGAGTACATTGGAATGTACTCGCAAACATCATGAACAAAAGATATACCGAATGCATAGATAAAATATATGATCATGATGAACTAAACTATATGCGTATGCTCATGCTAGACTATATTAAATGCATGCTGACAGGAATTAAATCATGGCATGATAACATATTGGCATGCACAAATAAATGAATATAAAAAAAGTTAGTGATATACCAGAAAAGTTAAAGGAAAATAAAATAAAAGAAATGCCGGTCGGATGTCTAAGTGACACCATGCTAGGTCTTGAAGAGAAATGCCAAACGGGTGTCTAAAAGAGAAATCAGACGAGACAGGATCATCCGAGAACTCAGGCGACGCCATGAGAGGTCTTGAAAAGAAATGCCAGCCGGGTGTCAAAAGTGACGCCACGGTCGGTCTTGAAAAGAAATGTCAATCGGGTGTCCACAAGAGTAGTGGCGTGATAGACCGCCTGAGAACTCGAGGGACGCCACGGAGAGGTCTTGAAAATAAATGCCAATCGGGTGTCCACAAGAGTAGTGGCGTGATAGACCGCCTGAGAACTCGAGGGACGCCACTGAGAGGTCTTGAAAATAAAACCGAATGCCCGGGGTAGTCTAGCCAGCCCCTGAGACACTCAGGAAAATAAAATAAGAGAAATGGGTTAGTCCACAATAATATGCATAACCAAAAGATTATTAATATGCATAGCAAAAATATTCATGGTAGCATCAGGGTGACAATAATTATTCTGCAAAATAATTCAGGCACAATTTAATTATTTTCCTCAGGAGACCGACACTAAGACCGTCACTTGACCAACCTAGACTGTAGTCCTTAACCGCGGACACGGCTATTCGAATAGGTTTAAACTCTGCAGAGGGTGTACTCTTTACCCACAAGTAAAGGATTTCTTTAGTCAGTACCATGACACTGACTAATTCTCATTACGTTCTTTGGGTTGAAAACACACCTAACCAGCACACACCAGATTAACCGTCTGGATGCCAGGAATCACCCAAAGCATCGTTCCAGAAAAACTCTATGTCGGGGAGACAACAATCTCGAGTAGCATGGGATCACTATTAATACGCGCGGATTCCAAGGTGGTCCCCCTCTCGGCAACAACCGGTAACACCCATGCCCCCTGACCCGATGACAGGATTTAGTCCATGGCCCTGGAAACCCTCATCGTGGCCCTCTGTACGGTGTGTGCATGGAAACGGGTTAACAACTTACTAAACCATACCCCACCTGTGGTAGTGACAAGTGGCAGCACGAATCAAGTATGGGGGTTACCGGAACAAGACTTGATCTACGGTCGACTCAGGAGGCTTAAGTTTCCTGCAACGGTTAGCACAACAAAGTATTCTTTCAACAGCAGTTCCAAACAGGGCCACAACCCTTGCATGCTCCAACATGCATAACAACAAGGCATGATCACGCTCCAACGTGGTCACCCTTCTGCCGGTAACGGTATTTCTCTTATGCCTGCTCCTGCGAGTTAGTCATGACAAGCACATGATGCACAGTATGATGAAACATGCCAACTCTATATGCTTGCAAATTTTTATTTGAATTCAACATAAGCATGGTTCAATTATTCCTGTAGCCAAACAACTATGCAATCACCATATCAAGTGTTCAAGATGCTTGCCTTGAGTATGCAGAAATATTGGGTGCACTCCAAAACTTTGAAATATTTATCTCCCCTCCATTTCCTATTTTCGAAAATATTTGAATTACCACATATAGTAAAAACAGTGCCAAAAATTGTTTCAAATATTTTTGAAATAAAGACTAAAATAATCTAGATGAAATATAAGGAATAACAGAAAAATAATCAAATTATTTGGAGTTCATATGATTTTCCTAGGGAATTACTAAGTTGAGATAATTAGGGAAATGGACTATTTAATAGATTCAACAGATACAGTGTTCAGGAAAAAAATGTTCACCTAGTCTGTAATAATAGAGAATGATTTTAGGAGTCTACAAAAATTTGAATCATCAGATTTGGACTTGAAATGGCCACTGTGGAAATATTTGAAATCTGCTGGAAATGAAAAAGGAAAAAAAAAATTGAATCGTGCCCTGAGCGCTGAATAGCCGGACGGCGTCACTGGGCGGAGCCCAGCCGATCAGCTGTGCGGGGAGGCGGCCGATGTCGATGGCGGACTTATGGGATTACGCCTTCCGCGCGCGAAGACGGTCTCAGCGGAACCTGCGTCCGCTTACGGACGGCCCGGGTCACTGATGGTGGGCCCCGCTTGTTGGGTTTGTCTCCTTCCTCCCGCGCGCCTGGACTGGAACAGAGGGGTGCTCTGGCGATGGTTGCCGGTGTTGTAGGGCATCTCCAGCGATGCTCGGCACATGGATAGGTTCAGGGTGAGGTGCCGCACCCGATGGTGGTGGGTATGGACGCCGGCGAGCTCGGAATTGAGCAGAGTAGTGGCGGAGGCGGAGCACAGCCTCGGGTGATGATGGGATCGAGGCTCTGGCCACCCCAGAGCAAAATAAGGCTCGGGAGGTCCCTGTGGTAGTGGTGGAGGTTGAGGGGTGGGGCTAGTTGAGGTGGAGGAGGCTGGGGTGGCTCGAATGGTTGGAAGGCCGAGGCGGGGCAATGGTGATGGCAGGGAGAAATTGAGACGTGATAGCTCGAGGGCTTCGGCCAGGGGAGAGCCAGGGAGGGAGAGGAGGTGGTGCCGTGACTAGAGGAGCTCGGGGAAGGGATTTTATAGCGCAGCCGAGGCGGTTCCGTGGCTTACCGAAGAAGCCATGGCGGCGGCGCCATTAACACGACAGGTGAGGCCTTTGGGTGGCTAGTGAGGGTCGGTGGGGAGGTCAGCGGTGTCGGTGAGGACGGTGGCCACACACGGATGAGCTCGGGCAGTTGTTAGTTAAGCGAGGGGAGTTGTGGCCGAGCGGGATTCGTCGAGCGGCGGCTCCGGTCAGCGTGGGCGGCGGCGGGCGGCGTTAGCGGCCAAGGTAATGTGTCGGCAAGGCTCATCGTGGTCGAGGCAATCCAGATAAGGACTAGGATGAGCGAGGGAGGCAGCTGAGGCACGGCAGGAGCTCGATGCCAGAGGTGCAGTTGACGTGCTCTGGGCACGCACTTGACACGCCGACCAACTGCTCGATGAAATGCCAAAGGTAGCTACAGTGATCCAACCAATCTGATTTTTGGCCGATGGATGCTTACAAGGTTGGCAAGGCTATTAGACATGCTGGTTTTGCCAGATGATCAAGTGTGCAGTGTAGTTTAGAAGGGGACCAAATTTCTGTCATGCCCACAAGGTGTTTGACAGAATGCCAAGGTGGTCTAGGTGTTTCTGATGAGTATGAAAATTAGCAGGGTGATGCCTCCTTGGGTGATAGAGATGATGGTGGGGTTGGTTTGGCAAAAAGAAGTACTTGCTAGTGCAAGTTTTGTTGGATTTCAGTTCTGGACCAATATTTGATGATCTTACAAGAGACAAATGGACCTAATCTTCTGTACTTAAGGGTTTGGTTGGATGGACTATAGGTGGGAAAAATTTCAGGATTTTTGGGGCAAGGAAAATTGGGGTTGTAGTAGAAACTCAAATACATGACATAATTGAAAAGAGACTGTTTCACTCAAAAATTTCCAAAAGACCAAGTTAGGTTTTTGCATAAAAGTGATATGTAGACATTACATGACCTCTCATAATTTTTGTGGAAATTTAAAAGATTTATTTAAAATAGTTGTAGTGCAACAGAAGCATTTAAGGTATTGAAATAGCTATTAAAAGAATTATTTAGAGGCAAATTTTATTCTGAAAATAATTCTTACTGTTATTAAACTATAATTGAAATGTTTTAAGAAAACTACCAAAGCCACAATATTATTTCCAAAATTTTCTATAAGGAGGGAAGAATTTTGAAAAACAGAAACAGAAAATGGTTCTGAAAATAATAAAGGACTTAATTTATTTCAAAATTTTATTTCTGGCCATATTTTACTTAATAGAAATATGATTAAATTTTTGGGGTGTTACAAACTCTACCCCCTTAAGAAAATCTCGTCCTCGAGATTTGTTAAGGGCGGAGGAACTAAATGCAAATCACAACAGACAAGCAATCATGCACAAGATAATAACACACAAGCACCTCATTCAATCAAACACTACACACTGCTAGAAACATACACATAATCGTCTATGGCATGATGGTGGAATTTACAGGGCAACAGGGTTGCTAAGGACATGTCAACTACTCTGGCAGACTCAGTCCACTTCGTTGACATCCAGACGGGCGTGTCTCGCGGATGTCGAGGCTTCTCCAGGGGTTTCAACGTCGGAGTTGACTGGAGTGTTATGAGGAGTTGCAGGGTTGGGGTAGCGATGATGACCCACGCGGGGTGTAGTGGCTACAGTCCCGTTGGAGAAAATCCCAAAGAGACGATGAAGTTCATCTGGGGTAACAAATGCATTGCCCAAGTGGGCAACAGGGGCAGACCTCGCAGGCTCGATTGGTCTCCCGAACAGTACTATCGGGTTGTCAGTGCAGGTGCAGCTTCACTTCTCACTGGGGTCAGGAGAGCAAGCGTCCTGCGGGTCTCAATCAGATCATTGGTGACCTGATTGAAGAGTGCCTCTCGTGCTCTCAGGTAGCGCACCAGATGCACTAGGGCAGGATCCGTCTCATGGTCTCCGTTGGCGACTTGAGTCGGTCTACCATAGCCTTCACGACTAGGGTAGTAGTAGAAAGAGCGGCAGTTTACCCTCGGCGTAAGGTGCCGAAGATGAACTACAGCTTCTGTAACACCCCATGTCATTAGCCACAGTAATCACTTTTGATAATGACATGTCAGCAAGCCTAATAGTGCATAATCATCCTTGGCATCATATTGCATTTCAACTCCTAAGTCAAATTCAAATTTAAATGAAAGTGGAAAATAAAAGTTGTGCAACATAAAAACTAAAATGTTCAATAAATGACAAATAATACAGAGACTATTCTAAAATTGTAACCAACAGTTAATAAATTAATTAGGTGGCTCTAACATTACAAAAACAGCAGGGATTAATACATATTATTTATTATAAAAATTATGTGAACTCAAATTGACTCCAAACTAATTTTTGACAGTGGTAGAGGATGCCTAGTATTTATTGGAACAATTGCCATGTTCTACAAAAATCATTTTGAGGCCTAACAATTTACTAAACAGGAGATATGAATAAATAAATAAAAAGACAAAAGAAAACAAAACAGAAAAAAATAAAAAAGAGAAAATTCCCCCGGCCCAACTGGGCCACGGCCACCAGGCCGGCCCAGCTCCCCCCTCCCTATATGGCCTCCCCCAGGCCGAACCCTAACCCACCCCCACCGACACTCCACCCCCTCCCCCCCGATCCATTTCTGAATCGGGCGCTGCTCGCGCCGGCCTAACGCGCCCCTCGCCCGTGCGCTCGCCCCTCGATCGCGCCCGACGCCGCCTCGCCCTCGCATCGACGCCGTCGCCGACCACCGTCGCCGCCCTGACTCCGACATCCTCCCCGCGCCCACTGCCCCGTGCCCTACACCGTACGGTGAGGCCCCAGCCTCTCCCCTGTCTCTCCCGTTGCCGGCTCGGCTCGCGCTCGCGCTCACCGCGCCCATCGCCTCGCTCAGCCCGCTCCACCGCACCGGCCCGCGCTCACTGCGGCCCTGCCCCGCTCGGCGTGCCGCCGCACGCGCCCCGACCACTCCTCCTGCACCGCGCCCGCACCTCGCCCTCCGCCGCGCCCGCACCTGATTTGCTGCTGCTGCGCTGCGCCTCGTCGCGCCTCGACGCCGCGCGCCCGCCCCCACGCTCCGGCCGCGCCTGCGTCGCCCCGCGTCGCGCCGCCGCTCGTCATCGCCGCGCTCACCCGCGCTGCCGTGCGCCTGTCCCGCCCCTGCCGCGCACTCACACGCGTGCACGCGCGCGCGCCCGCCACCCGCGCCCGCCCTTGGCCCTCGTGCCACCGACAGGTGGGGCCCCGCTGCCCCTGTGCTGCTAGCCAGTGGGCCCTGCTCCCCCCGGCCCAATGACAGAACATGCCCATGCCCTAAAAACGATTTAAAAAAAGAAATAAAAATAATTAAAATTAAAATTAATTAATTAATTAATTAAGTTAATTAAGCCTGTTTAGATTAACCTAGTTTAATTAATTAGTTTAATTAAATAGTAATTAGTTAGTTAATCACTAATTAACCTAACAGTCTATGACAGGTGGGACCCACATGTCAGATGACTGCTGACGTCAGCATGATGTCATGCTGACGTCATCAACACTGTTTCGGATAATGTTAATTTAAATAAATAAATAAATTCTAGAAATTAATAAATGCTTTAGAAAATCATATTAAATAATCCGTAACTCCGATGAAAATACTTTATACATGAAACTTGCTCAGAATTCTGATACGAACCCGAATACGTCCTCCGTAATCCTGTCAGACGCCCGTAGCTATAAGAACATTGAACTTTTAGACCAATTTTGATAAATGAATAGTGCCCAACGTCGATTAAATAAATCCAAATAAATTCCTAAATTAACTAAATCATTTAGTTAGGCAGTAGAACACCCCGGCATATCGTTTAGGCATGTCATACATATTGTTTGCATTATTGCCGTGAATTTATTGTTTCTCTCCCCCCTCCTTCTCTCTCGATAGACGTCGAGACCGATGATGCTGCACCTGGGTACGACTACACTACCGATGAGCAGCCCGTTGACGACCCCTCTCTCTTGCCAGAGCAACCAGGCAAGCCCCCCCCTTGAGCATCCAGATATCGCCCATTCTATTCTCCTGCTTGCATTAGATTTTGCTACTGTTAATGTATGCTCCTATTCTGATGCATAGCCTGCTGTTGTAACCTGTTCATTGCTACCTTACCTGCCTATGATAAACTGTTTAGTATAGGTTGGTAGTGAACCATCAGTGACCCCACCACCTTATCCTTGTTGCCCCTGCTTGATCATCGACGACTCGATCAACGTGATCGTCGACCAGAGACCGACACCTCACTTCACACCCCGTTAGTTGTATGACTCTGCTTAGTAACTATCGAGTGCCGAGGGTGATACCTCGTAACGCACTCCTGATGAATACTCTGCAGTGTAGCTGTTCGGTCGTGGTCATCGAGGGTGATCCCTCCTTCTCCACTTCCGATACGACTCTGTCGTGCGACCCCTCAGTGTGAACCTCGAGGGTGATGCCTCATACGTTCACCCTGATGATTTCGTCGAGTGGAATCCACCGAGGGTGATTCCTCGAGTTTCCCCCTTGATGTTATGACCACACGATTACTTGACCTTTGTCACAGGCGGGTCCACCCTGGTGGGTACCCGCTGGGGATCTATGATTTTCAGGTGTGCCGGAAGGGCACTCGAGAGTGACATTGTGGCGGAGCATCAGAGACTCTGATTGTCTCCGCGTGATACTAATTGAGCCTATTGGATTTGGGTGTGTGATCTGAGTGGGTTGACGTGCCCTATACGCACTACCACCACGCGGGATAATAGTTATGGGACCCTCTGCGATGTACGTTTCTCCCGAAAGCACGTCTGACGTCACGATTCATCGTGCGGGCTGATTGTCGGGATTGGGCTGGATACTTCACTGACGAGCTCAGTGTCGTGCCTGCACCCCGGCCAGTCTCGCAACGCGCAGGGTGCCCAGGGCGATGGCCCGAGACCTCTGGGTGCATAGGTTAGTCCGGCATGCTGACCTCTCTGCCGAGCCTAGGTAGGGCGCTGCTTCGTGTTGATCTTCCGAGGACGGGCATTACCCAGCAAGTGTGTCCGGCCAGAGTTGATCGAGCGTGTTGGGTAACAGTAGTGCACCCCTGCAGGGATGAATCATCTATCGATAGCCGATCCTATGGTAAAGGACGCTCAGTTTGTTTATCCCGATCTACTACTTGAACTGGATACTTGTTACTTAATTAAAGCTTCGGGATCGCTTTCTCGCTGGGAGTCGAGGAAGGATCTCTAGGCTTGCTTCAACATGTTTGCTAAATAAAATGCTATTCTACTCTCTTCTACTGCTGCAAGATGATGGCTTCGTGAAGATGCTAGTCTTCGATAGGACTAGGCCTTCTCTCTATTCTGGCATTTCTGCAGCCCAGTCCACATATATAGCCTTTCTCCATTGATAATGTTGCATATGTAGTATAGATCCTTGCTTGCTGAGTACTTCGGATGAGTACTCACGGTTGCTTTACTTTCTTTTTCCCCATATACCCCACCTTGATGATACATCAGACGATGGAGTCCAGGAGCCAGATGCCACCACCAGAGCGTACTACCAGGAGGGTCCAGAGGGTACTTACTACTGGATTGAGCCAGCTGACCAAGAGTAGGATCGGAGGCTCCCAGGTAGGAGGCCAACGTCTTTCGATCTAGTGTCGCTGTTTGTGCTAGCCTTCTTAAGGCAAAAACTTGTCTAACTATGTCTGTACTCAGATGATATTTGTATGACTGACTTATGTATTCGGATCTTCGGATCCCTAGTCTGTAATATTGTGGACCTCCGTTTAAATTGTGTTAGAGTTGTGTTGTGATATCTTCCCGTGAGTCCTTGTGCTTGATCGTACACGTTTGCGTGTATGATTAGTGTACGATTGAGTCGGGGGCGTCACAAGTTGGTATCAGAGCCGACTGCCTGTAGGAAGCCCCCTTCCAAATTCCTTGGCCGAAGTTGAGTCTAGACATCGAAAAACTAATTTACTAACTTGGTTGTGTGGCTTATGGGCCCACGTCGCCAACTGGGTGGTAGTAGGATCTTTTATTCCTTGTCTATACTCTGGGACTCTGATATCTCTTCTACTCGGGTTAAATAAATTTTACTAACGCCGACACTTAGGATCTCATAAATCCCATCTACCCGGAGAGCTGGATATCTGTGCGATTTCCCTGTCATTGATCTGATTAGTCTGATAATCATTTTCCTTCCATTGTTTTGTTTAACCTTTCTCTCCAAGTTGTGTTAAACTTCTCATTGTCATTTGACAAATCTGAATTTCCTCTGTTTCAGATGGACCGTTTGTTTCCACCACATCCTACGACACAGCTTGTGCTTCGCACTTGGGCTCGTGATGCCCCTGGGTTTCCAGTTGTCCTGATCGCTCTCATGACCAGACTTGGCTACCGTTGGTATCCTGAGTACTTGGTTTACGAGGATTACCGCGAGTTCAATCAGGAGCAGTACCATGCTAATGTTCGTATCTATGATCAGCAAAATGACTCAGACACCGAGCTACACCTTTACCACGGTATCGGCATGACGATTGAGATGGCAGTCCATGATGCCGCCTACTCTGCTGTCGCACGTCTTCGAGGACAGTTCAGCGATATCTTGGATGACTCTGAGTTTCGATACATTTCGTATGCCCCTGCTGGAGATGCTACTGGATACTACACAGCTATCTGTGCCCCGTACGAGCCTCGTCGCTATGACCCGCGCGTTCTGATTCAGTGCACTCAGGCTCTGGATCGCACTGTTCGGGCTCTTGCCATCGAGTTGGTTGCCACTCGAGCACGTCTCTACGATGCTATGACGCAGTTGCTACCCGCTGTTCGCGCAGGGATACATCCTGAGCACATCCTTTATCCGCGCAGGACTTAGATGTATGCTGGTATTGATTGGCCTGCTGTTGGAGGTCATACACCTGCACGTGGACCTCTTCTTACAGCTCGAGACCGGATTCTGCATCAGAGTGCACATGGGGCGCAGGATCCTTCCGCGATGAACATTCGTCGTCCGCACTTGCAGTTACCCCGTTTCGGTGGTTTTCTCCGACGTTGATGTAGCCTTTGCTATGTCTCATTGTGTACTTCCTTACCGCGTGCCTGCACGCCGCCTAGTATGTTTAGCTTTTGAATTTGTGTCGTTATGCTGTCCGCATGTACCCGACTCTGTGTATGGATCTGTATGTCTTAATTGACTACTGTTATGTATCTGTTACACTACTTAGATTGTTGTCGAGTTACATCATGCTTGTCACTAAACGCTCGCAATTGCTTTTACTAAACTACCCCCTGTTGATGCTTAGCAGGATGGTTAGACCAGGTGGTCGTGGTCGTGGTACCCCTGAACACCCACCACCGCCAGACTATATGGCGGCTATGATGCAACAGTTTGAGCTTAACCGCCAGTTCATGACTGGAATCATGGCTCAGTTTCCGCATCAGAACAACCAGAACCACAACCCAGCTTCAATAACTTTGACAGAGTTTTTGCGACTCAACCCAACTCAGTTCCGCAACTCTGACAAGCCACTGGATGCTGATGACTGGCTCCGTGACATCACTCACGAGATGGAGTCTGCTAATGTCGCCACTACCAACTTCGTCAACTTCGCGGCCTTTTTCTTAAAGGGCCCCGCAGCTCAGTGGTGGGTCACACACAAGCGTACTCTGCCTATTGGAACAGTCATCACCTGGTATGAGTTCCAGGCTGCTTTTCGTACACGTTACATCCCTCAGGCCATTATGGAACGCATGAAGACCCAGTTCTGTAACCTCACTCAGGGCAACAAGACTGTCGAAACTTATCAACGGGAATTTCTAGACCTCTCCCGCTATGCTGAAGAAGACATCACCATAGATGCACGCAGGCAAGAGAAGTTCCGTAGTGGACTACACCCCGACCTTAAGCTTGCACTTGCTGCTCAAGACTTCAACGACTTTTCAACTCTAACGAACAAGGCAATTCTTGTTGAGACCGCTCAGATGGAATACAAGGACTCGCAGAAGCGCTATCGTGATGCTGGCTCATCTTCGGGCTCAGCATCGAAGCGTCGAGTTTGGATTCCCAGCAATGCCATCCGTTCCAATACCTCTGCGCCAAAGAACAACTATGCTGCACCACGTCTGCCTCCTCCACCACCGAGGCAGCCAAAAGCTCAAGCTATTCAAAACAATGCTCCTCTTCGTCCTGAAGATGGTCTGTGCTTCAAGTGCCGCAAACCAGGTCACCAGGCTAAAGACTGCCGCCAGAATCAGAATCAGTTAGCCTTTCCTCGTGCTGGCCGTGGCAATGGTCGTGGCAACAATCAGACCCGCAACTATAATACTGGGTCTGCTGCACATGGTCGTGGACACGCCTACAACATTGACATTGAAGAAGTCCAGGATCAACCTGCTACTGTGATGGGTACCCTTCTTGTTAACTCAGTACCTGCTTCTGTTTTATTTGATTCAGGAGCATCACATTCATTCATCTCTGGAAAATTTGCATTTATGCATGGCATTTGATATGAGAAAATGCATACTCCGTTAGTCATTAAAACTCCCGGAGGTCACTGTCATGCTGACGTGATAGCACCTGACGTTACCGTCGAAATTAAAGGGTTGGAATTCCTTGCCTCGCCCATCGTCTTGAAGTCTTCCACCATAGACCTCATACTTGGAATGGATTGGTTGAAAGCTCACATTGCTTCGATCAATTGTGCCACTAAAGTCGTCCAACTTCTTCACCCCTCCGACGAGATAGTGAACTATACCGCCCACATTACTCGGGATGCTGAAGCTCAGATATATGTTCTGAATGCTTTGAACGCCTCACCTCTGGAAGGAATCGAGAATGTTCCTGTCGTTCTAGATTTTCCAGACGTCTTTCCAGAAGAACTTCCAGGAATACCCCCGGCTAGAGCTGTCGAGTTTTTCATTGACTTGAAGCCTGGCACTGTCCCTATTGCCAAGCGACCTTATAAGATGCCTCCGCATCACCTACTCGAGCTTAAGGAAGAAATCGACAAGTCGCTTAAGAGTGGTTTCATCCGCCCTAGTTCCTCTGCTTGGGGAGCACCTTCACCCTTCGTTAAGAAGAAGGATGGAACTAACCGTTTGGTTCAGGATTATCGGCCCATTAACCAAGCCACAATCCAGAATAAATACCCACTGCCCCGGATCAATGATCTTTATGATCAACTCGCTGGATCATCGGTGTTCTCTAAACTCGACTTGAGGTTGGGTTATCACCAGATCCGTGTCCGTGAAGAGGATATTCCCAAGACTGCATTCGTCACTCGTTATGGCTCCTATGAATACACCGTCATGTCATTTGGCCTAACGAATGCTCCAGCAACTTTCTCCCGTCTGATGAATTATATATTCATGGATTACCTCGACAAATTCGTCGTGGTTTATTTGGATGATATCCTTATCTATTCTAAGAATAAAGAAGAACATGCTGAACACCTCCGATTGGTACTAGAAAGGCTCCGAGAACACCAGTTGTATGCCAAGTATTCCAAATGTGAATTTTGGCTTTCCGAAGTGACCTATCTTGGTCATGTGATTTCCAAGGATGGAATTGCTGTTAACCCCGAACAAGTTCAGGCTATTCTTGACTGGACTCCCCCGAAGAATGTCAAGCATGTCAGAACTTTTCTCGGACTTGCAAGTTATTGCCGTCGATTCGTTGAGAACTTTTCCAAGATTGAAAAACCATTGACAAATTTGCTTCACAAAGGTGTTAAATTTGAGTGGATAGAGAAATGTCAAGAAAGCTTTCAGACACTAAAAGATAAATTGACATCTGCCCCAGTATTAGCACCCCCGAATTCCCAAAGGGATTTCGTGATATACTGTGATGCCTCCCGTCAAGGATTAGGTTGTGTCCTAATGCAAGAACGCAAGGTGATTGCTTATGCCTCCCGACAATTGCGTCCTCATGCAGAAAATTACCCAGTGCACGATCTCGAACTTTCTGCGGTTATTTATGCCCTGAAGCTATGGTGACATTACGTTCTCGGTAACCGTTGCGATATTTATACGGATCATCAAAGTTTGAAGTATTTATATACTCAACCGGATCTGAACCTTCGTCAACAAAGATGCCTCGAGACAATAGCCGATTATGATATGAATATCTCATACACCCCTGGCAAGGCAAATGTAATGGCTGATGCTTTGAGTCGCAAGGCTTATTGCAGCAACCATGTGGTTCAGGAATCACAACCTATGCTTTATGAAGAGTTACGTAAATTGAACCTCCATATTGTTCCACAGGGTTATCTCAATACCCTAGTTGTCGAACCAGATTTAGAACACAACATCAAGACTATGCAACGATATGACTCTGAAGTTGAAAGGATCAAGCGATACCTCGAAAAAGGAAAACCGTCGGAATTCCATCTTGATGATGATGGGATCCTATTTTTCCAACACCGTCTCTTCGTACCCAAGTTCAAGGATGAGAGAGAACACGTTATGATGGAAGCTAATGACACTCCTCTGTCAATTCATCCTGGTAGCACAAAGATGTACCATGACATTTGTTAGAGATACTGGTGGCCTAATACGAAGCGAGATATTGCTCGTTATGTTTCTGAGTGTGATGTTTGCCGCCGCATTAAAGCACAACATCAAAGGCCCGCTGGAACTCTGCAACCCCTTGCAATTCCTGAATGGAAATGGGACAAGGTCCAAATGGATTTCATTACTGGTTTTCCCAAATCCCAGAAGGGTCATGATGCTATTTTTGTCGTCATTGACCGATTCTCCAAGGTTGCTTCATTTCTGCCAGTTAAGGAGACAATCACTGCTAGCCAATTAGCAGACTTGTATGTTTTCTGAATTGTGTCACTCCACGGTGTTCCGTTGGAGATCAGTTCTGATCATGGCAGCCTCTTCACCTCCAGATTCTGGAATAGTTTCCAAGAAGCTATGGGAACACATCTGTCTTTCAGCACCGCTTTTCACCCTCAGTCACAGGGTCAAGTTGAACGAGTTAATCAAGTGCTCGAAGATATGCTTCGAGCTTGCGTCATCTCCTTTGGTAAGAAATGGGAGGAATCTCTCCCGTATGCCGAATTCTCTTACAACAATAGCTATCAGGCTAGTTTGAAGATGGCACCGTTTGAAGTTCTATACGGACGTAAGTGTCGAACCCCTCTGAATTGGTCAGAAACTGGGGAACGCTCACTCGTCGGACCGGACATTATTCAGCAAGCAGAAGAACAAGTCCGTATTGTCTGTGAACATTTGAAAACTGCTCAGTCTCGTCAGAAGAGCAACTATGACCGAAAGCACCAGGAAATGGTCTATCAACCTGGCGAGCAAGCTTACCTCCGCATCACTCCGTTGAAAGGCACTCATAGGTTCGGAATCAAAGGCAAGTTAGCTCCTCGCTACATTGGCCCATTTCGTATTCTTGCCCGTTGAGGAGAGGTGGCATATCAATTGCAGTTGCCGCCAAATCTTTCTCAAGTACATGATGTCTTTCATGTATCCCAACTCCGTCGCTGCTTCAAGGATCCTATTCGAGCTGTGGATCACGAAGTGCTTGAATTACGGGAAGATCTGTCTTATCCAGAATATCCCATCTGAATTCTTGATCAAGCTGAACGTCGGACTCGTCAAAAGTCAATCAAATTCCTCAAGGTTCAGTGGTCAAATCATTCTGAAGATGAGGCCACTTGGGAATGTGAGGATCGTCTTCGCGAAGAATACCCCTCTTTCTTTCAGTCTTCCTCTTAATTCTCGGGACGAGAATTCTTAATAGACGAGGAGAATTGTAACACCCCATGTCATTAGCCACAGTAATCACTTTTGATAATGACAAGTCAGCAAGCCTAATAGTGCATAATCATCCTTGGTATCATATTGCATTTCAACTCCTAACTCAAATTCAAATTTAAATGAAAGTGGAAAATAAAAGTTGTGCAACATAAAAACTAAAATGTTCAATAAATGACAAATAATATAGAGACTATTCTAAAATTGTAACCAACAGTTAATAAATTAATTAGGTGGCTCTAAAATTACAAAAACAGCAGGGATTAATACATATTATTTATTATAAAAATTGTGTGAACTCAAATTGACTCCAAACTAATTTTTGATAGTGGTAGAGGATGCCTAGTATTTATTGGAATAATTGCCATGTTCTACAAAAATCATTTTGAGGCCTAATAATTTACTAAACAGGAGATATGAATAAATAAAAAAAAGACAAAAGAAAAAAAAATAAAAAAAATAAAAAAGAGAAAATTCCCCCGGCCCAACTGGGCCATGGCCACCAGGCCGGCCCAGCTTCCCCTCCCTATATGGCCTCCCCCAGGCCGAACCCTAACCCACCCCCACCGACACTCCACCCCCCCCTCGCTCCCCCTCCCCACCCCGATCCATTTCTGGATCAGGCGCTGCTCGCGCCGGCCTGACGCGCCCCTCGCCCGCGCGCTCGCCCCTCGCTCGCGCCCGACGCCGCCCAACGCCGCCTCGCCCTCACATCGACGCCGTCGCCGACCACCGTCGCCGCCCCGACCCCGATATCCTCCCCGCGCCCACTGCCCCGTGCCCTACACCGTACGGTGAGGCCCCGGCCTCTCCCCTCTCTTTCCCGTCGTCGGCTCGGCCCGCGCTCGCGCTCACCGTGCCCATCGCCTCGCTCCGCCGCACCGGCCCGCGCTCACCGCGGCCCTGCCCCGCTCGGCGTGCCGCCACGCGCGCCCCGGCCACTCCTCCCACACCTCGCCCTCCGCCCTGCCCACACCCGATCTGCTGCTGCTGCGCTGCACCTCGTCGCGCCTCGACGCCGCGCGCCTGCCCCCACGCTCCGGCCGCGCCTGCGTCGCCCCGCGCCGCGCCGCTGCTCGCCATCGCCGCGCTGCCGTGCGCCTGTCCCGCCCCTGCCGCGCACGCACACGCACGCACGCGCGCGCGCCCGCACACACGCGCCGCGCCCGCCACCCGCGCCCGCCCGTGGCCCTCGTGCCACCGACAGGTGGGGCCCCGCCGCCCCTGTGCCACTGGCCAGTGGGCCCTGCTCCCCCCGGCCCAATGACAGAACGGGCCCACGCCCTAAAAATGATTTAAAAAAAAGAAATAAAAATAAAATAAAAATAATTAAAATTAAAATTAATAAATGAATTAATTAGTTAAGTAATTAAGTTAATTAACCTTGTTTAACCTAGTTTAATTAATTAGTTTAATTAAATAGTAATTAGTTAGTTAATCACTAATTAACCTAACAGTCTATGACAGGTGGGACCCACATGTCAGATGACTGCTGACGTCAGCATGATGTCATGCTGACATCATCAACACTGTTTCGGATAATGTTAATTTAAATAAATAATTAAATTCTAGAAATTAATAAAAGCTTTAGAAAATCATATTAAATAATCCGTAACTCCGATGAAAATACTTTATACATGAAACTTGCTCAGAATTCCGATACGAACCCGAATACGTCCTCCGTATTCCTGTCAGACGCCCGTAGCTATAAGAACATTGAACTTTTAGACCGATTTCGATAAATGAATAGTGCCTAACGTCGATTAAATAAATCCGAATAAATTCCTAAATTAACTAAATCATTTAGTTAGGCAGTAGAACACCCCGGCATATCGTTTAGGCATGTCATACATATTGTTTGCATTATTGCCGTGAATTTATTGTTTCTCTTCCCCTCCTTCTCTCTCGATAGACGCCGAGACCGACGATGCTGCACCTGGGTACGACTGCACTACCGACGAGCAGCCCGTTGACGACCCCTCTCTCTTGCCAGAGCAACCAGGCAAGCCCCCCCCCCTTGAGCATCCAGATATCGCCCATTCTATTCTCCTGCTTGCATTAGATTTTGCTACTGTTAATGTATGCTCCTATTCTGATGCATAGCCTGCTGTTGTAACCTGTTCATTGCTACCTTACCTGCCTATGATAAACTATTTAGTATAGGTTGCTAGTGAACCATCAGTGACCCCACCACCTTATCCTTGTTGCCCCTGCTTGATCATCGACGACTCGATCAACGTGATCGTCGACCAGAGACCGACACCTCACTTCACACCCCCTTAGTTGTACGACTCTGCTTAGTAACTATCGAGTGCCGAGGGTGATACCTCGTAACGCACTCCTGATGAATACTCTGCAGTGTAGCTGTTCGGTCGTGGTCATCGAGGGTGATCCCTCCTTCTCCACTTCCGATACGACTCTGTCGTGCGACCCCTCAGTGTGAACCTTGAGGGTGATGCCTCATACGTTCACCCTGATGATTTCGTCGAGTGGAATCCGCCGAGGGAGATTCCTCGGGTTTCCCCCTTGATGTTATGACCACACGATTACTTGACCTTTTTCACAGGCGGGATCCACCCTGGTGGGTACCCGCTGGGGATCTATTATTTTCAGGTGTGCCGGAAG
This sequence comes from Thinopyrum elongatum, assembly GCA_011799875.1. Lineage (NCBI taxonomy): Eukaryota > Viridiplantae > Streptophyta > Magnoliopsida > Poales > Poaceae > Thinopyrum > Thinopyrum elongatum. The sequence goes on along the minus strand of CM022299.1, from coordinate 474,127,307 downwards.
GGCACTCGAGTGTGACATTGTGGCGGAGCATCAGAGACTCTGATTGTCTCCGTGTGATACTAATTGAGCCTATTGGATTTGGGTGTGTGATCTGAGTGGGTCGATGTGCCCTATACGCACTACCACCACGCGGGATAATGGTTATGGGACCCTCTGCGATGTAGGTTTCTCCCGAAAGCTCGTCTGACGTCACGATTCGCCGTGCGGGCTGATTGTCGGTATTGGGCTGGATACTTCACTGACGAGCTCAGTGTCGCGCCTGCACCCCGGCCTGTCTCGCAACGCGCAGGGTGCCCAGGGCGATGGCCCGAGACCTCTGGGTGCATAGGTTAGTCCGGCGTGCTGACCTCTCTGCCGAGCCTAGGTAGGGCGCTGCTTCGTGTTGATCTTCCGAGGACGGGCATTACCCAGCAAGTGTGTCCGGCCAGAGTTGATCGAGCGTGTTGGGTAACAGTAGTGCACCCCTGCAGGGATGAATCATCTATCGATAGCCGATCCTACGGTAAAGGACGCTCAGTTTGTGTATCCCGATCTACTACTTGAACTGGATACTTGTTACTTAATTAAAGCTTCGGGATCGCTTTCTCGCTGGGAGTCGAGGAAGGATCTCTAGGCTTGCTTCAACATGTTTGCTAAATAAAATGCTATTCTACTCTCTTCTACTGCTGCAAGATGATAGCTTCGTTAAGATGCTAGTCTTCGATAGGACTAGGCCTTCTCTCTATTCTGGCATTTCTGCAGCCCAGTCCACATATATAGCCTTTCTCCATTGATAATGTTGCATATGTAGTATAGATCCTTGCTTGCTGAGTACTTCGGATGAGTACTCACGGTTGCTTTACTTTCTTTTTCCCCATATACCCCACCTTGATGATACATCAGACGATGGTGTACAGGAGCCAGATGCCACCACCGGAGCGTACTACCAGGAGGGTCCAGAGGGTACTTACTACTGGATTGAGCCAGCTGACCAGGAGTAGGATCGGAGGCTCCCAGGCAGGAGGCCAACGCCTTTCGATCTAGTGTCGCTGTTTGTGCTAGCCTTCTTAAGGCAAAAACTTGTCTAACTATGTCTGTACTCAGATGATATTTGTATGACTGACTTATGTATTCGGATCTTCGGATCCCTGGTCTGTAATATTGTGGACCTCCGTTTAAATTGTGTTAGAGTTGTGTTGTGATATCTTCCCATGAGTCCCTGTGCTTGATCGTACACGTTTGTGTGTATGATTAGTGTACGATTGAGTCGGGGGCATCACAGCTTCTCAGGCTGCAAGTTGGATGGCTTGGGGCTCGTCGGAGGTCGTCCTCCCGGTGAACCGGTAGGGGCGCTCTGCGGTGATGCCCCTCTCGTAGATGTGCACGATGGCCCAGAAGTGATGGATGGAAACACTCGTGTGCTCTTAGTACATGACATACTCCGGCGGCTCTTCGATGCCGAGAGCACGACGGGTGAGATTGGCGAGGATGGCTACAAAGCCTTCAAGCTCGGCTGCGGTGGTCTCGTTGTGGACGATGGGACCAGGCATCTTGGTGGTTGGATATCGAACTGAGAGTAAAACACCAAAAATTTGTTATTTTTCCTGGCAACTTGGTTACATATTAAACTGCGGCTGCCTCATAGTTTGCTCTTTATTTTTTCCAAAAATCATTTTTAGGTACAAAAGTATCTATTTAATCAGAGAAACACCAAAAGTTTTCCAAGATTGAACCACTAGCTAGGAACGGTTATGCCCGTCATTTTGACCGCATTTTGAAATGGGCATGAAAAATCCAAAAAAATCAAAAAATTGGAAAACCTTTGCATTGTGTCATTATATGTAACCAAGTTACCAGGAAAAATAACAAACTTGTAATAAGGCAATTAGTTTAAAAATGTCTTCTCAGAAATGAGTTATCATGTGTGAAGATTCATGGCTTTCAAGCCAAATGATCAATCTTATGGCAACATTCATGTTATAGTTTGTTCAAATGATATCATATTTTGCACAAGTTTGTATCTTGGAATGGCAAAAATGTTGCCTAAGGAAGTTTTCATTTTCTTTGCATGAAAAATTCATTTTCCATTTTTCGAGTGCCCAAAATGAGTTTTTGTGTGAAGAACCTACCAAATATTTGTTGCAAATTTGTACCAAATCATTTTTCTAAAATATTAGACCATATTTAATGCACAATTGACCAAATGGTTGGGTGTAAAAAGCTTTGATCCACCTCACGTGAAAAAGACAAATTTTCGCAGATTCAGAAGGAAGCGGGTCAAATTTGAACTGCAGCTGCCTTATAGTTTGCTCTTTATTTTTTCAAAAATTCATTTATAGGTACATAAGTATCTAATTAATCAGAGAAACACCAAATTTTTCCAAGATTCAACCACTAGCTTGGAACGGTCATGCCCGTAGTTTTCACCGCATTTTGAAACGGGCATGAAAAATTCAAAAAAAACAAAAAATTGGAAAACTTTCTCATTGTGTCATTATATGTGACCAAGTTGCCAGCAAAAATAATAAACTTGTAATACAACAACTCTTTAAAAAAAATGTTCTCAGAAATGAGCTATCATGTGTGAAGATTCATGGCTTTTCAAGCCAAATGATCAATCTTATGGCCACATTCATGGCATAGTTTGTTCAAATGATCTAATATTGTGCACAAGGATGCATCTTGGAATGGCAAACAGTGTTGCCTAAGGGAGTTTTCATTTTCTTTGGACGAAAAAACAATTTTCCATTTTTCGAGTGCCCAAAATGAGTTTTTTTGTGAAGAACCTACCATATATTTGTTGCAAAATTAGACCAAATCAATTTTATAAAATACTAGGACATATTTAATGCACAATTGACAAAATGGTTGGGTGTCAAAATTATTGGTCCACCTCTCATGAAAAAGACAAATTTCCGCCGATTTAGTAGGAAGCGGGTCAAATTTGAATTGCAGCTGCCTTGAAGTTTGCTCTTTATTTTTTCAAAAAATCATTTCTAGGTACATAAGTATCTAATTAATCAGAGAAACACCAAATTTTTTCCAAGATTCAACCACTAGCTAGGAACGGTCATGCCCGCAGTATTCACCGCATTTTGAAATGGGCATGAAAAAATAAAGTAAAAATAAAAAAAATTGGAAAACCTTCGCATCGTGTCATTATACGTGACCAAGTTGCCAGGAAAAATAATAAACTTGTAATAAAACAATTCTTTAAAAAAAGTGTTCTCAGAAATGAGCTATCATGGGTGAAGATTCATGGCTTTTCAAGCGAAATGATCTATGTTATGGCCACATTCATGGCATAGTTTGTTTAAATGATCTCATATTGTGCACAAGGGTGCATCCTGGAATGGCAAACAATGTTGCCTAAGGGAGTTTTCATTTTCTTTGGACAAAAAATCAATTTTCCATTTTTCGAGTGCCCAAAATGAGTTTTTTTGTGAAGGACCTACCATATATTTGTTGCAAAATTGGACAAAATCAATTTTATAAAATACTAGGCCATATTTAATGCACAATTGACCAAATGGTTGGGTGTCAAAAGCTTTGATCCACCTCTGGTAAAACAATACAAATTTCCACCGATTCAGCGGAAATGGGTCAAATTTGAACTGCAGCTGCCTCATAGTTTCCTCTTTATTTTTTCCAAAAATCATTACTAGGTACATAAGTATATATTTAATCAGAGAAACACCAAAAGTTTTCCAAGATTCAACCACTAGCTAGGAACGGTCATGCCCGCCGTATTGACCGCATTTTGAAATGGGCATGAAAAATTCAAAAAAAAATTAAAAAATTTGGAAAACATGCGCATTGTGTCATTATATGTAACTGAGTTGCTAGGAAAAATAACAAACTTCTAATACGGCAATTAGTTTAAAAAAGTGTTCTGAGAAACGGGCTATCATGTGTGAAGATCAATGGCTTTCAAGCCAAATGATCAATGTTTTGGTAGCATTCATGGCATAGTTTGTTCAAATGATATCATATTGTGCACAAGGGTGCATCTTGGAATGGCAAACAATGTTGCCTAAGGAAGTTTTCATTTTCTTTGGACGGAAATTTCATTTTCCATTTTTCGAGTGCCCAAAATGAGTTTTTTTGTGAAGGGCCTACCATATATTTGTTGCAAAATTGGACCAAATAAATTTTCTAAAATATTAGGCCATATTTAATGTACAATTGACAAAATGGTTGGGTGTTAAAAGTTTTGATCCACCTCTTGTGAAAGAGACAAATTTCTGCCGATTCAGGAGGAAGCGGGTCAAATTTGAACTGCAGCTGCCTTATAGTTTGCTCTTTATTTTTTCCAAAAATAATTTCTAGGTACATAAGTATCTATTTAATTAGAAATACATGGTTTGGTGGTGATATGTCGAGGTTTGGACGGTGGCCGAGGGCCCCAAGTCCAGAGCACGTAAACTCACATGCCCGCCGCGTGGTCACCGCGTGACTGTGGTGTTACCACACATTCTGGGTGGCCTAGGCATGTCTAGTGGGTTAGGCACTCCCTCGGTAGGTGTTAGGAAGAAGGCAATAGAAGATTCTCATGAGAAGATTGAACTAATCTCAAAAATGAATTAGCAGCCAAGTGTTTGATTAGTGATGGGGAAAATGCACATGTCCAATGGGCCTGAGTTTTGGCCGAGGATGATCATCTACTAAGGACACTGTTTTGGAAAATTTGCAGCTCAAATGGAGGAGCCTAGGTGTCACTTGCTTTGCAAAGTACCACACTGGACAGAAATATGAATGTTGAACCTGGACTCAAATGACTGAATGGATTGATCTGAAATTTGGAGGTGGATGATAATTTGGGCATATGAAGGCACTGTAAAAATTTCATACCATTTGGATAAATAAAAATGGTACTTCCTTCACAGTGCTCTCCACTGAACAGAAAATTGGGAAAAATGTTGAGGGAAATTGGCTAGATTAAATGAGCTAAAATTTGGTGGAGGGAGGTTCTATGGGCAGGGTCATGTCCTGGTAAATTTTTATGAATTATAAATTAACATAAAATATAGTTGCTTCATAAACTAAAAATATTACCATAAACAAAGATTGGATGGTGAGCTCACATGGATTGTTAGATGGGGCTCAAATTTTGTGGAGAGTATGATTTGGTAATATAGAAGATGTGGCAAAAATTCAGCTCATTAGGATATGCATAACTAGTACTTCCTTCACAGCGGTTCTAGCTGAACATAAACAATGGAAATTAGCTGAGGAAGATTTACTAGGCAAATGGAGCAGAATTTTGTCATGAGGCAATGATTTGGATAGTAAAGAATGCCCAATTTTTTTGGGAATGACAGAAATATAGGCTGCTTCACAACCTAGGGCAAAAATTGACACATAGACATGACACATAGGCAAAACTGATGAGGTGGCGCCTAGTCATAGCAATGCACCACAATTTACAAGGCTATGACCATCTATATTGGTCGTGATCAGCTAGAAATAAGGCAGCGGACCAGTGTTGTTTGCTTTACGACCATTTCGTGTAAGGAAATTACGACCTTTCTGACCAAAATGGTCATTATGGTTTAGGGTTTGGAGCCCCCCGAACAGCTTATGACCAATTGGTCTCAAATGGTCGTAGATTTACGACCAATTCTTCCAGGGTCACTGACAGAAGGTCACAAGTTGACATATTTCTTGTAGTGATCAAGAAGATCAAATGGTTGTGCAGCAAGAAGAATCTCCAGCAACCCGACGTGGTTAACGTCATGCTCCACCGCTGTATCCTTCCGCTCCAACTCCGGGCCTCCCCGACGTGGGAGGACAATCCCGAGGAAGCGGGGCCCATCCTCAGCTTCTTCTGCTCCACTTTGGTCGGCATGTGGACACGGCTTTTCAAGCTGTCCAAGGACAAGATCCCCAAGGAAAGGGAAGACCTCGGCTTCGATGTCGGATATGATGCCCCACCAGTAAGCGTTTGACACACACATTCATATTCTTCCTTTCTTGTTAAGTGGGACAGATTTTGATAAATCGTCTCGTTTCATTTTTGCAGAACTAGGCAGCCAAGGCAGCGCAAATGTTATGCATGGCCCCACTGCCATAGGAGGAGAGAACCCCCTGCTCACGACGTTCCTAGTCGAGGAGCCGCACGTGGTGATCCCCAAGGGGCCGAAGTCCCAGAGGGGCAGAGCGGGTCTTCGAAATCGGGAGACCTCGGTCACCTGGTCCGAGGAGACCCACGCCTCCTCCACGCACGAGGACGACATGGGGGAGGATGAGGAAGAGAAGAACCCTCCCCTTAAAGGGAAGAGGGCGGAGTCAGAGGATGCCGAGGCTGGAACGCGTCCCAAGGGCTAGAAGAGGTTGAAGGGAACCTCGGCTGGGGCCGCCAGCAAGCCCATGATGTCGGGGAATATTATACTCTCTGACGAGTCAGAAGACGACCCCCTCATGATGGGGAGGAAGAAACCGGCACCCCGGGTGTACGCCACTACTTTTATGTTTTTATTGCATCAAGTCCTTCTAGTGGGAGTAAGCTCACACGACCATTTTTCTACAGTCCGCCAAAGGTGTGCCCCAGCGACTCCTCCAGCGGGTTGACATCCGCCAGTGGGACGCCGGATCCCGCCACTCCTCCCCCAGCTCAAGACGGGCTGAGGGAAGCAATGTCTACTTCGGCCCCCTGGGTTGACACGACGAGGGCCGAGGAGTCAACGGTTATGGCCAAGGTTGAGACCTCGGTCCCGCAAGGCCAAGGGGACGGAATCCTCGAGGTCGTCAAAGAGGGGCTGGGCCAATCAGAGGCCAAGCTGAAGTCCACTCCGTCTCCACCGCCGTAGCTGGAGACCCTCGTGCCTAGTACTCTGTTGCCGGGCTATGAGGTTTTACCCCCACCTTCCGCCCAAGGGTGGGCTAGCGTGGGGTGGACCAAAGAAATGGAAGCAGCCTTGACAGGCTCCTCCCTCAAGGAAGAGCACCGCACCTTGATAGGTGCAGTGCTACAGGGCTTTGATACGTCCATTTTGCATCATGATTTCCTACTGTTATTTATAATGTTTTTATGCATAATAACACTTTATGGAGTAATTCTAATGCCTTTTCTCTCATAATATGCAAGGTTTACACAAAGAGGGAGAATGCCGGCAGCTCGAATTCTGGACTTGAAAAAGCTACGTCAGAGATACCTACTGTTATTTATAATGTTTTTATGCATAATAACACTTTATGGAGTAATTATAATGCCTTTTCTGTCATAATATGCAAGGTTTACACAAAGAGGGAGAATGCCAGCAGCTGGAATTCTGGGCCTGAAAAAGCTACGTCAGAGATACCTATTATGCACATCTCCAAATGAGCTGAAAATTAACGGAGAATTATTTCAGAATATTTAAGAAATATTGCAGCAAATAAACACCAGAGGGGGGCTGCCAGGTGCCCACGAGACACCAGGGTGTGCCAGGGCCCCCTGGCGCGCCCTGGTGGGTGGTGGGTAGCCCAGCACACCTCTGGTGCCCCTCTTCTGGTATATGAGGCATTTTGACCTAGAAAAAAAATAAGGAGAAGACTTTCGGGATAGAGCGCCGCCGTCTCGAGGCGAAACTTGGGCAGGAGCACTATTGCCCTCCGGCGGATCGATTCCGCCGGGCGAACTTCCCTCCCGGAGGGGGAAATCATCGTCATTGTCATCACCAACAACCCTCTCATCTTTAGGAGGGCAATCTCCATCAACATCTTCAACGGCACCATCTCCTCTCAAACCGTAGTTCATATCTTGTGTTCAATCTTTGTACCGAAACCTCAGATTGGTACCTGTGGGTGACTAGTAGTGTTGATTAAATCTTGTAGTTGATTACTATATGGTTTATTTGGTGGAAGATTATATGTTCAGATCCATTATGCTATTTAATACCCCTCTGATCTTGAGCATGATTATCATTTGTGACTAGTTATCTTTGTTCTTGAGGTCACGAGAGAAGTCATGTTGCAAGTAATCATGTGAACTTGATATGTGTTCGATATTTTGATGATATGTATGTTGTGATTCCCTTAGTGGTGTTATGTGAACATCGACTACATGACACTTCACCATCTTTAGTCCTAAGGGAATGCATTGTGGAGTAGTTATTAGATGATGGGTTGCTAGAGTGACAGAAGCTTAAACCCTAGTTTATGCGCTATTCCGTAAGGGACCGATTTGGATCCATATGTTTAATGCTATGGTTAGATTTTATCTTAATACTTTTCTCGTAGTTGCGGATGCTTGCGAGGGGGTTAATCATAAGTGGGTGGCCTGTTCAAGTAAGAACAGCACCCAAGCACCGGTCCACCCACATATCAAATTATCAAAGTAGCGAACGCGAATCAAACCAACAGGATGAAAGTGACTATATGAAATTCCCGTGTGCCCTCAAGAACGCTTTGCTTCTTATAACAGACCATTTTGGCCTGTCCTTTGCCACAAAAGGATTGGGCTACCTTGCTGCACTTTATTTATTGTTACCATTACTTGCTCATTACAAATTATCTTGCTATCAAACTACCTGTTACAGACAATTTCAGTGCTTGCAGAAAATACCTTGTTGAAAACCGCTTGCCATTTCCTTCTGCTCCTTGTTGGGTTCGACACTCTTACTTATCAAAAGGACTACGATTGATCCCCTATACTTGTGGGTCATCAAGACTCTTTTCTGGCGCCATTGCTGGGGAGTGAAGCGCTCTTGGTAAGTGGAAATCGGTAAGGAAAAATTTATATTGTGTGCTGAAATTTATTGTCACTTGCTACTATGGAAAACAATCCTTTGAGGGGTTTGTTCGGGGTATCTTCACCCAAACAGAAACATAAATAGTTTCCCCTCAACCTACTGCACCTACTAAAAATATTGGTTATGAAATTCCTTCGGGTATGATAGAGCAACTGTTAGCTAATCCTTATGCAGGAGATGGAACTAAACATCCCGATATGCATTTGATATATGTGGATTATTTAAAATTGTGGGTTTACCCGAAGGTGAAGTTAAGACAAAGGTTTTCCCTTTATCTTTTAAGGGAAAAGCATTGTCGTGGTATAGGCTATGCGATGATATTGGATCTTGGAACTGGAATTTCACCAAAAAAATTATCCTATGCATCTAGTTCATCGTGATCGAAATTATATATATAATTTTTGGCCTCGTGAAGGAGAAAGTATTGATCTATCTTGGGGGAGGCTTAAGTCAATGTTATATTCATGCCCTAATCATGAGCTCTCAAGAGAATTTATTATTCAGAATTTTTATGCTCGGCTTTCTCGTGATGATCAATCCATGCTCGATACTTCTTGTACTGGTTCTTTTATGAAAAGACTATTGAATTCAAGTGGGATCTTTTGGAAAGAATTAAACACAACTCTGAAGATTGGGAACTCGAGGAAGGTAAAGAGTCTGGTATTAAGCTTGGGTTTGATTGTGTTAAATCCTTTATGAAATACCGATGCTTTTCACAAGTTTAGCACTAAATATGGTCTTGACTCTGAGATAGTAGCCACTTTTTGTGAATCATTTGCTACTCATGTTGATCTCCTTAAGGAGAAGTGGTTTAAATATCATCCCCCTATTAAGGAAGAAATTAAAGAACCGGCGATAGCTGAAGATGAAACTATCATTTACAATGTTGATCCAGTTGTGCCTACTGCTTATATTGAAAAAAACACCTTTCCCTGTTAGGATAAAGGAACATGCTAAGGTATCAACCATGGTTCGCAAAAGTAATATTAAAGCATCTAAACCCTCTGAACAAATTAAAGTAGAACCTAGTGTTGCAATGGTTAAAGATCTCTTGGTTGAAAATATTGATGGGCATGTTATTTACTTGTGTGATGAAGCTGCTAGAATAGCCAAACCCGATGAAAAAGATAAACATAGACATGTGGTTGGCATGCCTGTTGTCTTAGTTAAAATAGGAGATCATTGCTATCATGGTTTATGTGAATTAGGTGCTAGTGTGAGTGCTATTCCTTTTACCTTATATCAAGAAATTATGAACGATATAGCACCCGCTGAAATAGAAGACATAGATGTCACTACTAAACTTGCTAATAGAGACACCATTACACCACTTGCGATAGTTAGAGATGTTGAAGTCTTGTGTGGGAATAAAATACCCCACTGATTTTCTAGCTCTTGGTTCCCCACAAGATGAATTTTGTCCCATTATCTTTGGTAGACCCTTCTTGAACACTTCAATGCTAAGATAGACTATGAAAAACAAACTGTAATTGTTAGTTTTGGTGATGTGTCTCATGGGTTTAATTTTTCTAAGTTTCGTAGACAACCTCGTAATAAAGAATTACCTAGTTAGGATGAAATAATTGGTCTAGCTTCTATTGCCATGCCTCCTACTGATCCACTAGAACAATATTTGCTAGAACATGAAAATGATATGCACTTGCGTGAAAGAAATGAAATAGATAAAATATTCTTTGAACAACAACCTCTCCTTAAACACAATTTGCCTATTAAAACTCTAGGAGGTCCTCCTCCACCTAAAGGTGATCCTGTGTTTGAATTAAAGCAATTGCTTGACACTTTGAAGTATGCATATCTTTGATGAGAAAAAGATATATCCTATTATTATTAGTGCTAACCTTTCAGAACATGATGAAGAAAGATTATTAAAAATTATGAGGAAGCACCGTGCTGATATTGGATATACTCTTGATGATCTTAAGGGCATTAGTCCCACTCTCTGTTAGCAGAAAATTAATATGGAACCTGATGCTAAACCCATTGTTGATCACCAACGATGATTGAATCCTAAGATGAAGGAAGTGGTAAGAACTGAAATATTAAAACTTCTGGAAGCAGGTATAATCTATCCCATAGCTGATAGTAGATGGGTAAGTCATGTTCATTGTGTCCCTAAAAAGGGAGGTATTACTATTGTTCCTAATGATAAAAATGAACTTATTCCACAAAGAATTGTTACCGGCTATAGAATGGTAATTGATTTTAGAAAATTAAACAAAGCTACTAGAAAAGATCATTACCCTCTGCCTTTTATTGATCAAATGCTAGAGAGATTATCCAAGCACACACACTTTTGTTTTCTTGATGGATATTTGATACGTCCATTTTGCATCATGTTTACCTATTGTTATTTACTATGTTTTTATGCATAATAATGCTTTATGGAGTAATTCTAATGCCTTTTCTCTCATAATATGCAAGGTTTACACATAGAGGGAGAATGCTGACAGCTGGAATTCTTGACCTGAAAAAGCTACGTCAGAGTTACCTATTCTGCACATCTCCAAATGAGCTAAAAATTTACGGATAATTGTTTTGGAATATATGAAAAATACTGGAGCAAACAACTACCGGAGGGGGCCCACCAGGTGAGCACAACCCACCTGGGCGTGCCAGGCACCCAGGCGTGCCCTGGTGGGTTGTGCTTAGCCCGGCCCACCTCCGGTGCCCATCTTCTGGTATATAAGTCATTTTGACCTAGAAAAAAAATAAGGAGAGGACTTTCGGGACAGAGCGCCGCCGTCTGGAGGCGGAACTTGGGCAGGAGCACTTTTGCCCTCCGACCGAGCGATTCCGCCGGGGGAACTTTCCTTCCTGAGGGGGAAATCATCATCACCAACAACCCTCTCATCTTTGGGAGGGCAATCTCCATCAACATCTTCAACAGCACCATCTCCTCTCAAACCCTAGTTCATCTCTTGTGTTCAATCTTTGTATCGGAACCTCAGATTGGTACCTGTGGGTGACTAGTAGTGTTGATTGCATCTTGTAGTTGATTACTATATGGTTTATTTGGTGGAAGATTATATGTTCAGATCCATTATTCTATTTAACACCCCTCCGATCTTGAGCATGATTATCATTTGTGAGTAGTTATCTTTGTTCTTGAGGTGACGGGAGAAATCTTGTTGCAAGTAATCATGTGAACTTGATATGTGTTCGATATTTGATGATATGTATGTTGTGATTCCCTTAGTGGTGTCAGGTGAACGTCGACTACATGGCACTTGATACGTCCATTTTGAATCATGTTTACCTACTGTTATTTATATTGTTTTTATGCATAATAATGCTTTTTGGAGTAATTCTAATGCCTTTTCTCTCATATTATGCAAGGTTCACACAAAGAGGGAGAATACCGGCAGCTGGAATTCTGGACCGGAAAAAGCTACGTCAGGCCACCTATTCTGCACAACTCCAAATGAGCTGAAACTTCACAGGGATTTTTATGGAATATATAAGAATTATTGGAGAAAATAACTACCAGAGGGGGCCCACCAGGTGGGCACAACCCACCTGGGCGCGCCAAGGAGCCCAGATGTGCCCTGGTGGGTTGTGCCCTCTTCGGCCCACCTCCGGTGCCCCTCTTCTAGTATATAAGTCATTTTGACCTAGAATAAATAAGGAAACAACTTTTGAGACGAAGCGCCGTCGTCTCGAGGAGGAACTTGGGCAGGAGGAATTTTGCCCTCCGACGGAGCGATTCCGCCGGGGGAACTTCCCTCCCGGAGGGGGAAATCATCGTCATCGTCATCACCAACAACTCTCCCATCTTGGGGAGGGCAATCTCCATCAACATCTTCAACAACACCATCTCCTCTCAAACCCTAGTTCATCTCTTGTGTTCAATCTTTGTACCGGAACCTTAGAGTGGTGCTTGTGGGTGACTAGTAGTGTTGATTACATCTTGTAGTTGATTGCTATATGGTTTATTTGGTGGAAGATTATATGTTCAGATCCATTATGCTATTTAATACCCCTCTAATCTTGAGCATGATTATCATTGTGAGTAGTTACTTTTGTTCTTGAGGTCACGGGAGAAATCTTGTTGCATGTAATCATGTGAACTTGATATGCGTTCGATATTTTGATGGTATGTATGTTGTGATTCCCTTAGTGGTGTCATGTGAACGTCGACTACATGGCACTTCACCATATTTGGTCCTAAGGGAATGCATTGTGGAGTAGTTATTAGATGATGGGTTGCGAGAGTGACAGAAGCTTAAACCCTAGTTTATGCGCTACTTCATAAGGGACAGATTTGGATCCAAAAGTTTAATGCTATGGTTAAATTTTATCTTAATACTTTTCTTGTAGTTGCGGATGCTTGCGAGGGGGTTAATCATAAGTAGGAGGTTTGTTCAAGTAAGAACAGCACCGAAGCACCGGTCCACCCACATATCAAATTATCAAAGTAGCGAACACAAATCAAACCAACATGGTGAAAGTGACTAGATGAAATTCCTGTGTACCCTCAAGAGCGCTTTGCTTATCATAAGAGACCATTTTGGCCTGTCCTTTGCCTCAAAAGGATTGGGCTACCTTGCTGCACTTTTATTACCATTACCATTACTTGCTCGTTACAAATTATCTTGCTATCAAACTACTCGTTACTTATAATTTCAGTGCTTGCAGAGAATACCTTGCTGAAAACCACTTGTCATTTCCTTCTGCTCCTCGTTGGGTTTCACACTCTTACTTATCGAAAGGACTACGATTGATCCCCTATACTTGTGGGTCATCAAGGCTCTTTTCTGGCACCGTTTTCGGGGAGTGAAGCGCTCTTGGTAAGTGGAAATCGGTAAGGAAAAATTATTATTACTTGCTGAAATTTATTGTCACTTGTTACTATGGAGAACAATCCTTTGAGGGGTTTGTTCGGGGTATATTCACCTCAAAAGGAACCGCAATTAGTTACCCCTCAACCTACTGCACCTACTGAAAATATTGGTTATGAAATTCCTTCGGGTATGATAGAACAACTGCTAGCTAATCCTTATGAAGGAGATGGAACCGAACATCCTGATATGCACTTGATATATGTGGATGAAATTTATGGACTCTTTAAGCTTGCAGGTTTACCCGGAGATGAAGCTAAGAAGAAGGTTTTCCCTTTATCTTTGAAGGGAAAAGCATTGGCATGGTATAGGCTATGCGATGATGTTGGATTTTGGATTTGGAATCGATTGAAATTGGAATTTCACCAAAAATTTTATCCTATGCATCTAGTTCATCGTGATCGGAATTATATATATAATTTTTGGCCTCGTGAAGGAGAAAGTATCGCTCTAGCTTGGGGGAGGCTTAAGTAAATGTTATATTCATGCCCCAATCATGTGCTCTCAAGAGAAATTATCATTCAAATTTTTTATGCTCGGCTTTCTCATGATGATCAATCCATGCTTGATACTTCTTGTACTGGTTCTTTTATGAAGAAGACTATTGAATTCAGGTGGGATCTTTTATAAAGAATTAAATGCAACTCTGAAGATTGGGAACTCGACGAAGGTAAAGAGTCAGGTATTAAGCTTAAATATGATTGTGTTTAATCTTTTATGAATACCGATGCTTTTCAAAAGTTTAGCACTAAATATGGACTTGACTCTGAGATAGTAGCCTCCTTTTGTGAATCATTTGCTACTCATGTTGATCTCCCTAAGGAGAAGTGGTTCAAATATCACCCACCTATTAAATAAGAAATTAAAGAACCGGTTGTGGCAAAAGATGAAACTATTCTTTATAATGTTGATCCAGTTGTTCCTACTGCTTATATTGAAAAACCACCTTTCCCTGTTAGGATAAAGGAACATGCTAAAGTTTCAACTGTGGTTAATAAAAGTTATATTAAAGCACCCAAACCTAATGAACAAATCAAAGTAGAACCTAGTGTTGCTATGGTTAAAGATCACCTGGTAGAAAATTTAGATGGGCATGTTACTTACTTCTGTGATGAAGCTGCTAGAATTGCCAAACCCGATGAAAAAGATAAACATAGACCTGTTATTGGCATGCTTGTTGTCTCAGTCAAAATAGGAGATCACTGTTATCATGGTTTATGTGATTTAGGTGCTAGCGTGAGTGCTATTCCTTCTACCTTATATCAAGAAATTATGAATGATATAGCACCCGCTGAAATAGAAGACATAGATGTTACTATTAAACTTGCTAATAGAGACACCATCACACCACTTGGGATTGTTAGAGATGTTGAAGTCTTGTGTGGGAAAATAAAATATCCTACTGATTTTCTTGTTCTCGGTTCCCTACTAGATGACTTTTGCCCCATTATCTTTGGTAGACCTTTCTTGAACACCGTTAATGCTAAAATAGATTGTGAGAAACAAACCGTCGGTGTAAGTTTTGGTGATGAGTCTCGTGAGTTTAATTTTTCTAAGTTTAGTAGAAAGTATCATAAGAAAGAATTGCCTAGTAAGGATGAAATAATTGGTCTTGCTTCTATTGTTGTGCCTCCTACTGATCCACTAGAACAATATTTGCTAGACCATGAAAATGATATGCATATGCATGAAAGAAATGAGATAGATAAAATTTTCTTTGAACATCGACCTCTGCTTAAACACAATCTGCCTTTGAAACTCGAGGAGGTCCTCCTCCACCTAAAGGTGATCCTGTGTTTGAATTAAAACAATTGCCAGACACTATGAAATATGCTTATCTTGATGAGAAAAAGATATATCCTGTTATTATTAGTGCTAACCTTTGAGAACATGAAGAAGAAAGATTATTGAAGGTTCTGGAGAAGCACCGAGTTGCTATTGGATATACTCTTGATGATCTTAAGGGCATCAGTCCCACTCTCTGTTAGCAAAAGATTAATATGGAACCTGATGCTAAACCTGTTGTTGATCACCAACGACATTTAAATCCCAAAATGAAAGAAGTGGTAAGAACTAAAATATTGAAGCTTCTGGAAGCAGGTATAATCTATCCCATAGCTGATAGTAGATGGGTTAGTCCTATTCATAGTGTCCCTAAGAAAGGAGGTATTACTGTTGTTCCTAATGATAAAAATGAACTTATTCCACAAAGAATTGTCACTGGCTATAGGATGGTAATTGATTTTAGAAAATTAAATAAAGCCACTAGAAAAGATCATTACCCTCTACCTTTTATTGATCAAATGCTAGAAAGACTATCTAAGTACACACACTTTTGTTTCCTCGATGGATATTCTGGTTTCTCTCAAATACCTGTTTCACAACCTGATCAAGAGAAAACCACCTTCACTTGTCCTTTTGGAACTTATGCTTATAGACGTATGCCTTTTGGTTTATGCAATGCACCTGCTACCTTTCAAAGATGTATGACTGCAATATTCTCTGACTTTTGTGAAAAGATTGTTGAGTTGTTCATGGATGATTTTTTCGTTTACAAAACTTATTTTGATGATTGCTTAAGCAACCTTGATCGAGTTTTGCAGAGATGCGAGCAAACTAATCTTGTCTTGAATTGGGAGAAGTGCCACTTTATGGTTAATGAAGGTATCGTCTTCGGACATAAAATTTCTGAACGAGGTATTGAGGTGGATAAAGCTAAAGTTGATGTAATTGAGAAAATGCCATGTCCTAAAGATATGAAAGGTATTCATAGTTTCCTCGGTCATGCTTGTTTCTATAGGAGATTTATTAAAGACTTCTCTAAAATTTCTAGGCCTCTTACAAATCTTTTACAAAAGGATGTTCCATTTGTTTTTGATGATGACTGTGTAGAATCCTTTAAAACACTTAAGAAAGCCTTAATTTCTGCACCTATTGTTCAACCATCGGATTGGAACTTGCCTTTTGAAATTATGTGTGATGCTAGTGATTATGCTGTTGGTGCTGTTCTAGGACCAAGAGTTGATAAGAAATTAAATGTTATTCATTATGCTAGTAAAACTCTAAACAGTGCCCAACGCAATTATGCTAGTACTGAGAAAGAATTTTTAGCAGTGGTGTTTGCTTGTGATAAATTCAGATCTTATATTGTTGATTCTAAGGTGATTGTTCACACTGATCATGCTGCTATAAAATATCTTATGGAAAAGAAAGATGCTAAACCTAGACTCATTAGGTGGGTTCTCTTGCTACAAGAATTTGACTTACATATCACTGATAGAAAAGGAGCTGAGAACCCCGTAGCTGATAATTTGTCTAGGTTAGAAAATATTCTTGATGACCTACAACCTATTAATGATAGTTTTCCTCATGAACAATTAGCTGCAATAAATGTTTCTCATAACACTCCTTGGTACTGACTATGCTAATTATATTGTTGTTAAATACATACCAACAAAAGAAAAAAAATTCTTCTATGATTTAAGACATTACTTTTGGGATGACCCACATCTTTATAAAGAAGGAGTAGATGGTATTATTAGACGTTGTGTACCTGAGCATGAACAGGGACAAATCCTACGAAAATGTCACTCCGAAGCTTATGGAGGGCATCATGCAGGAGATAGAACTGCTCATAAGGTATTGCAATCTGGTTTTTATTGGCCTACTCTCTTCAAGGATGCCCGTAAGTTTGTTTTATCTTGTGATGAATGTCAAAGAATTGGAAATATTGGTAAGCGTCAAGAAATGCCTATGAATTATTCACTTGCTGTTGAACCATTTGATGTCTGGGGTTTTGATTACATGGGACCTTTTCCTTCCTCTAATGGGTATACTCATATTTTGGTTGCTGTTGATTATGTTACTAAGTGGGTAGAAGCTATTTCAACTAGTAGTGCTGATCACAACACCTCTATTAAAATGCTTAAGGAAGTTATTTTTCCAAGGTTTGGAGTCCCTAGATATTTAATGACTGATGGTGGTTCACACTTTATTCATGGTGCTTATCGTAAAATGCTTGCTAAGTATGATGTTAACCATAGAATTGCATCACCTTATCATCCTCAGTCTAGTGGTCAAGTTGAACTTAGCAATAGAGAAATAAAATTAATTTTACAAAAAACTGTCAATAGGTCCTGAAAGAATTGGTCTAAGAAATTAGATGATGCACTTTGGGCTTACAAAACAGTATATAAAAATCCTATGGGTATGTCTCCTTACAAAATTGTTTATGGAAAAGCTTGTCATTTGCCTCTTGAGTTAGAACATAAAGCATATTGGGCAATTAAAGAACTCAACTATGATTTCAAACTTGCCGGTGAAAAGGGGTTATTTGATATCAGCTCACTAGATGAATGGAGAACCCAAGCCTATGAAAATGCCAAGTTATTTAAAGAAAAAGTTAAAAGATGGCATGACAAAAGAATCCAAAAGCGTGAGTTCAAAGTTGGAGAATATGTTCTTTTGTACAACTCTCGTTTCAGATTCTTTGCAGGAAAATTCCTCTCCAAATGGGAAGGACCTTTGTTATCGAGGAGGTTTATCGATCTGGAGCCATAAAAATAAATAATGCCTAAGGTACTAACCCTAAGGTTGTCAATGGGCAAAGAATAAAACATTATATCTCAGGTACGCCCATTAATGTTGAAAGCAATATTATCCAAACTATGACACCTGAAGAACACATAAAGGAAACCTTCCGGAACACTCCAGAATCGTGAAAAAAGAGGAGGTACGTGATACGGTAAGTAAATGGACTCCGAAAATCCACAAAAATATTTTCTGTCAGTTTTGGAATATATTAAAAATTAGGAAAATAAGAAACAACCAGGAAGGCACCCCTGGTGGGCACAAGACATCAGGGCGCGCCTGGCTTGCCACGTGCACCCAGGTGGGTTGTGCCTAGGCGCGCCCTGGTGTCTTGTGCCCACCTCGGGTACCTTCCGGACTCCATTTTTTTTTCCGTTTGCTTGTTTCCCAAGAAAAACATTCTTTATATACCCCCCGAACCTATTGACCACCGTATCGCGGAGAAATACTCTGTTTTCTTTTCTCGCTGTTTTCTGACAGATCTGAAAATATGTCATCTCAAGATTCCGAGGAGGATTGTCCAGTTTCTGATCAGCCTTTGGATAAAAATATCTTCAAGGATACCTATCCCTATATATGGTACACCGATGAGGAAGATGAAGATGAACCAGTCCCTCCTCGCTTCAAGCAAGAAAGAAAAGAGGCATTATGCAAAAGGATAATAAAGCTTGAGATAGAGAATGATGAGTTGAGGATGGATAATTTCACCCTCAGACGCAAGTTGGAGAAAGAGAAGGATAAGCCCACTACTACTTCACCACCACCACCTCCTTCTTCATCACCAAAGGAAACTTGAGTATCTGGTATGGGCACTCCCCTTGGCTTGGGGGAGGTGCCCCGGTATCGTATCACCTCCATTATCTTTTGCCTTTACTTATCTTAGTTCAATCCTTAGTTATCTTTTGCTTTAGTTGAATAAAAGTTTAGTTCGATCCTTTCTTTTCGAGTGTTTGCTTAGTGATCTATCCTTGTAATCATGTGCAAGATACATAATAAAGTTTAGTTTGAGTTTTGTTTTCTTTACTTTCTTGTTCAATAAAAAGAAAGGAAATAAATAAAAAAGATCATAAGCTAATCTTATGGTAAGTAATGACATCACATAAGGAAGAGTATAAGTAGAAAATTTTATTGGAGATTTACAAACACAGCAATGGTCAATGATGCAATTCATGAAAGAATTAATAAGGGAAGAGAAGATTCACATGCAAATACACTATCTTGGACATCTTTTGTCATTGTGAGCCCCCATCAAAATATTATATGCCAAAATTGTTGACGTTGGACAAGGAAGACAACGTAATGATTTATGTTTGTTCATATTCACATAGAAGTTATATTGTCATAGATCCTTTAACATGTGGTGCTTGTCCCCCATCTTTGCTAGCCAAAAATTCTGCACTAAGTAGAGATACTACTTGTGCATCCAAAAACCCTTAGACCCAAATCTTGTTTTGAGAGTCCACCATATATACCTACCTATGGATTGAGTAAGATCCTTCAAGTAAGTTGTCATCGATGCAATAAGGCAATAAAAATTGCATCTAAAAGTGTTGGATTATTTAGTGTAAGAGAAAATTGAGCGTTGTACAAACTTGTGATGGCAAAGAATAAAAGCGACAGACTGCATAATAAAGGTTGCTATCATAAGGGGCAATATAACGTGACGTTCTTTTGCACTAAGAGATTGATCATACAAACAAAAAGCGCATGGCAACCTCTGCTTCCCTCTGCGAAGGGCCTATCTTTTACCTTTATGTATTTACTTTTATGCAAGAGTCAAAGTTTTTCTCTCTATTCCTTTTTATTTTCTCTTTTGGCAAGCACCATGTGGTGAAGAAAGATCTAGGCACATATATCCAGTTGGATATGGGTGGCATGAGTTATTATTGTGGACATCACCCTTGAGGTGAATGTGTTGGGAGGCGAATCTATAAGCCCCTATCTTTCTATGTGTCCGGTTGAAATTTTTTGCTCATGTGTATGTGGTGAGTGTTAGCAATCATAGAAGACTATATGATGGTTGAGTATGTGGACTTGCCATAAGGCTCCGATACGTGACCCTTCCTGAAAAGATGATGAATTGTAATTGCAAAGTTGACTGAGAACATAGTTTGTCGGTTTCCAATAGAGTTTATGCTTTTACTTCGATGTTGTGATTAATTGTTACTTGTTCACGAGAAGCTTATGATAGAAGTTCTATGTTAAAGTTTGTTGCTGTTATAATTATATACACGATGCTTCTATGTCCTTATTTTGTTTTTATCGAAACCTCTCTCTCTAAGCATGTGGACATGTTTTCGATTTCGGTTTCGCTTGAGGACAAGCGAGGTCTAAGCTTGGGGGAGTTGATACGTCCATTTTGCATCATGTTTACCTACTGTTATTTATAATGTTTTTATGCATAATAATGCTTTTTGGAGTAATTCTAATGCCTTTTCTCTCATATTATGCAAGATTCACACAAAGAGGAAGAATACCAGCAGCTGGAATTCTGGACCTGAAAAAGCTACATCAGGCCAACTAATCCGCACAACTCCAAATGAGCTGAACCTTCACGGGGATTTTTTTATGGAATATATAAGAATTATTCGAGCAAATAACTACCAGAGGGGGCCCACCAGGTGGGCACAACCCACCTGGGCGCTGATACGTCTCCGTCGTATCTACTTTTCCTAACGCTTTTCCTCTTGTTTTGGACTCTAATTTGCATGATTTGAATGAAACTAACCCAGACTGACGTTGTTTTCAGCAGAACTACCATGGTGTTGTTTTTGTGCAGAAATAAAAGTTCTCGGATTGGAATGAAATTTGTGAGGATTTTTTATATAATAAAAGAGAATTTCTGGAGCCAAGAACCACCGGAGGGGGGCACCTGGGTGGGCACAACCCACCAGGGCGCGCCCCCCTCCAGGCGCGCCCAGGTGGGTTGTCCCCACCTAGTGGCCCTACAGACCTCGACTCTGATACTATAAAATCACATATTTGGAGAAAAAATCAGGGAGGAAGAATTATCGTGTTTCACGAGACGGAGCCGCCGCCACCTCCTGTTCTTCATCGGGAGGCCAGATCTGGAGTCCGTTTGGGGCTCCGGAGAGGGGGATCTTCGATCTTCGTCATCACCAACCTTTCTCCATTGCCAATTCCTTGATGCTCCCCATCGGGAGTGAGTAATTCCTTCGTAGGCTCACTGGTCGGTGAGGAGTTGGATGAGATTCATCATGTAATCGAGTTAGTTTTGTCAGGGCTTGATCCCTAGTATCCATTATGTTCTGAGATTGATGTTGCTATGACTTTGCCATGCTTAATGCTTGTCACTTTGGGCCCGGGTGCCATGATTTCAGATCTGAGCCGTTTATGTTATCACCATTATATCTATGTTCTAGATCCGATCTTGCAAGTTATAGTCACCTACTACGTGTTATGATCCGGCAACCCCGGAGTGACAAAAATCGGGACACTTCCCGGTGATGACCGTAGTTTGAGGAGTTCATGTATTCACTATGTGTTAATGCTTTGTTCCGGTTCTCTATTAAAAGGAGGCCTTAATATCCCTTAGTTTCTAATTGGACCCCGCTGCCATGGGAGGGTAGGACAAAAGATGTCATGCAAGTTCTTTCCATAAGCACGTATGACTATTTACGGAATACGTGCCTACATTATATTTATGAACTGGAGCTAGTGCCGTATCGCCCTAGGTTATGACTGTTATATGATGAATATCATCCAACGAATTCACTAATCCAATGCCTACGAATTTCTCTCATATTGTTCTTGATAAGTTACTACTGCTACTGCTACTATTACACTTGTTACAAAATCACTGCTATCATTGTTACCGTTACTATTGCTATTGCTACTACCATCAAACTATCATACTACTTTGCTACTAATCACTTTGCTGCAGATAATTAATCTCCAGGTGTGGTTGAATTGACAACTCAGCTGCTAATACTTGCAAATATTCTTTGGCTCGCCTTGTGTCGAATCAATAAATTTGGGTTGAATACTCTACCCTCGAAAACTGTTGCGATCCCCTATACTTGTGGGTTATCAAGACCTTTTGCTGGCGCCGTTGCCGGGGAGCATAGCTATATTTGTTGAGTCACCTGGGATTATTATCAAATTATCACTATGAAGAATCTGAAGGATGCTAAGGCTAAGATTTTTCCCTCCAAGACAAGGGGAGGTAAGGACTTGCCATCTAGCTCTGCACTTGATTCACCTTCTGTTATAAGTAAACTTGCAACACCACCACATGCTATCAATCCTGATATGTTGCAAGTTATTGATGATGCTACTTCTGCTATGAATGATATTTATGATGATGCTAGTGCCTTGCTTGATGATAATGTGCCACTAGGTGAATTTCTTGATGAACAACTCGCTAGAACTAAAGCTTTTGAGAATGCTGAAACTGATGAAGAGCATGAAACTGAAAATCTTGAAACACCTATTAGATCTAGTTCTCCTAGATATAAATTGCCAAAGGTACTGGAAGGTTATGTTATGGATGAGGAGACAACTAGAGACATTCTTGCTTGTAAGGATAGAGATGATCTGGAAAAATTATTATGCAAGTATAAAGAAAAGACTTTGAGTGCTAAAATGAAATGTGATCCTCAGTTTGCAACCTCACCTATCTTTATTGATGATAAGGATTATGAATTCTCTGTCGACCTAGAGTTAATTACTTTGGTTGAATCTGATCCTTTCCATGGTTATGAGACTGAAACTGTTGTGGCACAACTTACTAAGTTGAATGACATAGCCACCCTTTTTGCTCATGATGAGAAGATTCACTATTACTATATTCTAAAATTATTTCCGTTCTCATTAAAGGGTGATGCTAAGACCTAGTACAACACTCTTGCTCCTGGTTGTGTGCGTAGTCCCCAGGATATGATTTATTACTTCTCTGAAAAATATTTTCCTGCTCATAAGAAACAAGCTGCCTTACAGGAAATATTTAACTTTGTGCAAATTGAAGAAGAGAGTCTCCCACAAGCTTGGGGGAGGCTTCTCCAATTGCTTAATGCTTTGCCTGATCATCCTCTTAAGCAAAATGAAATACTTGATATCTTCTATAATGGACTAACCGATGCTTCTCGGGATTTCCTAGATAGTTGTGCTGGTTGTGTTTTCAGGGAACAAACTATTGGACAAGCTGAAGAACTACTAAATAATATATAGAAAAATTATGATGATTGGACTCTTCCTGAACCACCGCCTAAACCTACTCCGAAGAAGAGGGGTATCTTATATCTCAGTCCTGAAGATATGCAAGAGGCAAAGAAATCTATGAAGGAAAAATGTATTAAAGCTGAGGATGTAAAAAAATTACCTCCTATTGAAGAAATACATGGGCTTGATACACCACCACCACCTAAGGTGGTAGAGTTAAATTCTTTAATGAAATTCAATGACAATGACAATCCTCACAATATGCATCCTAGTCAATGCCTTTATGAGTTTGAAAATTACATTAGAAAGCAAGATCACTTCAATGCAAATGTTATGAAACAATTGAAATACAATTCTGATATGATTGCTCGCTTAAGTGACTTGTTATTTACAATCTCAAATGATGTTAGAGGTGTAGGAAAGCATGCCTCTATGGTTCAAACTCAATTAGAACAAGTTGCTAAATCTCAAAGAGAGTTGCTTGACGAAATGAACAATAATATAAGTGACTTTGCTGTTAGAGTAGCAACTAGAGGAGGTAAAATGACTCAGGAACCACTTTATCCTGAGGGACACCCAAAGAGAATTGAACAAGACTCTCAGAAAGTTAACACTGATGCACCTAGTCCTTCCAAAAAGGAAAAGAAGAAGAAAAATGATAGGACTTTGCATGTCTCTAGTGAACCTGAAGTAGAAAAACCTCCTAATAATGATTATGAAGTCTCTATCTCTGATGCTGAAACTCAATCTGGTAATGAACATTCACCTTCTAATAATGAAAAATATAATGATGAGGTTCATGAAGACACTCAAACAAATAATAAAGAACCAGATAATGATGTTGAAATAGAACCAGCTGTTGATCTTGATAACCCACAACCCAAGAATAAAAGATATGATAAAAGAGACTTTGTTGCTAGAAAACATGGTAAGGAAAGAGAACCGTAGGTTCAAAAACCTATGCCCTTTCCACCTAAGTCAACTAAAAAGAAAGATGATGAGGAATTTGAGCGCTTTGCTGAAATGCTTAGGCCAGTCTTTTTGCGTACTCGCTTGACTGATATCTTAAAAATGCCTCCTTATGCAAAGTATATGAAAGACATCATTACCAATAAGAGAAAAATACCGGAAGCTGAAATCTCCACCATGCTTGCTAATTATACTTTTAAGGATGGAGTACCTAAAAAACTTGGAGATCCGGGGATCCCAACTATACTTGCTCCATCAAAAGAAATTATGTGAAAACTGCTTTATGTGATTTGGGAGCTGGTGTTAGTGTTATGCCTTTCTCTTTATATAAAAGACTTGACTAGAATAAACTCACACCTACTGAGATATCTTTGCAAATGGCTGATAAATCAACTGCCATACCTATCGGTATTTGTGAGGATGTGCCCATTGTTGTTGCTAATGTTACTATCTTGACTGACTTTGTTATACTTGAGATGCCCGACAACGACAACATGTCGATTATCCTTGGTAGACCCTTTTTGAATACTGCAGGGGCTGTTATTGATTGTAATAAAAGCAAGGTCACTTTTCATATCAATGGTAATGAGCATACGGTGCACTTTCCGAAGAAACAATTCCAAGTGAATGGTATTAATGTTGTTGAAAAATCTCCGACAATCACTATTGGAAGTTTCCAACTGCCTCTACCTACTACCAAAAAGAAATATGAATTGCTTATTGTTGGGGACATTCATATCCCCGTTGAGGTAACTTAGTGTTTTACGAAAGTTCTTCGGTTTCATGCTAATCGGAAGTGGTTGTTAATAAGACTTGATCAACCTTATTAATGGATCATTTTTGAGAGGTATGAATTTGATGAATTTAGTGAGCACTACCTTCTGTCCCTACCTTTTGTTTTCTGTTTTTATTAGTTAAATAAAATAAATTTCCATGTTTTGTCTGTTTTCTGAATTTCCCGTGCAATAAAAAAATGACCGAAAAATAAAAGTTCTCAGAATGCTCTGAAAATTTAACATGATTTTTTCTGAATATTTAAGAATTTTTGGTGCAAATAACATCAGAGGGGGGTGCACCAGGTGGGCACAACCCACCTGGGCGCGCCAACACCCCTAGGCGCGCCCTGGTGGGTTGTGGTCCCCACGTGGGCCCCCTCACTTATCCCTTCACCTCATATCATCACTTATCTCCAGAAAAAAAATCACCATTGCTCTCTCTCTCTCTCTCGTGTTCTTGCTCTCAAACCCACGGATTTCGATCTCTTTGCTCGAAGCTCTGTTTTTGAAACTGTTTCGGGGGATTGTTGCTTGGTATGTGACTCCTCCGTTGGTCCAATTAGTCTTTGCTTTAGTGGTTTATATTTTGAATAATTAGTTACTCTTGGTGTTGCTGTAGATGAGCTTGCATGTTTAATTCTTAGAGTTCTAAGTAGTTTGAATGCTTGTTATGGCCTCTATGCATCCCTATGAGTAGTTGCTATCAATCTTGTGAAGTTTTGTTTAGAAAAATTTTGTGGACTAAAAATTTCAGAATTTTGTTCATAGGAAAAAAGATGAGTATCTTTAGGAAGTTTGCTTCCAAGAAGAACTCCAAGGGAGTTATTGGGGAGTCATCTGACAGTGATCTCCACACCCGGAGAATGGCGGAGGTACGGCCGTGTGAATGGCCGCACATCCCATTCATGGAGGGAGCCGGAATCCGTCAAGATTTTGCACAATATGCTGCTAATGCTGGCCTCACCGACTTCATCGCAGCTGAATGTGAACAGTATCATCTCCTCACAAATTCCTTTGTGCAAAGTTTTCATTTCTTAGTTAGGAATAATCCTCCTGAGGTGCAGTTTAACTTATATGCTGAACCCCATCAGATACCGCTTATTGAATTTTGTGACATATGCTTGCTCCCTTCTGATGGTGGTTTAGTAAAGCCTAGGCCCACGGAGTTTGATGGCTTTTATCGCACTCTGACTGTGGGGGATGAGAGAGGGGTGTCAAGTACCACCGCCACTAGCTTACATTTTCCTGCCGTGCATTATTTTGCTCTATTTATCGCTAAATGTTTGCTTGCTAGAGAGAAGGTAGGTGCACTCAGTGCCCCAGACTTCGCTGTCTTACGCCGCGCACTTTACGGCGACGACACTTATAGCTTGGGAGCTATTGTGGCACATCACCTCCACATCAACAGATCCAAGGGTAAAATACATGGTGGTATTTATGCTACTCGCTTGGCGAGTCACTTTAACATTCAGATACGCCAGCATGATTATCCTTTGCCCAAGGTTTACCTAGATCGCGCGGCTATGGCACACCACCACTTTATTGATAGTGAGAACACCACTATGGGTGTTCAATATAACTTGGTATTTACTGAGATTACTCGTGACGTTATTCCATTGCCTGCACCTGCTTTGTTTGATCCTATTGCCAGGGGTGGATACAAGATTATGCCTGAGGACATCGTCGCCTACCAGAACAACCTGGCTGTGGCACAGGGGGAGCCTCAGCAGTGGGACCCTCAGGTGCCCGCTCCCCAGCACTTCAACATGGGACCTCATGGCTTCTTCGAGTAGTAATTACCAAGTTAGGCCAAAAGCCTAAGCTTGGGGGAGTACGTATTTCCACCGACATTACATTCATGTTCACACATATCATTCCAGTTGTTGGTGTCCACACTTTTTCATTGTATCATCCATGTTAGATTTATTTTCTCGCTTTCTTCTTGTGTGTTTGAAAAACTTTGAGAAAATCCAAAAATATATTTCCTTCTTCTTTTCGGTTTTTCTTCCTAGTTTAATTTGCTGTAGTACTAAAAAGAAAACCCAAAAAGATTTCCTTGTTCTTCTTTTACTTGTTGGGAGCTTTCCCGTGTAAATAGTTTTTCTCGTTTTTGTTTTTCCCTTTTATTTTCTTGTTCAAGAAAAGCAAAAACTCCAAAAATATTTCAGTGTGTTTCTCTAAATTTCTTTTCTATTTTATTGAGTCGTACCGAGGAGAAGACCACGATGAAAATGTTGAGTGGCTCTCAGATGCATTATTGTTGATCTAACAAAGAGCCCATATTACTTTGTCTTCTCCTTTTGAATAAAATGTTTGTAGATTCCAGCTTAGTCCACAACACTCTTGAACTATTATTATTTTCAAATTGTTCGGTCGTGCAAGTGAAAGGCAATAATGACGATATTTGATGAACTGGCTGTGGCAGAGAGAAACGGGTATGAACTCAACTTGTTCTGTTTTTGTAAATATGTTTAACCTAGTATCCATGATTCAGCCTATTATGATTAAACATGTTTGCAATGACAATTAGAGATTATAGTTTCTCATGACATGCTTAAGTAGCTAGGAGTGGATAATGATTTATCTTGGATGTCAACATTGTGTTAAAATGATTGTGATGTAGTATGATGATATGGTATCCTCCTTTGAATGTTCGAGTGGCTTGACTTGGCACATGTTCATGCATGTAGTTGAATCAAAACCAACATAGCCTCTATGATATTTATATTCATGGTGTTCATATCCTACTCATGCTAGTATCTAATGTTACTTATGCATAATGCATGTTCATGACCGTTTTTGCTCTCTAGCTGGCCGCTTCTCAACCTATTTGCTAGCCTTCACCTATACTAAGCGGGAATTCTGCTTGTGCACCAAAATCCTAAAACCCAAGTTATTCCAGATGAGTCCACCATACCTACCTATATGCGGTATTACCCTGCCGTCCTAAGTAAATTTGCATGTGCCACCTCTAAAAACTTCAAATAAATATCCTTTTTTGTGTGCCTGGATTGTTTATAGAGTGACAGGAGGTAGTCAGTATCTTCCATGCTAAGCGGGTTATACTCATGATGAGTGTTTATTCACTCATCCTTGAACGAGAGGGACGGTAATAGGGATTCCCAGTCCTCAATTCAAATTGCAAATAATTAAACAAAACTCCCCCAGGACTGTTGTTGGTATGGACGGCACCCATTGTTTCGGACAAGCCGTGGAATGTGCTTGTTGGTGGAGGGGGAGTAAACCTTTACTTTTATCGCTTGGGAACCGCCACTAATGTGTTTAGCATGGAAGATACCGATAACTGATGGTCGCGAAGTAAATAAGAAGGGTGCATTTCTCAAAATTTCATTTACCTCTATTTTAAAAACTTGAGCTCTGGCACCGCTGCAAATCACTGCTTCCCTCTGCGAAGGGACTATCTATTTACTTTTATGTTGTGTCATCACCTTCTCAAATAAGCGCCAAAACCTGAGAGCACTATTGTAATCCTCATGCATTGTGTGTAGCTAATGTTGGGTGCATCATGACTGGATCTTTTCTGCCATGAATTACAATGTTTAGTCGCTGCTTGAACTTTGGAGGTGCTCTATATTTATGTTTTGCGGTCTCAGAAAGGGCCAGCGAGATACCACTATTGTCTTATTATATCATGATTGTTTTGACAACGTGTTGTTGTTTGAGATATCTTATTATCGCTCGCTAGCTGATTAGGTCATTGATATGAGTTAATATAATTTTTAAGAGTTATTGTCGACATGGTTAGTTATAATCTTGGCTGAAAACCTGGGTGCTGTTTAAGCTTATTTATGTAAACAAGAGCAAAAGAGTTCATAAAAGTTTTTCTTTTCCACTTTCAGTTTATCAACAGAATTGCTTGAGGACAAGCAAAGGTTTAAGCTTGGGGGAGTTGATACGTCTTTGTCATATCTACTTTTCCTAACACTTTTCCTCTTGTTTTGGCCTCTAATTTGCATGATTTGAATGAAACTAACCCGGACTGACGCTGTTTTTAGCAGAACTACCATGGTGTTGTTTTTGTGCAGAAATAAAAGTTCTCGGATTGGAACGAAACTTTGTTAGGACTTTTTATATAATAAAAGAGAATTTCTGGAGCCAAGAACCACTGGAGGGGGGCACCTGGGTGGGCACAACCCACCAGAGCGCGCCCCCCTCCAGGTGCGGCCAGGTGGGTTGTCCCCACCTGGTGGCCCCGCAGACCTCGACTCTGATACTATAAAATCACATATTTGGAGAAAAAAAATCAGGGAGGAAGAATTATCGCGTTTCATGAGATGGAGCCGCCGCCACCTCCTGTTCTTCATCGGGAGGTCAGATCTGGAGTCCGTTTGGGACTCCAGAGAGGGGGAACTTCGATCTTCGTCAGCACCAACCTTTCTCCATCGCCAATTCCATGATGCTCCCCACTGGGAGTGAGTAATTCCTTTGTAGGCTCGCTGGTCGGTGACGAGTTGGATGAGATTCATCATGTAATCGAGTTAGTTTGGTTAGGGCTTGATCCCTAGTATCCATTATGTTCTAAGATTGATGTTGCTATGACTTTGCCATGCTTAATGCTTGTCAGTTTCGGCCCGGGTGCCATGATTTCAGATCTGAACCATTTATGTTATCACCATTATATCTATGTTCTAGATCCGATCTTGCAAGTTATATATAGTCACCTACTACGTGTTATGATCTGGCAACCCCGGAGTGACAAAAATCGGGACACTTCCCGGTGATGACCGTAGTGTGAGGAGTTCATGTATTCACTATGTGTTAACGCTTTGTTCCGGTTCTCTATTAAAAGGAGGCCTTAATATCCCTTAGTTTCCAATTGGACCCCGCTGCCACGGGAGTGTAGGACAAATGATGTCATGCAAGTTCTTTCCATAAGCACGTATGACTATATACGGAATACATGCCTACATTATATTTATGAACTGGAGCTAGTGCCGTATCGCCCTAGGTTATGACTGTTATATGATGAATATCATCCAACGAATTCACCGATCCAATGCCTATGAATTTCTCTCATATTATTCTTGATAAGTTACTACTGCTACTATTACTATTGCACTTGTTACAAAATCACTTCTATCACTGTTACTGTTATTATTGCTATTGCTACTACCATCAAACTATCATACTACTTTGCTACTGATCACTTTGCTGCAGATAATTAATCTCCAGGTGTGGTTGAATTGACAACTCAGCTGCTAATACTTGCAAATATTCTTTGGCTCCCCTTGTGTCGAATCAATAAATTTGGGTTGAATACTCTACCCTCGAAAACTGTTGCGATCCCCTATACTTGTGGGATATCAGGCGCGCCAGGGAGCCCAGGCGCACCCTGGTGGGTTGTTCCCTCCTCGGCCCTTCCTCCGATGCCCCTTTTCTGGTATATAAGTCATTTTGATCTAGAAAAAAAATAAGGAGAGGACTTTCGGGACGAAGCGCCGCCGTCTCGAGGCGGAACTTGGGCAGGAGCACTTTTGCCCTCCGGCAGAGCGATTCCACCGGGGGAACTTCCCTCCCGGAGGGGGAAATCATCATCATCACCAACAACTCTCCCATCTTGGGGAGGGCAATCTCCATCAACATCTTCAACAACACCACCTCCTCTCAAACCCTAGTTCATCTCTTGTGTTCAATCTTTGTACCGGAACCTTAGATTGGTGCTTGTGGGTGACTAGTAGTGTTGATTACATCTTGTAGTTGATTACTATATGGTTTATTTGGTGGAAGATTATGTGTTCAGATCCATTATGCTATTTAATACCCCTCTGATCTTGAGCATGATTATCATTTTTGAGTAGTTACTTTTGTTTTTGAGTTCACGGGAGAAATCTTGTTGCAAGTAATCATGTGAACTTGATATGCGTTCGATATTTTGATGGTATGTATGTTGTGATTCCCTTAGTGGGGTCATGTGAACGTCGACTACATGGTACTTCACCATATTTGGGCCTAAGGGAATGCATTGTGGAGTAGTTATTAGATGATGTGTTGCGAGAGTGACAGAAGCTTAAACCCTAGTTTATGCGCTACTTCGTAAGGGACAGATTTGGATCCAAAAGTTTAATGCTATGGTTAGATTTTATCTCAATACTTTTCTCATAGTTGCGGATGCTTGCGAGGGGGTTAATCATAAGTAGGAGGTTTATTCAAGAAAGAACAGCACCTAAGCACCGGTCCACCCACATATCAAATTATCAAAGTAGCGAACACAAATCAAACCAACATGGTGAAAGTGACTAGATGAAATTCCCGTGTACCCTCAAGAACGCTTTGCTTATCATAAGAGACCGTTTTGTCATGTCCTTTGCCTCAAAAGGATTGGGCTACCTTGCTGCACTTTTATTACCATTACCGTTACTTGCTCGTTACAGATTATCTTGCTATCAAACTACTCGTTACTTATAATTTCAGTGCTTGCAGAGAATACCTTGCTAAAAACCACTTGTCATTTCCTTCTGCTCCTCGTTGGGTTTGACACTCTTACATATCGAAAGGACTATGATTGAACCCCTATAGTTGTGGGTCATTAGCACTTCACCATATTTGGGCCTAAGGGGATGCATTGTGGAGTAGTTATTAGATGATGGGTTGCTAGGGTGACAGAAGCTTAAACCCTAGTTTATGCGCTATTTCATAAGGGACCGATTTGGATCCAAAAGTTTAATGCTATGGTTAGATTTTATCTTAATACTTTTCTTGTAGTTGCGGATGCTTGCGAGGGGGTTAATCATAAGTAGGAGGTTTGTTCAAGTAAGAATAGCACCTAAGCACCGGTCCACCCACATATCAAATTATCAAAGTAGCGAACACGAATCGAACCAACATGATGAAAGTGACTAGATGAAATTCCCGTGTACCCTCAAGAACTCTTTGCCAATTATAAGAAACCATTTTGGCCTGTCCTTTGCCACAAAAGGATTGGGCTACCTTGCTGCACTTTATTTACCATTACCGTTACTTGCTCATTACAAATTATCTTGCTATCAAACTATATGTTACCGACAATTTCAGTGCTTGCAGAAATTACCTTGTTGAAAACCACTTGTCATTTCCTTCTGCTCCTCGTTGGTTTCGACACTCTTTCTTATCGAAAGGACTACGATTGATCCCCTATACTTGTGGGTCATCAAGACTCTTTTCTGGCGCCGTTGCCGGGGAGTGAAGTGCTCTTGGTAAATGGAAATTGTTAAGGAAAAATTATTACTACGTGCTGAAATTTATTGTCACTTGTTACTATGGAGAACAATCCTTTGAGGGGTTTGTTCGGGGCATCTTCACCTCGACCAGAACCACAATTAGTTGCCCCTCAACCTACTGCACCTACTGAAAATATTGGTTATGAAATTCCTTTGGGTATGATAGAACAACAGCTAGCTAATCCTTATGCAGGAGATGGAACTGAACATCCTGATATGCACTTGATATATGTGGATAAAATTTGTGGATTATTTAAGCTTGCAGGTTTACCCGGAGATGAAGCTAAGAAGAAGGTTTTCCCTTTATCTTTGAAGGGAAAATCATTGACATGGTATAGGCTATGCGATGATATTGGATCTTGGAATTGGAATCGATTGGAATTGGAATTTCACCAAAAAAATTATCCTATGCATCTAGTTCATCGTGATCGGAATTATATATATATTTTTTGGCCTCGTGAAGGACAAAGTATCGCTCTAGCTTGGGGGAGGCTTAAGTCAATGTTATATTCATGCCCCAATCTTGAGCTCTCAAAAGAAATTATTATTCAGAATTTTTATGCTCGGCTTTCTCATGATGATTGATCCATGCTCGATACTTCTTGTACTGGTTCTTTTATGAAGAAGACTATTGAATTCAGGTGGGATCTTTTAGAAAGAATTAAATGCGACTCTGAAGATTGGGAACTCGATGAAGGTAAAGAGCCAGGTAATAAGCTTAAGTTTGATTGTGATAAATCTTTTATGAATACCGATGCTTTTAACAAGTTTAGCATTAAATATGAACTTGACTCTGAGATAGTAGCCTCTTTCTGTGAATCATTTGCTACTCATGCTGATCTCCCTAAGGAGAAGTTGTTTATATATCATCTCCCTATTAAATAAGAAATTAAAGAACCGGTAATAGCTGAAGATGAAACTATCATTTACAATGTTGATCCAGCTGTGCCTACTGCTTAAATTGAAAAACCACCTTTCCCCGTTAGGATAAAGGAACATGCTAAGGTTTCAACTGTGGTTCGCAAAAGTAATATTAAAGCACCTAGACCTTCAGAACAAATTAAAGTAGAACCTAGTGTTGTTATGGTTAAACATCTCCTGGTAGAAAATATTGATGGGCATGTTATTTACTTCTGTGATGAAGCTGCTAGAATTGCCAAACCCGATGAAAAAGATAGACATAGACCGATTGTTGGCATACCTGCTTTCTCAATCAAAATAGGAGATCATTGTTATCACGGTTTATGTGACTTAGGTGCTAGTGTAAGTGATGTTCCTTTTACCTTATATCAAGAAATTATGGACGACATAGCACCCGCTGAAATAGAAGACATAGATGTTACTATTAAATTTGCCAAAATAGACACCATCACACCACTTGGGATTGTTAGAGATGTTGAAGTCTTGTGTGGGAACAAAATACCCTACTGATTTTCTAGTCATTGGTTCCCCACAAGATGACTTTTGTCCCATTATTTTTGGTAGACCTTTCTTGAACACCGTTAATGCTAAAATAGATTGTGAGAAACAAACTGTCGGTGTTAGTTTTGGTGATGAGTCTCATGAGTTTAATTTCTCTAAGTTTAGTAGAAAACATCATAAGAAAGAATTATCTAATAAAGATGAAATAATTGGTCTTGCTTCTATTGCCGTGTCTCCTACTGATCCACTAGAACAATATTTGCTAGACCATGAAAATGATATGCACATGCATGAAAGAAATGAAATAGATAGAATTTTCTTTGAACAAGAACCTCTGCTAAAACACAATTTACCTATTGAAACTCTAGGAGGTCCTCCTCCACCTAAGGGTGATCCTGTGTTTGAATTAAAACAATTGCCTGACACTTTAAAATATGCTTATCTTGATGAGAAAAAGATATATCCTGTTATTATTAGTGCTAACCTTTCAGAACATGAAGAAGAAAGATTATTGAAAATTCTGAAGAAGCACCGAGCTGCTATTGGGTATACTCTTGATGATCTTAAGGGCATTAGTCCCACTCTATGTTAGCAGACGATTAATATGAAACCTGATGCTAAACCCGTTGTTGATCACCAACGTCGTTTGAATCCTAAAATTAAAGAAGTGGTAAGAGCTGAAATACTAAAGCTTCTGGAAGGAGGCATAATCTATCCCATAGCTGACAGCAGATGGGTAAGTCCTGTTCATTGTGTCCCTAAGAAGGGAGGTATTACTGTTGTTCCTAATGATAAAAAATAGACTTATTCCACAAAGAATTGTCACTGGCTATAGAATGGTAATCAATTTTAGAAAATTAAATAAAGCTATTAGAAAAGATCATTACCCTCTGCCTTTTATTGATCAAATGCTAGAAAGACTATCTAAGCACACACACTTTTGTTTACTTGATGGATATTCTTGTTTTTCTCAAATACCTGTTTCACAACCCGATCAAGAGAAAACCACCTTTACTTGCCCTTTTGGAACTTATGCTTATAGACGTATGCCTTTTGGTTTATGCAATGCACCTGCTACCTTTCAAAGATGTATGACTGCTATATTCTCTGATTTTTGTGAAAAGATTTTTGAGGTTTTCATGGATGATTTTTCTGTTTACGAAACTTCTTTTAATGATTGCTTAAGCAACCTTGATCGAGTTTTGCAGATTTGTGAGCAAACTAATCTTGTCTTGAATTGGGAGAAGTGCCACTTTATGGTTAATGAAGGTATTGTCTTGGGGCATAAATTTCTGAATGAGGTATTGAGGTGGATAAAGCTAAAGGTGATGCAATTGAGAAAATGCCATGCCCTGAAGATATTAAAGGTATTTATAGTTTCCTTGGTCATGCTGGTTTCTATAGGGGGTTTATTAAAGACTTCTTTAAAATTTCTAGGCCTCTTACAAATCTTTTACAAAAGGATGTTCCATTTGTTTTTTATGATGATTGTGCAGAAGCCTTTGAAACACTTAAGAAAGCCTTAACTTCTGCACCTATAGTACATCCACCTGTCGGTGCAACAAACTCTGGTGTATGTTGCCCAGACTGTACACAGGCTCAAGGGCAAGGTTACAGTATCCAAGACAAGGCCAAGCAGAAGAGATAGCTCTTTGAAAAATCAAAGGGCGGATCAAGAAGACCAAGACAAGCCAAAGGAGCAAGATATCACTAGGGAAAAACTTCCCTTGCCGGGCAGGCGAGCCTGGTCGGGTCGAGGCCACTCGAAGAACAAGTCACAAGACCTCCCCGGCAAGGGTTCCAGGGACGCTGGCGGCCTGCTTCCCCGTCAAGGCTCCACCGCTCCACCTCACAGCAACACAAGTCACTTACCGATGCGGTGTCGAGCCCCCAAGTGATTAAGTGGCTGTCATTTGGCATGTGGCAGCCATTTCTGAGGAAGATCACCCCTAAATGACACCCGTCCATGGGCGTGTCACGCAGACAGGTGAAAAGGTGGCAGAATGGCACGGCAAGGCTTGCCGAGCTACATCCACGATGTGACACTAAGCGGTGCATTTAATGCGCCTTGTCCTGGGTGCAGAGTTAGGTATGATAGCACTGTGGCTATCTAATCACTGGATAATGACTATTTTGCCATTGTGGTAACCCCTTGACCTATAAAAGGAGGGCCGTGGCAACCTAAGAAAGGATTTGGACCCTTGTACGCTCATACGCACGTAGCTGCTCTCCCCAAGGCTACCTTGCCGGGCCTGGGCGCTGTGCGTTCGTCACGGTCCTCCACCCAATCAACCAAAGCAGGAGTAGGGTTTTACGCCTCACGACGGCCTGAACCTGGGTAAAAACCACCCGTGTCACCGCTGCCGTGCTGCTCTACGGTCTCCGCTCTTCGTGCAACGCGCCCTTCCCCCTTGCTGAACCACAAAGGGGCCGATGGCCCCATAAGTGATCGTGTTTAACCATGACATCTTTGGCGCGCCAGGTAGGGGGAAGCACTTGTGCGAATCCGAAGTCATAAGCAGCGCGTCAATATTCATCACCGTCTTCTTCATCAATGGCTTCATCATCCATGGCGCCCAAGAAAAAGTCCGGCGCAGCAGCCCACCCTTCCACCTCGAGGGCCCCCTCGCATGCAACCACTGATCCCGTGGGGGCTGCGGTGTCATCGAGGGACGCAGACGCTGCGGGGAACGTGATCGGCGCGGGCGGCGCTGTCACCATTCCCCCTGCGCCTGAGGTGGAAGCAGGAGGCGCTGGAGGAGGACAGCATCAGCAACACCCCGGCGACCACGCTCCACAAGGCGTGGGTGGGGAGAATGTTCAACATCCTCCCCTCCACCTTGTTGCAGGGCGCGGCTGCGGCAATGGTGCCTGTTCTGGCACGAACTGCAACCCCCCAGCTGTCCTTGATACATGCACAGCTACGGGGCGCGCGCCTTCCCCAGTGCAGGGTCATCAAGATGAAGTGCCAAATGGGGTCGCCAACCCCCAGACGCACCCTCCTCGTCATCACGCCACCGTGGCGACTGGCTCACGACGGCGAGAACACGACGCTGTCACTACCGGTATCATCTGGAGTCAGGCAACGTCTTGATCTGCGTCGTCATCCATGCCAAGCACTGCTTCGGAATCCATGGCGCGAGCTCAGCTCCTGTTGAGATTTCTGCCAGCGGCCAATCAAATGGATGAATGGAGAGCTACCATTCAGAGTTTGATTGGTTTCGCTGAGGCAGGAGGATCACAGCGGGTGGATCCGCCACGGCGCCTGCGCGTGGTGATGATAGCTCGAGCTGCTGACCGTGCAGAAGGGGCCACTCCAATAGTGCAGTCCCCTCCATGGCAGCTAGCGCAGAGGCTGCAGCCAGAGCCACGCAACCAAGAACCCGACGAGGTGTCGATGGCTTCATATGATCCTCGGGCCCGTCGAGATCAATAGCAGGTCCTAGAAGACAGGCGGAGGGAAGATGCGTGCGTCACCATTGAACGACGTCGCGAAACCCGCCGCCAGTCTGACGGACACAATGGCCCCGACGTCGATGAGCCCACACCTAGTGAAGGCGGATACTTGCCTTTCGAGGTCGGGTGTCCTGCCTTCACCCGCGAACCGCGGCAAGTCCGTTGGCCATCTGCCCGTGTGTTCAAGCCAGAGATACCAGAGAAGTACGATGGAAGGCTGAACCCGACAGAGTTCTTGAGCATCTACATCATCACCATTCAAGCCGCCGGGGGAAGGGATGAAAAGGTATTCGCCAACTACTTCCCCTTGGCGCTTAAGCCGAACGTGAGATCATGGTTGATGCACTTGCCGGAGAACTCCATCTCAACATGGGCTGATCTATGCAATGAGTTTGTTGGTGCCTTCATGGGCGGCCATCAAGAACCAGGGCGGCCCAGCAATTTGCAGCTCCTTCCACAAAAGGAAGGGGAGAGTTTGCGTAAGTACATGCAGAGGTTCAGCCGGGTGCACAGGAACATTCCGGACATCCACCCGACAGCTGTGATTGCCGCGTTCCAGTCCAACATGCGCAACCGTAGGATACGTTCCAAGATGAACGTCCAGTTGCCCAAGACTGTGAATGAGCATTACACCTTGGCAGATAAGTGTGCCCGAACGGAGGAGGGGAGGCGACTCCCCGGAGAAGAGGATGGCATCGACGTTGATTCAGAAGAAGATGACGACGCTGCCATCAGAAGAAGAAGAACAAGAAACACAATAAGAAGCGCAAGGAGAAAGCAGTGCTGGCTGTCGAAGGATGAAGCACTCCTAGTACCGGCAAGAAGGTCAAGACCAAAGCCCCAAGCAAGGAAGTTGCTGCGTGCACTGACTTCCGCGAAGCTGCGGCGGCCGAGAAAGCTGGGAAGGCTGACGGGCCGTACTGCAAGATCCATCGGACCAAGGGCCATGATCTCCAAGAGTGTCATCAAGTTGAGCAACTCATCAAGAAGCAGAAAGCTGAGTACGAGAAGCGTGACAAGGAGAGAGACCAGGATGGCACTGGCGGGAAAGGCCGAGGCGGCCGAGGAGGCCGCCTCGACAAGGTCCCCCAACATCAAGGGAAACCTGCTAAAGGCCATGAGAAGAAGGAATGTGGTGAAAAAAGCGATGAAAGGGATGAAGAGGAAACCAGTGAGCAAGAGTTCCAGAAGGCCACTGAGGCCCTGTGCGTTGATGGAGGCGCATCCCTGTACTCCTCCCACCGCCAGCTTAATCAGTGGGCACATGAGGTCAATGCCGTAGAGCCAGTAGTGGACTCCCGGAAACCACCCAGATGGTCCCGCACGCCCATCGTCTTCGACAAAGAGGATCACCCCGACCGCACCACCGCGGTAGGGTGTTTGCCGTTGTTGGTTTCACCAACGATCTACAACCTCAAAATCACAAAGATGTTGGTTGACGGCGGGGCTCGGTTGGATCAGATTTCCCCCAGGGTGCTCAGCAAGCTTCAAATAGCAGATGAAGAGCTCAAGGTTACTGGTACTTTCCAAGGGATCAACCCCGACAGGAGTCGTCCTAAGGGAAAGATCACACTGCTAGCAACATTTTGAGGAGAATTGAACTACCAGACTGAGAAGGTTGTGTTTGATGTGGTTGATCCCCCCTGTCGTACAATGGAATCCTTGGTCATCTAGCCCTGGCAATATTCATGGCGGCGTCTCACTATGCCTACAACATGCTAAAGATGCCAGGGCCGATGGGCGCCATTTCCATTCCATCGGACAAAAAGTACACAATCATTTGCGTGGATAAGATGTACCGGGACGCAGTCGCCGCTGAGGCCGCGGAAGCTGCCGCTCCCACCAAGGAAAGTAAGAAAGGGAAGAAAGTTAGCAAGGATACCGAGAAGGAATGCGGGAAGCGCACCGCTTCAAAGTGTGCGGCACCCGTAGATGAATTGCCGGAGAGTTCCACTAGCAAGAGATCCAAGGTTGCTGCACCCGCTGTGAAGAGGGTCCCGGCAGGGCTGGTTGGCTCTGATGGTACATTCACAATCAGCTCCACCCTTGACGACAAATAGGAAAGCGCGCTTGTTGCCTTCCTGCGGGCGAATGTCGATGTATTTGCTTGGCAACCATCTGACATCCCCAGTGTTCCCAGGGAGGTAATCGAGCACCACCTTGCTGCCTGCCCCCGTGCCCGGCCCATCAAACAGAAGGTCAGGAAACAAGCCTTGGAGCGGCAATAGTTCATTGCCGAAGAGGTTAAGAAACTTGAGGCAGCTGGTTTGGTCAGAGGAGTATTGCATCCGACATGGTTGGCGAACCCATTGGTAGTGCGTAAGGCGAATGGGAAGTGGAGGCTTTGCATAGATTTCACAGATCTGAATAAAGCATGCTCGAAGGACCCATTCCCCTTGCCACGCATTGACCAGATCGTGGATTCCACCTCTGGGTGTGACCTGCTTTCTTTCTTGGATGCCTACTCCGGGTATCACCAGATATTCATGTCCAAGGAAGACAAAGAGAAGACAGCGTTCATAACCGCATGTGGCATGTACTGCTTCATACGGATGCCCTTTGGGTTGAAGAGCACTGGGTCCACCTTTGCAAGAGCAATGCAAATGTGGTTCAAATCCCAGATGCACAGAAATATTGAAGCTTATATGGATGACATAGTGGTCAAGACCAAGGATAGATCAACGCTCATTCAGGACTTAGAAGATTCCTTTGCAAATCTGTGCAAGATCAACTTGAAGCTAAACCCAGAGAAGTGTGTGTTTGGCGTTCCTTCCGGCAAGCTACTTGGCTTCTTCGTGTCCAATCGAGGGATAGAGGCCAACCACGACAAGATCAAGGTGATCGAGCAGATTCAAGCATCCAAGACAGTTAAAGATGTGAGGCGTCTGACCGGATGTGTTGCCGTGCTAAGCAGGTTCATTTTTAAGTCTGCCGAGCGCGCCTTGCTGTTCTTTAAAATTTTGAAGAAGGCAGGGCCAGTGAAGTGGACCTCGGAGGCAGAAGCAGTGCTGCAAGACCTAAAGACCTATCTTTCCTCTGTTCCTACCTTAGTCGCTCCTAAACCACATGAGCTATTGCTGCTATACCTAGCGGCAACCAATCAAGTGGTTAGTGCAGCGCTGGTGGCACAACGGGAAGTAGATGAAGGAACAGCCGCAACTACTGTCCCTTCCGGAGAGGAAAGCGAACCTATCCCGGCAAGGTCAGATGCAAATCAAGAGAAATAAGAGCAGAGAAGCAAAGGCAATCCCAAGACTGCAGCAAGGAAGAAGGTGGTGCAGCGGCTAGTTTACTTTGTCATCTCCCTGTTGCAGGGGGCTAGATCATGGTACTCTGATGTGCAAAAGTTGATATTTGGCCTCATCATGGCCTCAAGGAAACTGCGCCACTACTTCCAATCCCACGAGATCATGGTTGTCACCCTATTTCCTTTGCAACGCATACTAAGGAACCCGGAAGCCACTGGCAGAATAGTGGAATGGGCTTTGGAGTTATCAAGCTTTGGTTTGAAGTTCGAGAGCACATCAACCATTCAGATTAGAGCACTGGCGGAGTTTATCGCAGAGTGGATGCCTACCCCGGATGAAGAGGCACTGGAAACAGTTATTCCCGGCAAGGAAGCGCCCCAAGAATGGATCTGTACTTTGATGGTGCCTTCTCACTATAGGGTGCAGGGGTTGGCGTGCTCCTCGTCGCACCCACTGGAGAGCACCTCAAGTATGTGGTCCAGATGCATTTCCCCCGGGAGAAGGCTACCAACAACACTGCAGAGTATGAAGGACTCCTTGCTGGGCTCAGAATCACAACAGAGCTGGGGATTAAGAAGTTAATCATTCGAGGAGACTCACAGCTCATGGTGAGGCAAGTGAACAAGGATTATCAGAGTCCATTGATGGAGGCATATGTGGAGGAAGTGAGAAAGCTGGAAGAGCACTTTGATGGATTGCAAACAGAGCATGTGCCGCGTGTGGAAAACAGCATTGCTGACCATCTGTCAAAGTGCGCTGCACAAAAGCTTCCTGTGGAACCAGGGACTTTTGTTCTTCACCTGACTAAACCCTCCGTATCCCCGGCAACAATGGCCAGAAAGAGGAGGAAACTAGACTCCGTCAAACCTCTCCTGGCAGAGCTTCCCAAAGCCCCCGACAGAGAGGTTGGCGGGAACAACTCCACTTTGCTTGGTGAGTAGCACCCTCCCGCTGAACTACCAGTCCTTGTGATTGAGGCATGCCCTCCCACGATCGAGGAGGTGCCGCTGATCCTTGTTGTCGAGCCTCAGGCTCCAATTTGGGTGCGGCACATAGTCCATTACCTCCAGACAGGAGAACTTCCCGAAGAGCAAGAAGAAGCTGAAAGAGTAGCCCGAAGGGACATTATGTATCAGTTCGTTGATAACACGCTATACAGAAGGAGACCCAATAGTGTGAAATTGAAGTGCATTTGCCGGGAAGAGGGGAAGGAACTGTTGGCAGAGATACACAAAGGCATGTGCGGCTCCCATATTGGATCAAGAGCCTTGGTTGGAAAAGCTTTCCGACAAGGTTTCTACTGGCCCACGGCCCTCCAAGATGCGATCGAGCTAGTCACCAGATGTGAAGCCTGCCAGTTCCACTCCAAGAATATCCATCAGCATGCTCAAACTCTCCAGACGTTTCCTTTGTCATGCATTTTCGGT
Organism: Thinopyrum elongatum; assembly: GCA_011799875.1. Taxonomy (NCBI): domain Eukaryota; kingdom Viridiplantae; phylum Streptophyta; class Magnoliopsida; order Poales; family Poaceae; genus Thinopyrum; species Thinopyrum elongatum. The sequence goes on along the minus strand of CM022299.1, from coordinate 474,085,451 downwards.
CTGGGGGCTCTACATCTTGGGCCCCTTCCCCCATGCTACCGGGGGCTTTGAATTCTTGTACATTGCCATCGACAAGTTTACAAAGTGGCCGGAGGTGGAGCCCGTGAGGAAGGTAACCGCGCAGTCAGATATCAAGTTCTTAAAAGGATTGGTGTGCCACTTCGGAGTACCTGCAAGAGTCATCGCTGACAACGGCACCCAATTCACAAGTCGCGCCTTCATGCAATACATTCAAACCCTCGGAAGCAAGGTCTCATTTGCCTCTGTTGCCCATCCCAGAAGCAACGGACAAGCTGAGAGGGCGAACGCTGAAGTGCTGCGAGGACTCAAGACAAGAACATTTGATAGGCTACAGAAGTGCGGCAGGCGCTGGATTGATGAACTGTCGGTGGTTCTTTGGTCCCTATGTACGACACCAAATCGAGCCACCGGCCAGACTCCCTTCTCCCTAGTCTATGGGGCAGAAGCAGTGATCCTCACGGAACTCATATACGGGTCACCTCAAGTATTTGCCTACGATGAAGTAGAGTAAGAGCAGCACCGACATGACGATGTTGTGCTCCTCAAGGAGAACCATCTTCGGGCTGCTACGCGTGCTGCACGCTACCAGCAAGCCCTGCGTCGCTATCACAGCCGCAGGGTTCACGCCCGGAGCCTTGAGGAAGGCGACCTTGTCCTTAGGCGTGTTCAATCCGCTAGGGGTGCAAACAAGTTGACGCCGAAGTGGAAAGGCCCTTACCGGGTAGTACGAGTCACCAGACCCAGTGCAGTCCGTCTGGAGACCGGAGATGGCATTCAGTTGCAAAACTCATGGGACATTGAGAATCTCCGTAAGTTCTACCCATAAGGCGCGGCTGTTGGGCCCTGCCCGGTAGCCACCCTTTTGTACAAGCTTTGCCAATGCTGCATGTAACCCTTTGTACAAAGCCATGTACAGACCCTGAGCAATAGATGAATAAACGAAGTGCTGGGGGCCCCCAAAAACTTGCATGCATGCATAGCATATCATGAGCATGGCATGATCATGTAGATAAGATCATATGCAGCCTTGTTTTCCTCTGCACTAAACTGCAGGGCTCTTGCCGTGGGCTCGATCCCGAAGAGAAGAAACAGAAACAAGCCTACATATTGGTCCCCGACAAGCCAAACAAATAAGTTCCTTCTTATCCTTATATGTTCTATAAAGAGAAACTTGTGCATATGAAAACCTCATCACCTTCGAAGCATGGGTGCTCCCATCCATTGACCCGAACATTGCTTCGGGCAAGGTGGTTGCAGTGGCCTTTGACAGAGAAGGTTTGACGGGGGGCTGGTCCCTTTCCATAATTCCGAGCTCGGCAGGCTTAGCCCCGCAGCAACGAACGGAAGGCACCGGCGGGATAGCTTGCCGGAGAAAACTTGTTTACTTAAATGTATAGAGGCATTCCACCTTTGCATGGACGTAATACATGCACAAGTACCCGGCAAGACTTGTCTTTTTTCATTAGTATGCAGATAAACAAGTACAGATCTTATAGAGCACAAACATGGATAAAGAAGATTACATGTTTAAGATTAAAGTTTGGCAAGTGCCTGCATATTTTAGACTAAAAAGAGATAAGTGCCCCGTAATCCCTTTCTTGTCCCTCTCCTCCTAGGAACTACAAGGGGAGGCGAAGAGGGCAAAAGGAGTGCCTGGGTAGAAGCCCAGCCTGACCCCATCAAGGCCTGTGAGGAGCAGCCTGACAAGATCAGGAGGGCACGGACGAAGGTGATGGATGGGGAGAGCGGCTAGGTGATGCCCTGGTCACTGCCACCAGGGCCAGCAGGACGCGGCAGGGCGAACGAAGCCGGAGCCCACTGGGAAGCCTGCCGGGATCCAGCTGGAAGGCTGCTGGAGGAGCCGGAGACACCATCCGCACCTCCACATCCAACACCCCGGTAAATCGCCTTGCCAGGGAGGAGATGCAGGTGCAGATGGTGGTGCCGTCGGCCTCCTACTGACGGTGATGGTACAGTTAGCGCTCAGCCGGAGTCGGAGCCATCGTCCCCTCCATCGATGTCATCGTCATCGCCGTCGGTGTCCTCCTCGTCGCTATTGCTCGAGGAGGAGCTTTCGTCATTGGTAGAGCTCTCTGCGCAGCACCCTAAGCGAGCACCCGAGCGCCCGAAGACCTTGACGGAGAGTAGGGAGGCGTTCATTAGCTTGAAGTGAAGAATGTGCCCAGCTGCCAAGCTGTGGGTGCGAGCGAAGGTCTTCCAGCCTCGTTGGAGAAGCATGACATGAGGTTCGGGGAACTCAACATCCACCCGCATGCTGCCTTTACAACAACCCCTCATGTGCAGCCTTAGTCCTGGCGACTGTTCCACCTCCATCACCCATGCAAATTGAGTTGGAAGTCGGAGGCGGCTGCACGGAGGCCCGCATAGCTAGACAATGGACTCCAGTGGCTGGTTCCCAACATGGCCTTCGTTCAGGTCCTGCACAACCGAAGGAGGTGTGACCGGAGCGCCGCCCCATCCTCCTCGTCCCCGACCCCCACAATGACCACGACCACGCCCTCTCCCGCCTCCTCTCGCGGCGGGCTCCGCCCCCGCATCTCCAACAGGAGGAGGGAGGCGCTGTCGGGCAGAAGCCCTCGTCGCCACCACTACGTCCCCTCCCCCTCACCATGGTGGAAAGGCGATATCAGAAGGAAGGAGGAAGAGATGGGTGTGAGCCAGTGCCATGCCCGCGTCCCCTTTTATAGGCAAACGGGGCCGGGGGCTAGCTCCTCACCCAGGAGGCAATCGCCCCAATCCACGAACCCGGCTCCTCTGCACCACTAACGGCGCGCAAAATCAAGACCGACCTCCTGCACCAATGAACGACATCTGGTTTGCTACCATGGCACTCATGCCCACGCCCTGCGTGTCCACCACCAACCCTGCGCAATGCATCCAGCGTACGTAGTGGAAACGGAGAGGGCAGGGGGCTAGTGGGGTGGCAGTTACCGCCCCGTGAACGTGGGACGTGGACGTTCCATGGATCATGGCATTAATCTCCCCCACGATGTCTCACAAGACGCGCGGGAAAACAGGAAACTGACTCAAGTACAGGTTAATGAAGAAGCAAAGAAAATCTCAAGGAATGAGCTACCACAAGCTCTTCGCCTGTGTACTAGATAGGGCCTACCCCAACGACACTCGGCAGCGTGTTCGGGCCAGGCCCGGGGGCTCCTGTTGGTGCAACAAACCCTGGTGTATGTTGCCCGAACTATACACAGGCTCAAGGGCAAGGTTACAGTATCCAAGACAAGGCCAAGCAGAAGAGATAGCTCTTTGAGAAATCAAAGGGCGGATCAAGAAGACTAAGACAAGCCAAAGGAGCAAGATATCACTAAGAAAAAACCTCCCTTGCCGGGCAGGCGAGCCTGGTCGGGTCGAGGCCACTCCAAGAACAAGTCACAAGACCTCCCCGGCAAGGGTTGCTGGAACGCTAGCAGCCTGCTTCCCCGCCAAGGCTCCACCGCTCCACCTCACAGCGACGCAAGTCACTTATCGGTGCGGCATCAAGCCCCCAAGTGATTAAGTGGCTATCATTTGGCACGTGGCAGCCATTTCTGAGGAAGATCGCCCCTAAATGACACCCGTCCATGGGCATGTCACGCAGGCAGGCGAAAAGGTGGCAGAATGGCACGGCAAGGCTTGCCGGGCTACATCCACAACGTGACACTAAGCGGTGCATTTAATGCGCCTTATCCTATTTGCAGAGTTAGGTATGATAGCACTATGGCTATCTAATCACTGGATAATGACTATTTTGCCATTGTGGTAACCCCTTGACCTATAAAAGGAGGCCGTGGCAACCTTAGAAAGGATTCGGACCCTCGTACACTCATATATACGCGCATAGCTGCTCTCCCCGAGGCTACCTTGCCGGGCCTGAGCGTTGTGCGTTCGTCACGGTCCTCCATCCAATCCACCAAAGCAGGAGTAGGGTTTTATGCCTTGCGGCGGCCCAAACCTGGGTAAAAACCACCCGTGTCACCACTGCCGTGCTGCTCTATGGTCTCCGCTCTTTGTGCAACACGCCCTTCCCCCTTGCCGAACAAAAAAGGGGCCGATGGCCCCATAGGTGATCGTGTTTAACCACGACACCACCTGATTGGAACTTGCCTTTTGAAATTATGTGTGATGCCAGTGATTATGCTGTTGGTGCTGTTCTAGGACAAAGGGTTGATAAGAAATTAAATGTTATTCGTTATGCTAGTAAAACTCTAGACAATGCTCAATGAAATTATGCTACTACTGAAAAAGAATTTTTAGCAGTTGTGTTTGCTTGTGATAATTTCAGATCCTATATTGTTTATTCTAAAGTAATTGTTCACACTGATCATGCTGCTATAAAATATCTTATGAAAAAGAAAGATGCTAAACCTAGACTCATTAGGTGGGTTCTTTTGCTACAAGAATTTGACTTACATATTATTGATTGAAAAGGAGTTGAGAACCCCGTAGCTGATAACTTGTCTTGGTTAGAAAATATTCTTGATGACCCACTACCTATTGATGATAGGTTCCCTGATGAACAACTAGCTGCAATAAATGTTTCTGACAACACTCCTTGGTATGCTGACTATGCTAGTTACATTGTTGCTAAATATATACCACCTAGTTTCACATACCAACAAAAGAAAAAAAATCTTCTATGATTTAAGACATTACTTTTGGGATGACCCACATCTTTATAAAGAAGGAGTAGACAGTATTATTAGACGTTGTGTACCAGAGCATGAACTGGAACAAATCCTACGGAAATGTCACTCCGAAGCTTATGGAGGACATCATGCGGGAGATAGAACTGCTCACAAGGTATTGCAATCTGGTTTTTATTGGCCTACTCTCTTCAAGGATGCCCGTAAGATTGTTTTATCTTGTGATGAATGTCAAAGGTTTGGTAATATTGGTAAGCGTCAGGAAATGCCTATGAATTATTTACTTGCTATTGAACCATTTGATGTTTGGGGTTTTGATTATATGGGACCTTTTCCTTCCTCTAATGGGTATACACATATTTTGGTTGCTGTTCATTATGTCAGTAAGTGGGTAGAAGCTATTCCAACTAGTAGTGCTGATCACAACACCTCTATTAAAATGCTTAAAGAAGTTATTTTCCCAAGGTTTGGAGTTCCTAGATATTTAATGACTGATGGTGGTTCACACTTTATTTATGGTGCTTTTCGTAAAATGCTTGCTATATATGATGTTAACCATAGAATTGCATGACCTTACCATCCTCAATCTAGTGGTCAAGTGGAACTTAGCAATAGAGAAATAAAACTAATATTACAAAAGACTGTCAATAGGTCCCGAAAGAATTGGTCTAAGAAATTGGATGATGCACTTTGGGCCAACAGAACAACATATAAAAATCCTATGGGTATGTCTCCTTATAAGATGGTTTATGGAAAAGCTTGTCATTTGCCTCTTGAGTTAGAACATAAAGCATATTGGGCAATTAAAGAACTCAACTATGATTTCAAACTTGCCGATGAAAAGAGGTTATTTGATATTAGCTCATTAGATGAATGGAGAACCCAAGCTTATGAAAATGCCAAACTATTTAAACAAAAGGTTAAAAGATCGCATGATAAAAGAATCCAAAATCAAGAGTTCAATGTTGGAGAATATGTTCTTTTGTACAACTCTTGTTTCAGATTCTTTGCAGGAAAACTTCTCTCTAAATGGGCAGGACCATATATTATCGAAGAGGTTTATCATTCTGGAGCTGTCAAAATAAATAATGCCAAAGGTACTAATCCGAAGGTAGTCAATGGGCAAAGAACTAAGCACTATATCTCAGGTACGCATATTAATGTTGAAAGAAATATTATTCAAACCATGACACCGGTGGAACACATAAAAGAAACCTTCCGGAACACTCCAGAATCATGAATAAAAGGAGGTACGTGATACACTAAGTAAACGGACTCCGAAAAATCCGCAAAAATATTTTCTGTCAATTCTGGTATATTACAAAAATTAGGAAAATAAGAAACAACCAGGAAGGCAACCGAGGAGGGCACAAGACACCAGGGTGCGCCTGACTTGCCTGGCGCGCCCAGGTGGGTTGTGCCCACCTCGGGCACCTTCCCAACTCTGTCTTCCCTTCGTTTTGCTTGTTTCCCAAGATAAAAAATCTTTATATACCCCCCGAACCTATTGACCACCATATCACGGAGAAATCTTTTGTTCTTCTTTCTTGCTGTTACACATCTAGATCATCATGGCCGCTCCGAGCTCCTCCAAGGACAATTTCTTTGAGAATTTCATCAACCCGTATTTGCGGGAGGTGATGCAGCACCCTCAAGCCATTGAGATGCGTGAGGGGGTGCTCCACATCTGAGACATCCAGGGGCCCAAGGGAAAGGGAACCGTGGACGCCAGGCTCGAAGCCAAGGAGCAGGAGGTCTTCAAGTGCAAGGGGATGGTGGGGCGCGGTCTCAACACCAATCACCTCATGATTACGGATTTCACCCGTGATCACAAGGTGGATGGCCGGTCTATGAAGGACGTCGTCTTCACCCTCAACGAGCAAATCAACTTCCTGCAAAGCCAGATCTACGATCTCCAAAATCAAGTCTTTGAATATGAGGCAAGATTTAAAGGTATGAGTTTGGCTGCTAGTTGCAGGACTCGAGAGACCCATGCTTCCTCTTATGATGGTGAGCCGCTGCCATGGAAGCCCCAGGATAAACTTACTACCTCATCACCACCACCACCATCACCTTCTTCACCACCAAAGGAGACTTGAGTATCGGGTATGGGCACTCCCCTTGGCTTGTGCCAAGCTTGGGGGAGGTGCCCCGGTATCGTATCACACCACCCTCTTTCTGCCTTTATTTATCTTAGTTCGATCTTTAGTTATCTTTTGAATTAGTTGAATAAAAGTTTAGTTCAATCTTTTTCGAGTGTTTTACTTAGTGATCTATCTATCTTTGTAATCGTGTGCGAGATATATAATAATGTTTAGTTTGAGTTTTGCTTTCTTTACTTTTATGTTTCAATCAAAATAAAAGAAAAAATAAATGAAAAAGGTCATATGCTAATCTTATGGTAAGCAATGACATCACATAAGGAAAAGTATAAGTGGTAAAATTTATTGGAGATTGACAAACATAGCATTGGTCAATCATGCAATCCATGAAAGAATTAATAAGGGAAGAGAAGATTCACATGCAAATACACTATCTTGGACATCTTTTATGATTGTGAGCCCCCATCAAAATATTATATGACAAAATTGTTGACGTTGGACAAGGAAGGCAACGTAATGTTTTATGTTTGTTCATATTCACATAGAAGTTATATTGTCATTGATCCTTTAACATGTGGTGCTTGCTCAATATCTTTGCTAGCCAAAAATTCCGCACTAAGTAGAGATACTACTTGTGCATCCAAAAACCCTTAAACCCAAAATCCTATTTTGAGAGTCCACCATACCTACCTATGGATTGAGAAAGATCCTTCAAGTAAGTTGTCATCGGTGCAATAAGGCAATAAAAATTGCTTCTAAATGTGTTGGATCATTTAGTGTAAAAGAAAATTGAGCGTTGTGCGAACTTGTGATGGCAAAATAATAAAGGCGACAGACTGCATAATAAAGGTTGTTATCATAAGGGGCAATACAATGTGACGTTCTTTTGCACTAAGAGATTGAGCATACAAACAAAAATTGCATGACAACCTCTGCTTCCCTCTGTGAAGGGCCTATCTTTTACTTTTATGTATTTACTTTTATGCAAGAGTCAAAGTATTCTTCCCTATTCCATTTTATTTTCTATTTTGCAAGCATCATGTGGTGAGGAAAGATCTAGGCACATATATCCAGTTGGATGTGAGTGAGCATGAGTTATTATTGTTGACATCACCCTTGAGGTGAATACATTGGGAGGCGAAACTATAAGCCCCTAACTTCCTAAGTGTCTGGTTGGAACTTTTTTCTCATGGGTATGCGGTGAGTGTTAGCAATCATAGAAGACTATATGATGGTTGAGTATGTGGACTTGCCAAAAGGCTCCGATACGAGACCCTTCCTGAAAAGATGATTAATTGTAGTTGCAAAGTTGACTGAGAACATAGTTTGTTGGTTTTCAATAGAGTTTATGCTTCTACTTCGATGTTGTGATGAATTGTTACTTGTTCATGAGAAGTTATATGATAGAAGTTATGTGATAGAGTATTATGATAAAGTTTGTTGCTGTTATAATAATATGCATGATGCTTCTATGTACGTATTTTGTTTTTATCGACACTTCTCTCTCTAAGCACATGGAGATGTTTTTCGATATCGGTTTTTTGCTTGAGGACAAGCGAGGTCTAAGCTTGGGGGAGTTGATACGTCCATTTTGCATCATGTTTACCTACTATTATTTAATATATATGTTTTTATGCATAATAATATTTTATGGAGTAATTCTAATGCCTTTTCTCTCATAATATGCAAGGTTCTCACAAAGAGGGAGAATACCGACAGCTGGAATTCTAGACTTGAAAAAGCTACGTCAAGACATCTATTCTGCACATCTCCAAATGAGCTAAAAATTTATGGATAATTTTTTTGGAATATATGGAAAATACTGGAGCAAATAACCACCGGAGGGGGGTGCACCTGGTGACCACAAGACACCAAGGCACGCTAGGCCCCCCAGGCGCGCCCTGGTGGGTTGTGGCCAGCCCGGCCCACCTCTGGTGCCCATCTTTTGGTATATAGGTCATTTTAACCTAGAAAAAAAATAAGGAGAGGAGTTTCGAGATGGAGCGTCGCTGTCTCGGGGAGGAACTTGGGCATGAGCACTTTTGCTCTCCGGTGGAGCAATTCCGCCGGGGGAACTTCCCTCCCGGAGGGGGAAATCGAAGCCATCGTCATCACTAACAACCCTCTTGTCTTTGGGAGGCCAATCTCCATCAACATCTTCAACAGCACCATCTCCTCTCAAACCCTAGTTCATCTCTTGTGTTCAATCTTTGTATCGGAACCTCAGATTGGTACCTGTGGGTGACTAGTAGTGTTGATTACATCTTGTAGTTGATTACTATATGGTTTATTTGGTGGAAGATTATATGTTCAGATCCATTATGCTATTTAATACCCCCTCTGATCTTGAGCATGATTATCATTTGTGAGTAGTTATCTTTGTTCTTGAGGTCACGGGAGAAATCTTGTTGCAAGTAATCATGTGAACTTGATATGTGTTCGATATTTTGATGATATGTATGTTGTGATTCCCTTAGTGTTGTCATCTGAACGTCGACTACATGGCACTTCACCATATTTGTGCCTAAGGGGATGCATTGTGGAGTAGTTATTTGATGATGGGTTGCTAGAGTGATAGAATCTTAAACCCTAGTTTATGCGCTATTTCGTAAGGGACTGATTTAGATCCAATAGTTTAATGCTATGGTTAGATTTTATCTTAATAATTTTCTCATAGTTGCGGATGCTTGAGAGGGGATTAATCATAAGTAGTAGGTTTGTTCAAGTAAGAACAACACCTAAGCACCGGTCCACCCACATATCAAATTATCAAAGTAGCGAACATGAATCGAACCAACATGATGAAAGTGACTAGATGAGAATCCCGTGTACTCTCAAGAACGCTTTGCCTATTATAAGAAACCATTTTGGTATGTCCTTTGCCACAAAAGGATTGGGTTACCTTACTGCACTTTATTTACCATTACTGTTACTTGCTCGTTACAAATTATCTTGCTATCAAACTATCTATTACCGACAATTTCAGTGCTTGCAGAAATTACCTTGCTGAAAACCACTTGTCATTTCCTTCTGCTACTCGTTGGGTTCGACACCCTTACTTATCAAAAGGACTACGATTGATCCCCTATACTTGTGGGTCATCAAGACTCTTTTCTGGCACCGTTGCCTGGGAGTGAAGCGCTCTTGGTAAGTGGAAATTTGTAAGGAAAAAATTATTACTACATGTAGAAATTTATTGTCACTTGTTACTATGGAGAACAATCCTTTAAGGGGTTTGTTGGGGGTATCTTCAACTCGACCGGAACCACAATTAGTTGCCCCTCAACCTACTGCACCTACTGAAAATATTGGTTATGAAATTCCTTCGGGTATGATAGAACAACTGCTAGCTAATCCTTATGCAGGAAATGGAACTGAACATCCTGATATGCACTTGATATATGTGGATGAAATTTGTGGATTATTTAAGCTTGCAGGTTTACCCGGAGATGGAGCTAAGAAGAAGGTTTTCCCTTTATCTTTAAAGGGAAAAGCATTTGCATGGTATAGGCTATGCGATGATATTGGATCTTGGAATTGGAATCGATTGAATGTAGAATTTCACCAAAAAAATTATCCTATGCATCTAGTTCATTGTGATCGGAATTATATATATAATTTTTCACCTCGTGAAGGAGAAAGTATCGCTCTAGCTTGGGGGAAGCTTAAGTCAATGTTATATTCATGCATCAATCATGAGCGCTCAAGAGAAAATATTATTCAGAATTTTTATGCTCGGCTTTCTCATGATGATCGATCCATGCTCGATACTTCTTGTACTAGTTCTTTTATGAAGAAGACTATTGAATTCAGGTGGGATATTTTAGAAAGAATTAAACACAACTCTGAAGATTGGGAACTCGACGAAGGTAAAGAGTCAGGTATTAAGCTTAAGTTTGATTGTGTTAAATCTTTTATGAATACTTATGCTTTTCACAAGTTTAGCATTAAATATGGACTTGACTCTGAGATAGTAGCCTCTTTCTACGAATCATTTGCTACTCATGTTGATCTCCCTAAGGAGAAGTGGTTTAAATATCATCCCCTTATTAAAGAAGAAATTAAATAACCGGTAATAGCTAACGATGAAACTATCATTTACAATGTTGATCCAGTTGTGCCTACTGCTTATATTGAAAAACCACCTTTCCCCGTTAGGACAAAGGAACATGCTAAGGTTTCAAATGTGGTTCACAAAAGTAATATTAAAGCACCTAGACCTTTAGAACAAATTAAAGTAGAACCTAGTGTTGCTATGGTTAAAGATCTCCTGGTAGAAAATATTGATGGGCATGTAATTTACTTCTGTGATGAAGCTGCTAGAATTGCCAAACCCGATGAAAAAGATAAACATAGACCGGTTGTTGGCATGCCTGTTGTCTCAGTCAAAATAGGAGATCATTGTTATCACGGTTTATGTGACTTAGGTGCTAGTGTAAGTGATGTTCCTTTTACCTTATATCAAGAAATTATGGAAGACATAGCACCCGCTGAATAGAAGACATAGATGTTACTATTAAACTTGCCAAAATAGACACCATCACACCACTTGGGATTGTTAGAGATGTTGAAGTATTATGTGGGAAAACAAAATACCCTACTAATTTTCTAGTCCTTGCTTCCCCACAACATGACTTTTGTCCCATTATTTTTCGTAGACCTTTCTTGAACACTGTCAGTGCAACAAACCCTGGGTCTGTTGCCCAGACCGTGCACATGCCCAAGATCAAGATTACAGCATCCAAGACCAGACCAAGCACAAGTGATCAGCTCTTTCAAGAATCAGAGTGCGGATCGAGAAGACCAAGTCAAGCCAAAGAAGCAAGATACCACTAAGGGAAAACCTCCCTTGCCAGGCAGGCGAGCCTGGCAAGGTCAAGGTCACCCCGGAAGCAAGCCTCAAAGACAGCCCCGGCAGGCTTGCCGGGCCCTATGAAGGCAAGCTACCCCGCCAAGGCTCCACCGCACCACCTCACAGTGACGCAAGTCATCGAACGGTGCAATGTCAAGCCCCCAAGTGACTAAGTGGCTATTTTTTGCCACATGGCAACCACTTCCTATGGAAATCGCCTCCAAATGACACCCGCCCAGCGACGTGTCATGCAGACAGGAGAGAAGGTGGCCAAGTAGCCTGGCAAGGCTTGCCGGGCAGGCCATGATGTGACACTAGGCGGCGCATTTAATGCGTTCTGCCCTGTCTGCAGAGTTAGGTATGATAGCACTGTTGCTATCTAATCAGTACACAATGACTGATTTGCCACTGTGGTGACCCCTTGATCTATAAAAGGAGGCCCATGGCAACCATAGAAAGGATTCGGACCCTTGTACACTCATACACGCGTAGCTGCTCTCGCCCCGAGGCAACCTTGCCGGGCTAGGGCGCTGCATTTTCCACCACAATCCACCATCAATCCACCAAAAGTAGGAGTAGGGTTTTACGCCTCGCGGCGGCCCGGACCTGGGTAAAATCGCCCGTGTGATCTCTGTCGTGCTGCGCGACGCTCTCTCCGCTCTTTGTGCAACGTGCTCGTCCCCCTGCCGAACCACATGGGGCTCATGGCCCCATAGCTGGCCGTGGTTTCCCATGACATCTTTGGCGTGCCAGGTAGGGGGGCAGCGCTTGCGTAAACCCGAGAAGCGTATGTAGCGCGTCATCTTCGTCATTGTTCTCTTCATCGACGGCTCCATCGTCCATGGCGCCCAAGAAGAAGCTCAGTGTTGCAGCTCACCCGTCCACCTCAAAGGCCCCGCCGCCCACGACCGCCAATGCCGTGGGGGCTACGGGGACGCCTGGGGATGTGGACGCTGCAGGGGATGTGGCAGACGCAGGCGACGTCGTGACCACCTCCCCTGTTGCCGAAACAGGAGCGGGAGGCACCGGAGAAGGACAGCACCAACAGCATCCCAGCGGCCACGCTCTGCGAGGTGCGGGTGGAGAAATCATTCCGTCTACACCTCTTCGCCCGGCCGAAGGGCACATGCACAGCGGTGGCACTCGCTATGGGACGAATCGCAATCCTCCGGCCGCCCCCGCTGCGGGCGCGACCGTAGGGCATGCACACCCCCCGGAGCAAGCTGACCCAGCCAATGCGCCAAACAGAGCCGCTGGTCCACAAGCATCCCCGCCTCGTCACCATGCCATCTTGGCGACTAGCTCATGGCGACAAGATCACGGTGCGACAACTACCGGCACCATCAGGAGCGGGGCGATGTTGCGATCTCCATCGACAACCCTGCCAAGCACCGCTCCGGAGGCCATGGCGCGGGCCCAGCTGATGTTGAAATTCCTGCCAGCAGCCGATCAGATGGATGAGTGGAGATCCACCATTCAGAGCCTGATTGGTTTCGCCGAGGTGGGAGGATCACAGTGGGCTAGCCCACCACGGCCTCCCCAGGCGACGACAGCGACCCAAGCTGCTGGCCGTGCGGAAGGGGCCACCTCCATGGTGCAGTCTCCTCCACGGCAGCTAGCATAGGGTCCACGCGAGCAAGAACCCGACGACATTTTGATGGCTTCATCGGACCCTCGAGCGCATCAAGGCCAACGGCGGGTCCTAGAGGACATGCAAAGGGAAGCCACGCATGTCACCATCGAGCGACGCCGCGACACCCACCGCCAGTCCGACAGGTGCGATGGCCCCAACGTCGATGAGCCCGCACTCGCCGAAGGCAGGTACCTACCTCTCGAGGCTGGGTGCCCTGCTTTCACCCGTGAGTTGCGGCAACTTCGTTGGCCATCCACTCGCACATTCAAGCCAGAGATACCAGAGAAGTATGATGGGAGACTGAACCCGACAGAGTTCTTGAGCATCTACACCATTCCTGTTCAAGCTGCCGGGGGAAGAGATGAGCAGGTGTTCGCCAACTACTTGCCTTTGGCGCTCAAGCCAAATGTGAGGTCTTGGCTGCCGCACCTGCCGGAGAACTCCATTTCGACTTGGGCCGACCTATGCCATGAGTTCGTTGGCACCTTCATGGGCGGCCATCAAGAACCAGGGCGTCCCAGCGACTTGCAGCTCCTTCCGCAGAAAGAAGGAGAGACTCTGCGGAAGTCCATGCAGAGGTTTAGCCGAGTCCACAGAAATATTCCAGACATTCACCCGGCAGCTGTGATAGCTGCGTTCCAGTCCAATGTGCGCAATCATCGGATACGTTCCAAGATGAACATTCGATTGCCCAAGACGGTGAAGGAGCTTTACACTTTAGTGGATAAGTGTGCTCGAGTAGACGAGGGGAGGAGGCTCCCCGGAGAAGAGGATGGTGTCGACATCGACTCAGAGGACGATGACGAGGCCACCAGTTAGAAAAAGAAGAACAATAGAAGGCGCAAGGATAAAGCAGTGATGACCGTTGAAGGATCAGGCATGCCTAGTACCGGCAAGAAGGCCAAGACTGAGGTACCCGGCAAGGAAGTTGCCGCGTGCACTGACTGCTGGGAAGCCACGGTTTCCGAGAAGGCTGGGAAAGGTTATGGGCCGTACTGCAAGATCCATAGGACCAAGGGCCACGACCTCCAGGAGTGTCATTAGGTTGAGCAGCTCGTCAAGAAGCAGAGGGATGAATATGAGAAGCATGATAAGGAAAAAGGTCAGAATGGCGCTGGCGGGAAGGGCTGAGGCGGCAGAGCAAGCCGCCCCGGCAAGGCTCCTCAGAATCAAGGAAAACTCGCCAGAGGCCATGGAAAGGAGGATTGCAATGATGAGAGTGATGGAGGAGATGAAGAGGAAACCAGCGAGCAGGAATTCCAGAAAGCCACTGACGCCCTGTGCATTGACGGGGGTGCATCCCTGCACTCCTCTCACCGCCAACTTAAACAGTGGGCACGTGAAGTCAATGCCGTGGAGCCAGCGGCAGATTCTCGGAGGCCGCTCAAGTGGTCCCGCACGCCCATCATCTTCGACGAAGAGGACCACCCTGACCGCACCACTGCGGTAGGGTGCTTGCCGTTGTTGGTCTCACCAACAATCCGCAACCTCAAAGTCACAAAGATGTTGGTTGACGGCGGGGCTGGGATGAATCTGATTTCTCCAAAGGTCATCAGCAAACTTTAGATAGCAGAGGAAGAGCTTGAGGTCACTGGTACGTTTCAAGGAGTCAATCCCGGCAGGAGTCGTCCTAAGGGGAAGATCACATTGCCAGTGACATTTGGGGGAGTGTTGAATTACCGGACTAAGAAGATCGTGTTTGATGTGGTCGACCTCCCCCTGTCGTACAATGGAATCACTACAAAAAAAAGACACATCCGTGACATTTTGGGCCGAATGAATTTTTTTCTGTCATGCTTATGACACTTGTATGACGATAATTGTGACAAAACCCGGTATCATCATAGATGTGGTCGCCTCCTACTTCTATGACAAAAAATCATGCCAGAAAATGGGCTTTTCGTCCTGGGCGGGCCGGAGACGCACCTGCATGACATTCTTTGGGCCGTCCATGACGGAGAAAATCATGGTAGAAGCGACGGGGAGGAAAATATCGTGGCGTTCCCGGTTACGGTGGGTGGTCGAGGGCGAGCGATGCAGTGTGGTTTGCGCGTTTCTCTCGTACGCGCGTGTGGTGCGAGCCGTGTCGCTAACTGAACCCGAGCGATCTCCTACTGCTACGTACTGAAGCCGATCAATCCCTTCGCTCCTAACTAAACCCGACTGAGACTCCTTCACTGCTAACTAAACCCGATCGATCGCTGCTGCTGCATGCTTACTGAAGCCGATCGAACCCCCGTGCGAGACGTAGCTAGCCGGTTGGGTTGCCTCTGGATGAAAAGTGCCTGTTGCTGCCGTGCGCGCGCGATATGTAGAATGAGTCGAGACGTGGTGTGAGTCGAGCCGGTTGGGTTGGCTGTGGATGAACAGTTCCCGGTGGGGGTTGGATGAACAGGACCCCGACCGTGTGTAGGCGGTTGCCGCTGGATGAACATGACCCTATGGTATATAGTACGCGGTTGCCGCTGGATGAACAGGAGCCCAGGGAGGCCGCCACACACCCCAGCCGGTTGGGGGTGGATGAACAGGACCCCGTGGAGGCTGGTTGAACTGAAGCCGGTGGAGGCTGGATGAACAGTAGCCCATGGATGAACAGGGGCTGGTGGAGGTTGGAGACTGTGGATGAACAGTAGCAGGTGGAGTCTGGAGGAAGTCGACGATGGATGAACAGTAGCACGTGGAGTCCTGTTTTGCGGTACGCCACACCCCTCCCGATGAACAGGACCCCGTTTTGACCGTAGGCGCTCCAACACAAGTCCGTTTCCTCCGTTTTGCGGTACGCCACACCCCTCCCGATCAACAGGACCCCGTTTCGATCGTAGGAGCTCAAACAGAAGTTTGTTTCCATCATTTTCCGGTACGCTAGACCCTTCCCGATGAATAGGACCCAGTTTTGACCGTACGCGGTCGAACAGAAGGCCCGTTTCCTCCATTCTACGGTACGCCAGACCTCATTTCGGCTGTTCCATCCAAGCTAGTTGGCTCCCGATGAACAGGACGCATTCTGACCCAGTGGCTTCGCTCCCGATGAACAGGACGCGTTCCGACCCAGTCACTTGGCTCTCGGTGAAGACGACGTTGCTTCCTTCATTTCGACCCAGCCGGTTAGCTGCCGATGAACAGGACGACATCGCTGCCGTCCGTTGCCTCTCCTTGTACACGAGCCCTGGCCGGATGTATGCGCGAGTACGCGTTCAAGACCCCGCCCTTATGTACGTATGTAGCCATATTTAATTTCTTGCAGCGTGGCTGTACGTACGTGTACACGATATATATAGACGGGACTGCGTGACATGCTACGTCCGCGCCTGTACTACGACATGTGCATCTCCTTACTCGGACACTGTTCATCGCTGCAGAGAGATCGATCGACCAGTATGTACGTACACGTTCGCGACCATACAAACAACCCGATGTACGGTTCGACCCGATGGGTCCCAGCTGTCAGGGAGGATAAGGAGGCACTTCCTTCCATGCGAAGATATAGCTGGTGGGTCCCAGCTGTCAGGGGGAAGAATCATTTTTTTGCCCGTAATATGGATGCACTTCCTTGCGTACGAAGATGTAGCTGGTGGGTCCCAGCTATCAGGGGGGAACTTTTTTTCGAGGCCCTTCCGGTAGGTCCCGCTGTCAGGTGGAGGAATCATTATTTTGCGCGTAATAAGGAGGCACTTCCTTGCTGCGACCGTGGACCCAGTTGTTAGCCCCTTCATGTACAGTCCTCTTCTGATGGAAGGCGTTCCTTGACCACGTTGACCACGCCGCGCCGAGAGCACCAAGGCGGTGGACGACGGCGAGGCCTAAGATGGGAACGATCTGGAGTCATGGAACAAGGGGCACTGGAGTCCCTGGCGGAGGGGAGTACGAGGGACTGGTTCGGCTGCCGGGTGAGGCTGCCTTCGCCGGAGAATAATAGAAGGTGTGGGTGAGTATAGGTATGACCTGGCCACCGTTGGGAGTAGGGTGGGGCAGCGAGGCCTGCGCGGCAGCACAACCGGCCACGGGAGGCAGATGCGGGCGTGTAACACCCCCGGTGGTTAACCACAGTAATCCCATTTTGATAATGCCAAGTCAGCATGATTATCAGTGCATGATCATCATTAACATCATATTGCATTTCAACTCCTAACCTCAAATTCAAATTTAAATGAAAGTGGAAAATAAAAGTTGTCCAACATAGAAACTAAATTGTTCATTAAATAGCAAATAAATCAGAGACAATTCTAAAATTGAAACCAACATCATTGGAGTTGGGTAAGTGACTCAAACATCTTCAAACAGCGACTAAAAACAATATTTAATAACCATTTATTAAATCTAATTTAAGTATGAAATGATGTTTTGCCCAAACTAATTTTAGGTGTTAGGAAATAAAGCACTGGTATTTATGGACCAGGTCACATGTTTTACAAAATTCAATTTGAGCCCTAACTATTTACAAAACAGGGGATGGATAAATAAAAGGAGAAAAGAAAAGAAAAGAAAAAAGCCCCCCCCCCCCCGGACCAACTGGGCCGTGGCCCAGCTGGCCACCAGGCCACCAACCAGGCCCCCATTTCCCCCTGGCCGCCCACCCCATCCCCTTATCCCCTCACTCCCGTACCCTAGCCGCTACCACCCACCCACCCCTCTCGCTCATTCCCCCCCCCCCCCGATCCAGAATCCTGGATCGGGATCGACCCCCCCGCGACCCGGCGACCGCGCCGCCCCGCTCTCCATCGCCGCTGCGCCTCGACCGCCACCTCGCCAGTGCCCCCTTCCGCGGGCCCTCCTCGTCCCTCCTCGACCTCGACCCCGTGCCCGACGCCGCCGCCCCGTCCTCCTCTCCTCTCCCCTCCCGGACCTCGTCGCGCCTCCCCCTCTCCGTCGTCGACCTCGTCCCCTCCTCCCCCTCCGAGCTCGAGCACCGCTGCCACCCCCCCTACAGCTCGCGGTGAGCACCGCGCTCCCGCCCCCTCCCTCCCCCTCCCCTCGGTCACCGCCGCGCTCACCACAGCCCCGCACGCCCCCCGCACCTCGCCCCGCTCCGCCTCTACGCCTGGGCCGCGCCCGCGCTTGCCCCGGCCGTCGCCCGCGCCCACCACGGGCCGCACGGCGCTGACCGCGTCGCCGGCCCTCTGGCCGTGCCTCACCGCCCGCGCATGGCCACCCGCTCTTATGCTGCCTACGCGCGCCGCCTGCCGCTGCTGCCGACCACCGCGCCCGGCCGCCCCTCCCCCCCGCGCTCGCCTCCCGCCCGCGCGCGCCCCGCTCCACCACGCCGCCCCGTCTCCGCCTCACCCGCTGCCGTCACCCCCGTGCTCCCGTATGCGCACCGGACATGTCCGGTGCCCAAACGGGCACAACCCGGACATGTCCGGCCGTGCCAATGACAGATGGGGCCCAGCCCCAAAAGCGTTTAAAAAAAAAATGAATGAAAATAAAAATAAAAATAATTAAATTAATTAATTAATTAATTAATTAGTTAATTAATTAAGTTAATTAATCCTGATTAGGTTAATCTAATTAAGTAGTTAGTGTTAATTAAACAGTAATTTAATTAGTTAATCACTAATTAACCTAACAGCCTATGACAGGTGGGACCCACTGGTCCTGACGTCATGCTGACGTCATGCTGACGTCAGCAAGACACTGTTTCGGATAATGTTAATTTAAATAATTAATTAAATTCCAGAAATTAATAAAAACTTTAGAAAATCATATTAAATAATCCGTAACTCAGATCGAAAAACTTTGTGCATGAAAGTTGCTCAGAACGACGAGACGAATCTGAATACGCGGTCCGTTCGTCCGTCACGCGTCTCTAACTATCCGAACTTGCAACCGTTCCCCTCTTATCCTCTGTCCGATAATTCCAAAGACCCGGGAAATATCGTCAGATATTCTCCCGCTCCGTCTGTTACGTGTGATGCTGCGTTAGACTACCCCTAGCACCGTGTATCGTATTTGTCATGCTCATGTTTGCTATATATTTATACTGTTTCCTCCCCCTCTTCTCTCTCGATAGCCCCCGACCCCGACGTCGTCCCCGAGACCGACGCAGCTCCGGAGCCCGAAGACACCATAGACGACCTTGCCCTTGCCGCCGAGCAACCAGGCAAGCCCCCCCCTTTTGATCATCCCGATATCGCCCATTCTAATTTCCCATGCTTGCATTAGAATTGCTGCTGCTGCTGCTGCTTTACCTATTCTGATGCATAGCCTGTTCATTGTAACCTGCTGTTGATAATTACCTACATATCCTAAACTCTTTAGTCTAGGCTGGGTAGAGACCTATCAGTGACCCCACTTATCCCGACTGCCGCGCTGGATCGTCAGAAGACCCGATCAACGGGATTGAAGACCAGGCCCCGACACCGCACATCACCCCACCCCTTAGTTGTAACGACACTGCAGCGTTACTATCGAGTGTCGAGGGTGATACCTCGTCAGCACTCCTGATGTTAACTCTGTAGAGCAGCTATTTGGTCGTGGTCATCGAGGGTGATTCCTCCTTCTCCACTTCCGATACGACCCTGTCGTACAACACATCAAGTGTGAACTCATCGAGGGTGATTCCTCCTAAGTTCGACTTGATGGTTACATCGAGTGGGCATCCGTCGAGGGTGATACCTCGGATTTCCTTGATGTTATGGACACACGGTTACTGTGACTTTACTGCTGAACCTTGATAGAGACGGGTCGGCCCCGAAGGGGGACCCGAGGAAGTTACTTTTACTACAGGACTGAAGGGACAGGCGGTACCGCCCAGTAGAGGTGGACCTGAGTTCCCGACAGTCTTTTACGAGACGGGTTGACCTGGATGGTGCCCGAGTGATGAATACGAGGCGCGGCCGGGCATTCTTAGCCCTTGCAGCAAGTCCTCGAGACGGGGCGACGGGGTCACATCTTTCGTGAGTCTCTGCTCGTTTCCGCAAGCCCCTAGACCATTTACGATTTGGATATTTGATCCGAGCAGGCCTCTGGTCTGATAGCACTAACCATCACGTGGGCATAGTATGGGCGTTCTGCATCGTATGCATCAGCCGAAAACTCTGTCAGACGTCCAGTTCAGCACTGCGGCCGGGCTGGGCCGGCACCATCCTGAGGGGTGGAGCCTGGTTCGCCCGGCACGCAACGACCCGGAGGGCGAGGGGCGATGGCCAAGACCCCCTTGCGCTTAGGATGTAGACCGGCGGGGACCTCTCTGCTGAGTTGTAGGTAGGGTTGCGATGTGTCGTTTGGCCGAGGCCGGGCATGACCCTGGAAAGTGTGTCCGGCCGGAGTTAATCGAGCGTGTTGGGTAAGTTGGTGCACCCCTGCAGGGAAGAACATTTCTATCGATAGCCGGTCCTACGGTAAAGGACACTCGGAGTTGTATCCCGATCGATACAACTAGAACTGGACCCTTGAGACGTTAACAGGTTGATGACTGTATTGGCTCTGGGATCGCTTTCTCACAGGGAGTCGAGAAAGGATCTCAGGACGAGGTTTGATGACTTTATGGCTCTGGGATTGCTTTCTCGCAGGGAGTCGAGAAAGGATCTCTGGCTGAGGTTGATATTATTACTGCTACATTATATGGTATTGTTCTACTCTCTTCTACTGCTGCAAGACCGCTGAAGGTGCTAGTCTTCGATAGGACTAGGCCTTCTCTCTATTCTGGCATTTCTGCAGCCCAGTCCACATATACAGCCTCCCTTTGAAAATGTTGCATATGTAGTGTAGATCCTTGCTTGCTGAGTACTTCTGAGTACTCACGGTTGCTTTGTTTTCCTTTTTCTCCCCATATCAGTTTGACGTGACCAGAGGACGGAGCCCCCTGAGACAGATGCCCCGACGATCGCTACTACTACTACCCAGAGGATGGATACTACTACGAGTTGACTGACGACCAGGAGTAGGATCGGAGGGTCCCAGGCAGGAGGCCTGCGCCTTTCGATCGTAGTGTTTTATTTTGTCCCGCCTTTCTAAAGGCCTTTCTGTTTCTATTTCATATCTGTACTCAGATATCTGATGCTTCCGCTGACGCTTGTATGCCATCGAGCTATGTATTCGAGCCCTCGAGGCCCTGGCTTGTAATATAAAGCTTGTATGACTTTATTTATGTTTTAGAGTTGTGTTGTGATATCTTCCCGTGAGTCCTTAGGCTTGATCGTGTGCATTTGCGTGTATGATTAGTGCACGATCGGGCCGGGGGCGTCACAAGTTGGTATCAGAGCCGACTGCCTGTAGGAACCCCCCTTTCCAACTCCTTGGCCGAAGTTGAGTCTAGTAACCGAAAATTGTTTTACTAACCTGGCTGTGTGGCTTACGGGCCCACGTCGCCAATTGGGTGGTATTAGTATCTTTTATTCCTCATCTTTACTCTGGGACTCTGACCTCTCTTCCTTTCGGGTTAACTAAAGTTTACTAACTCCAACATTAGGCTCTCGTGATCACATCCACCCGGAGTTCTGAAAATATCCCCCCTTGCTTCAAGATTGTGGGCCAGGTTCTGCTTACATGATCCTCTTATCGAGGGCACCCTGTGTTGTCACTTGCGGATTCCTCGCTCCGTCAGTTTTCTCCGACGTTGATGCAGCCTTTGCTATGTCTCGTTGTGTGCTTCCTTACCGCGTGCCTGCGCGCCGCCTAGTTGTCTAGCCTTCTCTTTTCAGCTGTCGTAATGCCGGTTTGTAACCGAGGCTACGTGTGAATTTAAATGTCTGGTGTGATTAAGATGTAGTATCTATCGCACTTCCTTCTGTCGTGCGTGTTACTTCATGAATAATTCCATACACCTGCAGTTTTACTTGCTAAACTGCCCCTGTTGATTTGGCAGGATGGCTGACGATCCTCCACCTCCACCTTATATTGCCGCAATGATGCAGCAGTTTGAACTCAACCGTCAGTTTATGACCAGAGTATTGGCTCAGTTCCCAACTCAGAATGCTCAACAACAGTCTGCTCCAATAACGCTGCCAGAATTTGTGCGCCTCAATCCGTCCACTTTTCGCAGCTCGACTGATCCAATGGATGCTGATGATTGGCTCCGTGACATTGCCTTTCAGTTGAAGTCGGCCAATGTTACCCCTGACAGTTACGTCACCTATGCGACGTATCACCTGAGGGGATCAGCTGCTCAATGGTGGGAAAGCCACAAGGGTATGTTGCCTGCAGAGACCGTAATCACTTGGCAGGAATTTCAGTCAGCTTTTCGTGCACGGTACATTCGTCAAGGTCTGATAGATCAGAAGAAGCAGCAGTTTCGCAAACTCACACAGGGCACAATGACTGTGGATGAATATCAGAGGAAATTTCTCGAGTTATCCCGCTATGCTGAGGATGACGTTGACACTGACGCCCGCAAGCAGGAGAAATTCCGTGAAGGACTCCGTACTGACATAAAACTCGCACTTGCAGTCCTTGATTGCACAGACTTCGCAGCGCTTGTCAGCAAATCTTTCCGAATTGAAACAGCTCTGACTGAGTACCAGGAGTCACTCAAGCGCACTCGTGAAGCAGGCTCACCCTCGGGTCAGCCTGTTCAGAAACGTCGAGTGTGGATCCCGCACAATGTTCATCACCGACCTGCTCCAACACCAAGGCCGTCTTATGTTGCACCTCGTCTGCCTCCGCCGCCGAGACAACTAACGATTCAGGCTCGACACTCCAATACCATGGCTTCTCCTCAGGATGCACCACGTCTCTCGGATGGTCGTACGAAGGGCCATCGAACCCATCATTGCAGAAATCGTAAGGCCAGGATGTCTGCTATGGACCGAGGCCAGGTCTCTCACGTCCAAAATAGAAGAAGCTCGGGAGTCCCCAAAAATTGTGATGGGAACCCTTCACGTCAATTCAGTGCCAGCTTCTGTTCTTTTTGATTCTGGAGCATCGCATGCTTTTGTGTCCCAACAATTTGCTCAGTTGCATGGGTTACATATGGAAAATCTGCCCACTCCTTTAGCGATTCAATCTCCGGGATCCAAGTGGCAAACCACGATGTTATGCCCCCACAACCACATCGAGATTGGAGGTCTGCTTTTTCCGGCTTCTCTCATTGTACTCGGGCCTTCCAACATAGACATCATTCTTGGTATGGATTGGTTGATTGCCCATAAAGCTTTGATTGACTGTGCTACTAAGACAGTCCAACTCACACACCCTTCCGGTCAGACTGTCAGATACTCCGCTCGTACAGTGCAGGACGCCGAAGCTCAGATATATGTCCTAAATGCACTGAACGCTTCACCTCTTGAAGGCATCGAGAACGTTCCAGTTGTTCGTGAATTTCAAGATGTCTTTCCAGAAGAACTTCCAGGAATACCGCCTGCTAGAGCTGTTGAGTTCGTCATCGACTTGAAGCCTGGCACAACTCCTATTGCGAAGCGTCCTTATAAGATGCCTCCGCATCATCTTCTTGAGCTTAAGGAAGAAATCGACACGTCACTTAAGAAAGGTTTCATCCGCCCCAGTTCCTCTGCTTGGGGAGCACCTTCACTCTTCGTTAAGAAGAAGGATGGAACTAACCGATTGGTTCAGGATTATCGACCAATCAACCAAGCAACAATTCAGAACAAGTATCCGCTTCCTCGGATCAATGATTTGTATGATCAACTTACTGGATCATCGGTATTCTCTAAACTTGATTTGAGGTTGGGTTACCATCAGATCCGTGTTCGTGAAGAGGATATTCCCAAGACAGCATTCGTTACTCGCTATGGTTCTTATGAGTACACAGTCATGTCATTTGGCTTAACAAATGCTCCGGCCACATTCTCCCGATTGATGAATTATATCTTCATGGATTATCTCGACAAGTTCGTCGTGGTATATCTAGATGATATTCTGGTCTATTCAAAGAATAAAGAAGAACATGCTGAACACCTCCGACTTGTACTGGAAAGGCTCCGAGAACACCAGTTGTATGCCAAATACTCCAAATGTGAATTCTGGTTGTCTGAAGTGACATACCTCGGCCATGTGATTTCCAAAGATGGCATCGCCGTTAACCCAGAACGAGTTCAGGCTATTCTTGACTGGACCCCTCCGAAGAACGTCAAGCAAGTGAGAAGTTTTCTCGGCCTCGCAAGCTATTGCCGTCGGTTTGTTGAGAATTTTTCTAAGATTGCTAAGCCGTTGACTGATCTGCTTCACAAGGGCGTTAAGTTTGAATGGACAGAAAAATGTCAGGAAAGTTTTCAAACACTCAAAGACAAGCTAACGTCTGCCCCAGTACTGTCTCCTCCAGATTCCCGCAAAGATTTCGTGATTTATTGTGACGCATCCCGTGAAGGATTAGGCTGTGTCCTAATGCAAGAGCGTAAAGTGATTGCCTATGGCTCTCGCCAGTTGCGCCCACATGAAGAGAATTATCCGGTACATGATCTAGAACTAGCTGCTGTGATCTATGCATTGCAGTTGTGGCGACATTACCTTCTCGGTAATCGTTGCGAGATATACACGGATCATAAAAGTTTGAAGTACTTGTTCACTCAGCCATCTCTGAATCTCCGTCAGCAAAGATGGATGGAGACCATTGCGGACTATGACTTGGGTATTTCTTATACCCCTGGCAAGGCTAATGTGATGGCTGATGCATTGAGCCGCAAATCCTATTGCTGCGAACTTGAGGTTCAGCTACAGCAACCCCTTCTGTATGAAGAGCTTCGAAAGCTAAATCTCGAGATAGTTCCCCAAGGATACCTAAAAACCTTGGTTGTTGAACCAGACCTTGAGAAAGCTGTTAAGAATGCGCAAGCTAAAGATGCTGAAATTGATCGGATGAAGAAAGACCTTCACCTTGTAAAGTACAGGGATTTCTCGCTGTCTGAAGATGGAACCTTGTATTTCAGAGACCGCATTGTCGTACCTCGCTTCGAGCTTATGACTGACAAAGTCATGAAGGAGGCACATGATACCCCGCTGTCTATTCATCCGGGTAGCACCAAGATGTATCGTGATCTCCGTCAAAGGTACTGGTGGTCTAGAATGAAGCAAGACATTGCTCGTTATGTTGCTGAATGTGATGTGTGTCGTCGCGTTAAAGCAGAACATCAGAAGCCTGCTGGAATTCTGCAACCGCTCCCTATTCCTCTATGGAAATGGGACAAAGTGCAAATGGATTTCATTACAGGACTTCCCAGGTCACAGAAGGGTCACGATGCTATTCTTGTCGTTGTCGACCAACTCTCCAAAGTTGCACACTTTCTGCCTGTCAAGGAGACGATCACTGCTAGTCAGTTAGCAGAGTTATATATCTCCAGAATTGTTTCACTCCACGGTATTCCGAAAGAGATCAGTTCAGACCGTGGCAGCATATTCACTGGTCATTTCTGGGAAAGTTTCCAAAAGGCTATGGGAACTCATATTACCTGGAGTTCAGCTTATCATCCTCAATCCCAAGGCCAAGTTGAATGAGTTAATCAAGTGCTTGAAGACATGTTGCGAGCTTGTGTTATATCGTTTGGCAAGAAGTGGGAAGAATCTCTTCCATATGCCGAGTTCTCTTATAACAACAGCTATCAAGCCAGTCTGAAAATGGCCCCCTTTGAAGTTCTCTATGGACGTAAGTGTCGAACCCCTCTGAATTGGTCAGAAACTGGGGAACGACCGCTCGTGGGTCCAGATATTATTCAACAAGCCGAAGAACAAGTTCGTATTGTCCGGGAAAATCTCAAGGCGGCTCAGGACCGCCAGAAGAGCAACTATGATCGCAAACGATGGGGTTTGACTTATCAACCTGGTGATCAGGCTTATCTTCGTGTCACCCCTATGAAGGGCACTCACCGTTTTGGAATCAAGGGCAAGTTAGCTCCACGCTACATTGGTCCTTTCCGCATTATTGCAAGACGTGGTCAAGTGGCGTATAAATTGGATTTGCCGCCGCAATTCTCTCATATCCACGACGTCTTCCATGTGTCGCAACTTCGTAAATGCTTCAAGGAATCTCCACACCAGGCTGTGGATCACGAGATGCTCGAATTGCATGATGATCTTTCATATAAGGAACATCCGATCCGCATTCTCGATGAAGCTGAACGTCGAACCCGTCAGAAGGTTACCAAGTTCCTCAAAGTGCATTGGTCAAATCATACTGAAGATGAAGCCACTTGGGAACGCGAGGATCATCTTCGCAAGGAATACCCCGAACTTTTTCCTTCTACTTCTTAATTCTCGGGACGAGAATTCTTGTTAGTAGAGGAGATTTGTAACACCCCCGGTGGTTAACCACAGTAATCCCATTTTGATAATGCCAAGTCAGCATGATTATCAGTGCATGATCATCATTAACATCATATTGCATTTCAACTCCTAACCTCAAATTCAAATTTAAATGAAAGTGGAAAATAAAAGTTGTCCAACATAGAAACTAAATTGTTCATTAAATAGCAAATAAATCAGAGACAATTCTAAAATTGAAACCAACATCATTGGAGTTGGGTAAGTGACTCAAACATCTTCAAACAGCGACTAAAAACAATATTTAATAACCATTTATTAAATCTAATTTAAGTATGAAATGATGTTTTGCCCAAACTAATTTTAGGTGTTAGGAAATAAAGCACTGGTATTTATGGACCAGGTCACATGTTTTACAAAATTCAATTTGAGCCCTAACTATTTACAAAACAGGGGTATGGATAAATAAAAAGAGAAAAGAAAAGAAAAAGGAAAAGCCCCCCCCCGGCCCAACTGGGCCAAGGCCCAGCCGGCCGGCCCACTCCCTCCCTATATGGCCTCCCCCTGGAGGCCAGCAAACCCTAGCCCACCCCGCACTCTTCCCTCGCTCCTCTGCTTCCCCCGACCCGATCCAGATCGAGGGGCGGCGACCCCGGCGACCGCGCCGCCCCGCTCCCCGTCGCCGTTCGACGCCACCAAGCCGGCGCCCCTTCGCCACCTCGTCGGACCGCCAGCCGCCGACGCCTCGCCTCCTCCCCGGAGCCTGCGCTCGCCGCCTCCCTCGTCGCCGTCGCTGCCCTCCCTCGCTGGACCGCCGAACCCCGCCGCCTCCTCGTCCTCCCCCTCAACGGCTACCCCGAGCCTCGCCGGCCCCCGAACCCCGGCAACGAATGTGAGCCCCGCCGCCGCCTCCCTCTCTCTCCCCGTCCCCGTCGCCCGTCCCGGTCGCCGCACTCCGGCTGCGCCCTGGCTCGCCCGCCCACGCCGATGGCCGCGCTCGCTGCGCCACTTCGTGCCCCCCCGCGTCCCTCTGTGCTCGCCTCGCTCGCCGCACGCCTCGCCCGCGCAGCCTCGCTGCTGCCGCTGTCTTGCGCCACCGCCCGCGCTGCTACTGCTGCTCCGCGAGCTGCTCGCCGCCCGCGCACGCCGCTGCTCGCCAGCTGCCGCCGAGCCCAGCTTGCCGCCTGCGCCCGCGCGCCACTCGGCGTCGCCTCGCCACTCCCCGCGCCGGCGCGCGCCCGTAGCCGCGTCGCCGCGCGGGTGCGTGTTGACCCGCTCCATTGGCCGGACCTGTCCGGCCCCGAATGGGCCTGGCCGCGGACGTGTCCGCCCCGGGCCACTGCCATGTGGGGCCTGCCCTGGAATAAAAAAAAAATGTATATATATATATATATAAATAAAAATAAATAATCTAATTAAAATTAATAGTTAACTAATTAGTTAATTAACACTGTTTAGATTAGTCTAATTTAATTAATTAGTTTAATTAAATGTTAATTAAATAGTTAATCACTAATTAATCTTAACAGACCGCTGATGTCATGCTGACGTCATGCTGACGTCAGCATAACACTGTTTCGGATAATGTTAGATTTAAATAATTAAATAAATTCAGAAAATTAATAAAAGCTTTAGAAAATCATATAAAATAATCCGTAACTCAGATCGAAAAACTTTGTACATGAAAGTTGCTCAGAACGACGAGACGAATCTGAATACGCGGTCCGTTCGTCCGTCACGCGTCCCTAACTATCCGAACTTGCAACCGTTCCCCTTTTATCCTCTGTCCGATAATTTCAAAGACCCGGGAAATATCGTCAGATATTCTCCCGCTCCGTCTGTTACGTGTGATGCTGCGTTAGACTACCCCTAGCACCGTGTATCGTATTTGTCATGCTCATGTTTGCTCTATATTTATACTGTTTCCTCCCCCTCTTCTCTCTCGATAGCCCCCGACCCCGACGTCGTCCCCGAGACCGACGCAGCTCCGGATCCCGAAGACACCATAGACGACCTTGCCCTTGCCGCCGAGCAACCAGGCAAGCCCCTCCCTTGAGCATACCGATATCGCCCATTCTAAATTTCTCATGCTTGCATTAGAATTACTGCTGCTGCTGCTTTACCTATTCTGATGCATAGCCTGTTCATTGTAACCTACTGTTGATAATTACCTACATATCCTAAACTGTTTAGTCTAGGCTGGGTAGAGACCTATCAAGTGACCCCACTTATCCCGACTGCCGCGCTGGATCGTCAGAAGACCCGATCAATGGGATTGAAGACCAGGACCCGACACCGCACATCACCCCCCTTAGTTGTAACGACACTGCAGCGTTACTATCGAGTGCCGAGGGTGAAACCTCTTGTAGCACTTCTGATGTTAACTCTGTAGAGTAGCTATTCGGTCGTGGTCATCGAGGGTGATTCCTCCTTCACCGCTTCCGATAACGACGCTGTCCTACAACACCTCAAGTGTGGACCCAGTGAGGGTGATTCCTCCTAGTTCACCTTGACGGATACATCGAGTGGGAATTCAATGAGGGTGA
Source organism: Thinopyrum elongatum (assembly GCA_011799875.1). Classification (NCBI taxonomy): domain Eukaryota; kingdom Viridiplantae; phylum Streptophyta; class Magnoliopsida; order Poales; family Poaceae; genus Thinopyrum; species Thinopyrum elongatum. The sequence continues at coordinate 474,056,496 of CM022299.1, read as the reverse complement.
TACCTCGGATTCCCTGATGTTATGGACACACGGATACTTGGACCTTACAATGTTACTTGGAAAGGCGGGTCGACCCTGAGGGGTACCCGCGTGTGATGTGAAGGCGGGTTGCTAGTGTGGTGCCCGAGTGGTGAATACGAGGCGTGGCCGGGCATTCTTAACCCTTGCCGCAAGTCCTCGAGACGGGGCGACGGGGTCACATCTTTCGTGAGTCTCTGCTCGTTACCGCAAGCCCTAGTCCTAACGATTTGGATATTTGATCCGAGCAGGCCTCTGGCCTGATAGCACTAACCATCACGTGGGCATAGTATGGGCGTTCTGCATCGTATGCATCAGCCGAAAGCTCTGTCAGACGTCCAGTTCAGCACTGCGGCACGGTCGGATCGTGTCGGCCACCCGAGGCGATGCTGGTATCCACCCTGTGCGCAACGACCCGGAGGGTGAGGGGCGATGGCCAAGACCCCCTAGCGCTTAGGACGTAGACCGGCGGGGACCTCTCTGCTGAGCCGTAGGTAGGGTTGCGATGTGTCGTTTGGCCGAGGCCGGGCATGACCCAGGAAAGTGTGTCCGGCCGAAGTTAATCGAGCGTGTTGGGTAAGTTGGTGCACCCCTGCAGGGAAGAACACTTCTATCGATAGCCGGTCCTACGGTAAAGGACACTCGGAGTTGTATCCTGATTGATACAATTTAGAACTGGATACCTGTGATGAGACCTGTATATATGGCTCTGGGATTGCTTCTCGCAGGGAGTCGAGAAGGGATCTCAGGACGAGGTTTGATGACTTTATGGCTCTGGGATTGCTTTCTCGCAGGGAGTCGAGAAAGGATCTCTGGGTGAGGTTGATATTATTACTACTACATTATATGGCATTGTTCTACTCTCTTCTACTGCTGCAAGACCGCTGAAGATGCTAGTCTTCGATAGGACTAGGCCTTCTCTCTATTCTGGCATTTCTGCAGCCCAGTCCACATATACAGCCTCCCCTTGATAATGTTGCATATGTAGTGTAGATCCTTGCTTGCTGAGTACTTCAGAGTACTCACGGTTGCTTTGTTTTCCTTTATCTCCCCATATCAGTTGACGTGACCAGAGGACGGAGCCCCCTGAGACAGATGCCCCGACGATCGTTACTACTACTACCCAGAGGATGGATACTACTACGAGTTGACTGACGACCAGGAGTAGGATCGGAGGGTCCCAGGCAGGAGGCCTTCGCCTTTCGATCGTAGTGTTTTATTTTGCCCCGCCTTTCTAAAGGCCTTTCTGTACTTTCTTTTATATCTGTACTCAGATATCTGATGCTTCCGCTGACGCTTGTTCGCAAGCTTATGTATTCGAGCCCTCGAGGCCCCTGGCTTGTAATATAAAGCTTGTATGACTTTATTTATGTTTTAGAGTTGTGTTGTGATATCTTCCCGTGAGTCCTTAGGCTTGATCGTGTGCATTTGCGTGTATGAATAGTGCACGATCGGGCTGGGGGCGTCACAGGGCGCTCCAGCCGGCGATGGTTTTGGTGGCTGGAGCAAGAGCAACTAGATCAGAGATTGAAGAAGCAGGATCGCCGTTGGATGTCAATCCAACGACTACAGATGTCAGAATAATTTGTTGACTTTTTGTTTTAGACCATTAAATCGTTTTGTTCACTAAATGGACAACACCTTGCGTAGGCTTCGTCTAGTGGGCTAACAAAGTCAGCTTTGAAAGCTGTGGCGGAATGTAGCCCATTTATTTAGGTTTTACAGCCCATTTCATTTTGTTTGCCAATACATCTATTTCCTGGGCTTTGACTCAAAAAATAATCTATTTCCTAGGCTGGGTAAAAATAATAATAGCCGATTTACTATTTATGATAATTGTTTCTAAAAATATATTATTTATGATAATTTACAGCGCATTTGATTATTTATTCAAATACACCTATTTACTGAGCTGGGTCAAAAATAATATTGCGTACATGCAGCGCATTTATCATTTCTGATAATTTACAAGCCATTTGATTTTAGTAGAAATGGACCCATTTTCTGGGATGGGTGAAAAAACAATGATGGTCTGGACTGAGCATTTCGTAAAAAAATAATATTGAGATACGAATATTATTAAAAAATTAAGTTGGGCTTGGTAATCTTATTATATAAAAAATGAACTAGGATGTGCATTTTATTAAAAGAAACATAGGCTAGGCTGCGCTTATGTTAGGATATTGTGTACAACTGTCGGCCCAGTTGCATTGCTGATGTTCAAAAAAAGGCCTGTGTAGTATAGTACAACTTTACATGGCTACTCAGCCCACATTCATCGACGCCGGAAAGGCCCAAACAAGGCTTCTATACAACTTTTTTGAAGTCACTGAGCTCAATTAATAACTTAAGAAAAAAGTTAGAGTACAGTGGAACCTAATTAAAAGCTGTCACGAGCGAAGAAATAATTCAACGGGTCCCACTTGTGAGTGTGTGTGCGTGTGTGAGAGAGAGAGAGACCCATCGGTCGATGCTCGTAAATACATCTATCAGCCATATGCATTGCTGATGCTCAGTAAAAACTTATATAGTTGACACAATCATATAGAACATCATAGCACACTGAACTTGCCTACAAAAATTTGACGCAGGCGGCACAATCAGGGTGGAAGCAGTGGATCGCTATGGGTAGGGCTATGTTGAAACCAACGAACTTGTACATAACGGTTCATCGTCTTTATCAATGACGGGGAAATATCTTGAATACTGTGCAAAGAAAACAAACAAACAACACAATAAGTTCTGCTAGCACATTAAGTTGACGTACAACCCTTTCTAAAAAAAGTTCAGGTACAAAAATAGAACAGGCCACAATCAAATGTACTGGCACATCAGTGCTTCACACCGATAGCTTGGATTTAACTAGTATCTGAGAAGATTCAGTTGGTACCACAAATTAGAGCACATCCACGCAGCCAGTCCTGCCTCTTATCCCAAAGAAGCAGTGGCCTCCGCCGCGTGATGGAGTAGGCCCTGTGCCATCCATTGTTCCGAGCAACACGGGGAAAGTCTAACATTGACTCCTATAATGGACGTCGTCGATGGATGATACGTCTCCAACGTATCTATAATTTATGAAGTATTCATGTTGTTATATTATCATTGTTGGATGTTTTACAATCATTTTATAACAACTTTATATCATTTTTTGGGACTAACCTATTGACCCAGTGCCCCAGTGCCAGTTGTTATTTTTTGCTTGTTTTTTACATCGCAGGAAATCAATATCAAACGGAGTCCAAACACCGATAAACTTTTTGTGGATTTTTTATGGACGAGAAGACATCCAATGGGCCAGAGCAGCACCTGGGGGGTGCCCCGAGGGGGGCACAACCCACCAGGGCGTGCCTGGGGGCCCAGGCGTGCCTGGGGGTGCAGGCGCGCCCAGGTGGCTTGTGCCCACCTCGGTGGCCTCCCGTACCCCTTCTTCGCCCTATAAATTGCCAAATATTCCAAAACCCTCGGGGGTAGCCCTAGATCAGAAGTTCCGCCGCCGCAAGGCCTCTGTATCCACGAGATCCAATCTAGACCCTGTTCCGGCACCCTGCCAGAGGGGGAGATCATCACCGGTGGCCATCTTCATCATCCCGGCAGCCACCACGATGAGGAGGGAGTAGTCCACCCTCGGGGCTGAGGGTTTGTACCAGTAGCTATGTGTTTAATCTCTCTCTCTCTCTCTCGTGTTCTTGAGATGTCACGATCTTGATGTATCGCGGGCTTTGTTAATATAGTTGGATCATATGGTGTTTTCCCCTCTCTATCTTGTTGTGATGAATTGAGTTTTCCCTTTGAGATTTTGTTTTATCGGATTGAATACTTTTATGGATTTGAGAGCACTTGATATATGTCTTGCAAATGAATACTCGTGGTGACAATGGGGTATCATATTGATTCACTTGATGTATGTTTTGGCACTCTACTCGCGGATTCCCGAGGTGACATTGGGGAAATCTATGCATAGGGGTTGATGCACGTTCTTGTCTTTGTTTCTCCGGTAGAAATCTTGGGGCACTCTTTGAGGTTCTTTGTGTTGGATTGAGTATTATGAATCTGAAATTATTTGGTGTTATTTTAGTACGAACTCTTGGATAGATCGATCGGAAAGAATAGCTTCGAGGTGGTTTCGTACCCTACAAACGATTTCTTCTTATGTTCTCCGCTAGATAGGAACTTTGCAGTGTTTCTTCATCGTACTTTGAGGGTTGGTTATATGATCCAATTATATTAGCATTGTTGAGAGATTGCACTAGCGAAAGTACGGACCTTAGGTCTCATTTTCAAGCATTGCAATACCGTTTGTGCTCCGTTTTATCAATTGCTACCTTGCTGTTTTTTATTGTTACTATTACAAAAATCAATATCTACTATCATTACTACACTTTTATCACCATCTCTTCACCGAACTAGTGCACCTATACAATTTACCATTGTATTTGGTGTGTTGGTGACACAAGAGACTTTTTATTATTTGGTTGCAGGGTTGTTTAAGAGAGACCATCTTCATCCTATGCCTCCCACGGATTGATAAACCTTAGGTCATCCACTTGAGGGAAATTTGCTACTGTCCTAAAAAACTCTGCGCTTGGAGGGCCAACACGAGTCTACAAGAACAAGTTGTGTAGTAGACATTAAGCGCTTTTCTGGCGCCGTTGCCGGGGAGGTGAGTGCTTGAAGGTATATCTTTAGATCTTGCAATCGAATCTTTTAGTTTCTTGTTTTATCACTAGTTTGGTTTATAAAAGAAAACTACAAAAAAATGGAATTGAGGTTGCATCATATTGTTCATCTTTATAATGTCTTTCATGAAAATGATGGAAAGGAAAATTGTGCTCAATTGATAGAAGAAGAATTCAATAAAATGTTTGGCATAGAATCTTTGAATGATGAGCATGATTGCAATGTTGTTGGTATGAATTCTTTGAATATTCATGATGCTAATGATATGCAAAGCCATAAGCTTGGGGATGCTATATTTGATGAAGATGATATTTTTAGTCCCCCAAGATTTGATGTGCAAATTTGTTATAATGATTGCATGCCTCCTATTTATGATGATTATATTGATGAAAGTGGATTTGGAGAGGTCATGACTTTATTTAGTGATGAATCCACTATTTTGGAAGAGGTTTCAAATGACTATGAGAACAAAGTTCCTATCTATGATGATTATGGTGATGACATGTATGCTATAAAGAATAATGATAACCATGAAACTTGTCATCATGATTTTAATTTTCAATCACATGATAGTTATTTTGTTGATTTGCTCCCACTACTATTCATGAGAATAAATTTGCTTATGTGGAGAGTAATAAATTTTTTATGCATGTGGATCATGAAAAGAATGCTTTATGTGATAGCTATATTATTGAATTCATTCATGATGCTACTGAAAATTATTATGAGAGGGGAACGTATGCTCTTACATATTGCAATAATATCAAGTTTCCTCTCTATGTGTTGAAAATCTTGAAGTTTTGCTTGTTCTGCCTTCCTATGCTAGTTAATTCTTGTTCCCATAAGTTGTTTGCTCACAAAATCCCTATGCATAGGAAGTGGGTTAGACTTAAATGTGCTAGTCATATGCTTCATGATGCTCTCTTTATGTTTTCAATTCTTATCTTTTATGCGAGCATCATTGAAATCATCATGCCTAGCTAAAAGGCATTAAAGAAAAGCGCTTGTTGGGAGACAACCCAACACTTTTACCTACTGTTTTTGTGTGTTCACATGATTAAGATACTGTAGTAATCATGTTTTATTGCTTTTGTTTCAATAAAGTACCAAGTAAGCCTTTGGGATAGTGTGGATGATAGTTGACTTGATTCTGTGCAAAAACATAAACTTTTGCGCCAAGTAACAGAATTGTTTAAATTCACTAGAGCGTATAAAAACTCTTAATATTTTATATTTGATGGGTATACAAATTTTATACCTTTTACAAATTTTTCAGATATTATGGAGTTATATAAGTATGACCTTAATTCAGATCTTTATGTACTGTTCTGTTTCTAACAGATTCTGTTTTCAATGCATAGTTTGCTTGTTTTATGGTTTCTATGGCTTATATTGCTTAATATAAATTGTGGAAATTGTAGAGTATAGTAGGAATTGTGTGAGAAAATTTATGAATCTTGTGTTTGACAGTACCAAAGTGAATGATTTGTCTTTATCATACTAACCCATCTCACGAAGCTCCGTTAAGTTTTGTGTGATTGAAGTTTTCAAGTTTTGGGTGAGATATCGATATCAGGAGAATAAGGAGTGACAAGACCCTAAGCTTGGGGATGCCCGAGGCACCCCCAAGGTAGTATTCAAGGAAGATCCAAGCAACTAAGCATGGGGATGCCCCCGGAAGGCATCCCCTCTTTCGTCTCCGACATTATCGGTAACCTCACTTGGAGCTATATTTTCATTCGTCATATGATATGAGTTTTTCTTGGAGAGTCATTTTATTTTATTAGGATTTTCTTTATGTTATTTAGAATAATGTTTTGCATCTTTTATTTCAATAAAAGTGGCAAGGATAGCCATCACCATGCTTATTTTGCAAATATATGAGTTGCTGTTTCAAAACAGAAAGTTTATCTCTGTTGAAATAATTATCCAGAAAAGTAAGAATGTGATAAATGTTGAAATTTTTTAATAGTAAGATATAATAAATTTTCTATAGTGTGGTAATTTTTTAGAATTTTTGGAGTTAGGAAAGTATGAGTAAAATTGCACTATTTACAGACTGTTCTGTTTAGGCAGATTGCTGTTATGTTCGCATTGTTTGCAAATGTTTGCTTGTTTAATGATTCTATTTGAGGATAGGAATATTAAATATGCAAAGGCATTTAGTATGCAATGTTGAATAATAATTTTAGTGATTTTCTACAGTAGATAATGATAAGGTTTTTCATTGATTTATACTAACTTATCTCACGAGTTCTTGTTGAGTTTTGTGTGGATGAAGTTTTTAAGATTTAGGAAACCGTGATATAAAAGGAATTAAGGAGACACAAAACCTCAAGCTTGGGGATGCCCAAGGCATCCCAAGTTAATAATCCAAGAAGTCTCAAGCATCCAATCTTGGGGATGCCCCGGTAGGCATCCCACCTTTCTTCATGAACAATTATCGGTTAGTATCGGTTGATCCTAAGTTTTTGCTTTTTCACATGATGTGTGCTATTGTTGGAATGTCATTTTTTTTGTTTTTCTTGCTGTTTTAATAAAATACTTGGATTTGAAAGTTTTTAAATAAGAGAGAGTCCTCAATAGCTACATATTTACATAACTACTCGCTTGATCTTCACTTGTATCTTTTTTGGAGTAGTTTGTCATTTACTCTTGTGCTTCACTTATATCCTATGAGTAAATTGTTGAATGAATTGAATATCATGAAGTTGAAATTATATGTTCATATCATGCCTAGTGGTAGCTTCACATTGGGTTTAGAAAGTGAAATCTTTTGAAGCTTGACAATCACAATATTGGTCATACAAGCAATTCCTGAATGATTACTATAAGGAAGAGAACTTTCACATGCAAATACACTATCTTGGAAATATTTTGTGATTGTGAGCCCCCATCAAAATATTATATGCTAAAATTGTTTACGTTGGACAAGGAAGACAACGTAATGGTTTATGTTTGTTCATATTCACATAGAAGTTATATTGTCATAGATCCTTCAACATGTGGTGCTTGCCCCCCATCCTTGCTAGCCAAAAATTCCGCACCAAGTAGAGATACTACTTGTGCATCCAAAAACCCTTAAACCCAAATCTTATCTTCAAGAGTCCACCATACCTACCTAAGGATTGAGCAAGATCCTTCAAGTATGTTGTCATCGGTGCAATAAGGCAATAAAAATTGCTTGTAAAAGTGTTAGATCATTTAGTGTAAGAGAAAATTGAGCGTTGTACGAACTTGTGATGGCAAAGAATAAAAGCGACAGACTGCATAATAAAGGTTGCTATCATAAGGGGCAATATAACGTGATGTTCTTTTGCACTAACGGGTTGAGCATACGAACAAAAAAGCGCATGGCAACCTCTGCTTCCCTCTGCGAAGGGCCTACCTTTTACTTTTATGTATTTACTTTCATGCAAGAGTCAAAGTTTTTCTCTCTATTACTTTTTATTTTTTCTCTTTTGGCAAGCATCATGTGGTGAGGAAAGATCTAGGCACATATATCTAGTTGGATATGGGTAGCATGAGTTATTATTGTTGACATCACCCTTGAGGTGAATACGTTGGGAGGCGAAATTATAAGCTCCTATCTTTCTATGTGTCCGGTTGAAACGTTTTGCTCATGTGTATGTGGTGAGTGTTAGCAATCATAGAAGACTATATGATGGTTGAGTATGTGGGGCTCTTACTTAGACTTTGTTGAATAAGTTGAATTGCAATTGCTTGGTGACTGATAACATAGGTTGTTGAGTTTCAAGAGAATTCATTGTTTGAACCTTAACATGTGAATTGGTTGCTACTTTAACATGAGAAGTTTTATAAGAAAGAATTATTGATATGATGCTAGGATAAGTGATTGAAATTATCATTGATCAAACTTATGCACTTTGCTAGCATTCACACTTCATAAATTATTTCTTTTATCATTTACCTACTCGAGGACGAGTAGGAATTAAGCTTGGGGATGCTGATACGTCTCCAACGTATCTATAATTTATGAAGTATTCATGCCGTTATATTCTCATTCTTGGATGTTTTACAATCATTTTATAGCAACTTTATATCATTTTTTGGGAATAACCTATTGACCCAGTGCCCCAGTGCCAGTTGCTGTATTTTGCTTGTTTTTTACATCGCAGGAAATCAATATCCAATGGAGTCCAAACACCGCGAAACTTTGTGTGGATTTTTTATGGACCAGAAGACTTCCAATGGGCCAGAGTAGCACCTGGGGGGTGCCCCGAGGGGGGCACAACCCACCTGGGTGCGCCTGGGCCCCAGGCGGGCCAAGGTGGGTTGTGCCCACCTTGGTGGCCTCCCGTACCCCTTTTTTGCCCTATAAATTGCCAAATATTCCAAAACCCTCGGGGGTAACCCTAGATCAGAAGTTCCGCCGCCGCAAGGCCTCTGTATCCACGAGATCCAATCTAGACCCCATTCCGGCACCCTGCCGGAGGGGGAGATCATAACCGGTGGCCATCTTCATCATCCCGGCGGCCACGACAATGAGGAGGGAGTAGTCCACCCTCGGGGCTGAGGGTTTGTACCAGTAGCTATGTGTTTAATCTCTCTATCTCTCTCATGTTCTTGAGATTTCACGATCTTGATGTATCATGGGCTTTGTTAATATAGTTGGATCATATGGTGTTTTCCCCTCTCTATCTTGTTGTGATGAATTAAGTTTTCCCTTTGAGATTTTGTTTTATCGGATTGAATACTTTTATGGATTTGAGAGCACTTGATATATGTCTTGCAAATGAATACTCATGGTGACAATGGGGTATCATATTGATTCACTTGATGTATGTTTTGGCACTCTACTTGCAGATTCCCAAGGTGACATTGGGGTAATCTATGCATAGGGGTTGATGCACGTTCTTGTTTTTGTTTCTCCGGTAGAAATCTTGGGGCACTCTTTGAGGTTCTTTGTGTTGGATTGAGTATTATGAATCTGAAATTATTTGGTGTTATTTTAGTACGAACTCTTGGATAGATCGATCAGAAAGAATAGCTTCGAGGTGGTTTCGTACCCTACAAACGATTTCTTCTTATGTTCTCCGCTAGATAGGAACTTTGGAGTGTTTCTTCATCGCCCTTTGAGGGTTGGTTATATGATCCAATTATATTAGAATTGTTGAGAGATTGCACTAGCGAAAGTACGGACCCTAGGCCTCATTTTCAAGCATTGCAATACCGTTTATGCTCCGTTTTATCAATTGCTACCTTGCTGTTTTATATTGTTACTATTACAAAAATCAATATCTACTATCATTACTACACTTTTATCACCATCTCTTCGCCGAACTAGTGCACCTATACAATTTACCATTGTATTTGGTGTGTTGGGGACACAAGAGACTTTTTATTATTTGGTTGCAGGGTTGTTTGAGAGAGACCATCTTCATCCTACGCCTCCCACGGATTGATAAACCTTAGGTCATCCACTTGAGGGAAATTTGCTACTGTCCTACAAAACTCTGCGCTTGGAGGCCCAACACGAGTCTACAAGAACAATTGGTGTAGTAGACATCAGCGCTCCGTCCCGAAAGTCTTCTCCTTATTATTTCTAGGTCAAAATGCCTCATATACCAGAAGATGGGCACCGGAGGTGGGCTGGGCTGCCCACCACCCACCAGGGTGCGCCAGGGGGCCCTGGTGTCTCGTGGGCACCTAGCAGTCCCCCTCTGGTGGTTATTTTCTCCAATATTTCTTAAATATTCCAAAATAATTCCCGTAAATTTTTAGCTCATTTGGAGATGTGCATAATAGGTATCTCTGACGTAGCTTTTTCAGGTCCAGGATTCCAGCTGTCGGCATTCTCCCTCTTTGTGTAATCCTTGCATATTATGAGAGAAAAGGCATTAGAATTACTCCATAGAGTGTTATTATGCATAAAAACATTATAAATAACAGTAGTAAATCATGATGCAAAATGGACGTATCAACTCCTCCAAGCTTAGACCTCGCTTGTCCTGAAGCGAAAGCCGATATAAAAAATCATGACCACATGTTTAGAGACAGAGTTGTCTATAAAAACAAAAATACGAACATAGTAGCATCTTGCTTATTATTATAACAACAACAAACTTTATCATATAACTTCTCATGAGCAAGTAACAATTCATCACAACATCGAAGTAAAAAGCATAAACTTCATTGATAACTAACAAGCTATGTTCTCAGTCAACTTTGTAGCTACAATTCATCATATTTTCAGGAAGGGTCACGTATCGGAGCCTTTTGGCAAGTCCACATACTCAACTATCATTTAGTCTTCTATGATTGCTAACACTCATAGCATACATATGAGCAAAAAGTTTCAATCGGACACCTAGAAAGATAGGGGCTTCTAGTTTCGCCTCCCAACTTATTCACCTCAAGGGTGATGTCAACAATAATAACTCATGATCACTCACATTCAACTAGATATATGTGCCTAGATCTTTCCTCACCACAAGGTGCTTGCAAAAAGAGAAAATAAAAAGGAATAGAGAAGAATATTTTGACTCTTGCATAAAAAGTAAATACATAGAAGTAAAAGATAGGCCCTTCACAGAGGGAAGCAGAGGTTGTCATGAACTTTTTGGTTTTTTATACACAATCTCTTAATGCAAAAAAACGTCACATTATATTGCCCCTTATGATAGCAACCTTTATAATGCAGTCTGTCGCTTTTATTACTTTGCCATCATAAGTTCGTACAACGCTTATTTTCCTTACACTAAAAGATCAACCACATTTAGAAGCAATTTTTATTGCCCTTTTGCACCGATGACAACTTACTTGAAGGATCTTACTCAATCCGTAGGTAGGTATGCTGGACTCTCAAAACATGAGTTTGGGTAAAAGGTTTTTGGATGCACAAGTAGTATCTCTATTTAGTGCGGAATTTTTGCTAGCAAAGATATTGAGCAAGCACCACATGTTGAAGGATCTATGACAATATAACTTCTATGTGAATATGAACAAACATAAATCATTACGTTGTCTTCCTTGTCCAAGTCAACAATTTTGGCATATAATATTTAATTAGGGCTCACAATCATAAAAGATGTGAATCTTCTCTTCCCTTATTAATTCTTTCATGAATTGCATCATTGACCAATGCTATGTTTTTCAACTTTCAACAAATTTTACCACTTATACTTTTCCTTATGTGGTGTCATTACTTACGAGGAGATTAGCATATGATATTTTCACTTATTTCCTTTATTTTGATTGCAACATAAAAGTAAAGAAGCAAAAAGTTAAACTAAAATTTATTATATAACTCTCACTCGATTACATAGGTAGATAGATCACGAAACTAGCACTCGAAAATATATCATACTAAACTTTTATTCAACTAAATCACGAAATAGCTAAGGATCAAACTAAAATAGGTAAAGGTAATAAAAGTGATGGTGATACGATACCGGGGCATCTCCCGCAAGCTTGGCACAAGCCAAGGGGAGTGCCCATACCCGTGTACTCAAGTCTCCTTCTTTGAGGAAGATGGTGGTGGTGATGAGGTAGTAGGTGATGTCGCTTGAACTACGTCGGTATTTCCCCAGAGAGGAAGGGATGATGCAGCACAGCTACGGTAGGTATTTCCGTCAGTTATGAAACCAAGTATCAATCCAGTAGGGGAACCAAGAAACACTATGTAAACGGTACCTACACACAAAGAACAAATACTTGCAACCCGACGCGTATAAGGGGTTGTCAATCCCTTCTTCGGGTAACAGCGCCAGAAATTGTCAAGTTGACGGGATAAAATTGTTATAGATTGGATAAATGGATCTTGATAAAACGCGAAATAAAAGATGCAAATAAAAAGTGCAGCAAGGTATTTTTGGGTTTTTGGAATAATATATTTGAAAATAAAAGTGGCAAATAATAGATCGGAAAGCAAATATGATAAAGAATAGACCCGGGGGCCGTAGGTTTCACTAGTGGCTTCTCTCAAGAAATAGCACACGGTGAATAAACAAATTACTGTTGGGCAATTGATAGAAAATCAAATAGTTATGACGATATCCAAGGCAATGATCAATATATAGGCATCACGTCCAAGATTAGTAGACCGACTTCTGCCTGCATCTACTACTATTACTTCACACATCGACCGCTATCTAGCATGCATCTAGTGTATTAAGTTCATGGAGAAACGGAGTAATGCAATAAGAACGATGACATGATGTAGACAAGATCTATTCATGTAGGAATAGACCCCATCTTGTTATCCTTAATAGCAATGATACATGCGTGTCTTGCTGCCCCTTCTGTCACTGGGAAAGAACACCGCACGATCGAACCCATCACAAAGCACCTCTTCCCATGGCAAGAAAAATCGATCTAGTTGGCTTAACTAAACCAAAGATTCGAAGAAGAAATACGAGGCTATAAATAATCATGCATATAAGAGATCAAAGAAGACTCAAATAATATTCATGGATAAAAGATCTGATCATAAACTCAAAGTTCATCGGATCCCAACAAACACACCGCAAAAAGAGTTACATCAAATAGATCTCCAAGAGACCATTGTATTGAGAATCAAAAGAGAGAGAGAGAGGAAGCCATCTAGCTACTGCCTACGGACCCGTAGCTCTATGATGAACTACTCACGCATCATCGAAGAGGCACCAATGAGGATGATGAACCCCTATGTGATGGTGTCTAGATTGGATCTCGTGGTTCTGGAACTTGCGGCGGCTAGAATTGTGTTCTGTTGACTCCCCTAGGGTTTCTGGAATATTTGGGAATTTATAGGGCGAAGAGGCGGTGCGGGAGGCCACCGAGGTGGGCACAACCCACCTGGGCGCGCCTGGGCCCCTAGGCACGCCTTGATGGGTTGTGCTCCCCTCAGAGCCCCCCTCTAGTACTTCTTTGGCCCAATAGGTGTCTTCTGGTCCAGAAAAATTCTCCAAAAAGTTTCGCTGCGTTTGGACTCCGTTTGGTATTGATTTTCTGCGAAGTAAAAAACAAGCAAAAAACAGCAACTGGCACTGGGCACTATGTCAATAGGTTAGTCCCAAAAATGATATAAAGTTGCAATAAAATGATTGTAAAACATCCAAGAATGATAATATAACAGCATGGAAAAGCAAAAGTTATAGATACATTGGAGACGTATCAATAGGTTTATCCTCCAGCTTCCAGGGCAGGGGCTCGCCATCATAAGAGGATGCCCGAGTCTCCTGAGTCCTGCAACTGGCAGGTAAACTCATACCTTTAAATCTTGCTTCATACTCGAAAACTTGGTTTTGAAGATCATAGATTTGGCTTTGCAGAAAATTGATTTGCTCGTTGAAGGTGAAGACGATGTCCTTCATAGACCAGCCATCCACCATGTGATCACGAGTGAGTTATGTGATCATAGAGTGATTGGCAATGAGTCCATGCTCCACCATCCCTTGGCACTTGAAGATGTCCTGCTCCACCGCCTCGAGCCTCGCCTCCACGCTTCCCATCCTCTTGGGCCCTTGAACAACCGGATGTGGAGCACCCCCTCACGCATCTCAATGGCTTGAGGGTGCTTCAACACCTCCGGTAGGTACGGGTTGATGACCTTCTCGAAGAACTTGTCCTTGGAGGAGCTTGGTGGAGCCATGGCGATCTAGATCTGACAGGAAAAATAGCATGAAACACGAACAGAGGATATTCCTACGATGTGGTGGTCAAATCGTCTGGTGGTATATATAAAGACTTTTTTTATCTTGGGAAACAAGCATATGGAAGGAAAACGGAGTTGGGAAGGTGCCCGAGGGGGCCACCACCCACCAGGGCGGCCAGGAGGGGCAGGCGCGCCCTGTTGTCTTGTGGTCACCTGGGTTGCCTTCCCGGTTATCTCTTATTTTCCTATGTTTTCTAATATTCCAAAACTCATAGAAAATATTTTTGTGGATTTTTTGGAGTCCGTTTACTTACGGTATCACGTACCTCTTCCTTTTCAAGGTTCTGGAGTGTTCTGGAAGGTTTCTTTTATGTTTTCCTCCGTTGTCATGGTTTGAATAATATTGGTTTCAACATTAATAGGCGTACCTGAGATATAGTGCTTAATTCTTTCCCCATTGACCACCTTCGGGTTAGTACCTTCGCCATTATTGATCTTAATAGCTCTAGAGCGATAAACTTCTTCGATCACATATGGTCCTTCCCATTTGGAAAGAATTTTTCCTGCAAAAAATCTAAAATGAGAGTTGTACAGTAGAACATGTTCACCAACCTTGAATTCCCGCTTTTGGATTCTTTTGTCATGCCATCTTTTAACTTTTTCTTTGAATAGTTTGGCATTTTTATAAGCTTGGGTTCTCCATTGATCTAATGAGCTAATATCAAATAACCTCTTTTCACTGGCAAGTTTGAAGTCATAATTGAGTTCTTTAATTGCCCAATATGCTTTATGTTCTAACTCAAGAGGCAAATGACAAGCTTTTCCATAAACCATTTTGTATGGAGACACACCCATAGGATTTTTATAAGCTGTTATATAGGCCCAAAGTGCATCATCCAGTTTCTTAGACCAATTCTTTCGGGACATATTGACAGTTTTTTGTAATATTAAGTTTATTTCTCTATTGCTAAGTTCAACTTGACCACTAGATTGAGGATGATAGAGTGATGCAATTCTATGGTTAATATCATATTTAGCAAGCATTTTACGGAAAGCACCATGAATAAAGTGTGAACCACCATCAGTCATTAAATATCTAGGGACTCCAAACCTTGGGAAAATAACTTCTTTAAGCATTTTAATGGAAGTGTTATGATCAGCACTACTAGTTGGAATAGCTTCTACCCACTTAGTGACATAATCAACATCAACCAAAATATGTGTATACCCATTAGAAGAAGGAAAAGGTCCCATATAATCAAAACCCCAAACATCAAATGGTTCAACAACAAGTGAAAAATTCATAGGCATTTCCTGATGCTAACCGATAGTACCAATTCTTTGACATTCATCACAAGATAAGACAAACTTACGGGCATCCTTGAAAAGAGTAGGCCAATAAAAACCAGATTGCAATACCTTGTGAGCAGTTCTATCTCCTGGATGATGTCCTCCATAGGCTTCGGAGTGACATTTCCGTAGGATTTGTTCCTGTTCATGCTTAGGTACACAACGTCTAATAATACCATCTACTCCTTCTTTATAAAGATGTGGGTCATTCCAAAAGTAATGTCTTAAATCATAAAAGAATTTTTTTATTTTGTTGGTATGTGAAACAAGGTGGTATAAATTTAGCAACAATGTAATTAGCATAGTCAGCATACCAAGGAGTGTTATGAGAAGCATTTATGACAGCTAGTTGTTCATCAGGAAAACTATCATCAATAGGTAGTGGGTCATCAAACATGTTTTCTAATATAGACAAGTTATCTGCTTCGGGATTCTCAGCTCCTTTCCTATTAGTAATATGCAAATCAAATTCTTGTAGCAAGAGAACCCACCTAATGAGTCTAGGTTTAGCATCTTTCTTTTCCATAAGATATTTTATAGCAGCATGATCGGTGTGAACAATTACTTTGGCATCAACAATGTAAGATATGAATTTATCACAAGCAAACACAACTGCTAAAAGTTCTTTTCAGTAGTAACATAATTTCTTTGGGCACTATCTAGAGTTTTGCTAGCATAATGGATAAAATTTAATTTCTTATCAACTCTTTGTCCTAGAAAAGCACCAACATCATAATCACTAGCATCAGACATAATTTCAGAAGGCAAGTTCCAATCAGGTGGTTGAACAATAGGTGCAGAAGTTAAGGCTTTCTTAAATGTTTCAAAGGCTTCTACACAATCATCATCAAAAACAAATGGAACATCCTTTTGTAAAAGATTAGTAAGAGGCCTAGAAATTTTAGAGAAGTCTTTAATAAACCTCCTATAGAAACTGATGTCTACTACGCAACTTTATTCTTGTAGATTCTTGTTGGGACTCCAAGCGCAGAGTTTTGTAGGACAGTAGCAAATTTCCCTCAAGTGGATGACCTAAGGTTTATCAATCCGTGGGAGGCGTAGGATGAAGATGGTCTCTCTCAAATAACCCTGCAACCAAATAACAAAGAGTCTCTTGTGTCCCCAACACACCAAATACAATGGTAAATTGTATAGTGTCGGTGCAACAAACCTTTGTGTATGTTGCCCAGACTATACACAGGTACAAGGGCAAAGTTACAATGACACCAAGCATCCAAGACCAGACCAAGCCAGAGGGATAGCTCTTTGACGAATCAAAGGGCTGATCAAGAAGACCAAGACGAGCCAAGGGAACAAGATAGCACTAAGGAAAAACCTCCCTTGCTGGGCAGACGAGCCAAGGGAAAAAGATAGCACTAAGGAAAAACCTCCCTTGCTGGGCTGGCGAGCCTAGTCAGGTCGAGGCCTCACCAAGGACAAGTCCCAAGATTCCCTCGGCAAGCTTGCCAGGGCCGCTAAGGGCGGATTTCCCCGCCAAGACTCAACTACTCCACCGCTCCACTGCACAGCGACGCAAGTCACATATTAGTGTGGTGTCGAGCCCCCAAGTGATTAAGTGGCTGTCATTTGGAAGGGAGATTCCCCCTATATGACACCCGTCCAGAGGCATGTCATGCAGACAAATAAAAAGGTGGTTAAGTGGCGTGGCAGGCTTGCCGGGCTGCATCCTCAGCATGACACCTAGCAGTGCATTTAATGCACTTTGTCCTAACTGCCAGAGTTAGGTATGATAACACTATTGGCTATCTAATCAGTAGATAATGACTGATTTGCCACTGTGGTAACCCCTTAGCCTATAAAAGGAGGGCCATGGCAACCTAAAACAAGATTCGGAGCCTTGTACACTCCCACGCGTGTAGCTGCTCTCCCCAAGGCGACCTTGCCGGGCTTGAGCATTGCGTGTTCGTCGCGGTCCTCCATCCAATCCACCAAAGCAGGAGTAGGGTTTTACGCTTCACGATGGCCCGAACCTGGGTAAAAACCACCAGCGTCACCCCTTGTCGTGCTGCTCCATGGTCTCCGCTCTTTGTGCAATGTGCCCTTCCCCCTTGCCAAACCACAAGGGGCCGTTGGCCCCATAGGTGATCGTGTTCCACCACGACATCTTTGGCGCGCCAGGTAGGGGGAAGCACTTGTGCGAACCTGAGGTCGTGAGCAGCTCGTCAATCTTCATCATCATCTTCTTCATCATCAGCTGCATCGCCCATGGCGCCCAAGAAAAAGTCCGGCGCAACGGCTCACCCTTCCACCTCGAGGGCCCGCTCGCATGCAGCCGCTGATACCGTGGGTGCTGCAACGGTGTTGGGGGACACTGGTGCCATGGGGGATGCACCAGCGCAGGCGGCGCTATCATTGTTCCCCCTGCGGCTGAAGTGGAGGTGGAAAACACCGGGGAAGGGCAGCATCAACAGCGTCCCAATGGCCATGTTCCGCAAGGCGCGGGCGGGGAGAATACTCAATCTCTGCCTCCCCACCGCGCTGGAGGGTGCAGCCGCAGCGACAACGCTCGCTCTGGTGCGGATCGCAAACCCCCAGCTGTCCCTGTTACAGGTGCAGCTGCGGGGCACACACCTCTCCCAGGGCGGGGTAACTAAGACAGAGCGCCAGATACGGTCGTCGACCCCCAGGTGCACCCCTCTCGCCACCACACCGCTGTGGCGATTGGCTCACGCCGATGAGAACACGGCGCCGCCACCATCGGCACCGTCAGAAGCCAAGCGACATCACGATCTGTGTCGTCATCCATGCCAAGCACTGCTTCGGAAGCCATGGCGCGTGCCCAACTCCTACTGCGGTTCCCGCCAGCGGCCGATCAAATGGATGAGTGGAGAGCCACCATTCAGAGTTTGATCGGTTTTGCGGAAGCGGAAGGATCACAGCGGGCGGACCCGCCACGGTGACCGCAAGCGACGACAACAACCCGAGCTGCTGACCGCGCTGAAGGGGCCACTCCAACAGTGCAATCCCCTCCACGGCAGCCAGCGCATAGGCTGCAGTCCGATCCACATGACCAAGAGCCCGATGAGATGTCAATGTCTTCATCTGACCCTCGAGCCCGTCGTGATCAGCGGCAGGTCCTGGAAGACAGATGGGGAGAAGATGCGCGCGTCACCATAGAACGGCGCCGCGAAACCCGCCGCCAGTCTAACAGGCGCAATGGCCCAGACGTTGACGAACCCGCGCCTAGTGAAGGTGGATACTTGCCTTTCGAGGTTGGTTGCCCTGCCTTCACTCGTGAGCTACGGCAAGTCCTTTGGCCATCTGCCCGTATTTTTAAACCAGAGATACCAGAAAAGTATGATGGAAGACTGAACCCGGTAGAGTTCTTGAGCATCTTCACCATCGCTGTTCAAGCCGCCGGAGGAAGAGATGAAAAGGTGTTCACTAACTACTTCCCTTTGGCACTCAAGTCGAACGTGAGGTCGTGGCTGATGCACTTGCCGAAGAATTCCATCTCGACCTGGGCTGACCTGTGCAATGAGTTTGCTTGTGCCTTCACGGGCGGCCATCAAGAACCAGGATGGCCCAGCGATTTGCAGCTCTCCTTCCACAAAAGGAAGGAGAGAGTTTGCGGAAGTACATGCAGAGGTTTAGCCGGGTACACAGGAACATTCCAGATATCCACCCGACAGCTGTGATTGCCGCGTTCCAGTCCAACGTGCGCAACCGGAGGATACGTTCCAAGATGAACATCCGATTGCCAAAGATTGTGAATGAGCTTTACACCTTGGCAGATAAGTGTGCCCGTACAGAGGAGGGGAGGCGACTCCCCCGAGAGGAAGATGGCGTCGAAGTTGACTCAGAAGATGACGACGATGCTGCTAAGCAGAAGAAGAAGAAGAACAAGAAACACAACAAGAAGCGCAAGGAGAAGGCAGTGCTGGCTGTCGAAGGTTCCGGCACTCCTAGTACCGGCAAGAAAGCCAAGAACGAAGCCCCCGGCAAGGAAGTTGCCATGTGCACTGATTGCTAGGAAGCTGCGGTGGCCGAGAAGGCTGGGAAGGCTGACGGACCATACTGCAAGATCCGTCGGACCAAAGGCCATGATCTCCAAGAGTGTCATCAAGTCGAGCAACTCGTTAAGAAGCAGAAAGCTGAGTATGAGAAGCGTGATAAGGAGAGAGACCAAGAAGGTATTGGCAAAAGGGCCGGGGCGGTAGAGGAGGCCACCGCGACAAGGTCCCCCAGCATCAAGAGAAACCTGCTAGAGGCCGAGAGAAGAAGGAAGGCGATGACAAGAGTGATGAAGGGGATGAAGAGAAAACTAGTGAACAAGAGTTCCAGAAGGCCACTGAGGCCCTGTGCATTGACGGAGGCGCATCTTTGCACTCCTCTCACCGCCAGCTTAAACAATGGGCACGTGAGGTCAATGCCGCAGAGCCAGCGGCAGATTCCCGGAAGCCACTCAAGTGGTCCCGCACACCCATCATCTTTGACGAAGAGGATCACCATGACCGCACCACCGCGGTAGGGTGCTTGCCGTTGTTGGTTTCACCAATGATCCGCAACCTCAAGGTCACAAAGATGTTGGTTGACGGTGGGGCAGGGTTGAATTGATTTCCCCAAAAGTAATCAGCAAGTTACAGTTATCAAATGAAGAGATCAAGACTACTGGTACATTCCAAGGGATCAGTCCCGACAGGAGTCGTCCTAAGGGAAGGATCACACTGCCGATGACGTTTGGAGGGGAGTTCAACTACCAGACCGAGAAGATTGTGTTTAACGTGGTCGAGCTTCCCTTGCCGTGCAATGGGATTCTTGGCCGCCCAGCTTTGGCAAAATTCATGGCAGCATCTCACTATGCCTATAATACTCTAAAGATGCCAGGGCCGATGGGCGTCATCTCCATCCCGTCGGACAAGAAGGACGCGATCATATGCGTGGATAAGATGCATCGGGATGTAGTCGCTGCCGAGGCCGCAGAGACTGCAGTTCCCGCCAAGGAAAACAAGAAAGGGAAGAAGGCTAGCAGGGATATCGGCAAGGAATCCGGGAAGCGCGCCTCTCCGGAGTGCGCTGCACCCGTCGATGACTTGCTAGAGAGTTCTACTAGCAAGAAATCCAAAGTTGCCTCACCTGCTGTAAAGAAGGTCCCGGCAGGGCTGGTTGGCGCTGATGGTACGTTCACCATCAGCTCCACCCTTGATGACAAATAGGAAAGCTCGCTCGTTACCTTCCTGCGGGAATGTCGATGTGTTTTCCTGGCAACCATCTGACATCCCGGTGTTCCCAGGGAGGTAATCAAGCACCGCCTTGCTGTCTGCACTCATGCCTGGCCCGTCAAGTAGAAGGTCAGGAAACAAGCTCTAAAGCGGCAGCAATTCATTGCCGAGGAAATCAAGAAACTTGAAGCAGCTGGTTTAGTCAGAGGAGTGTTGCATCCAACATGGTTGGCAAACACGGTGGTGGTGCGCAAGGCGAATGGGAAATGGAGGCTTTGCATAGACTTCACATATCTGAACATCTTCAGATTGTGGATTGTGGATTCCACCTCCGGGTGCATCGATCAGATTGCGGATTGTGGATTGTGGATAGTGGATTCCACCTCCGAGTGCATCGATCAGATTGTCGATTCCACCTCTGGGTGTGATCTACTTTCCTTCTTGGATGCGTACTCCGGATACCATCAGATTTTCATGTCAAAGGAAGATGAGGAGAAGACGGTGTTCATAACCCCGTGTGGCACATACTACTTTGTACGGATGCCCTTCGGGTTAAAGAGCGTTGGGTCCACCTTTGCAAGGGTAGTACAAATTGGGTTTAAGTCTCAGCTGCACAAGAATATTGAAGCTTACATGGATGACATAGTGGTCAAAACCAAGGACAGATCAATGCTCATTTAGGACTTGGAAGAGACCTTTGCAAACCTGTGCAAGATCAACTTGAAGTTGAATCCTGAGAAGTGTGTGTTTGGCGTTCCCTCCGGCAAGCTACGTGGCTTCTTTGTGTCTCATCGGGGGATAGAGGCCAACCCCGACAAGATCAGAGCGATTGAACAGATTCAAGCACCCAAGACAATCAAGGACGTGAGGCGTTTAGCTGGATGTGTTGCCGCGCTGAGTAGGTTCATTTCCATGTCTGCCGAGCGCGCCCTGCCATTCTTCCAAATTTTGAAGAAGGCAGGGCCCATGAAGTGGACCCCGGAGGCGGAAGCAGCGTTGCAGGACTTAAAAACTTATCTTTCATCTGTTCCCACCTTGGTCCCTCCTAAACCACAAGAGCCATTGCTCCTTTATTTAGCAGCAACCAATCAAGTGGTTAATGCGGCGTTGGTGGTGCAGCGGTAAGTAGAAGAAGGAGCAGCCGCGGTTACTGTCCCCCCTGGAAAAGGAAGTGAACCAGTCACGGTAGAATTGAGCGCAGATCCGGAGAAAGAAGAGTAGGGTAGTGAAAGCAGCCCTAAAACCACGACAAGGAAGAAGGTGGTGCAGCGGCCAGTTTACTTTGTCAGCTCCTTGTTGCAGGGGGCTAGGTCGAGGTACTCTGGGGTGCAGAAATTGCTCTTTGGCCTCATTTTGGCCTCAAGGAAGCTGCGCCACTACTTTCAAGCCCACGAGATCACGGTTGTCACCCGTTTCCCTTTGCAACACATACCGAGGAACCCTGAGGCCAGCGGCAGAATAGTTGAATGGGCATTGGAGTTGCCAAGTTTTGGTCTGAAGTATGAGAGTACTTCAACCATTTAGAGCAGAGCATTGGCGGAGTTCATTGCGGAATGGACACCTACTCCAGACGAAGAGACGCCAGAAACAGTTATCTCCGGCAAGAAGGCGCCCCGGGAATGGATCATGTACTTCGATGGCGCCTTCTCGTTACAAGGAGCGGGGGCTGGGCGCAACACATCATCCACTACCTCCAAACTAGAGAACTTTCTGAAGAGCAAGAAGAAGCTGAAAGAGTAGCCCGGAGGGCTAGTATGTATCAGTTCGTTGATGACACATTATACAGAAGGAGGCCCAACGGTGTGAAATTGAAGTGCATTTGCCAGGAAGAGGGGAAGGAACTATTGGCAGAGATACACAAAGGCGTGTGCGGCTCCCATATTGGATCGAGAGCCTTGGTTGGAAAAGCTTTCTAGCAAGGTTTCTACTGGCCCACGTCCCTCCAAGATGCAGTCGAGCTAGTCACCAGATGTGAAGCCTGCCAGTTCCACTCCAAGAATATCCATCAACCTGCTCAAGCTCTCCATACGATCCCTTTATCATGGCCATTTTCGGTCTGGGGGCTCGACATCCTGGGCCCCTTCCCCCGTGCTACCGGGGGCTTTGAATTATTGTACGTTGCAATCGACAAGTTTACAAGTGGCCAGAAGTGGAGCCCGTGAGGAAGGTGACCATGCAATCAGCTATCAAGTTCTTGAAGGGATTGGTGTGCCGTTTCGGAGTGCCTGCCAGAGTCATCACTGACAACGGCACCCAATTCACAAGTCGCGCCTTCATGCAATACATTCAAGCCCTCGGAAGCAATGTATTATTCACCTCTGTTGCCCACCCGAGGAGCAATGGACAAGCTGAGAGGATGAACGCTGATGTGCTGCGTGGACTCAAGACAAGAACTTTTGATAAGCTGTAAAAGTGTGGCAGACGATAGATCGACGAGCTGCCGGTGGTTCTTTGGTCCCTCTGTACGACACTAAATTGAGCTACCGGCCAGACTCCCTTCTCCCTAGTCTATGGGGCAGAAGCAGTGCTCCCCAGGGAACTCATATACGGGTCACCTCGAGTATTTGCCTACGATGAAGTAGAGCAAGAGCAGCACCGGCGTGACGACACCGTGCTCCTTGAGGAGAACCATCTCCGGGCTGCTGTGTGTGCTGCACGCTACCAGCAAGCCCTACGCCGCTATTATAGCCGCAGGGTCCATGCCCGGAGCCTTGAGGAAGGCGACCTTGTCCTTAGGCATGTTCAGTCCGCCAAGGGTACCAAAAAGTTGACGCCGAAGTGGGAAGGCCCTTACCGGGTAGTACGAGTCACCAGACCTGGCGCAGCCCGTCTGGAGACCGAAGATGGCATTCAAATGCAAAACTCATGGAATATTGAGCATCTTCGCAAGTTCTACCCGTAAGGCGCGGCTGCCAGGCCCTACCCCGGCAGCCACCCTTTTGTACAAGCCTTGCCGATGCGCATGTAACCCTTCGTACAACACCAGGCGCAGACCCTGAGCACAGATAATGAAACGAAGCACTAGTGCCCTAAAAACAACATGCATGCATGATTAGCTTAGCATAAGCATGCCATGATCATTTAGATGAGATCATATGCTGCTATGGTTTCCCCTACACTAACTACAAGACTCTTGCCGTGGACTAGATCCTGGGAAGAAGAGACGGAAAACAAGCTCACATATCGACCCTCGACAAGCCAAACAGATAAGTTTTCATTTTATCCATACATTTCTTTGTAAGAATAAAACTTGTGCATAGAGAAACCTTGTCGCCTTCGAAACATTTGTGCTCCCATCCTTTGATCCAAACGTTGCTTCAGTCAGGGAGGTTGTAGTGGCATTTGATAGAGGAGAGTTGACAAGGGGCCGGTCCCTTCCATAATTTTAAGCCCGGCAGGGCAGGCCCTGTGGCAACAATGGAAGGCACCGGCAAGATAGCTTGCCGAGGAAACTTGTTTACTTAAAAGTATAGAGGCGTTCCTCCTATGCATGGATAGAATACATGCACATGTACCTGGCAAGGCTTGTCTTTTTCATTAATATGTGGATAAGCAAGTACAAATCATACAAAGCATGAACATGGATAAAATACATTACATATTGAAGACTAAAATTTGGCAAATGCCTACACGTTTTAGACTGAAAAAAGATAAGTGCCCTGTAATCCCTTTCTTGTCCCTCTCCTCCTAGGAACTACGATGGGAGGTGAAGAGGGCAAAAGGAGTGCCTGGGCAGAAGCCCAGCCTGACCCTGGTAGGGCCTGCGGGAAGCATCTTGACAAGATCAGAAGGGCGCAGACGAAGGTGATGGATGTGGAGAGCGGCTAGGCGATGCCCTGGTCACCTCCACCAGGGCCAGCAGGGAACGATAGCATGGACGCCGGCAGGAAGGACGAAGCCGGAGTCCACAAGGAAGCCTGCCGGGGCCCAGCTGGAAGACTGCTGGAGGAGGCGAAGACACCTCCCGCACCCAACACCCCGGTAAATCGCCTTGCCGGGGAGGAGATGCAGGTGCAGATGGTGGTGCCGCCGGCCGACGGTGACGGTGCAGCTAGTGTTCAGCCAGAGTCGGAGCCATTGTCCTCCCCACCGGCTCCACCATCATCGCCGTCACTGTCCTCCTCATCGCTATCGCTCGAGGAGGAGCTTTCATCGTTGGTTGAGCTCTCTGTGCAGCACCCTAAGCGAGCACCCGAACACTCAAAGACCTTGACGAAGAGTAGGGTGGCGTCCATTAACTTGAAGTGAAGGACGTGCCCTGCCGCCAAGTTATGGGCACAAGCAAAAGTCTTCCAGCCACACCGAAGAAGCATGACATGAGGTGTAGGGAACTCTATGTCTGCCCGCATGTTGCCATTACAGCAGCCCCTCATGTGCAGCCTCAGACCCGGCGGCTGTTCAACCTCCATCACCCTTGCGAATGGAGATGGAAGCCGAAGGCGACTGCGTGGGGGCCCGTGCAGCTTGACGATGAACTCTAGTGGCTGGTCCCTAACGTGGCCTTCGTTCGGACCCAGGGCAACTGGAGGGGAGCGATCAAGGCACCTTCCCTCCCTCCTTGTCCCCGAGCACCACGGCGGCCACGCCCTCGCCCTCTACCACCTCCTCTAATGTTGGGCTCCGCCCCTGTGTCCCTAGCGAGAGGGGGGAGGCGTTGTCGTGCAGAAACCCTCGTCGCCACTGTCGGGGTACCACCACACCCTTTCCCCCTTACCATGGTGGAGAGAAGATATCAGAAGAGAGAAGGAGAAGGTGGGTGTGAGCAAGCACCTCGCCCATGCCCCCTTTTATTGGCAAACAGGACTGGGAGTTGGCTCCTCACGCATGGAGCAACTGCCCTGCTCCGCCAATCTGACTCCTCTGCATCACCAACAGCGCACAGAATCAAAACCGACCCCTTGCACCAATCCATGGCGCCTGGCTTTCTGCCATGGCGCTCGTTCTTGCATCGTCCGCGTCCGCCACCAACCCTGCGCAATGCATGCAGTGTACGTGGCGGAAACGGCAGGAGCGAGGAACTAGTGGGGTGGCAGTTACCGCCCCGTGAGCGTGGGACGTGGGGGGCCCACGGATTGTGGCATAAATCTCCCCCACGATGTCTCGTACGACGTACGAGAAAACCGGAAACTCACTCAAGCACAGGTGAATGAAGAAGCAAGGAAAATATCAAGAGGAGAGCTACCGCAGGCCCCCTGCCTGTGTACCTGATAGGGCCTACCCCAACGGTGCTCGGCAGCACGTTTGGGCCAGGCCTGGGGGCTTCTATCGGTGCAACAAACCTTTGCGTATGTTGCCCAGACTATACACAGGCACAAGGGCAACGTTACAACGACACCAAGCATCCAAGACCAGACCAAGCTAGAGGGATAGCTCTTTAAGGAATCGAAGGGCGGATCAAGAAGACCAAGACGAGCCAAGGGAACAAGATAGCACTAAGGAAAAACCTCCCTTGCCGGGCAAGCAAGCCCGGTCAGGTCGAGGCCACACCAAGGACAAGTCCCAAGATTCCCCCGGCAAGCTTGCCGGGGCCACCAAGGGCAGATTTCCCCGCCAAGACTCAACTACTCCACCGCTCCACCGCACAGCGATGCCAGTCACTTATCAGTGTGGTGTCGAGCCCCCAAGTGATTAAGTGGATGTCATTTGGCACGTGGCATCCATTTGGAAGGAAGATTCCCCCTATATGACACTCGTCCAGAGGTGTGTCATGCAGACAGATAAGAAGGTGGTTAAGCGGCGCGGCAGGCTTGCCGGGCTGCATCCTCAGCATGACACCTAGCAGTGCATTTAATGCACTTTGTCCTAACTACCAGAGTTAGGTATGATAACACTGTTGGCTATCTAATCAGTAGATAAGGACTGATTTTCCACTGTTGTAACCCCTTAGCCTATAAAAGGAGGGCCATAGCAACCTAAAACAGGATTTGGACCCTTGTACACTCCCACGCGCGTAGCTGCTCTCCCCAAGGCGACCTTGCCAGGCTTGAGCATTGCGTGTTCGTCGCGGTCCTCCATCAATCCACCAAAACAGGAGTAGGGTTTTATTTTTCACGGCGGCCTGAACCTGGGTAAAAACCACCAGCGTCACCCCCTGTCGTGCTGCTCCATGGTCTCCGCTCTTTGTGCAATGTGCCCTTCCCCCTTGCCGAACCACAAGGGGCCGTTGGCCCCATAAGTGATTGTGTTAATTCCACCATGACATATAGGTGCACTAGTTCGGTGAAGAGATGGTGATAAAAGTGTAGTAAGGATAGTAGATATTGATTTTTGTAATAGGAACAATAAAAAAACAGCAAGGTAGCAATTGATAAAACGGAGCACAAACGGTATTGCAGTGCTTGAAAATGAGGCCTAGGGCCTGCACTTCCGCTAGTGCAATCTCTCAACAATGCTAATATAATTGGATCATATAACCATCCCTCAACATGCGATGAAGAATCACTCCAAAGTTCCTATCTAGCGGAGAACGTAAGAAGAAATTGTTTGTAGGGTATGAAACCACCTCAAAGCTATTCTCTCCGATCAATCTATCCTAGAGTTCGTACTAAAATAACACCAAGCTATTCTTTCCGATCGATCTAACCAAGAGTTTGTACTAAAATAACACCATATGATACACATCAACCAACTCTAATGTCACCTAGATACTCCAATGTCACGGCGAGTATCCGTGAGTTGATTATACGATACGCATCAAACAATTTCATATTTATAATACTCAATCCAACATAGAGAACCTCAAAGAGTGCCCCAAGATTTCTACCGGAGAAAGAAAGACGAGAACGTGCATCAACCCCTATGCATAGATTACCCCAATGTCACCTCGGGAATCCGCGAGTTGAGTGCCAAAACACATATCAAGTGAATCAATATAATACCCCATTGTCACCACGGGTATTCATATGCAGGACATATATCAAGTGCTCTCAAATCCATAAAAATATTCAATCTGATAAAACGAAATCTCAAAGGGAAAACTCAATTCATCACAACAAGATAGAGAGGGAGAAACACCATATGATCCAACTATATTAACAAAGCCCGCGATACATCAAGATCGTGCCATCAAGAACACAAGAGAGAGAGAGAGAGATTAAACACAAAGCTACTGGTACAAACCCTCAGCCCCGAGGGTGGACTACTCCCTCCTCATCATGGAGACCATATGGATGATGAAGATGGCCTCTGGTGATGATTTCCCCCTCCGTCAGGGTGCCGGAACGGGGTCTAGATTGGTTTTTTATGGCTACAGAGGCTTGCGGCGATGGAACTTCTGATCTAGGGTTATTTCTAATGGTTTCACTATTTATAGGATTTTTTTGGCGTCAGTTTCACGCGAAGATGGGCCTCGAGGTGAGCATAACCCATCGGGGCAAGCCGGGCCCCTCAGGCGCGCCCTGGTGGGTTGTGCCCTCCTCGTGGCTTTTCTGGTCCTCCCACGAAGCTTTGGGGGTCTCTTTTGTTCCAAAAAAAATCATTAAAAAGTTTCAGCTCATTTGGAGAACTTTCATTTCTACACAAAAAACAACACCACGGTAGTTCTGCTGAAAACAGCGTCAGTCCGGGTTAGTTCCATGCAAATCATACCAAAACCATATAAAATTGTTGTAAGCATGGCATGAATACTTCATAAATTATAGATACATTGGAGACGTATCAGCGTCCCCAAGCTTAATTCCTACTCATCCTCGAGTAGGTAAATGATAAAAGAAATAATTTATGAAGTGTGAATGCTAGCATAGTGCATAAGTTTGATCGATGATAATTTCAATCACTTTTCCTAGCATCATAATAGTAACTCTTTCTCATAAAACTCATCATGACAAAGTAGCAATCAATTCACATGTTAAGGTTCAAACAATGAATTCTCTTGAAACTCAACAACCTATATTCTTAGTCACTAAACAATTGCAATTCAACTTATTCAACAGAGTCTAAGTAAGAGCTCCACATACTAAATCATCATATACTCTTACATGATTGCTAGTACTCAAAGCATATTCTTAGAACAAATGGCATCCATCGAACACAGAGAAAGATAGGGGCTTAATATTTTGCCTCCCAACTCATTTATCATAGAGATAATTGTCAACAATAATAAATCATGATCAAATATATTTGACTGGTCATATGTGCCTAGATCTTTCCCCACCACATGATGCTTGCCAACTAGAGAATAATTGAGGTTGAAATGAGAATGCATACTATTGACTCTTTGCATAAAAGTAAATACTGAAAAGTAAAAGATAGGCCCTTCCCAGAGGGAAGCATAGGTTGTCATGCGCTTTTTATTTGGATGCCCAAGCTCTTAATGCAAAGGAACATCGTGTTATATTGCCCCTTATGATAGCAACCTTTATTATGCAGTCCGTCACTTTTATTACTTTGCCATCACAAGTTCGTACAACGCTCAATTTTCCCTTACAATAAAAGATCAAACATATTTAGGAGCAATTTTTATTGCTTTATGCACCGATGACAACTTACTTGAAGGATCTTATTCAATCCATAGGTAGGTATGGTGGACACTCATGGCAAGAAACTGGGTTTAAGGGTTTTTGGATGCACAAGTAGTATCTCTACTTAGTACAAATTTTGGCTAGCAAAAGATCCTAGGCAAACACCACATGTTGGGGGATCCATAACAATATAACTTCTATGCAAATATACCCAAACATAACTCATTACGTTGTCTTCCTTGTCCAACTTCTACTAATTTGCTCAAGTTTGAAAATAATTAATGGGTATTCACAATCATAGAAGATGTCCAAGATAATATATTTGCATGTGAAAGTTCTCTTCCTTATACTAATCATTCATGAATTGCTTGTATGACCAATATTGTGATTGTCAAGCTTCAAAAGATTTCACTTTCTAAACCCAATGTGAAGCTACCACTAGGCATGATATAATTTCAACTTCATGATATTCAAATCATTCAACAATTTACTCATAGGATATAAGTGAAGCACAAGAGTAAATGACAAGCTACTCCAAAAAGATATAAGTGAAGATCAAGCGAGTAGTTAAGTAAATAGGTAGCTAATTGTGGACTCTCTCTTATTTAAAAACTTTCAGATTTAAGTATTTTATTAAAACAGCAAGCAACACAAAATAAAATGGCATTCCAGGAATAGCACAACTCTTGTGAAGAAGCAAAAACTTAGGCTCAACCGATACTAACCGATAACTGTTGATGAAGAAAGGTGGGATGCCTACCGGGGCATCCCCAAGCTTAGATGCTTGAGGCTTCTTGAAATATTATCTTGGGATGCCTTGGGCATCCCCAAGCTTGAGATCTTGTGTCTTCTTCATTCTTCTCATAACACGGTTTCCCTAATTCTTAAAAACTTCATCCACACAAAACTCAACAAGAACTCGTGAGATAAGTTAGTATAAATCAATGCAATAACCTTATCACTCTCTACTATAGCAAATCACTAAAATTATTATTCAATATTGCATACTAAATGCCTCTTCATATTTAATACTTCTATCCTCAAATAGAATCATTAAACAAGCAAACATATGCAAACAATGCAAACATAACAGCAATCTGTCTAAACAGAACAGTCTGTAAAGAATGCAAGAATATCAATACTTATTTAACTCCAAAAATTCTGAAACATTACCACACTGTAGAAAATTTATCATATCTTATTGTGCAAAAAATTTCAACATTTTATCACATTCTGACTTTTTTCAAGAATTCACGCACTAGCGTGCAACTTTCAGTTTTCAAACAGCAACATATAGACTTGCAAAATAAGCATGGCAAAGGCTATACTTGACATTTTTATTAAACTAAAAGATAAAAAACATTATTCTAAATAACAGCAAGCAAATAAAAACAAAATAAAATGACGCTCCAAGCAAAACTCATATCATGTGACGAATGAAAATGTAGTTCCAAGTGAGGTTACCGATAATGTTGGAGACGAAAGAGGGGATGCCTTCCGGGGCATCCCCAAGCTTAGTTGCTTGTATCTTCCTTGAATATCACCTTGGGGTGCCTTGGGAATCCCCAAGCTTAGGTTATTTTCACTCCTTATTCTCCTCATACCGATATCTCACCCAAAACTTGAAAACTTCAATCACACAAAACTTAACGGAACTTCGTGAGATAGGTTAGTATGATAAAGACAAATCATTCACTTTGGTAATGTCAGAGACAAGATTCATAATTGTTCTCACACAATGCCTACTGTACCTTATCATTTCCACAATTTATATTGAGCAATATAAGCCATAGAAACTAGATAACAAGCAAACTATGCATTGAAAACAAAATTTGTCAAAAACAGAACAGTCTTTAGTAATCTGTACTCCAACCATACTTCTGTAACTCCAAAAATTCTGACAAATTAGGACAACGTAGGAAATTTGTATATAAATCATATGTAAACAAATTCAGATCAAAAGCACATTCCAGTGAATTTTCTAAATTCCTGGACTGAGTGCAAACATTTCTGTTTTTGCACAGAATCAACTCAACTATCATCCACACTATCCCAAAGGCTTTACTTGGCATTTTACTGAAACAAAAGCTATAAAACATGATTACTACAGTATACTAATCATGTGAATACACAAAAACAGTAGGTAAAAGTGTTGGGTTGTCTCCCAACAAGCGCTTTTCTTTAATGCCTTTTTAGCTAGGCATGATGATTTCAATGATGCTCGCATAAAAGATAACAATTGAAACACAGAGAGAGCATCATGAAGCATATGGTAAACACATTTAAGCCTAACCCACTTCCTATGAATAGGGATTTTGTGAGCAAATAATTCATGGGAACAAGAATCATCTAGCATAGGAAGGCAAAACAAGCAATACTTCAAAGTTTTCAACACATAGAGAGGAAACTTGAGATTATTGAGATATGTAAAAGCATATGTTCCTCTCTCATAATAATTTTCAGTAGCATCATGAATGAATTCAACAATATAGCTATCACATAAAGCATTCTTTTCATGATCAACAAGCATAGAAATTTTACTACTCTCCACGTAAGCGAATTTATTCTCATTCATAGTGGTGGGAGCAAACTCAACAAAATAACTATCATGTGATTGAAAATTAAAATTATGATGACAAGTTTCATGGTTATCATTATTCAATATAGCATACATGTCATCACCATAATCATCATAGATAGCATCTTTGTTGTCATACTCATTAATTGAAACCTCTTCCAAAATAGTGGATTTAGCACTAAATAAAGTCATAACCTCTTCAAATCCACTTTCACAATTATAAAAAATAGATTTAACACCCTCCAAAATAGTGGGATCATCATTACATAAAGTTGACACTCTTCCAAACCCACTTTCATCAACATAATCATCATAAATAGGAGGCATGCTTTCATCATAATAAATTTTCTCATCAAAACTTGTGGGAGTAAAAATATCATCTTCATCAAATATAGCATCCCCAAGCTTGTAGCTTTGCATATCATTAACATCATGGATATTCAAAGAATTCATACTAACAACATTGCAATCATGCTCATCATTTATGCCAAACATTTTATTGAATTCTTCTTCTATCAATTGAGCACAATTTTCCTTTCCATCATTTTCACGAAAGACATTATAAAGACGAATAATATGTGACCACCTCAATTCCATTTTTTTGTAGTTTTTTTTAACTAAACTAGTGATAAAACAATAAACTAAAAGATTCAATTGCAAGATCTAAAGATATACCTTCAAGCACTCACCTCCCCGGCAACGGAGCCAGAAAAGAGCTTGATGTCTACTACGCAACTTTATTCTTGTAGACTCTTGTTGGGCCTCCAAGCATAGAGTTTTGTAGGACAGTAGCAATTTTCCCTCAAGTGGATGACCTAAGGCTTATCAATCCGTGGGAGGCGTAGGATGAAGATGGTCTCTCTCAAACAACCCTGCAACCAAATAACAAAGAGTCTCTTGTGTCCCCAACACACCAAATACAATGGTAAATTGTATAGGTGTACTAGTTCGGCGAAGAGATGGTGATAAAAGTGTAGTAATGATAGTAGATATTAATTTTTGTAATAGGAACAATAAAAAAACAACAAGGTAGCAACTGATAAAACGGAGCACAAATGGTATTGCACTGCTTGAAAATGAGGCCTAGGGTCCGTACTTTCGCTAGTGTAATCTCTCAACAATGTTAATATAATTGGATCATATAACCAACCCTCAACGTGCGATGAAGAATAACTCCAAAGTTCCTATCTAGCGGGGAACATAAGAAGAAATTGTTTGTAGGGTACGAAACCACCTCAAAGCTATTCTTTCTGATCAATCTATCCTAGAGTTCGTACTAAAATAACACCAAGCTATTCTTTCCAATTGATCTAACCAAGAGTTCGTACTAAAATAACACCATATGATTCACATCAACCAACTCTAATGTCACCTAGATACTCCAATGTCACCGTGAGTATTCGTGAGTTGATTATACAATATGCATCACTACAAAAAAAAGACACATCCGTGACATTTTGGGTCGAACGAATTTTGTTTCTGTCATGCTTATGACACTTCTATGATGATAATTGTGACAAAAGCACGTATCATCATAGATGTGATGGGCACCTACTTCTATGACAAAAAATCATGACAGAAAATGGGCTTTTCGTCCTGGGCGGGCCAGGGATGCACCTGCATGACATTCTTTGGGCCGTCCATGATGAAAAAAATTTATGGTAGAAGCGAGGGCGAGGAAAATTTCGGGGAGTTCCCGGTTACGGTGGGTGGTCGGGGCCGAGCGATGCACGGAGGGATTGCGCGTTTCTCTCATACACGCACGTGCGTGTGTGCGAGGCCTTGGGCTCTAACTGAACCCGAGCAAGGCGTTCGCTTACTGAACCCAAGCGATTGCACTTGCTACGTGTTACTGAACCCAAGCAATCGATCGATCCCTGGCTGTTAACTGAACCCGATCGAGCGATTCCTTCGCTACTGCTGCTAACTGAAGCTGGTCGAACCTGCTGCCTCTTGATGAACAGTGAGCATTGTTGGGGGTTGGATGAACAGTTCCCAGTGGGGGTTGGATGAACAGGACCCCGTGGTAGTAGAGGTCGTTGCCGCTGGATGAACAAGACCCCGACCGAGAGGAGGCCGCCACACACCCGAGCCGGTTGGGGGTGGATAAACAGGACCCCGTGGAGGGCTGGTTGAACAGGATCCCGTGTGGAGGGCTGGTTGAATAGTAGTCGATGGAGGCTGGATGAACAGGACCCCCCCATGGTGAACAGTAGCTGGTGGAGGCTGGAGGAAGTCGACGGTGGATGAATAATAGCAGGTGGAGGCTGGAGGAAGTCGACGGTGGATGAACAGTAGCCCGTGGAGGCTGGAGCGAGGAAGTAGACGGTGGATGAACAGTAGCCCATGGAGTCCCGTTTTGCGGTACGCCACACCCCTCCCGATGAATAGGACCCCGTTTCGACCGTAGGCGCTCCAACACAAGTCCGTTTCCTCCGTTTTGCGGTATGCCACACCCCTCTCGATCAATAGCACCCCATTTCGACCGTAGGAGCTCGAACACAAGTCCATTTCCTCCGTTTTGCGGTACGCCAGACCCCGTTTCGGCTGTTCCGTCCAAGCCGATTGGCTCTCGATGAACACGACACATTCCGACCCAGTCTGTTGCCTCCCGATGAACACGACGCTGTTTCTCTGTTCTGACCCAGTTGGCTGGCTGCCGCTGAACAGGACGCCGTCGCTATACGTGTTCGAGACCCCACCCGTATGTACGTACGTAGCCGTATTTACTTTCTTGCAGCATGGTTGTTCATACGTGTACACGATATAGACGGGACTGCCTGAATAGCTACCGCTCCTTACTGGGCCACGGTTCATCATGGCAGAAAGACCAATGGACCAGTATGTACGTACACGTTTACGACCAGAATGACAACGCTACGTACGCTTCGACCGGGTGGGTCCCGGCTCTCAGGGAGGATAATGAGGCACTTCCTTGCGTGCAAAGATATTGATGGTGGGTCCGAGCTGACAGGGGGAGGATTATTTTTTTTGCTCGTAATAAGGAGGCACTTCGTTGCGTGCGAAGATGTAGCTGGTGAGTCCATCTGTCAGCCTCACCACGTACAATCCTCTTCCGATCGCTGTCGTTCATTGACCATGTTGACCACGCTGCGTGGACAGCACCAGGTGGTGGACGACGGTGAGGAAGGAACGACGTGGATCCTAGGAACACGCGGAGGGTAGTACGAGGGTTGACAGGTTTGGCTGCGGTGTGAGGCTGCCATTGCCGCAGAATAACAGGGGGTGTGTGTGAGTAGAGGGATGGCCTGGCCAGCGGTGGGAGTAGTAGGGGGCGGTGAGGCCTGTGCGGCAGCACAACCGGCCACGGGAGGCAGGAGCATGCGGTGGTTTGGACGGCTGGAGCAAGAAAATCAGAGGTTGAAGAAGCAGGACGACCATTGGATGTTAACAATCCAACGGTCACTAGTGATAGAATCGTTTGTGGACTAAGTTGACAAAGCCCTGCGTACGCGTCAACTTAGTAGGGCCACAAGTCAGCCTCCAAATCTGGTGGGCCCCAGCTGTCATGGGGAGCACTCGTTATTTTTTGCTTAATAAGGAGGCACTTCCTTCCGTGCCAAGATATAGCTGGTGGGTCCCAGCTGTCATTGGGAGGATTCATTCTTTTTGGCGTAATAAGGAGGTACTTGCTTGCATGAGGCCATGGACCATGTGGGTCCCAACTGTCAGCCTCTCCATGTACATCTCTATTTTGATGTTGTCGTCTGTTGTCAACATTGACCACGCCGTGCTGAGAACACCAACGCGATGGACGACGGCGAGACCCAGGAAGGGAATGACCCGGAGGCGGCGAAGCCACAACAGTGGAGAGATGTGGGTGAGTAGAGGGATGGCCTGGCCAGCGATGGGAGTAGTAGGGGGCTGATACGTCCATTTTGCATCATGCTTTTATATTGATATTTATTGCATTATGGGCTGTTATTACACATTATATCACAATACTTATGCCTTTTCTCTCTTATTTTATAAGGTTTACATGAAGAGGGAGAATGCCAGCAGCTGGAATTCTGGACTGGAAAAGGAGCAAATACTAGAGACCTATTCTGCACAAGTCCAAAAGTCCTGAAACTTCATGGAGAATTGTTTTGGAATATATAAAAAATATTAGGCGAAGAAAGCACCAGAGGGGGACCACCTGCCATCCACAAGGGTGGAGGGCGCGCCCTACCCCCCTGGGCGCGCCCCCTGCCTTGTGGGCCACCTGATAGGCCCCCGATGCCCATCTTCTGCTATATGGTATGTTTTAACCTAGAAAAAATCAGAAGGAAGCTTTCGGGATGAAGCACCGCCGTCTCGAGGCGGAACTTGGGCAGAACCAATCTAGGGCTCTGGCGGAGCTGTTCTGCCTGGGAAACTTCCCTCCGGGAGGGGGAAATCGAAGCCATCGTCATCACCAACGATCCTCTCATCGAGAGAGGGTCAATCTCCATCAACATCTTCACCAGCACCATCTCCTCTCCAACCCTAGTTCATCTCTTGTATCCGATCTCTGTCTCAAAACCTCAGATTGGTACCTATGGGTTGCTAGTAGTGTTGATTACTCCTTGTAGTTGATGCTAGTTAGTTTATTTGGTGGAAGATCATATGTTCAGATCCTTAATGATAATTAATACTCCTCTGATTATGAACATGAATATGCTTTGTGAGTAGTTACATTTGTTCCTGAGGACATGGGAGAAGTCTTATTATAAGTAATCATGTGAATTTGGTATTCGTTTGATATTTTGATGAGATGTATGTTGTCTTTCCTCTAGTGGTGTTATGTGAATGTCAACTACATGACACTTCACCATGATTTGGGCCTAGGGGAAGGCATTGGGAAATAATAAGTAGATGATGGGTTGCTAGAGTGACAGAAGCTTAAACCCTAGTTTATGCGTTGCTTCGTAAGGGGCTGATTTGGATCAATATGTTTCATGCTATGGTTATATTTATCTTAATTCTTCTTTCGTAGTTGCGGATGCTTGCGAGAGGGGTTAATCATAAGTGGGAGGCTTGTCCAAGGAAGGGCAGCACCCAAGCACCGGTCCACCCACATATCAAATTATCAAAGTAACGAACGCGAATCATATGAGCATGATGAAAACTAACTTGACAACAATTCCCATGTGTCCTCGGGAGCTCTTTGCTTTATATAAGAGTTCGTCCAGGCTTGTCCTTTGCTACAAAAAGAATTGGGCCACCTTGCTGCACCTTGTTTACTTTTGTTACTTGTTACCTGTTACGAATTATCTTATCACACAACTATCTGTTACCAATAATTTCAGTGCTTGCAAAGAATACCTTGCTGAAAACCGCTTGTCATTTCCTTCTGCTCCTCGTTGGGTTTGACACTCTTACTTATCGAAAGTGTTGCGTAACGTAGCATGCAAATTTCAGAAAAATTACTACGCGCACGCAAGATCTATCTAGGAGATGCATAGCAACGAGAGGGGGAGAGTGTGTCCACGTACCCTCGTAGACCGAAAGCGGAAGCGTTAGCTTAGCGCAGTTGATGTAGTCGAACGTCTTCTCGATTCAACCGATCAAGCACCGAATGTACGACGCCTCCGAGTTCTGCACACATTCAGCTCGATGACGTCCCTCGAACTCTTGATCCAGCAAAGTGTCGAGGGAGAGTTTTGTCAGCACGACGGCGTGGTAACGGTGATGGTGAAGTGATCCGCGCAGGGCTTCGCCTAAGCACTACGACAATATGACCGGAGGAGTAAACGGTGGAGGGGGGCACCGCACAATGGTAAGAACAATTGGTGTGTCTAGAGGCGCCCCCCTCCCACGTATATAAAGGAGGGAGAGGTGAGGTGGCCGGCCAAGGCGCGCCCCCAAGTGGGGAGGAGTCCTACTAGGACTCCAAGTCCAATTCGGACCCCCCTTCCTTTTACCGGAGAGGGAAAGGGGAAAGGAGAGGGAGAAGGAGAAGGAAAGGGGGGCGCCGACCCCTTCCCCACTCCAATTCGGACCCCTTCCAAGTGGGGGGCGAGCCAGCCCCTTGTGGGCTGGTGTGCCTCCCTCCCAAGGCCCATGTGGCCCATAACTTTCCCCGGGGGGTTCCGGTAACCCCCCGGTACTCCGATAAATACCCGGAACACTCCAAAACCATTCCGGTGTCCGAATACTATCGTCCAATATATCAATCTTTACCACTCGACCATTTCGAGACTACTCGTCATGTCCGTGATCTCATCCAAGACTCCGAATAATTTTCGGTCACCAAAACACATAACTCATAATACAAATCGTCATTGAACGTTAAGCGTGCGGACCCTATGGGTTCGAGAACTATGTAGACATGACCGAGACACATCTCCGGTCAATAACCAATAGAGGAATCTGGATGCTCATATTGGTTCCTACATATTCTATGAAGATCTTTATCGGTCAAACCGTAATGACAACATACGTCATTCCCTTTGTCATCGGTATGTTACTTGCCCGAGATTCGATCGTCGGTATCTCCATACCTAGTTCAATCTCATTACCGGCAAGTCGCTTTACTCGTTCCGTAATGCATCATCCCGCAACTAACTCATTAGTCACATTGCTTGCAAGGCTTATCATGATGTGCATTACCGAGAGGGCCCAGAGATACCTCTCCGATACTCGGAGTGACAAATCCTAATCTCGATCTATGCCAACCCAACAAACACCTTCGGAGATACCTATAGAGCATCTTTATAATCACCCAGTTACGTTGTGACATTTGATAGCACACAAGGTATTCCTCCGGTATTCGGGAATTGCATAATCTCATAGTCAAAGGAATATGTATAAGTCATGAAGAAAGCAATAGCAATAAAACTTAATGATCATTATGCTAAGCTAATGGATGGGTCTTGTCCATCACATCATTCTCCTAATGATGTGATCCCGTTCATCAAATGACAACACATGTCTATGGTTAGGAAACTTAACCATCTTTGATCAACGAGCTAGTCTAGTAGAGGCTTACTAGGGACTCGGTGTTTTGTCTATGTATTCACACATGTATCAAGTTTCCGGTTAATACAATTCTAGCATGAATAATAAACATTTATCATGATATAAGGAAATATAAATAACAACTTTATTATTGCCTCTAGGGCATATTTCCTTCAGTCTCCCACTTGCACTAGAGTCAATAATCTAGTTCACATCGCCATGTGATTTAACACCAATAGTTCACATCTTTATGTGATTAACACCCATAGTTCACATCGCCATGTGACCAACACCCAAAGGGTTTACTAGAGTCAATAATCTAGTTCACATCGCTATGTGATTAACACCCAAAGAGTACTAAGGTATGATCATGTTTTGCTTGTGAGAGAAGTTTAGTCAACGGGTCTACCACATTCAGTTCCGTATGTATTTTGCAAATTTCTATGTCTACAATGCTCTGCATGGAGCTACTCTAGCTAATTGCTCCCACATTCAATACATATCTAGATTGAGACTTAGAGTCATCTGGATCAGTGTCAAAGCTTGCATCGACTTAATTCTCTACGACGAACTCTTCATCACCTCCATAACCGAGAAACATTTCCTTAGTCCTCTAAGGATAATTTTGACAGCTGTCTAGTGATCTACTCCTGGATCACTATTGTACCCCCTTGACAAACTCATGGCAAGGTACACAACAGGTTTGGTACATAGCATGGCATACTTTATAGAACCTATGGCTGAGGCATAGGGAATGACTTTCATTCTCTCTCTATCTTCTGCCGTGGTCATGCTTTGAGTCTTACTCAACATCACACCTTTGCAACACAGGCAAGAACCCTTTCTTTGACTGATCCATTTTGAACTTCTTCAAAATCTTGTCAAGGCATGTGCTTTGTGAAAGTCCTATTAAGCGTCTCAATCTATCCCTATAGATCTTGATGCCCAATATATAAGTAGCTTCACCGAGGTCTTTCATTAAAAAAATTTATTCAAGTATCCTTTTATGCTATCCAGATATTCTATATCATTTCCAATCAATAATATGTCATCCACATATAATATCAGAAATGCTACAGAGCTCCCACTCACTTTCTTGTAAATACTGGCTTCACCATAAGTCTGTATAAAACCATATGCTTTGATCACCTTATCAAAGCGTATATTCCAACTCCGAGATGCTTGCACCAGTCCATAGATGGATCGCTGGAGCTCGCACACTTTGTTAGCACCTTTAGGATTGAAAAAACCTTCTGGTTGCATCATATACAACTCTTCTTTAATATCCATTAAGGAAATCAGGTTTTGATATCCATTTGCCAGATTTCATAATCATAAAATGTGGCAATTGCTAACATGATTCGGACAGACTTAAGCATCGCTACGGGTGAGAAAGTCTCATCGTAGTCAACTCCTTGAACTTGTCGAAAACCTTTTCACAACAAGTCAAGCTTTGTAGACAGTAACATTACCATCAGCGTCAGTCTTCTTCTTAAAGATCCATTTATTCTCTATGGCTTGCCGATCATTGGGCAAGTCAACCAAAGTCCACACTTTGTTCTCATACATGGATCCCATCTCAGATTTCATGGCCTCAAGCCATTTCGCGGAATCTAGGCTCATCATCGCTTCCTCATAGTTCGTAGGTTCGTCATGGTCTAGTAACATGACTTCCAGAATAGGATTACCGTACCACTCTGGTGCCGAACATACTCTGGCTGACCTACGAGGTTTGATAGTAACTTGATCTGAAGTTTCATGATCATCATCATTAGCTTCCTCACTAATTGGTGTAGGCATCACGAGAACTGTTTTCTGTGCTGAGCTATTCTCCAATTCGAGAGAAGGTATAATTACCTCATCAAGTTCTACTTTCCTCCCACTCACTTCTTTCGAGAGAAACTCCTTCTCCAGAAAGGATCCATTCTTAGCAACAAAAATCTTGCCTTCGGATCTGTGATAGAAGGTGTACCCAACAGTTTCTTTTGGGTATCCTATGAAGACGCACTTCTCCGATTTGGGTTCGAGCTTATCAGGCTGAAGCATTTTCACATAAGCATCGCAACCCCAAACTTTAAGAAATGACAGCTTAGGTTTCTTGCCAAACCACAGTTCATACGGTGTCGTCTCAACGGATTTAGATGGTGCCCTATTTAACGTGAATGCAGCTGTCTCTAATGCATAACCCCAAAACGATAGTTGTAAATCGGTAAGAGACATCATAGATTGCACCATATCTAATAAAGTACGGTTACGACATTCGGACACACCATTATGCTGTGGTGTTCCAGGTGGCGTGAGTTGTGAAACTATTCCACATTGTTTTAAATGAAGGCCAAACTCGTAACGCAAATATTCGCCTCCGCGATCAGATCGTAGAAACTTTATTTTCTTGTTACGATGATTTTCTACTTCACTTTGAAATTCTTTGAACTTTTCAAATGTTTCAGACTTATGTCTCATCAAGTAGATATACCCATATCTGCTCAAATCATCTGTGAAGGTCAGAAAATAACGATACACGCCGCGAGCTTCAACACTCATCGGACCGCATACATCGGTATGTATTATTTCTAATAAGTCATTGGCTCGCTCCATTGTTCCAGAGAACGGAGTTTTAGTCATCTTGCCCATGAGGCATGGTTCGTAAGTATCAAATGATTCATAATCAAGTGATTCCAAAAATCCATTTGCATGGAGTTTCTTCATGCGCTTTACACCAATATGACCTAAACGGCAGTGCCACAAGTATGTTGCACTATCATTATTAACTTTGCATCTTTTGGCATCAATATTATGAATATGTGTATCACTACGATCGAGATTCAATAAACCATTTACATTGAGTGTATGACCATAGAAGGTTTTATTCATGTAAACAGAACAACAATTATTCTCTGACTTAAATGAATAACCGTATCGCAATAAACATGATCCAATCATATTCATGCTCAACGCAAACACCAAATAATATTTATTTATTTAGGTCTAACACTAATCCCGAAGGTAGAGGGAGTGTGCGATGGTGATCTTATCAACCTTGGAATCACTTCGAACACACATCGTCACCTCGTCATTAACTAGTCTCTGTTCATTTTGTAACTCCTATTTCGAGTTACTAATCTTAGCAACTGAACCGGTATCAAATACCCAGGGACTACTATGAATACTAGTAAAATACTTATCAATAACATGTATATCAAATATACCTTTGTTCACTTTGCCATCCTTCTTATCCGCCATGTATTTGGGGCAGTTCTGCTTCCAGTAACCATTTCCTTTGCAGTAGAAGCACTAAGTTTCAGGCTTGGGTCTAGCTTTGGGTTTTTTCACGGGAGTGGCAACTTGCTTGCCATTCTTCTTGAAGTTCCCTTTCTTTCCCTTGCCCTTTTTCTTGAAACTAGTGGTCTTGTTAACCATCAACACTTGATGCTATTTCTTGATTTCTACCTTCGCCGATTTCAGCATCACGAAGAGCTTGGGAATCGTTTTTGTCATCCCTTGCATATTATAGTTCATCACGAAGTTCTAGTAACTTGGTGATAGTGACTAGAGAACTCTATCAATCACTATCTTATCTGGAAGATTAACTCCCACTTGATTCAAGCAATTGTAGTACCCAGACATTCTGAGCACATGCTCACTAGCTGAGCTATTCTCCTCCATCTTGTAGGCAAAGTACTTGTCAGAGGTCTCAGACCTCTTAACATGGGCATGAGTCTGAAATATCATTTTCAGCTCTTGGAACATCTCATATGCTCCATGGCGTTCAAACCATTTTTGAAGTCCCGGTTCTAAGCCATAAAGCTTGGCGCACTAAACTATCAAGTAGTCATCATACCGAGCTTGTCAAATGTTCATAACATCTGCATCTGCTCCTGCAATAGGTCTGTCACCTAGCGGTACATCAAGGACATAATTCTTCTGTGCAGCAATGAGGATAATCCTCAGATCACGGACCCAATCCGCAACATTGCTACTATCATCTTTCAACTTAGTTTTCTCTAGGAACATATCAAAAATAAAACAGGGGAGCTATATGCGAGCTATTGATCTACAACATAGATATGCAAATACTATCAGGACTAAGTTCATGATAAATTAAGTTCAATTAATCAAATTACTTAAGAACTCCCACTTATATAGACATCCCTCAAGTCATCTAAATGATCACGTGATCCATATCAACTAAACCATGTCCGATCATCACGTGAGATGGAGTAGTTTTCAATGGTGAACATCTCTATGTTGATCATATCTACTA
Organism: Thinopyrum elongatum; assembly: GCA_011799875.1. Lineage (NCBI taxonomy): Eukaryota > Viridiplantae > Streptophyta > Magnoliopsida > Poales > Poaceae > Thinopyrum > Thinopyrum elongatum. Next base: position 474,013,427 of record CM022299.1, on the reverse strand, counting down.
TATGATTCAAGTTCGACCTTTCAATCTCAGTGTTCCGAGGCCATATCTATATATGCTAGGCTCATCAAGTTTAACCCGAGTATTCCGCACGTGCAAAACTGCCTTGCACCCGTTTTATGTGAACGTAGAGCTTATCACACCCGATCATCACGTGGTGTCTCGGCACGACGAACTGTCGCAACGGTGCATACTCAGGGAGAACACTTATACCTTGAAATTTAGTGAGGGATCATCTTATAATGCTACCGCCGTACTAAGCAAAATAAGATGCATAAAAGATAAACATCACATGCAATCAAAATATGTGACATGATATGGCCATCATCATCTTGTGCCTTTGATCTCCATCTCCAAAGCATCGTCATGATCTCCATCGTCACCGGCTTGACACCTTGATCTCCATCGTAGCGTCGTTGTCGTCTCGCCAACTATTGCTTCTACAACTATCGCTAACGCATAGTGATAAAGTAAAGCAATTACATGGCAATTGCATTTCATACAATAAAGAGACAACCATAAGGCTCCTGCCAGTTGCCGATAACTTTTACAGAACATGATCATCTCATACAATAACATATATCACATCATGTCTTGACCATATCACATCACAACATGCCCTGCAAAAACAAGTTGGACGTCCTCTACTTTGTTGTTGCAAGTTTTACGTGGCTGCTACGGGCTTCTAGCAAGAACCGTTCTTACCTACGCATCAAAACCACAACGGTGTTTCGTCAAGTTTGCTGTTTTAACCTTCAATAAGGACCGGCCGTAGTCAAATTCGATTTAACTAAAGTTGGAGAAACAGACACCCGCCAGCCACCTTTATGCAAAACTAGTTGCATATCTGTTGGTGGAACCGGTCTCATGAACATGGTCATGTAAGGTTGGTCCGGGCCGCTTCATCCAACAATACCACCGAATCAAAATAAGATGTTGGTGGTAAGCAGTATGACTATCATCGCCCACAACTCTTTGTGTTCTACTCGTGCATATCATCTACGCATAGACCTGGCTCGGATGCCACTGTTGGGTAACGTAGCATGCAAATTTCAAAAAAATTCCTACGCTCACGCAAGATCTATCTAGGAGATGCATAGCAATGAGAGGGGGAGAGTGTGTCCACGTACCCTCGTAGACCGAAAGCGGAAGCGTTAGCTTAACGCGGTTGATGTAGTCGAACATCTTCTCGATTCAACCGATCAAGCACCGAACGTACGGCGCCTCCGAGTTCTGCACACGTTCAGCTCGATGACGTCCCTCGAACTCTTGATCCAACAAAGTGTCGAGGGAGAGTTTCGTCAGCACGACAGCGTGGTGACGGTGATGGTGAAGTGATCCGCGCAGGGCTTCGCCTAAGCACTACGACAATATGACCGGATGAGTAAACAGTGAAGGGGGGCGCCACACACGGCTAAGAACAATTGGTGTGTCTAGAGGCGCCCCCTCCCACGTATATAAAGGAGGGAGAGGGGAGGTGGCCGGCCAAGGCGCGCCCCCAAGTGGGGAGGAGTCCTACTAGGACTCCAAGTCCAATTCGGACCCCCCTTCCTTTTACCGGAGAGGGAAAGGGGAAAGGAGAGGGAGAAGGAGAAGGAAAGGGGGGCGCCGCCCCCTTCCCATCTCCAATTCGGACCCCTTCCAAGTGGGGGGTGAGCCAGCCCCTTGTGGGTTGGTGTGCCTCCCTCCCAAGGCCCAGGTGGCCCATAACTTTCCCCGGGGGTTCCGGTAACCCCCTGGTACTCCGATAAATACCCGAAACACTCCGAAACCATTCCGGTGTCCGAATACTATCGTCCAATATATCAATCTTTACCTCTCGACCATTTCGAGACTCCTCGTCATGTCCGTGATCTCATCCGGGACTCAGAACAATTTTCGGTCACCAAAACACATAACTCATAATACAAATCGTCATCGAACGTTAAGCGTGCGGACCCTATGGGTTCGAGAACTATGTAGACATGACCGAGACACATCTCTGGTTAATAACCAATAGCGGAACCTGGATGCTCATATTGGTTCCCACATATTCTATGAAGATCTTTATCGGTCAAACCGTAATGATAACATACGTTATTCCCTTTGTCATCGGTATGTTACTTGCCCGAGATTCGATCGTCGGTATCTCCATATAACTAGTTCAATCTCGTTACCGGCAAGTCTCTTTACTTGTTCCGTAATGCATCATCCCGCAACTAACTCATTAGTCACATTGCTTGCAAGGCTTATCATGATGTGCATTATCGAGAGGGCCCAGAGATACCTCTCCGATACTCGGAGTGACAAATCCTAATCTCGATCTATGCCAACCCAACAAACACCTTCGGAGATGCCTGTAGAGCATCTTTATAATCACCCAGTTACGTTGTGACATTTGATAGCACACAAGGTATTCCTCCGGTATTCGGGAGTTGCATAATCTCATAGTCAAAGGAATATGTATAAGTCATGAAGAAAGCAATAGCAATAAAACTTAACGATCATTATGCTAAGCTAACAGATGGGTCTTGTCCATCACATCATTCTCCTAATGATGTGATCCCGTTCATCAAATGACAACACATGTCTATGGTTAGGAAACTTAACCATGTTTGATCAACATGCTAGTCTAGTAGAGGCTTAGTAGGGACTCGGTGTTTTGTCTATGTATTCACACATGTATCAAGTTTCCGGTTAATACAATTCTAGCATGAATAATAAACATTTATCATGATATAAGGAAATATAAATAATAACTTTATTATTGCCTCTAGGGCATATTTCCTTCAGAAAGGACTACGATAGATCCCCTATACTTGTGGGTCATCAAGACTCTTTTCTGGCACCGTTGCTGGGGAGTGAAGCGCCTTTGGTAAGGAAACATTTATATAGTGTGCTGAAATTTACTGTCACTTGTTACTACGGAAAATAATCCTTTAAGGGGCTTGTTCGGGGTATCTTCACCCCAACCAGAAGAGCAAAGAGTTGCTCCTCAACCTACTGAACCTACTGAAAATATTTATTATGAAATTCCTTCGGGTATGATAGAGAAACTGCTAGCTAATTCTTATGCAAGAGATGGAACATTACATCCGGATATGCACCTAATCTATGTGGATGAAGTTTGTGGATTATTTAAGCTTGCAGGTTTGTCCGAGGATGTTGTCAAGAAGAAGGTCTTCCCTTTATCTTTGAAGGGAAAGGCATTGACATGGTATAGGCTATGTGATGATATTGGATCATGGAACTACAACCGATTGAAATTGGAATTTCATCAGAAGTTTTATCCTATGCATCTGGTTCATTGTGATCGGAATTATGTACATAATTTTTTGCCTCGTAAAGGAGAAAGTATCGCTCAAGCTTGGGGGAGGCTTAAGTCAATGTTATATTCATGCCCCAATCATGAGCTCTCAAGAGAAATTATTATTCCAAATTTTTATGCTCGGCTTTCTCATAATGATTGATCCATGCTCGATACTTCTTGTACTGGTTCTTTTATGAAGAAGGATATTGAATTCAAATGGTATTTATTGGAGAGAATTAAATGCAACTCTGAAGATTGGGAACTCGATGAAGGTAATGAGTCAGGTATAAACCTTAAGTTTGATTGTGTTAAATCCTTTATGGATACCGATGCTTTTCGTGATTTTAGCACTAAATATGGACTTGACTCTGAGATAGTAGCTTCTTTCTGTGAATCATTTGCTACTCATGTTTATCTCCCTAAGGAGAAGTGGTTTAAATATCATCCTCCCATGGAAGTGAAAGTATTAGAACCTATGAATGTTGAAGAAGAAACTATTACTTATAATGTTGATCCTATTGTTCCTACTGCTTATATTGAGAAACCACCTTTTCCTGTTAGAATAAAGGATCATGCTAAAGCTTCAACTATGGTTCGTAAGAGTTATACTAGAACACCTACACCCCCCTGAACAAATTAAAGTTGAACCTAGTATAGCTATGGTTAAAGATATCTTGGTTGATAATATTGATGGGCATGTTATTTATTTCTGTGATGAAGCTGCTAGAATTGCCAAACCCGATATTAAAGATAAACATAGACCCGTTGTTGGCATGCCTGTTGTTTCTGTTAAAATAGGAGATGTCGGGGGGATGGACCCCGGGTAGCCTCATCCGGCCCCAATAATATTTCAAGACATCGGTCCTGGCGGAGCCCCTCAGGCCGACTGGCCACGCGGGCCGGCTTCCAGAAGACGGCGCACCCCAAGAAGGCGGCTTTGGGGGCGAGCCGGCTTCCGGCAGCCGGCCCCTCGTTCCCCTCGGAGTCTGCACTCACCCACTATGACAAGACGGGGCGTAGCAACAGTGCCGCCTTGTCGGAGACGAATCCGCGATCACCTATGGGACCCAGGGAAGGACCCCTTTATGTTCGGCAGGGAGAGACGGTCGTACGAAGAGCAAATCTAGCGAAGAACACGACAGGGCACGATAGAGATTTACCCAGGTTCGGGCCGCACGGATGCGTAAAACCCTACTCCTGCTTTTTGGTTTATTATCTGTATGATTGTTCTAACTCCAGGAGCGCTACAGTACCGAGTAGCTGCGTACAATACTGGAGTTCTCCATTTCCCAGTTCCTCCTCCCTTGTTCACGTTGCCTATGGGCCTCCTTTTATATGCACAAAGGGGTCACCAACAGGTGGCAAACAGTAAAGGTAGAGGTGGAAAGTTGCTACAGTAAGGCCACTATTACCAGGATGACATGTCCTACCTACCACTGACGGCAGGGGACAAGGGCATTAAATGCCCATGCCTTTGCTGTCCACATACATGTACCCGGACGTCTTGGACGTGGGAAAAGCCTATCCCACCTGCTGCTGCACCGCTATCTACAGTGCACCGCCGTCTACACAGTGCCCTGCCACGCACGCTTGGAAGGACCTAGAGCGCCACGCTGGCAGAGGCACCGGAGCAGCACAGTAGCACAGTGGTACAGTAACGCTTGCCGCGGCAAGACCTTGCCGCACCTGACAGCTTGGCGCAACCCATAGTTTGCCGCGCAAGGTAACTTGCCGGGGCAAGTACCTTGCCGCAACCGCTATCTTGCCGCAGCCAATACCTTGCCGCAGCCAATGACTTGCCGGGGCAAGTACCTTGCCGCGGCAAGTATTCTGCTTCAGCAATGCCCACGCTGGGCCTCAGCTGTCCCTCCCGGCAAGCTCCTCTTGCCGGGGCCTTAACTCTTGCTTTGTATACTTTGTTCTTGAATGGCTTAATAATCTTGAGCTTCTCTCTGGCTGTCCTCCCGCAAGCCTGGCCGCGGGATGCTACTACTGTCCGTGCACAAGTACGGGGTACTAGGGTACCCCTATTCTAGTACACCGACAGGAGCCCCCGGGCCTGGGCCACACGATGTGCCGGGCGTTGTTGGGCCAGGCCCAAACAGTGCACGGGCACGCGTGGCTGGGATAAGCCGAAACGTCCCTATGCTGTTTAATTGCACGCTCTCCCACGCGTCGCGCGTTGAATGCGGAGCGTGGGAAGCGTGCGCAGCCATCTCGAATGACGAAGGGGCGGATGGTTCCGCATCTTTCCCCATAAAAGGAGGGACCTGCAGAAGCACTCACACACCCCTCTCACCATTCTCGATCTCCAAATCTCCGCCTTCTTCTTCCTCCGCTCTAAAACAAAGCGGTTTCCCAATCTTCCGCCACCGCGCGCGTCTGCATCTCCCTCGGTCCTCAGCTCCGCCTTCGCCATGCCTCCCAAAGGAGAAAAGGGGAAGACGGGGAAGTCCTCAAGGACGGAGACCCAGGCGCAGTTGAAGAGGCAGAAGTACGCGCTCTTCGCTCCGACGCTCACGGGGGCGGATCTGAAGGCCAAGTTCCAAGGCATGCGGGCCGCGAGGACCAAGGCGCATCCGGCCACCCGCGTTCGCCCAGCCACCGACGAGAGCGAAGTGAGCAAGTACCCCTTCTTCGCTTGCTACTTTTGGTGCGGGCTCTGCCCACCGTACTCGGATTTCTTTAGCGACGTCATGTACACCTTCAACCTCCGTCTGCTGGATCTCACACCGAATGCCGTATCCACCATAGCAATATTAGCGCATCTGTGCGAGAACTTCGTCGGCGTCGCACCCAACACTGCGCTGTTCAGGCATTACTTCACTCCCCGTGCTGAAAAGGGGGAGCCTCTCACTGTTGGCGTCTCGTTCGTTTCAAGATTGGGCGCCAAGGAGCATTATCTGAAGGGGGATCTCCGCCCAAGATGGGGAGAAATCCGGTCTGAATGGTGTTGGATCATTGACGACGAGCCGCCACCATACTGTGCGCTTCGCAAGACCCCAGCAGCGCGTGGCACGGACTGGAGCGATCTGGATCCCCAGGACAAAAAGCTGGAGATTGCCGCTACCAGGATCATACGGCTCAGGGAGGCCGGGCTCACCATAGGGATGGTTGGCGCAGACTTCCTCCGCCGCCGCATTGCTCCTCTGCAGCAGAGAGGAAGGCCGGCCTCTGATTGGAAGAACCCAGCCGATATCATGCGGCTGCGCCCTGGACTGATCAACAACTTCACAGTTCTGCAGCACGACTTTTTCATGCGAGAACTGTTCAAGCAAGAGACAGATCCAGAGAAGCGCGACAAGGCGTTCACGCTGCCGAAGCACATCGTGCCCCTTTGCAACAACTCCGCATTAAGTGCAATCATCGCTATGATGCCGTTCTGCAATGCGCACAGCGTTGAAGCAACTTGGGACGTGCCGCTCGAAGAAGACGTGCGGCGATTCTTTGACTCCACGATCGAAAAGCAGGTCCGGGAGGAGGAGTGGCTCGTCCGCAACACCACTGAGCAAGAAATAGAATTCATTGCTCGAAGAGTGGAGGAGGACAGGCTCGCCAGGGAAGCTGGCGATTTTGGTTATACTTTGGCGGAGCTCGACGAGGCACAAAAGGAGATCCTTGCCGAGCAGGGGATGCTTGCCGGGAAGGGCGAGCTCGCCGCACCCGGCAAGGATGTCGGGCCAAGCCAGCCTGCCGACGAGTCAGGCAGCTCGGAGGATGAGGGCTCCTCTTCCGAGGAGGGCACCGAAAGCCCACCGCAGTCAGAGTCCCCAGCCCCTCGGAGGAGGAAACGCCTTCGCAGGCTTCGCAAAGTGGCTGAGCGGCAAGAGGTTCAACAATCGCCGGAGCGCCGTTCGACGCGCTCGACCATGGCAAGGGCTGGTGCTGCGGGAGCGTCTCACGCGGCCCCGGCAACTGGAGCAGGGTCATCAAAGACCGCTGCTACTACCCCCGCCAAGCGGCCAAGGAGTCCAGCTCCCCCTCCTCACACGGAGGCGGACTTTGATTTTTCGGCTCTCAGCGAAGAGGACGACGAGGAAGAGTAAGTTCCCTTGCCGCGACCCTCAATCTTTGTAAGGTTTTGTTTCTATCCTCACTTGTCGCGCTCCGTCCTTGCTTCCGCAGGGAGGAAACCTTGGCGGAGAGGACAAGGAAGAGAGCTAAGGTCTCGACGAGCAAGACCGTGGTGGTCGTCAAAGATGAGCCCACGGCAACCACCGGGAGAGCGTCTGAGACCATGCCGACCAGCTCGGAGCCCAGCCCTCGTCGCAGCCCCCAGCGTAAGTATTTCAACTACCTTTCGCTGGCGGTCGCTGAGGAACAAGCATTTTGTCACTGACATCTTTGGGCGTGTAGGAGAGGAGCAGCAAGTGGAGCCATCTGAAGGTGCTCCAGAAGTACCACCCCCCTCGACCACACCGCCAAGGAGAAGATCTCCGGTAAGGGCTCCCACTAGCGAGTCGAGCCACGAAGAGGAGCCGGCAAGCGCCGAAGTGCCAAGCACCAGCGCTGGCGACCCCACCCCAATGACAAACGTTGACGGGGGAGGGGAGCCCACCGCTCCTGAGCTCAACACGGGTAAACCCACTTGCTGCAAAACTCTTTCTGCTTTCTTTCTTTTGTCTTCTTAAATTTGTTCCTGAAGCTCTTTTTGCCTTACTTCTCGGGTTGGCAGAGCCCTCCTCGGTGGAGCCAATGAACATTGACTCTTCTGCCGAGGAGAACACCACAGGGGCCGTCGACGACGAGGCCGCCAAGGCCGCCGCTGCCAAGGCCGACAAGCTGGCAGCCGACAAGCTTGCCGACGAAGAAACTGCCAATGCTGCCGAAGAGGCCAGCAAGGCCGCCGAGGATAATACCGCCAAGGCGCCCACCGATGAAGCCGCCAAGGCTGCTGAAGCTGAGGCCGCCCAGAAGGCTGCTGAGGAGGCCGGCGAGGGAGCCGGTGGTCGTACTGACGGCCCTGAGGCCACAGGAGCGCCAGGCGCTACTCCGACCACGGGTCCTTCAACCACTGACGAGGCGGCAGCGCCCAACTCGCCTCCGCCAAGCAAATACATCCGGGTCGGCGAGAACGTCTACGTCAGCCTCCCCTGGACGGTGGGCTCCAGAGCGCCAACCGAGGAGGATGTTGTGGATGAGGAGATCCTTGCCGCTGCCGGGCTCCAGCTTGTGGATGCGCCAGGCGCCAGCAGTAGCAGCACGTCTGAAGAGGAGCAACTGCTTCAAAAGCTGTTGAATCTTCATCGCGCCCGACGGGAGAAGCTAGCTTCCAGGGAGGCGCTCATCGAGAAGGCCAAAGCTGACATGTTGAGGCGCGCGGAGATCTTGGCAGACGTCCGCGCGCGATCTCTTAATGCGTTAGAGGCCAAGCGGGCACAGCTGGCCGAAGAACGGCAGGCCCTCCTCCTGATGAAGCAAGACATTGAACAAAAACAAGAGGAGACCGCCAAGGAGTTGTCTGCTCGGGCCGGTGATCTGAACCAGCGGAAAGTGGACCTTGATGCCCACGAAGAAGAACTTGCCGAGCGCAAGAGGAAACTTGCCGAAACCCTCCGACAGAAAGACGAGGAGGTGGCAAGACTTGTCGCAGAGCGGACCCAGGGGCAGGCACAAAAACACCAGAAGGAAATCGAAGCCTTGGCCCAAGAGTACGCCAGCAAGTTGGTGGAGGCCACCAATGCTGTCGCTGCTGCAGAAGTGAACAGAAAGGAAACGGAGGGGAAAGTGGCAAGGCTAGAGGCCGCCCTCAAGGCAAACGGTGACAAGCTCTCAACGCTTGAAAGTGAGAGGGCAAAGGTGACCCACACTTTGGCGGAGATGCAAGTTACCATAGCCAAGAAGAACAATCTGCTTGCCGCCGCCAACGACTCCAGAGCAGACCTGAAGCTGAAGCTGACCACGCTAAAGGAGACACTCGACACCACTAAAAAGCGCGAAGGGCTTCTAATGATAGAGCTCCAGAAAGAAAAGGGTCTGCTTCAAGACGCTATTGCAACCCACAAGAAGTTCAGGGATAACGTGGGGATCTTCACAGACAGGCTTGCCAGCGCCGCCGAGGACATTGACAAGGAGCTGACTGCCCTGAAGGTGCCAGACTTCGGGTACTCCACCGACAAGAACACGCAAACTAGCGTCAAGCTAGCCGAGTTCTTCGACGGAGTAGTAGAAGCACTCCAACAGCTCCAAGTCAATCACAAGGCTCAACTGGCCGACGAGTCACGCAGGCTTTGCCGGGGAGTTCTCCGGAGGTTATTGGTGAAGATAGCATACAGAAACCCGGGCGTCGACTTCAGCAACATCTTCAAAAGCTTGCCGAAGGGATACGACCCCGCGCCACTAGAGGCCCTTGTCGCGCCCATCATGGAGAGGGTGGACCAAATCCAGAGAGTCGAAGGCGAGCACCGCAATTAGAGAGCCCATTCTTCTCCCTCCTTGCCGCCGCTAGACATGTTAAAGAACAATCTGTTTAAGCCGCGGCAACTTATCTTGTAATATAACATGCAATATTTTGAAGTTAATGCATGTCCTCTCCCTTGAGCAATTTCTTTCTTTGTGTGTACTTGCCCTACGCTTATAGGGAACTTGCCGGTGCGCGCACCATCGCCGCGAGTGCTGGGTGCGGGACTCCAGCAGCCTGCTGGCAGTGCCGCTGCCGGCAAGCAACCTTGTCGCGCTCAGTGCAGCCACTTAGGTTGTTGAGCGGACTCGAAACAAGGTAAGGGCCCGACCGATTACGCTTAGGTTCCGTCGCGCACAGGTTTTCCATACAAAGAGTAGTATCGTTCAAGGAAAATAACCTTGAAAATAAAAAAGAATTTGGTTATTCAAACTTTGGCACTTAGCTTTGTCGCTGATCTCTCCGCGGCAAGGTCTTGTCACTGCTTGCCGCTGCCTTCTACCCGGCAAGGCAAAGTTTCTTTGAACGACGCCTGGTCCATATCATTATCCCATCCCCCCCGGCAAACTTGTGCGCGAGGGAAGCTTCTGTCTTTTTGAGAAAAAGAAAGAAGAGAAAATAAAGATATAGGAGCTTGGCGGCTCGTTAATGCTTACCGGGGAGGCTGTACTGCACAGTATGTCAGATAATCATGCAAAATAAAAGTAAACATGAAATCGTCAAAAACTGCGAAATACAAAAGCTTTATTTATGCACAGGGTCTGCGCCTAGCTTTGTACAAAGGATTACATGCAACAGCGGCAAGACTTGTACAAAAGGTGGTTGCCGGGGAAGGGCCCGGCAACCGCGCCTTATGGAAAAAACTTACGGAGATGCTCAATGTTCCAGGAATTGATCACTGGAATGCCATCCCCGGTCTCCAGGCGGACAGCGCCGGGCCTGGTGACTCGTTTCACCCGATAAGGGCCTTCCCACTTTGGCGTCAACTTGTTTGAATTCTTGGGCGACTGAACGCGCCGAAGAACAAGGTCGCCTTCCTCGAGACTTCTGGCATTAACTTTGCGGCTATGGTAGTGACGCAAAGCTTGCTGGTAGCGAGCAGCTCTCACAGCAGCCTGAAGACGATCCTCCTCGAGGAGCACAGCGTCATCTTGCCGCAGTTGCTCTTGCTCAAGCTCATCGTAAGCAAGCACTCGAGGTGACCCGTATACGAGTTCCGTGGGGAGAACTGCCTCTGCTCCATAAACTAGAGCAAAAGGCGTCTGGCCAGTAGCTCGATTTGGCGTCGTCCTGATCGACCAAAGAACCACTGGCAGCTCCTCGATCCAGTTTTTGCCGCACTTGCGCAGCCTGTCGAAAGTTCTCGTCTTGAGCCCACGCAGCACTTCAGCATTTGCCCTTTCAGCTTGACCGTTGCTTCGGGGGTGAGCAACAGAAGCGAAACAGACCTTGGCGCCAAGGTCTTCGACATACTGCATGAAGGCGTGGCTCGTGAACTGGGTACCGTTGTCGGTGATGATCCTGTTAGGAACACCAAAGCAACAAACAATTCCCTTGAAGAACTTGATGGCTAATTGTGCTGTCACCTTCCTCACTGCTTCCACTTCTGGCCACTTCGTAAACTTGTCGATGGCCACATACAAGTACTCGAAGCCCCCGGTGGCACGGGGAAAGGGGCCGAGGATGTCGAGCCCCCAGGCTGAAAATGGCCAGGAGAGAGGGATTGTCTGGAGAGCTTGAGCTGGCTGATGAATCTGCTTGGAATGAAACTGGCACGCTTCACACTTGGTTGCTAGTGCAGTTGCATCCTGGAGGGCGGTGGGCCAAAAGAAACCTTGCCGGAAAGCCTTTCCAGCAAGGGCTCTTGACCCTATGTGGTGACCACATATGCCTACATGAATCTCCGCCAACAGCTCCTGTCCTTCTTCCCGGGGAATACACTTCAATTTCACACCGTTTGGTCTTTTTCTGTACAGCATGTCATCGACCAATTGATACATATTGGACCGTCGGGCTACTTTCTCCGCTTCTTCCTGCTCTTCGGGAAGTTCTCCTGTCTGAAGGAAACGGACGATCTGCTGCGCCCATGCTGGAGCCTGTGGCTCGACAACAAGGACTAAAGGCATTTCTTCTGCTGTGGGAACATCAGGCCCTACGGCAAGAGCTCGTCGCTCTACTAGAGCCGGCCGTTCCCCGACGAGCTTGGCGGGAACAGCCGCTTCAACGACAAGAGCCTGGGGCCCTGCTGGAGCGTGCTGTCCTTCAACAAGCTTGTCGGGAGCAGTTGCTTCAACGACGGAAGCCCAAGGCCTCGTCGGAGCATCTTGCTCCTCAGCGCTTCGATCAGGAGCACCTGCTTCAACGACAAGGACCCGAAGTCTTGTCGGAGCAAGTTGCCCCTCGGCCTCTTGCCTAGGAGCACCCGCTTCAACGACAAGAGCGTGAGGCCTTGTCGGAGCAAGTTGCCCCTCTGCATCTTTGGCGCTGGCTTTGGCAGCCTTCTTGCCGACGGCTTCGGGGAGCTCTGCCGGGAAGTAGTCGCCAGAAGCCAACTTCCTCTTCCTGCCTTGCCCTACTGATGGCGTCACGGATGGCTGAGTTAGTTGGAGCACAAAAGTGCCTGGTTCCACAGGCAATTTGAGTGCGGCGCGCTTTGACAAACCATCGGCAATGTCATTTTCAGCACGTGGGACGTGCTCCATTTGTAGGCCGCCAAAGCGTTCCTCCAACTTCCTCACCTCATCTACATAAGCTTCCATCAATGGGCATTGGTAGTTCTTGTTCACTTGCCTGACGACAAGCTGCGAATCTCCCCTGACAATAAGATTCTTGATCCCAAGGTCTGCCGCGATCCTGAGACCGGCAAGCAACCCCTCATATTCTGCAGTATTGTTCGTCGCCTGTTCCTTGGGAAAGTGCATTTGGACCACGTACTTGAGGTGCTCTCCGGTGGGTGCGACAAGCAGTACGCCAGCACCGGCGCCTTGCAGCGAAAAGGCACCATCAAAGTACATAAGCCACTCTTTGCTTGTCTCCTTGCCGGGGAGAGTCATCTCTGGGATTTCTTCGTCTGGCGTTGGTGTCCATTCTGCGACAAACTCTGCCAAAACTCGGCTCTGTATGGTTGATGTACTCTCAAACTTGAGACCAAAGCTCGACAACTCCAACGCCCACTCGACAATCCTGCCTGTCGCTTTTGGATTTTGCAAAATCCTTTTCAGCGGGAAGCGAGTGTGTGACGCCCCCGGGCCGATCGTGCACTAATCATACACGCAAATGCACACGATCAAGCCTAAGGACTCACGGGAAGATATCACAACACAACTCTAAAACATAAATAAAGTCATACAAGCTTTATATTACAAGCCAGGGGCCTTGAGGGCTCGAATACATAAGCTTGCGAACAAGCATCAGCGGAAGCATCAGATATCTGAGTACAGATATGAAATAGAAACAGAAAGGCCTTTAGAAAGGCGGGGCAAAATAAAACACTACGATCGAAAGGCGAAGGCCTCCTGCCTGGGACCCTCCGATCCTACTCCTGGTCGTCAGTCAACTCGTAGTAGTATCCATCCTCTGGGTAGTAGTAGTAGCGATCGTCGGGGCATCTGTCTCAGGGGGCTCCGTCCTCTGGTCACGTCAAACTGATATGGGGAGAAAAAGGAAAATAAAGCAACCGTGAGTCCTCAGAAGTACTCAGCAAGCAAGGATCTACACTACATATGCAACATTATCAAGGGGAGGCTGTATATGTGGACTGGGCTGCAGAAATGCCAGAATAGAGAGAAGGCCTAGTCCTATCGAAGACTAGCATCTTCAGCGGTCTTGCAGCAGTAGAAGAGAGTAGAACAATACCATATAATGTAGCAGTAATAATATCAACCTCACCCAGAGATCCTTTCTCGACTCCGTGCGAGAAAGCAATCCCAGAGCCATAAAGTCATCAAACCTCATCCTGAGATCCTTTCTCGACTCCCTGTGAGAAAGCGATCCCAGAGCCAATACAGTCATCAACCTGTTAACGTCTCAAGGGTCCAGTTCTAGTTGTATCGATCGGGATACAACTCCGAGTGTCCTTTACCGTAGGACAGGCTATCGATAGAAGTTTTCTTCCCTGCAGGGGTGCACCAACTTACCCAACACGCTCGATTAACTCCGGCCGGACACACTTTCTGGGTCCTGCCCGGCCTCGGCCAAACGACACATCGCAACCCTACCTACAACTCAGCAGAGAGGTCCCCGCCGGTCTACATCCTAAGCACTCAGGGGTCTTGGGCCATCGCCCTGTGCACTCCGGGTCGTTGCGAGCAGGGTGGATACCAGCGCCAACGGCACGATCCGACCCGGCCACAATGCTGAACTGGACATCTGACAGAACTGTCGGCTGATGCTACGATGTAGAACGCCCATACTATGCCCACATGGTGGTTAGTGCTATCAGACCAGAGGCCTGCTCGGATCAAATATCCAAATCGTTAATGGACTAGGGCTTGCGGAAACGAGCAGAGACTCACGAAAGATGTGACCCCGTCGCCCCGTCTCGAGGACTTGCGGCAAGGGTTAAGAATGCCCGGCCGCGCCTCGTATTCACCACTCGGGCACCACACAGGCAACCCGCCTTCACATCACACGCGGGTACCCCTCAGGGTCGACCCGCCTTTCCAAGTAACATTGTAAAGTCCAAGTATCCGTGTGTCCATAACATCAGGGAATCCGAGGTATCACCCTCACTGAATTCCCACTCGATGTATCCGTCAAGGTGAACTAGGAGGAATCACCCTCACTGGGTCCACACTTGAGGTGTTGTACGACAGCGTCGTTATCGGAAGCGGTGAAGGAGGAATCACCCTCGATGACCACGACCGAATAGCTACTCTACAGTGTTAACATCAGAAGTGCTACAAGAGGTTTCACCCTCGGCACTCGATAGTAACGCTGCAGTGTCGTTACAACTAAGGGGGGTGATGTGCGGTGTCGGGTCCTGGTCTTCAATCCCGTTGATCGGGTCTTCTGACGATCCAGCGCGGCAGTCGGGGTAAGTGGGGTCACTGATAGGTCTCTACCCAGCCTAGACTAAACAGTTTAGGATATGTAGGTAATTATCAACAGCAGGTTACAATGAACAGGCTATGCATCAGAATAGGTAAAGCAGCAGCAGCAGCAGCAATTCTAATGCAAGCATGAGAAATAGAATGGGCGATATCGGGATGATCAAAGGAGGGGCTTGCCTGGTTGCTCGGCGGCAAGGGCAAGGTTGTCAACGGTGGCGTCGGGCTCCTGAGTTGCGTCAGTCTCGGGGACGACGCCGGTGTCAGGGTCTACCGAGAGAGAAGAGGGGGAGGAAACAGTATAAATATAGAGCAAACTTGAGCAACACAAAGTACGACATGGCAATACGCAGTGCTAGGGGTGATCTAACGTATGGTTGCAAGTCACCGAGGAAGGGGGAATCCATCCGGGAAAGTATTCCCGGTTCCGGACATATGTCAGACAGATGACCGGAGAGGGACGGTTGCATGTTCTGATAGTTAGGGACGCGTGACGGACGAACGGAGCGCGTACTCGGATTCGTCTCGTCGTTCTGAGCAACTTTCATGTAGAAAGTATTTTCATCGGAGTTACGGTTTAAAAGATATGATTTTCTAAAGTTTAAACAATATTCTGAAATTACAGATTTATTATTAATTCGAATTATCCAGAACAGTAGCAGGGTGACGTCAGCATGACGCATGGATGACGTCAGCAGTCAACAGGGGGCCGGCCAGGTCAAACCTGATATGTGGGGCCCACATGTCAGTGACTCAGTTAACTAAACAGAGTTAGCTTAATCTATTTAAACTAATTAGCAGGCGGGGCCCAGCAGTCAGTGGGTAATTAGTGTTTTAAATCACTAATTAATTTAATTAACGGATTATTTATTTAATAAAACGTTTTACCGAGCGGGACCCACATGTCATAGACACAGGGCCCGCCCAGTCAGCGTGGACTAGGTCAATGGGACCCAGTGGGGCCCAGAGTCAGTGGCTGGGCCGTGGGGCCCGCGGCGCCACGTCGGACCGGCCGCCGGAGTCGCGCCGGAGTGCCCAGACGCGGTGGCGAGCTCCGGCGAGCTCGGGTTTCGCCCTCAGGGCGTCTCCGGGGCCGTGGCTTGGCCCGTTCGAACGGGCGGCGAGCGCCGCGTCACGTGGTGGTGTTGGCGTGGTTGGGGGCCGCCGGGAACGGCGCCGGCGATGACCGCAGCGGCGATGGCGTTCAGGTGGTGCACGGGGTCGGCGCTACGGCCCGCTAGCGAGCGAAAGGAGAAGCTGGGTGTGGCCTGCGCGATGCGGGGAGCACGATGCGCACGGGCCCGAGGCCGTTTGGTCACCGGAACGGCACCGGCGACGAGCTAGGCGGCGGTGCGTTCGGGCGAAAGAGGGGCGACGCGTACGGGCACGAAGAGCGTGCGGGGAGAGGGGGAGGGGGACGAGGTGCTCACAGCGAGTCTGTAGGTGAGCTTAGCGTGCGCGGGGAGGGCTCGGAGTGGCCGGAGTCGGCGATGGCGTGCGGCGGCCGAAGGTGGAAGATGACGGCGCCGGCGACGCAGCGACGCGTTCTAGCTCGTGGGGCTCGGGGGAGAGGCGTAGTCGACGGAGGCGAACCATGCGGGCACGGTCACGCGACGAGGCAGAGGCGGTGGCCGCGCGTGCTACGGCGGCGGTGCCATGGCTGCGCACTGGAGAGAGAGGAGAGGTGGTGTCCAGGGGAGAGTGAGGCGAGGGAGAGCCAGGGGGGTCCGGGGTGCTGCTCATATACGCGGCAGTCGCGGCGACGCGCTGTCGACCGCGAGGGAGGGGGGGCCTGGGCGTGCGCGCGTGCGTGCGCCAGGTGCTCGACAGCGAGCCCCGGGCGTGAGCAGTACGAAGAGGACGAGCGAGGTGGGCTGGGCCGGCCACTGTGCTGACTTAGGCCCAGCACAGTGGGCCTTTTTCTTTTTCTTCTTTTCTTTTCTGTTTTCTCTTTTTAGTTTCTGTTTTGACTTTTGTTTTGATTTCAAAATACTTTTGTAAAATATGAAACTAGCCCAAATAAATATGGTGCATTATTAGTCACTGCTAGAAACTGGTTTGGTGTCCATATCTTTTTGTTTGGATTTTATTTAATTGAAAAAGGATTAAACAGTGTTATGTTGCTGTTGTTCCTTGTTGTTCGAGTCCTTTTACAATTCCAACAAATGTTGCAATCATTTTTATAAATGCTATGAGAATATTTGCAACATGATGCACATTTTAGTTTTCAGGTTTGGACAACTTTTATTTTCCACTTTTATTTAAATTTGAATTTTGACTTAGGAGTTGAAAAGCATTATGATGCAAATGATGATCATGCACTATTAATCATGCTGACTTGGCATTGTCAAAAGGGTGATTACTGTAGTTAACCACTGGGGGTGTTACAAATCTCCTCTACTAACAAGAATTCTCGCCCCGAGAATTAAGAAGTAGAAGGAAAAAGTTCGGGGTATTTCGCACGAAGATTATCCTCGCATTCCCAAGTGGCTTCATCTTCAGTATGATTTGACCACTGTACTTTGAGGAACTTGGTAACCTTCTGACGGGTCCGACGTTCAGCTTCATCGAGAATGCGGATCGGATGCTCCTTATAAGATAGGTCATCTTGCAATTCGAGCACCTCGTGATCCACAGCTCGGTGCGGAGATTCCTTGAAGCATTGACGAAGCTGCGACACGTGGAAGACGTCGTGGATATGAGAGAATTGCGTCGGCAATTCCAATTTATATGCCACCTGACCACGTCTAGCAATAATGCGGAAAGGACCAATGTAGCGCGGAGCTAGCTTGCCCTTGATTCCAAAACGGTGAGTGCCCTTCATAGGAGTGACACGTAGATAAGCTTGGTCACCAGGTTGATAAGTCAGACCCCATCGTTTGCGATCATAGTTGCTCTTCTGGCGGTCCTGAGCCGCTTTGAGGTTTTCTCGGACAATACGAACTTGTTCTTCGGCGTGTTGAATAATATCCGGACCCACGAGCGGTCGTTCCCCAGTTTCTGACCAATTCAGAGGGGTTCGACACTTACGTCCATAGAGAACTTCAAAGGGGGCCATTTTCAAGCTGGCTTGATAGCTGTTGTTATAAGAGAACTCAGCATACGGAAGAGATTCTTCCCACTTCTTGCCGAAAGAAATAACACAAGCCCGAAGCATGTCTTCAAGCACTTGATTGACTCGTTCGACTTGGCCTTGGGATTGGGGGTGATAAGCTGAACTCCAGGTGATATGAGTTCCCATAGCTGTTTGAAAACTTTCCCAGAATTTGGAAGTGAAAAGACCGCCACGGTCCGAACTGATCTCCTTCGGAATACCGTGGAGTGATACAATTCTGGAGATATACAACTCTGCTAACTGACTAGCAGTGATAGTTTCTTTGACAGGCAGAAAGTGTGCAACTTTAGAGAGTTGGTCGACAACGACAAGAATAGCATCGTGACCCTTCTGTGACCTGGGAAGACCTGTAACGAAATCCATCTGAACCTTATCCCATTTCCATAGAGGAATAGGAAGTGGTTGCAGAATTCCAGCTGGTTTCTGATGTTCTGCTTTAACGCGGCGACACACATCACATTCGGCAACATAACGAGCAATGTCCTGCTTCATTCTAGACCACCAGTACCTTTGACGGAGATCACGATACATTTTGGTGCTACCCGGATGAATAGACAATGGTGTGTCATGTGCCTCCTTCATGACTTTGTCAGTCATAAGCTCGAAGCGAGGTACGACAATGCGGTTTCTAAAATACAAGGTTCCACCTTCAGACAGCGAGAAATCCCTGTACTTTTCATGGTGAAGATTTTTCTTCATCAGATCAACTTCAGCATCTTTAGCTTGCACAATCTTAACAGCTTTCTCGAGATCTGGTTGTATCACAAGGTTATTAAGTGAACCCTGTGGAACAATACGCAGATTCAGCTTGCACAGTTCTTCAAAAAGACGAGGTTGAGCTCGCCTAACCATGAGGTTGTCGCAATATGACTTGCGGCTTAAGGCATCAGCCATCACGTTAGCCTTGCCAGGGGTATAAGATATACCCAAATCGTAGTCCGCAATGGTCTCCATCCATCTTTGCTGACGGAGGTTTAGAGATGGTTGAGTGAACAAGTACTTCAGGCTCTTATGATCCGTGTAGATCTCGCAACGATTACCGAGGAGGTAATGTCGCCACAACTGCAGTGCATAGATCACAGCAGCTAGTTCTAGATCATGTACCGGATAATTCTCTTCATGTGGGCGCAACTGACGAGAGCCATAAGCAATCACTTTACGCTCTTGCATTAGGACACAGCCTAATCCTTCACGGGATGCATCACAATAAATCACGAAGTCTTTGCGAGAATCAGGTGGAGCAAGTACTGGGGTATTGTAACGGATTGACATCTGCCCCAGTGGATAAAGAATGTACTCTGGATGTATCCCTACTCGAACAGCTGGTAGCTGCGTCGCAGGGTGTGGTGGAAACAAACGATCCATCTGAGACAGAGGGAACTCATGATTGTCAAATGACAAGGAGAAGTATAACCGATCTCGGAGAGAAAGGTTAAACAAAACAATGGAAAGGAAAATGATTATCAGACTAATCAGATCAAAGATAGGGAAATCGCACAGATATCCAGCTCTTCGGGTAGACGGAATTTACGAGATCCTAAGTGTCGGCGTTAGTAAACTTTATTTAACCCGAATAGAAGAGAGGTCAGAGTCCCAGAGTATAGACAAGGAATAAAAGATCCTAATACCACCCAATTGGCAACGTGGGCCCGTAAGCCACACAGCCAAGTTAGTAAATTAGTTTTTGGACCACTAGACTCAATTTCGGCCAAGGAGTTGGAAAGGGGGTTCCTACAGGCAGTCGGCTCTGATACCAACTTGTGACGCCCCCTGCCCGATCGTGCACTAATCATACACGCAAATGCACACGATCAAGCCTAAGGACTCACGGGAAGATATCACAACACAACTCTAAAACATAAATAAAGTCATACAAGCTTTATATTACAAGCCAGGGGCCTCGAGGGCTCGAATACATAAGCTTGCGAACAAGCGTCAGTGGAAGCATCAGATATCTGAGTACAGATATGAAATAGAAACAGAAAGGCCTTTAGAAAGGCGGGGCAAAATAAAACACTACGATCGAAAGGCGAAGGCCTCCTGCCTGGGACCCTCCGATCCTACTCCTGGTCGTCAGTCAACTCGTAGTAGTATCCATCCTCTGGGTAGTAGTAGTAGCGATCGTCGGGGCATCTGTCTCAGGGGGCTCCGTCCTCTGGTCACGTCAAACTGATATGGGGAGAAAAAGGAAAACAAAGCAACCGTGAGTACTCAGAAGTACTCAGCAAGCAAGGATCTACACTACATATGCAACATTATCAAGGGGAGGCTGTATATGTGGACTGGGCTGCAGAAATGCCAGAATAGAGAGAAGGCCTAGTCCTATCGAAGACTAGCATCTTCAGCGGTCTTGCAGCAGTAGAAGAGAGTAGAACAATACCATATAATGTAGCAGTAATAATATCAACCTCACCCAGAGATCCTTTCTCGACTCCCTGCGAGAAAGCAATCCCAGAGCCATAAAGTCATCAAACCTCGTCCTGAGATCCTTTCTCGACTCCCTGTGAGAAAGCGATCCCAGAGCCAATACAGTCATCAACCTGTTAACGTCTCAAGGGTCCAGTTCTAGTTGTATCGATCGGGATACAACTCCGAGTGTCCTTTACCGTAGGACAGGCTATCGATAGAAGTTTTCTTCCTTGCAGGGGTGCACCAACTTACCCAACACGCTCGATTAACTCCGGCCGGACACACTTTCTGGGTCCTGCCCGGCCTCGGCCAAACGACACATCGCAACCCTACCTACAACTCAGCAGAGAGGTCCCCGCCGGTCTACATCCTAAGCACTCAGGGGTCTTGGGCCATCGCCCTGTGCACTCTGGGTCGTTGCGAGCAGGGTGGATACCAGCGCCAACGGCACGATCCGACCCGGCCACAATGCTGAACTGGACGTCTGACAGAACTGTCGGCTGATGCTACGATGTAGAACGCCCATACTATGCCCACATGGTGGTTAGTGCTATCAGACCAGAGGCCTGCTCGGATCAAATATCCAAATCGTTAATGGACTAGGGCTTGCGGAAACGAGCAGAGACTCACAAAAGATGTGACCCCGTCGCCCCGTCTCGAGGACTTGCGGCAAGGGTTAAGAATGCCCAGCCGCGCCTCGTATTCACCACTCGGGCACCACACAGGCAACCCGCCTTCACATCACACGCGGGTACCCCTCAGGGTCGACCCGCCTTTCCAAGTAACATTGTAAAGTCCAAGTATCCGTGTGTCCATAACATCAGGGAATCCGAGGTATCACCCTCATTGAATTCCCACTCGATGTATCCGTCAAGGTGAACTAGGAGGAATCACCCTCACTGGGTCCACACTTGAGGTGTTGTACGACAGCGTCGTTATCGGAAGCGGTGAAGGAGGAATCACCCTCGATGACCACGACCAAATAGCTACTCTACAGAGTTAACATCAGAAGTGCTACAAGAGGTTTCACCCTCGGCACTCGATAGTAACGCTGCAGTGTCGTTACAACTAAGGGGGGTGATGTGTGGTGTCGGGTCCTGGTCTTCAATCCCGTTGATCGGGTCTTCTGACGATCCAGCGCGGCAGTCGGGGTAAGTGGGGTCACTGATAGGTCTCTACCCAGCCTAGACTAAACAGTTTAGGATATGTAGGTAATTATCAACAGCAGGTTACAATGAACAGGCTATGCATCAGAATAGGTAAAGCAGCAACAGCAGCAATTCTAATGCAAGCATGAGAAATAGAATGGGCGATATCGGGATGATGAAAGGAGGGGCTTGCCTGGTTGCTCGGCGGCAAGGGCAAGGTTGTCAACGGTGGCGTCGGGCTCCTGAGTTGCGTCAGTCTCGGGGACGACGCCGGTGTCAGGGTCTACCGAGAGAGAAGAGGGGGAGGAAACAGTATAAATATAGAGCAAACTTGAGCAACACAAAGTACGACATGGCAATACGCAGTGCTAGGGGTGATCTAACGTATGGTTGCACGTCACCGAGGAAGGGGGAATCCATCCAGGAAAGTATTCCCAGTTCCGGACATATGTCAGACAGATGACCGGAGAGGGACGGTTGCATGTTCTGATAGTTAGGGACGCGTGACGGACGAACGGAGCGCGTACTCGGATTCGTCTCGTCGTTCTGAGCAACTTTCATGTAGAAAGTATTTTCATCGGAGTTACGGTTTAAAAGATATGATTTTCTAAAGTTTAAACAATATTCTAAAATTACAGATTTATTATTAATTCGAATTATCCAGAACAGTAGCAGGGTGACGTCAGCATGACGCATGGATGACGTCAGCAGTCAACAGGGGGCCGGCCAGGTCAAACCTGATATGTGGGGCCCACATGTCAGTGACTCAGTTAACTAAACAGAGTTAGCTTAATCTATTTAAACTAATTAGCAGGCGGGGCCCAGCAGTCAGTGGGTAATTAGTGTTTTAAATCACTAATTAATTTAATTAATGGATTATTTATTTAATAAAACATTTTACCGAGCGGGACCCACATGTCATAGACACAGGGCCCGCCCAGTCAGCGTGGACTAGGTCAACGGGACCCAGTGGGGCCCAGAGTCAGTGGCTGGGCCGTGGGGCCCGCGGCGCCACGTCGGACCGGCCGCCGGAGTCGCGCCGGAGTGCCCAGACGCGGTGGCGAGCTCCGGCGAGCTCGGGTTTCGCCCTCAGGGCGTCTCCGGGGCCGTGGCTTGGCCCGTTCGAACGGGCGGCGAGCGCCGCGTCACGTGGTGGTGTTGGCGTGGTTGGGGGCTGCCGGGAACGGCGCCGGCGATGACCGCAGCGGCGATGGCGTTCGGGTGGTGCACGGGGTCGGCGCTACGGCGCGCTAGCGAGCGAAAGGAGAAGCTGGGTGTGGCCTGCGCGATGCGGGGAGCACGATGCGCACGGGCCCGAGGCCGTTTGGTCACCGGAATGGCACCGGCGACGAGCTAGGCGGCGGTGCGTTCGGGCGAAAGAGGGGCGACGCGTACGGGCACGAAGAGCGCGCGGGGAGAGGGGGAGGGGGACGAGGTGCTCACAGCGAGTCTGTAGGTGAGCTTAGCGTGCGCGGGGAGGGCTCGGAGTGGCCGGAGTCGGCGATGGCATGCGGCGGCCGAAGGTGGAAGATGACGGCGCCGGCGACGCAGCGACGCGTTCTAGCTCGTGGGGCTCGGGGGAGAGGCGTAGTCGACGGAGGCGAACCATGCGGGCACGGTCACGCGACGAGGCAGAGGCGGTGGCCGCGCGTGCTACGGCGGCGGTGCCATGGCTGCGCACTGGAGAGAGAGGAGAGGTGGTGTCCAGGGGAGAGTGAGGCGAGGGAGAGCCAGGGGGGTCCGGGGTGCTGCTCATATACGCGGCAGTCGCGGCGACGCGCTGTCGACCGCGAGGGAGGGGGGGCCTGGGCGTGCGCGCGTGCGTGCGCCAGGTGCTCGACAGCGAGCCCCGGGCGTGAGCAGTACGAAGAGGACGAGCGAGGTGGGCTGGGCCGGCCACTGTGCTGACTTAGGCCCAGCACAGTGGGCCTTTTTCTTTTTCTTCTTTTCTTTTCTGTTTTCTCTTTTTAGTTTCTGTTTTGACTTTTGTTTTGATTTCAAAATACTTTTGTAAAATATGAAACTAGCCCAAATAAATATGGTGCATTATTAGTCACGGCTAGAAACTGGTTTGGTGTCCATATCTTTTTGTTTGGATTTTATTTAATTGAAAAAGGATTAAACAGTGTTATGTTGCTGCTGTTCCTTGTTGTTCGAGTCCTTTTACAATTCCAACAAATGTTGCAATCATTTTTATAAATGCTATGAGAATATTTGCAACATGATGCACATTTTAGTTTTCAGGTTTGGACAACTTTTATTTTCCACTTTTATTTAAATTTGAATTTTGACTTAGGAGTTGAAAAGCATTATGATGCAAATGATGATCATGCACTGTTAATCATGCTGACTTGGCATTGTCAAAAGGGTGATTACTGTAGTTAACCACTGGGGGTGTTACAAATCTCCTCTACTAACAAGAATTCTCGCCCCGAGAATTAAGAAGTAGAAGGAAAAAGTTCGGGGTATTCCGCACGAAGATTATCCTCGCATTCCCAAGTGGCTTCATCTTCAGTATGATTTGACCACTGTACTTTGAGGAACTTGGTAACCTTCTGACGGGTCCGACGTTCAGCTTCATCGAGAATGCGGATCGGATGCTCCTTATAAGATAGGTCATCTTGCAATTCGAGCACCTCGTGATCCACAGCTCGGTGCGGAGATTCCTTGAAGCATTGACGAAGCTGCGACACGTGGAAGACGTCGTGGATATGAGAGAATTGCGGCGGCAATTCCAATTTATATGCCACCTGACCACGTCTAGCATTAATGCGGAAAGGACCAATGTAGCGCGGAGCTAGCTTGCCCTTGATTCCAAAACGGTGAGTGCCCTTCATAGGAGTGACACGTAGATAAGCTTGGTCACCAGGTTGATAAGTCAGACCCCATCGTTTGCGATCATAGTTGCTCTTCTGGCGGTCCTGAGCCGCTTTGAGGTTTTCTCGGACAATACGAACTTGTTCTTCGGCGTGTTGAATAATATCCGGACCCACGAGCGGTCGTTCCCCAGTTTCTGACCAATTCAGAGGGGTTCGACACTTACGTCCATAGAGAACTTCAAAGGGGGCCATTTTCAAGCTGGCTTGATAGCTGTTGTTATAAGAGAACTCAGCATACGGAAGAGATTCTTCCCACTTCTTGCCGAAAGAAATAACACAAGCCCGAAGCATGTCTTCAAGCACTTGATTGACTCGTTCGACTTGGCCTTGGGATTGGGGGTGATAAGCTGAACTCCAGGTGATATGAGTTCCCATAGCTGTTTGAAAACTTTCCCAGAATTTGGAAGTGAAAAGACCGCCACGGTCCGAACTGATCTCCTTCGGAATACCGTGGAGTGATACAATTCTGGAGATATACAACTCTGCTAACTGACTAGCAGTGATAGTTTCTTTGACAGGCAGAAAGTGTGCAACTTTAGAGAGTTGGTCGACAACGACAAGAATAGCATCGTGACCCTTCTGTGACCTGGGAAGACCTGTAACGAAATCCATCTGAACCTTATCCCATTTCCATAGAGGAATAGGAAGTGGTTGCAGAATTCCAGCTGGTTTCTGATGTTCTGCTTTAACGCAGCGACACACATCACATTCGGCAACATAACGAGCAATGTCCTGCTTCATTCTAGACCACCAGTACCTTTGACGGAGATCACGATACATTTTGGTGCTACCCGGATGAATAGACAATGGTGTGTCATGTGCCTCCTTCATGACTTTGTCAGTCATAAGCTCGAAGCGAGGTACGACAATGCGGTTTCTGAAATACAAGGTTCCATCTTCAGACAGCGAGAAATCCCTGTACTTTTCATGGTGAAGATTTTTCTTCATCAGATCAACTTCAGCATCTTTAGCTTGCGCAATCTTAACAGCTTTCTCGAGATCTGGTTGTATCACAAGGTTATTAAGTGAACCCTGTGGAACAATACGCAGATTCAGCTTGCACAGTTCTTCAAAAAGACGAGGTTGAGCTCGCCTAACCATGAGGTTGTCGCAATATGACTTGCGGCTTAAGGCATCAGCCATCACGTTAGCCTTTCCAGGGGTATAAGATATACCCAAATCATAGTCCGCAATGGTCTCCATCCATCTTTGCTGACGGAGGTTTAGAGATGGTTGAGTGAACAAGTACTTCAGGCTCTTATGATCCGTGTAGATCTCGCAACGATTACCGAGGAGGTAATGTCGCCACAACTGCAGTGCATAGATCACAGCAGCTAGTTCTAGATCATGTACCGGATAATTCTCTTCATGTGGGCGCAACTGACGAGAGCCATAAGCAATCACTTTACGCTCTTGCATTAGGACACAGCCTAATCCTTCACGGGATGCATCACAATAAATCACGAAGTCTTTGCGAGAATCAGGTGGAGCAAGTACTGGGGTATTGTAACGGATTGACATCTGCCCCAGTGGATAAAGAATGTACTCTGGATGTATCCCTACTCGAACAGCTGGTAGCTGCGTCGCAGGGTGTGGTGGAAACAAACGATCCATCTGAGACAGAGGGAACTCATGATTGTCAAATGACAAGGAGAAGTATAACCGATCTCGGAGAGAAAGGTTAAACAAAACAATGGAAAGGAAAATGATTATCAGACTAATCAGATCAAAGACAGGGAAATCGCACAGATATCCAGCTCTCCGGGTAGACGGAATTTACGAGATCCTAAGTGTCGGCGTTAGTAAACTTTATTTAACCCGAATAGAAGAGAGGTCAGAGTCCCAGAGTATAGACAAGGAATAAAAGATCCTAATACCACCCAATTGGCAACGTGGGCCCGTAAGCCACACAGCCAAGTTAGTAAATTAGTTTTTGGACCACTAGACCCAATTTCGGCCAAGGAGTTGGAAAGGGGGTTCCTACAGGCAGTCGGCTCTGATACCAACTTGTGACGCCCCCGGCCCGATCGTGCACTAATCATACACGCAAATGCACACGATCAAGCCTAAGGACTCACGGGAAGATATCACAACACAACTCTAAAACATAAATAAAGTCATACAAGCTTTATATTACAAGCCAGGGGCCTCGAGGGCTCGAATACATAAGCTTGCGAACAAGCGTCAGCGGAAGCATCAGATATCTGAGTACAGATATGAAATAGAAACAGAAAGGCCTTTAGAAAGGCGGGGCAAAATAAAACACTACGATCGAAAGGCGAAGGCCTCCTGCCTGGGACCCTCCGATCCTACTCCTGGTCGTCAGTCAACTCGTAGTAGTATCCATCCTCTGGGTAGTAGTAGTAGCGATCGTCGGGGCATCTGTCTCAGGGGGCTCCGTCCTCTGGTCACGTCAAACTGATATGGGGAGAAAAAGGAAAACAAAGCAACCGTGAGTACTCAGAAGTACTCAGCAAGCAAGGATCTACACTACATATGCAACATTATCAAGGGGAGGCTGTATATGTGGACTGGGCTGCAGAAATGCCAGAATAGAGAGAAGGCCTAGTCCTATCGAAGACTAGCATCTTCAGCGGTCTTGCAGCAGTAGAAGAGAGTAGAACAATACCATATAATGTAGCAGTAATAATATCAACCTCACCCAGAGATCCTTTCTCGACACCCTGTGAGAAAGCAATCCCAGAGCCATAAAGTCATCAAACCTCGTCCTGAGATCCTTTCTCGACTCCCTGTGAGAAAGCGATCCCAGAGACAATACAGTCATCAACCTGTTAACGTCTCAAGGGTCCAGTTCTAGTTGTATCGATCGGGATACAACTCCGAGTGTCCTTTACCATAGGACAGGCTATCGATAGAAGTTTTCTTCCCTGCAGGGGTGCACCAACTTACCCAACACGCTCGATTAACTCCGGCCGGACACACTTTCTGGGTCCTGCCCGGCCTCGGCCAAACGACACATCGCAACCCTACCTACAACTCAGCAGAGAGGTCCCCGCCGGTCTACATCCTAAGCACTCAGGGGTCTTGGGCCATCGCCCTGTGCACTCCGGGTCGTTGCGAGCAGGGTGGATACCAGCGCCAACGGCACGATCCGACCCGGCCACAATGCTGACCTGGACGTCTGACAGAACTGTCGGCTGATGCTACGATGTAGAACGCCCATACTATGCCCACGTGGTGGTTAGTGCTATCAGACCAGAGGCCTGCTCGGATCAAATATCCAAATCGTTAATGGACTAGGGCTTGCGGAAACGAGCAGAGACTCACGAAAGATGTGACCCTGTCGCCCCGTCTCGAGGACTTGCGGCAAGGGTTAAGAATGCCCGGCCGCGCCTCGTATTCACCACTCGGGCACCACACAGGCAACCCGCCTTCAAATCACACGCGGGTACCCCTCAGGGCCGACCCGCCTTTCCAAGTAACATTGTAAAGTCCAAGTATCCATGTGTCCATAACATCAGGGAATCCGAGGTATCACCCTCATTGAATTCCCACTCGATGTATCCGTCAAGGTGAACTAGGAGGAATCACCCTCACTGGGTCCACACTTGAGGTGTTGTACGACAGCGTCGTTATCGGAAGCGATGAAGGAGGAATCACCCTCGATGACCATGACCGAATAGCTACTCTACAGAGTTAACATCAGAAGTGCTACAAGAGGTTTCACCCTCGGCACTCGATAGTAACGCTGCAGTGTCGTTACAACTAAGGGGGGTGATGTGCGGTGTCGGGTCCTGGTCTTCAATCCCGTTGATCGGGTCTTCTGACGATCCAGCGCGGCAGTCGGGGTAAGTGGGGTCACTGATAGGTCTCTACCCAGCCTAGACTAAACAGTTTAGGATATGTAGGTAATTATCAACAGCAGGTTACAATGAATAGGCTATGCATCAGAATAGGTAAAGCAGCAGCAGCAGCAGCAATTCTAATGCAAGCATGAGAAATAGAATGGGTGATATCGGGATGATCAAAGGAGGGGCTTGCCTGGTTGCTCGGCGGCAAGGGCAAGGTTGTCAACGGTGGCGTCGGGCTCCTGAGTTGCGTCAGTCTCGGGGACGACGCCGGTGTCAGGGTCTACCGAGAGAGAAGAGGGGGAGGAAACAGTATAAATATAGAGCAAACTTGAGCAACACAAAGTACGACATGGCAATACGCAGTGCTAGGGGTGATCTAACGTATGGTTGCACGTCACCGAGGAAGGGGGAATCCATCCGGGAAAGTATTCCCGGTTCCGGACATATGTCAGACAGATGACCGGAGAGGGACGGTTGCATGTTCTGATAGTTAGGGATGCGTGACGGACGAACGGAGCGCGTACTCGGATTCGTCTCGTCGTTCTGAGCAACTTTCATGTAGAAAGTATTTTCATCGGAGTTACGGTTTAAAAGATATGATTTTCTAAAGTTTAAACAATATTCTGAAATTACAGATTTATTATTAATTCGAATTATCCAGAACAGTAGCAGGGTGACGTCAGCATGACGCATGGATGACGTCAGCAGTCAACAGGGGGCCGGCCAGGTCAAACCTGATATGTGGGGCCCACATGTCAGTGACTCAGTTAACTAAACAGAGTTAGCTTAATCTATTTAAACTAATTAGCAGGCGGGGCCCAGCAGTCAGTGGGTAATTAGTGTTTTAAATCACTAATTAATTTAATTAACGGATTATTTATTTAATAAAACGTTTTACCGAGCAGGACCCACATGTCATAGACACAGGGCCCGCCCAGTCAGCGTGGACTAGGTCAACGGGACCCAGTGGGTCCCAGAGTCAGTGGCTGGGCCGTGGGGCCCGCGGCGCCACATCGGACCGGCCGCCGGAGTCGCGCCGGAGTGCCCAGACGCGGTGGCGAGCTCCGGCGAGCTCGGGTTTCGCCCTCAGGGCGTCTCCGGGGCCGTGGCTTGGCCCGTTCGAACGGGCGGCGAGCGCCGCGTCACGTGGTGGTGTTGGCGTGGTTGGGGGCCGCCGGGAACGGCGCCGGCGATGACCGCAGCGGCGATGGCGTTCGGGTGGTGCACGGGGTCGGCGCTACAGCGCGCTAGCGAGCGAAAGGAGAAGCTGGGTGTGGCCTGCGCGATGCGGGGAGCACGATGCGCACGGGCCCGAGGCCGTTTGGTCACCGGAACGGCACCGGCGACGAGCTAGGCGGCGGTGCGTTCGGGCGAAAGAGGGGCGACGCGTACGGGCACGAAGAGCGCGCGGGGAGAGGGGGAGGGGGACGAGGTGCTCACAGCGAGTCTGTAGGTGAGCTTAGCGTGCGCGGGGAGGGCTCGGAGTGGCCGGAGTCGGCGATGGCGTGCGGCGGCCGAAGGTGGAAGATGACGGCGCCGGCGACGCAGCGACGCGTTCTAGCTCGTGGGGCTCGGGGGAGAGGCGTAGTCGACGGAGGCGAACCATACGGGCACGGTCACGCGACGAGGCAGAGGCGGTGGCCGCGCGTGCTATGGCGGCGGTGCCATGGCTGCGCACTGGAGAGAGAGGAGAGGTGGTGTCCAGGGGAGAGTGAGGCGAGGGAGAGCCAGGGGGGTCCGGGGTGCTGCTCATATACGCGGCAGTCGCGGCGACGCGCTGTCGACCGCGAGGGAGGGGGGGCCTGGGCGTGCGCGCGTGCGTGCGCCAGGTGCTCGACAGCGAGCCCCGGGCATGAGCAGTACGAAGAGGACGAGCGAGGTGGGCTGGGCCGGCCATTGTGCTGACTTAGGCCCAGCACAGTGGGCCTTTTTCTTTTTCTTCTTTTCTTTTCTGTTTTCTCTTTTTAGTTTCTGTTTTGACTTTTGTTTTGATTTCAAAATACTTTTGTAAAATATGAAACTAGCCCAAATAAATATGGTGCATTATTAGTCACTGCTAGAAACTGGTTTGGTGTCCATATCTTTTTGTTTGGATTTTATTTAATTGAAAAAGGATTAAACAGTGTTATGTTGCTGCTGTTCCTTGTTGTTCGAGTCCTTTTACAATTCCAACAAATGTTGCAATCATTTTTATAAATGCTATGAGAATATTTGCAACATGATGCACATTTTAGTTTTCAGGTTTGGACAACTTTTATTTTCCACTTTTATTTAAATTTGAATTTTGACTTAGGAGTTGAAAAGCATTATGATGCAAATGATGATCATGCACTGTTAATCATGCTGACTTGGCATTGTCAAAAGGGTGATTACTGTAGTTAACCACTGGGGGTGTTACAGAGTGACGACGGTAACTTCATGTGCTTGAAAGTAATGCCGCAGCTTTCTCGAGGCCATGAGAAGGCCGAAAAGCAGCTTCTGCACACCAGAATACCTTGACCTAGCTCCCTGCAGAAGAGAGCTCACAAAGTAGACCGGGCGCTGCACCATTTTCTTCTTTTGTATCACTTCGCCTGACTGCGCAGACGAATCTTTGTCGGCAGCAAAACTTGTCGGGGGAGCCCCCAGCTTGTCGCTGGACGTGCTTGCCGCAGTTACTGCCTCCTCATCCACCTCTCTCTCCGCTACTAGCGCAGCACTAACCACTTGATTGGTTGCCGCTAGATACAGCAACAACTTCTCTTGTGGTTTAGGTGCGACAAGTATTCGAGGAGAGGAGAGGTATCTCTTCAAGTCTTGCAGCGCTGCCTCCGCCTCCGGAGTCCATTTCAATGGACCTGCCTTTTTTAAGATTTTAAAAAATGGCAGGGCGTGCTCAACTGACTTGGAGATAAACCTACTGAGGGCAGCAACACAGCCGGCAAGTCGTCGTACCTCCTTGACGCGCTTCGGTGCTTCAATTTGCTCAATGGCTTTGATCTTGTCAGGATTGGCTTCAATTCCCCGTTGAGACACAAAGAACCCGAGAAGCTTGCCGGAGGGAACTCCAAACACGCACTTCTCGGGGTTGAGCTTCAGGTTGATCTTGCGCATATTTACAAAAGTTTCTTCTAGATCTTGAACCAAAGTAGCCCTGTCTTTGCTTTTGACCACTATATCATCCATATAGGCTTCCGCATTTCTGTGCAGCTGAGGCTCAAAAGCAATCTGGACGGCTCTTGCAAATGTCGAACCAGCATTTTTCAAACCAAATGGCATACGTACGAAACAGTATGTGCCACAGGGTGTGATAAATGCGGTCTTTTCCTCATCTTCCTCAGCCATGAAGATTTGATGATACCCTGAATATGCATCAAGAAATGAAAGCAAATCACATCCTGCCGTGGAGTCAACAATCTGGTCTATGCGGGGCAAAGGAAATGGGTCTTTGGGACAAGCTTTATTGACATCAGTGAAATCAATACAAAGCCTCCATTTTCCATTCGCTTTACGCACGACAACAGGATTGGCCAACCACGTAGGATGGAGCACTCCTCTGACGAGGCCTGCTGCTTCCAACTTCTTGATTTCTTCCGCAATAAACTCTTGCCGCTCCACTGCTTGCTTTCTGGCTTTCTGTTTGACGGGCCTCGCGTGGGGATAAACAGCAAGGTGGTGCTCAATTACTTTCCTGGGAACACCGGGGATGTCGGACGGTTTCCATGCAAATACATCGACATTCGCCCGCAGGAAAGCAACGAGCGTGTTTTCCTATTTGTTTTCAAGTGTGGCACTGATGGTGAAGGAACCACCAGTGCCATCCTCCTTGGCGGGCACCTTCTTTGTCGCCGGCGGAGCGGCTTTGTTCTTCTTACACTTGCTGGTGGAGCTCTCTGGTGCGTCCTCGACGGCAGCGCAGCACTCCGAAGAGGTGCGCTTGCCGGAGTGGGCACAGGAGCTCT
Source organism: Thinopyrum elongatum (assembly GCA_011799875.1). Taxonomy (NCBI): domain Eukaryota; kingdom Viridiplantae; phylum Streptophyta; class Magnoliopsida; order Poales; family Poaceae; genus Thinopyrum; species Thinopyrum elongatum. Next base: position 473,981,389 of record CM022299.1, on the reverse strand, counting down.
TGCCGGACTTCCTCTTGTTCTCCCGCCCGAGAGCTTCAGCGGCAAGTGCCTTGGCGGTAGTTGCGGCAGCTGCTTCCCGGTAAATCTTGTCGGCGCAAATAAGCGCATCCTTCTTGTCGCAGGGAACTGTGATAACACCTACTGGACCTGGCATCTTCAACACGTTGTAGGCATAATGAGAGGCTGCCATGAACTTGGCGAGCGCTGGACGGCCAAGTATCCCATTATAAGGCAATGGAATATCGGCAACATCAAAGGTGACCTTCTCGGTCCGGTAGTTCAGCTCGCCGCCAAATGTCACTGGCAGCATGATCCTCCCTTTCGGCTTGCTCCTTCCTGGATTGACTCCTTGGAAAGTACCAGTTTCCTCAAGCTCGCCGTCAGAGATTTGAAGTTTCCGGAGCACAGCGGGCGAAATCAGATTCAAGCCGGCCCCACCATCAACTAACATCTTCGTGACCTTGAGGTTGCGGATCGTTGGTGAAACCAACATCGGCAAGCACCCGACCGCCGTTGTGCGGTCAGGGTGGTCCTCAATGTCAAAGACGATAGGCGTGTCGGACCACTTCAGAAGCTTTCTGGCATCAACAGATGGTTCCGCCGCATTGATCTCTCGCGCCCACTGTTTAAGTTGGCGGTGAGAAGAATGCAACGAAGCACCACCGTCAACACACAAGACTTCTGCGGCTTTCTGAAATTCGTGTTCACTGGATTCTTCATCATCTAGATCATCATCATCATCATCTTTGTCGCGGCCACGAGGAGGCCTGTCTCTCTGCTGCTGCTTGGCCTTGCCGCGACGCCCTCCACGGGCAGTGCGCTTCTTGCCGGACCCGCCAGCACCTTCTGGGGCCTTCTCCTTGTCGCGCCTCTCATACTCAGCTTTCTGCTGTTCGACAAGCTGCTCGACTCGTCGACAGTTCTGGAGAACGTGTCCCTTGGTGCGGTGGATCTTGCAATATTGCTTGTCGGAGCCGTCCTGCTTGTCGGCAGCCACCAAGGCCTGACAGTTGGCGCACGCGGCAATCTCTTTGCCGGAGCCCTTGACTTTGGCCTTGTCGGCGCTGCCGTTGCCGCTGGACTGCTCGACGGCAAGCACAGCTTTGCCCTTTTTCTTCCTGTTGTTCCGCCGCCGGCCCTTCTTTGCCGGGGCGGTACCTTCGCTGTCAGAGCTCCCCCCTGTGCCAACACCTTCACCGGGAAGTTTCCTTCCCTCTTCAGCGCGTGCACACTTGTCGGCGAGAGCATATAGCTGGCCAATGTCTCTGACCTTGGTCATCGCCATTTCCTCCATCATCTTGCGGTTATGCACGTTCTGATGGAACGCGCTAATAACCGCAGCGGGGTGAACATCTGGGATGTTGTACTGTACGCGGCTGAACCTTTGAATGTATTTGCGCAGGGGCTCTCCTTCCTTCTGGGGGATGAGATGAAGATCACTCTCCTGGCCATGAGGTTGATGACCGCCAGTAAAGGCACCAACAAACTGATGGCACAGGTTCGCCCATGAAGAAATAGAGTTCTCCGGCAAGTGCATGAGCCATGAGACGACGTTGCGCTTTAACACGAGCGGGAAGTAGTTAGCAAGAATCTTGTCGTCTCGTCCCCCGGCAGCTTGCACCGCAATGGTGTAAATGCTGAGGAACTCCGACGGGTGTGTCTTGCCATCATACTTCTCTGGCACGTCAGGCTTGAAAGCCTTGCGATTGGGCCACTGGACCTGCCGCAGCTCACGGGTGAACGCTGGACAACTTACCGCGTACGGCAAGTCGCCAGGATCCCCTGGTGCATGCATGTCAACAGCGGGCCCTGCGCGTCTGTCGGACTGACGATGCGCTTCTCTCCTTCGCTCGATAGTGGTACGAGCGTCTTCTCCTCTGCGTTCCTGAAGAACGAGGCGCTGGTCACGACGAGCTCGCGGGTCAGACGACACCGTGGAATCATCGCCACGGGCGTCGTTTCGACGTGTCGGCGACCGAGGCCGTCTGGGTGGGGAGTGTACGGTTGTTGCCCCCTCGCCGTTCTTGTTGGTGACAGCATTGTCACCAGTTCTCTTGTCGGCCGCGCGCACCGGGTCGGCATCAGCGAAGCTGAGAAGGCTCTGAATGGTTGCCCTCCACTCGTCAAGCTTATCTGCTGGTGGAGGGAAGTTCAGGAGCAGCTGCGCACGCGCCAACGCTTCTGCTGGTGAGGGAGGTATCGAGTGGCGTGAGGACTGTGGGATGCTCTTACTCCTAACAGTGTTAGAAGGAGCATCTCCACGCCCAGGCGACCGCACCTCGACCCCGCCAACGTGTTGTTGCATATGGTGACCCTGCGCATCTCGAGATCGATGCGCAAGTTCATTATCCAGGGAGCGCCTGGCACCTGGGGCGTCAGGACGCTGCCTGTCATGGGCTTCTTGCGAAGGCCGCGGCGTCTGAACCGGCGCAGGCGTTCCAGAACGTGCAGCACAGTTTCTGGAGCTTGCAGGGCCAGCAGCAGCGAGCAGCGCTGCGTTCCCAGGCCCAGCAGCGCCAAGATTGGTGTTGCTGGCCCGGTTTTGAATAGGTGGAGGTAATAGGAGCTCTCGCTCTCCAGTCCCCCCAGCAGCCGCAATCACGTCGGCACCCTCCTGCATGGGAGCAGGCGGGTTGGACGTGGACGCACCGATGGCCGAAGTCTTCTTTTTTGGAGCCATAAGACGGAGGATGGCCCAAAAACTAACGCGCAAATCGCTAGATTAGGTTCACACAACCTCCTGTCCCCTTACCTGGCGCGCCAAAGATGTCGGAGACGAATCCGCAATCACCTATGGGACCCAGGGAAGGACCCCTTTATGTTCGGTAGGGAGAGATGGTCGTACGAAGAGCAAATCTAGCGAAGAACACGACAGGGCACGAGAGAGATTTACCCAGGTTCGGGCCGCAAGGATGCGTAAAACCCTACTCCTGCTTTTTGGTTTATTATCTGTATGATTGTTCTAACTCCAGGAGCGCTACAGTACCGAGTAGCTGCGTACAATACTGGAGTTCTCCATTTCCCAGTTCCTCCTCCCCTGTTCACGTTGCCTATGGGCCTCCTTTTATATGCACAAAGGGGTCACCAACAGGTGGCAAACAGTAAAGGTAGAGGTGGAAAGTTGCTACAGTAAGGTCACTATTACCAGGATGACATGTCCTACCTACCACTGACGGCAGGGGACAAGGGCATTAAATGCCCATGCCTTTGCTGTCCACATACATGTACCCGGACGTCTTGGACGTGGGAAAAGCCTATCCCACCTGCTGCTGCACCGCTATCTACAGTGCACCGCCGTCTACACAGTGCCCTGCCACGCATGCTTGGAAGGACCTAGAGCGCCACGCTGGCAGAGGCACCGGAGCAGCACAGTAGCACAGTGGTACAGTAACGCTTGCCGCGGCAAGACCTTGCCGCACCTGACAGCTTGGCGCAACCCATAGTTTGCCGCGCAAGGTAACTTGCCGGGGCAAGTACCTTGCCGCAACCGCTATCTTGCCGCAGCCAATACCTTGCCGCAGCCAATGACTTGCCGGGGCAAGTACCTTGCCGCGGCAAGTACTCTACTTCAGCAATGCCCAGGCTGGGCCTCAGCTGTCCCTCCCGGCAAGCTCCTCTTGCCGGGGCCTTAACTCTTGCTTTGTATACTTTGTTCTTGAATGGCTTAATAATCTTGAGCTTCTCTCTGGCTGTCCTCCCGCAAGCCTGGCCGCGGGATGCTACTACTGTCCATGCACAAGTACGGGGTACTAGGGTACCCCTATTCTAGTACACCGACACGCCTGCTCTCCCCCGAATCCCGGAGGGGCGTGACTACAGTGTGCGCTGACCAAGCGGCCACCTACCCGCCTGATGCAGGACTGTAGCCATACGACTCATGACGCGTCCTCCGTCATCAAGGACAGAGCTATAGTGAAAGGCACGTTGACTGCTGCCTGGCCAGGAAAGCGCTGCCCCACGTGCGGGTGGTCAGGTCAGATGAGGAGCTCTGCATGAGCGAAGAATGGGGACCAGATACTAATCGGTGGTGGTGGGTTGGCACCTCTGTACGGCTGCTTGCCAAATCTCCAGTCGGTCTTGCTGAGCTTGCGGTCGGAGAAGTAGTTGACATGGCGAACCACCTCCACCATCGGCAGCTCCTTGGTCGACATCCGGCATGGGTCCCGGCGGCCGCTCATGTCGCAGATCAGGTGCGGCCGGGCTTGGAGGGGCAAAACCCGGTGGTGGACGAAGGCGGCCAGCAAGTCCACCGGCTTGAGGCCCTCCGAGTCCATCATCTCCTGAAGCCGGACAAGGACGTTGGTGATGGAAGTCGACACCAGCCTGGGCTGCTGCCCCCAGTTGTCCCGCGGCTCGCCAGGCGGGCCAATCACGAAGGCCGGCAGGTTGATGTAGTCGTGAGTCAGGTGGAGGTTGTGGACGTAGAAGTACGACTTCTGCCACAACTTCGCCGACTCCAGGAAAGCGATGGGAGGAAAGCGGGTCCCGGAGCCGCTGCACCGCACGGCAATGCAGGATCCGCACTGGGCCGGCTTGCCCTTGGCCTGGGTACCCAACTTCAAGTAGAAGAACCTGCCCCACAGCTCGAGGGTGGGCAGGACGCCAAGATAGCCTTCGCAGAAGGTCACGAAGGCGGAGAGAAGCACGACAGTGTTGGGGGTGAGGTGATGAGGTTGGAGACGGTAGAAGTCGAGGAAGGAGCGGAGGAAGCCGCTCGCAGGCAAACCAAATCTGCTAAGGAAATGGCTTCGAAAGACCACGAACTCACCAGCCTCGGCGCCGGCGAGATCTCCCTCACGTCGGGAAGGCACGTCCCCACGACCGCCTCAACAAGAAGCCTCCACGTCGTGCGGAGGAAGTCGATATGGCCTTCATGGACGTTGGAGCCATCCCAATCGCCTCGCGCCATGGCTTGCGTTGGTCTGGCGGCGGCGCGATGAGGCTGGACGGTGACGATGCCGCGGCGGCACTTCGGCAGTGCGTGGCGCAGCGGCGCAACGGCGGCGAGGAGGCAGAGGAGCAAAGGAGAAGAAGAGAGTGGAGGGGGCGCGCGTGCATTTGGCTGCCCCCTCCCTCCTATTTATACGGCGACAACGACAGGGCCAAGGTGACGCTTCGTGGGGGCGTGGGATTAACTGCGCCCACATTCCGCACGCTCCCGCAAATACCGCGCCTTAATGGAGCATAATCATTTTGCCTCGGAAGGGCAACCGTTTGCCTCGGCCGCAGTGGATCCGAGCGAACGCCGAGGCTGTGTAGTGGTGGGCCCGGGCCTGTGACGACGTCCCATCACGCGCGTGGGCTGGCAGGCCGGCCTGGCCAGCTAGCAACGCGTGGCATGCATGCAACGGGCGGGAGGTGCGCCACCCGTTGGCGTACCACCCGGCGCCCACCACGACGATTCAAATTCACCAGGTGGCTGGCTTCGCCTCGGCCGGCTCCTGGCAGGCGGTTTCTTCAAGCCGGTCGAGGCAAAGGCATAGGATCTCTCGGAGGAGGAAACTGCTGAGGCACTCTGGCTTCAAGCCGTGGCACCTCACCAGCTTCGAGGACTACTGTCGGGGGGATGGACCCCGGGTAGCCTCATCTGGCCCCAATAACATTTCAAGACATCAGGGCTGGCGGAGCCCCTCAGGCCGACTGGCCACGCGGGCCGGCTTCCAGAAGACGGCGCACCCCAAGAAGGTGGCTTTGGGGGCGGGCCGGCTTCCGGTAGCCGGCCCCTCCTTCCCCTCGGAGTCTGCACTCACCCACTACGACAAGACCGGGCGTAGCAACAGTGCCACCTGCTCCACCCGAATCCCGGATGGGCGTGGCTACAGTGTGCGCTGACCAAGCGGCCACCTACCCGCCTGATGCGGGACTGTAGCCATACGACTCATGACGCGGCCTCCGTCATCAAGGACAGAGCTATAGTGAAAGGCAATCAGTATGGCTCGCAAGCGACGGGCCCTACCGTCGGCCAGATTCTCGGCAGCCGACGGGGCCCTCCAGAGGTGGGCCCCAGCAGCCGGCGGAGAACCGGCGACCTTAGACACTGACGTCCGGGTCCTACACCCGGCCGTATTACCATTGTACCCCTGGGAGGTCGGCCTATAAGACCCCCCCGGGCTCACCCATGCAAAGGGCTCAACCTTCATTCCACACACACCCGCCATAGCTAGGAGAAGAGAGGTAGCTCTACCCTTCTTCCTCCTCTAGCAATATAGCTCTAGGAGCAACCTTGTATACACTTGATCATAGTCATCATAGCAGGACTAGGGGTGTTATCTCTCCGGAGAGCCCTGAACCTGGGTACGTCTCGTGTGCTACCGAGCTCGTGCTCACTCTCGCTTCCGAAACCCGACGACGTCTTCATGGCTCCACCCACGATAATCCACCCCCTGGCATCTGATGTTAGATTACCACGACAGTTGGCACCCATCGTGGGGCCATTCGTGGCGTCGGCCAGAGTTGTGTTCAGGACGGGAACCATCCTTCCTTCTGGCGAGTGCGCCACGTCTGGCTTGATCAACCAGCCCGATGCATTCGTTTGTGCATGCACCAGCGCATCGCCTGACGCGGGAGCCATCTGCCCCGCGAGCTGCCTCGTTGACCTCTTGGGAAAGCGCAGCCTTTCCGACGCGGTCGCCTCTGACGCGGGAGCCATCTACTCCGTGAGTCACCTCACCGAGCTCTTCGAGAAGCTTACCCTCTCCGATGCGGCTGCCACCGACGGGTTCCCCAGCGACGTGGTGGCCATCGACGATCCGCTCCCTCCTATCACCAGCAACGCCTCTGCTAGCGCGCTCGATGTTGGCGTCTTCATGGAGGTGATGGTCACTGGCAACAGCCAGGACACTGTCGGGGCTGGCCAGGACCCATTGCGAGCGGCAATGCAGGACCTGGCTGCTCCCGTCGGTGCTAACGCTGGCCTGACGGAGCTAGAAGAAATCCATGTCAAGCTCCTTGACAGCGCCACCAAGATGGCAGCCATGAAGCACCACGCTGAGGCCAACCAGCGTGAGATCAACCGCATAGCAGGCGGCACGCCGGCTGCGGGCGAGCCTAGCCGAGTGGGCGCCATCCGCCAACGAGGCGCGGCCATCGCCAGCATGCTGGGAGTCGGACGTCCGATCTACGACACCCGAGCGCAGAACCTGCGCGTCGCGCAGGCGGCGGCAGAAGAACTCGAGATCCTGGAGGGCGATGAGCGGCGCAGCCAGATGGAGCGCCTCCAGGAGCTCCTCAATGCTGCGAATACGCAGCAAGATGCATGCAACCGAGCGGTGGTGGCCGGCCAGCAGGCCGAAAACCCTCCACCCCGCCACGAGAATGGAGCGACCTCCCGGTCCTCTAGTGTCGGCGGCGGCGGCCAGCGGAACCCGGAGCTGGCTGCTAGCCGCAGCCGGCGCTCTCAAGAGATAGTTGTGAAGAGCCGGCAAATCCCTCCAAGGACGGAGGGCCAGCGCCTGCAGGATGAATGTCTGCCTCCCTCGCAGGGAGAGGCTGGCTTCTCGGGTGCCGGTCGATCACCCGACTCTGGGAGGCCGGCTAGGCCCCCGTGAAGCAGTCGGTGAGAATGACGCTCATCACCGGATCGAGCGGCTAGCTCGGTCCCTAGCAGTGGAAGAGGAAGATACAGTCGGCCCGGCCTGCTTCGGCCCCCGCATCCACGATGAGCCCTTCCCCAAAGGGTTCTCGCTCCCTTGCGACACTCCCAAGTACAACAGCGCCGTGAAGCTAGAGGATTGGCTGACCGACTACCCCACAACAGTCAGCATAGCAAACGGCAACAAGCGTGTTGCCGTGAAGTACGTTCCGCTCATGTTGCAGGGCACGGCCCAGACATGTCTGAACAGCCTCAAGCCCAACAGCATCAACAGCTGGCTGGACTTCAGCGATGTCTTCGTCTGCAACTTCAACAGCACCTACAAGCGGCCCCCAAGCCTCGCCAGCTCTCCATGTGCGTTCAGGGCCCGACCGAGTCCACTCGCGACTACCTGACGCGCTGGGCCGAGTTGCGCAACTCCTGCGAGGGGGTGCATGAGATGCAGGCCATCGAGTACTTCACCGCCAGGTGCCGAGAAGGCACCCTGCTCAAGCACAAGCTTCTATGCGATGAGCCGGCTACCTTGGACGAGCTCCTGGTTGTGGCGGACAAGTACGCCACGGCCGACTCCTCCATGAAGTCGGAGATCCGGATTGACGCGTCCGGGAAGGTGATCCCGCCGGCTTCTCAAGCACCGGCTGGTGACTCCAACCGGCGCTAGCAGCCGAACGACAACAAGCGCAAGGCCCAGCAGCTGGCTACTAACAGCCGGTAGGTGGCGGCCGTCGAAGACCAGCAGCCGACAGGTCAACCTAGCTCCAAGCGATAGCGGGGCGGCAAGGGTGCTTGGCTGCCGGCCTTCTCCTTCGAGCAGGCCCTCGACGCCCCATGCAAGTTCCACGGCGGCGCGAAGCCGTGTGGCACCCCGGCTCAGAGAACCGGTTTACTAGTGTTTCCAACCCAGAGATCATGTCTACTGGAAACACACAACAACTTGGAACAGAACATAGCTGAACTTTTATTGATGATAGCCGAGTACAAGCTCATATATTACATGATCATCGAGGCCAAAGGCACATCTAGTGCTATGACAGTATCTACATTATTTATCTAAAATATCAGGGCCTCGGTATTACTGCGGAATACTACAGCGGAAGACTACTGCATGGCGGAACATGATAGAAACTCCATCCACAGGGACACTGCTGTGGACACATCCTAGGCATCGCAACACGGACCTCGAGACCTCCGTCTTAGTCTTCTCCTACATCTGGCATGATACGCCAGGTGAGTACTTTGAATGTACTCGCAAGCACATGACAACCAAATATGCAGCAAATAATAGCATGGCAATCAACATGTTCAGTCTTGAATGATTCACTTACTGCTATTAACTTACTCATATCCGGGTGGTCTCACAACCCTCGGAATACTTGATCTCAACGAGTACTTCTGCTCATAAGACAAGTTCTTCCATCATTTATTTGATTATTAAGGTTGATCACCTAGAGAGGTCTGGACGGGCTGTCCAATACCGTGGACGTAGCTAATCAAATAGATTTTACACTCTGCAGAGGTTGCGCACTTTACCCACACTATGGAGCACCTGACCTCGTGATCCCATTCGGGTGGACCAGCGTTGCTCCAACGAAACCTGCCTGACCGATGACTCTCCCATCGTACCACCGGCAATCATCCTCCTCTGGAGTCAAGCCCTGGGTGGCCCCTTGTCACCTCATGACACCTGCCACCATCGTGGCCTAACTAAACTGTCCCAAATGGGGACGCCGGCACAAAACTCAACTGGGCTCATAGGGTTATCGCCATCTACCTGATCAGGGCAGCACGCACGCATAACCCTCCCTGTCTGGAGGTACCGGTGAAAGAGCACGGAGCCAGACCAAGTCAAGGTCGTCCCATACGGCAAATGTGGCTCCACAGGTAAGCCCGGACAGGTGACTCTTGATCAACCAACTAAATTTCACTTAGCAAGCATGGTTATTCATCATTTCAATCTTAGTCATCAACATTAGGCATTTAAATAATTTACTATGAATTATCTAAGTTAATTAAATACAAAAAATGAATATGAATTATGCAATGCAATGAAATGAAATTCTTCATAATATGGATGTCCTGGCTTGCCTTGATCAGTTGGGTTGTTTAGAAACTCCTGGTCTTCAAATCCACAAGAATCTCCTTCTCAAAACATTTTCAAATGGCAAAGGAATATGTCACAAAAAGCCTTTTTATTCACCAACAATTCTGTGGGTATTGGAAAAATAACAAACTTGGTCAGAAAATAAAGGACTTTGATACAAACACAATGCAAAAAGAATCAGGTTAATTGGACTTTTCTGTAAAAAGTTATTAATGGTCAAATTTCTGGTCAATTCTGTTTAATAAATAAAAATCAGAAAAAACCAGAAACACCTGGAGCGGGCCACGTCGAAGGCGTAATCGCCCGAGGCGCGTTCAAGTCGCTGACGGGTGGGGCCCTTCATTTAAAACAGAGGGGAGAGAGAGAGCAGAGAAGAGGGGCGGCTCACCGGTGGTGATTGCCGGTGACAGCGACGGTGGTTGGGCTCGGGAAGGACGGGGATGGATCGGGCACTCGACGGTGGTTCACCCTGTACCCGTAGCTTCTCCGAAGATGACCGGACGGCGTCGCGCCCTTCTTCTCCCGCGGATGGGTGCTACAGTGGTCGTCGGCGATGGAGATTCCAGTGGCGATTCGCTCAGCCAGGAGGTCGAGGAGCACTAGTGGAGTGCTCTGGGCACGAGGGCGTAGTCAGGCGAGGCTGGGGTGGGGTGAAGGGGGCTGGTGTTGGAGCTCAGCTGGCGGCGGAGCTCCGGCGAAGCTCGAGGCCAGAGGGCCTCTCGGCCTTGGCTCTTGCTCTGGCGGGGCGATTGAGGAGGAGGGAGAGGGGTGAGGAGCTAGGCGAGGCCGGGCGGGGCTTTATATAGGCGGCGAAGGAGCTCGGAGATCTCTCTCGATCGACGGTGATGTGGCTAGGCCGCTGGCGCAAGGACGGTGAGCTGGCCGTCGTGGCGCGGGGCAAAGCGACGGGAGCGAGCAGAAGCATTGAATGGAGTGCTCTGGCGCAAGGACGGCTCGCGAGGAAGAAGACGAGCGGCGCCGCACTGTGGCCGCACGGGCAGGACAGTGCGCACGGTCGTGGCGGCCGCCGAGGGCTTCTCCGGTGAGGGCGAGTTTTCTGGAGGGGCTAGGTGGTGCACGGGAGCGATGTCGGCATGCACAGACAAGCTGCCATGACGCAGGCGTCTTGCCCCGACGAGACCCGAGCCTGGCGCGGCACAGAACGTGGTGACAAGCATGCCAGCGCCGTGCTCACCACGGTGCTTGCCACCAGAAGGCCACGCAAGCTTGGCAAACTTGTCTGGCACGTCGACCCTCGATCACTCACTTCACCGGTACCCATAGTTTGGCTTGGTTTGGTCTGAAATGAGAGGTAGCCTCAGCAACAGTCTCTGACAGAGAACTAGAGAGGGCTCTAGAGATTAGATGAGCTGGAGATAGAACCAAAGAGATTGTCTGGAGTGATCCACGTTGGAAGGACTCCAAACTAGTCAAATTTGAGGAGGTTTGGTTGAAGTTTGAGGGTAGTTCATGTGTAACCTGCAAATCTGGTCCAGAATGTGAATGTTGAAGTGCTGCTCACTTGGATGATCTTTAGATGCTGAAACTTGGTGAAGGGAAGTTGTTTGTAGGTATCCTCATGCCATAAATATTTAAAGTGCAATTGGATAACTCTATCAAATACTTCCTTCACAAAGGTTCAAACTGACCAGGAGCAAAACTGAATTGTTTTGCAAGATCTTTGAACTAGACCATGGAATATTTTTGGATATTGGGGAAAGATATGGTCCAAGGTATTTTAGAGAATTATTTGAGAATTTTCTGAGCATCCAAACCATAGGTTGCTTCACAACCCATAGTAATGCCCTAAATTCTCAAATAAAAGAAAAGAGTTTTTGAAGATAATTTAAATTGGGATTTGGGTCCTTGAGGTACTTGGCAGGGTTTTGGCAAAGTGATAAGGCTTTGGATTACTTGGAAAAGATTCAAGAGTTTCCAAGACCAAATGAAAAGATTCAAAAACCATTCAAATTTCAAATAAAGCCAAGAAAAGTTTGAAAAGAAAAAGTTGCCAAAATCAGGGTGTCACAAACCTAACCCCTTAGGATGAATCTCGTCCTCGAGATTCGGTTGCTCAGGGAACAAATATGGATATGCGGATCTCAAAAAATCTTCTTTTTCCCAAGTAGCCTCTTCTTCAGTATGGTGCTCCCACAGCACCTTGTAAAATCTTATCACCTTACTCCTCGTGGTTCTTTGCATCTCATCTAAGATCCTGACAGGTTTTTCCTCATAAGTCAAATCCTTAGCCAGCTCTAGTTCACTCATATCCGCTTGCTTGGCTGGGGGTGCAATGCATTTCCTTAACTGTGAGATGTGAAAGACATCATGAACGTCTGACCATACTGGTAGCAGTGCCAACTGATATGCGACTCTGCCCTTCCTAGCAATCACTGGAAAAGGGACCGATGTATCTTGGGGCTAACTTTCCTCGAGTGCCAAACCTCCTTACTCCCTTCATAGGAGTTACCCGTAGATAAGCATAGTCTCCGGGCTCAAAAGTTACTTCCCGGTGCTTTGGGTCGTAATAGCTCATTTGTCGGGACTTGGCTGCTCGAAGTCGTTCTTGAATATCCTTAACTTGCCTTTCATCCTCGAGCATCAAGTCCGTGCCAAAGATGCGACTATCTCCTGTTTGGGACCAGTTCAGTGGTGTGCGGCACTTCCATCCGTACAATGCCTCAAAAGGCGACATCTTGAGACTTGCCTGATAGCTGTTGTTGTAGGAGAATTCAGCGTACGACAAACTATCCTCCCATTTGGGTCCATGGGAGAGAGCGCATGACCGAAGCATATCCTCTAATATTTGGTTCACACGCTCGGTCTGTCCATTTGTCTGCGGATGGTATGCTATGCTATGTTTCAGCATGGTTCCCAAAGCTTGATGTAGCCGTAGCCAGAATGCTGAGGTAAATAAGGAACCCCTATCTGAAGTGATAGACTTGGGTACTCCGTGTAGACTGACTATCCGGGACATGTAGAGTTGTGCCAACTGATTTGCGTTGAAAGTAGTCTTTACTGGGATAAAGTGAGCCACCTTCGTGAGTATGTCTACAATGACCCAAATAGCGTCGTTGCCTGTTGTGGACTTGGGCAGTCCCACAATAAAATCCATACATATGTCGTCCCACTTCCACTGGGGCACTGGTAAGGGTTGTAGTAGCCCAGCGGGTTTCTGATGCTCTGCTTTGACCTTGTTGCAAATGTCACAGCAGGCGACATAGTATGCTATATCTTTCTGCATTCCAGACCACCAAAAAGTCTCTCTCAAGTCCTGATACATCTTGGTACCTCCCGGGTGGATCGAATATGCGGACTCAAGTGCTTCCTTGAGTATTTGTTGCCTCAAATTGTTCTATTCCGGCACACAAATTCGTTTCTCGAACCACACGGTACCTTGTTCATCTACACGGAAGGACTTGGCCTTCCCTTGCTGAATTTACTCCTTGATCTCACAAATTTCTTTGTCTGACTTATGTGCTTCCTTGATTTTCTCCAAGAGGGTTGGAGTAATTTCCAATGTATCCGGAGCCATTGGGCCGCATATCATCACATTGAGCCTGACAAACTCTTCTTGTAAGCTCGGATGCACACTCTCAACTAGTGCATTCACAGCAGCTTGTTTCCTGCTCAGGGCGTCAGCGACCACATTCGCTTTCCCTGGATGATAGTTTATCCCAACATCATAGTCCTTGACTAGCTCAAGCCATCTTCGCTGCCTGAGGTTCAGGTCGGGTTGAGTGAAAATATACTTGAGACTCTTATGGTCTGTGTATATTTCACATCGTTGTCCAATAAGATAATGCCTCCAAATCTTCAGGGCATGAACCGCAGCAGCTAGCTCCAAGTCATGTGTGGGATAGTTCTCCTCATGAGGTCATAGATGTCATGATACATAAGCTACAACCTTCCCTTCTTGCATCATCACGCATCCGATTCCATGCCTGGATGCATCGCAGTATATGTCGAAACTCTTGTGAATGTCTGGGAGGACTAAGATAGGGGCTGTGGTTAGCCTCGTCTTTATCTCCTGGAAACAGCTATCACACTCGGCTGTCCAGATAAACCATTGGTTCTTTTTCAACAATTCCGTCAGTGGCTTGGCTATCTTAGAAAAGCCTTCAATGAAGCGATGGTAGTAGCCTGCCAAGCCCAGGAAACTATGGACTTCGGTCACCGTGGCGGGTGTCTTCCAGTTCAGGACCACGATAACCTTACTGGGAACAACAACTACTCCTTTCTCTGATAGAATATGACCAAGGAATCCCACATCTTTTAGCCAAAATTCACACTTACTGAACTTGGCATATAAGCGATGGGTTCTCAACCTTTCCAGGACAGCTCTGAGATGTTGCTCATGTTCCTCTTCATCCTTGGAGTATATCAGGATGTCGTCAATGAACACCACTACGAACTTGCCCAGAAAGTCCATGAAAACTATGTTCATCATACTCATGAAATACGCTGGAGCGTTGGTTAATCCAAACGCCATAACTGTAAATTCATATAGTCCATATTGAGTGGTGAACACTGTCTTGGGGATATCCTCCTTTCGGATTTTCAGTTGGTGATATCCCGTTCTGAGGTCGATCTTAGAGAATACCCGTGCTCCATTCAACTGGTCGAATAAGTCATCAATTTGAGGGAGCGGGTACTTGTTCTTGATAGTGACCTCATTAAGCTGGCGATAGTCTACGCACATTCGTAGACTTCCATCCTTTTTCTTGACAAATAATACTGCTGACCCCCATGGCGAGATGCTTGGACGAATGTATCCTTTCTGTAGCAACCCGTCCAACTGCTTCTTTAACTCAGCCAGCTCTGGGCCTGGCATATGATAATATTTCTTGTATATTGGAGCTGTACCAGGAATTACTTCAATGGCAAACTACAATTCTCGGTCGGGCGGCATTTCTGGTAATTCCTCAGGAAACACATCCGGAAATTCAGCCACTACCAGAATCAGATTCATATCTGTAACAGTGGTCTGGTATGTCGTGCCCTTTCTTGTTACCATTTTGCTGGCCAGAAATTGAACGGTCTGTCCGGCGGGGTTCACCAATGTCACAGTTCTGTTGGCGCAGTTGATACACACTTGGTGCGGTGCCAACCAGTCCATTCCCAGTATTATGTCCAGTCCTAGGGATTCAATAGCAACAAGGGTAGCTGGGAATCTGACTCCATGGATTGAGATTTCCAGATCCTTCTATATTATATTTGTTCTGAGCATAGAGCCAGGGGATTGTACCACCATGATTTTGTCCAAAAGTGAAGGAGAAAATTGATGCAAGGTGGCAAAACTCCGTGAAATAAATGAGTGGGAAGCTCCAGAATCAAATAAAATTACTGTAGGTATGTCATGGACAGAAAACAAACCAAGGACAATGTCTAGAGCTTCGCAGACTTCTTCGGCAGAGATCTGATGGATGCATCCGTGACTGAAGTTGTGGTTGGGGCGGCGTCCATGGTGATTGACTTGTGGCTTGTGGTCAGCTGATTGCTTTCCGTTATTATTAGTAGGACACTGCTTGGCATAGTGTCCACTCTGGCACAAGTGAAACAGGTGTTGTTGCGGCTGCAGTCCTCTATGACTGGCTGCTTGCCGAAGGTCTTGCTCTGGTTGCCTGGCTTGCTGTTGTTGCCACCATTGTTCCACACCGTTTTGTTCTCAGATGGCCCTGACTGCCAACTGCGCAGCTTTTGCGCATATGGTTCCTTGTTGTCCTTCTTGGGCTCGAATTTCCTCTTACAATCATCATTCCCAGACTTGTGTTCTCGTTCAGCGATGGAGGCCTTATCCACCAAGGTCTGGAAATCAGGGAAATCCAACATGCATAGCTGACATCGGAGGGCGTGATTAAGTCCTCCGAGGAACCAGTCTATTTTCCTCTCTTCGGTGGCCACATCATAAGGAGAGTACCGGGCCAAGTTGTTGAATTTGTTTAGGTATTCTCCCACAGACATGTTTCATTGTGTGAGGGCCAGGAATTCCCTCTGCTTCACTTTCATGATACCCGTGGGAATATGATACTTGCGGAACAACTCTTTGAATTTCTCCCAGGAAATCTCTTCAGCAGGCCACATTAACTTGGTGTTATCCCACCATATGGCTGCCGGGCCTTCGAGATAATGGGTGACAAATGGAACTTTATCTACTTCTTCACAATGAGCGATGTCCAATTTCTTTTCCATGGTTCTTAACCAATCATCAACCTCAATAGGATCCACAGCCTGACCAAAGCTGGGCGGTTTGGTGTGCTAGAATCAGTCAGTTTAGAACGCACCCCATTGCCATTATTCTGACCTACTATTGTCTGCATACTCATGAGAAATTCCATAAGGTCTTGGTTTCTCTTTTCCTCAAACATTCTCATTATCTGATTTGTGGTTGGTGCTTGAGGTGGTGGTGGTGGTAGGTTTTCGGGCGGTTGCCCTGCCTGCCTAGCGGATCGACGAACGGGGTTTCCATCACCGCCTTGACTGCTACTTCCTTTCTTCATCCTAATTTTTGTTCCCATGGCAAACACCGAATCGATGAGCAACATCCATAAGGAGAAATATGGTAATATGACACCAAAAGAGAATTCATGAAAAAGACAAATAAAGATAACAACATAATTATACAAGATAACCCAACATCATACATGGCAAGCTAGTAGGGGAATATCATGGCTAGACTGCTCATACGGCAGTTGACATATGCAAAGATGCATGCATTACTACTCAAGCTCCAGTCTAATGGCGTCAGTGGCACAGACACTACCCATCTGAAGAGTCCTCGTCATCAGATCCTGAGTCAAAATCAGAACTGATGATGTGAGTCACCGGGTCAAAGGAGACGCGACGTCGCTGCTGAGACGGCTCTCCTTTTACGGAAGAAAGAGCACGTCGCCTTAGCATCGGCGGAGCAGGAGTGGCTAGGAGTGAGGCCCACTCAGCTGGGGTCTCCTGTTGACTACCAGACGATAAGCCTGATGGTCCAGAAGAACCAGAAGGGGTATCAAGCACACGCGGAGGTGGAACTGGTGGTGTATACCTAGGTGGAACTACACGAAGAGGAGGTGCTGGAGTCACTGCTGCAAGTGCCCCCTGAACACGACACAACTCCTCAGCCAAAGAAATAATCATATGGTAACTGGCATTCAGGTAGCGAGACAAAACACCAGCCGCATGATCACACGCCGGGTCAACAGGTGAGAAAATGACTCGCCCTGTCGTAGGCAACAGGGTGGGATAGTGGAGGAAACCTGGATGTGTCTGCATCTTAGCCTCGTGGAAGCGCAAGTCAGTAATAGCCTCCATGGCAGCAAACTGGATTGCCAGCTCCGGAGTAGAAGCTACTCCGCCCTTGGAAGAGCGAGAAGAGCTTCCAATATCCGAAGTCGCGGTCAGGTAAGCCACTGCATGGTACTCATATACTGACTCGCCCAACTGCTCCCGAAACACCTGATACACCGGGTCATCACCGTAGGGATACAGTCGAAGCCAGACGCTACGAAACAAAGATGGAAAAGTGTGGGCTTCTGGCTCATGATGGTAGTGATATGGAATTGGTGCCATCTACACTCACAATGTCAAGGGTTAATAACATAATGAATTATGATGCATGAGGCATGGCATGCAACAATCAAATGCAACAAGCAGGATGCACACTCAAGGTCCTATGCTAATCGTAGTCCTAGCACGGGTTACCTAGGGTGTCCTACAGTCAGCCTGGCTCTGATACCAAGCATTGTGGCACCCCGACTCAGAGAACCGGTTTACCAGTGTTTTCAACCTAGAGATCATGTCTTCAGGAAACACACAACAACTTGGAACAGAACATAGCTGAACTTTTATTGATGATAGTTGAGTACAAGCTCATATATTACATGATCATCGAGGCCAAAAGCACATCTAGTGCTATGACAGTATCTACATTATTTATCTAAACAATCAGGGCCTCGGTATTACTGCGGAATACTCCAGCGGAAGACTACTGCGTGGCAGAACATGATAGAAACTCCATCCACAGGGACACTGCTGTGGACACATCATAGGCATCACAACACGGACCTCGAGACCTCCGTCTTAGTCTTCTCCTGCATCTGGCATGATACGCCAGGTGAGTACTTTGAATGTACTCGCAAGCACATGACAACCAAATATGCAGCAAATAATAGCAAGGAAATAAACATGTTCAGTCTTGAATGATTCACTTACTGCTATTAACTTACTCATATCCGGGTGGTCTCACAACCCTAGGAATACTCGATCTCAATGAGTACTTCCGCTCATAAGACAAGTTCTTCCATCATTACTCTGATTATTATGGTTGATCACCTAGAGAGGTCTGGATGGGCTGTCCAATACCGTGGACGCGGCTATTCGAATAGATTTTACACTCTGCAGAGGTTGCGCACTTTACCCACACTATGGAGCACCTGACCTCGTGATCCCATTAGAGTGGACCATTGTTGCTCCAATGAAACCTGCCTGACCCGTGACTCTCCCATCGTACCACCGGCAATCATCCTCCCCCGGAGTCAATCCCTGGGTGGCCCCTTGTCACCTCGTGACACCTGCCACCGTCATGGCCTAACTAAACTATCCCAAATGGGGACGCCGGCACAAAACTCAACTGGGCTCACAGGGTTATTGCCGTCTACCTGATCAGGGCAGCACGCACGCATAACCCTCCCTGTCTGGAGGTACCGGTGAAAGAGCACGGAGCCAGACCAAGTCAAGGCCGTCCCATACCGGCAAATGTGGCTGCACGGGTAAGCCCGGACAGGCGACTCTTGATCAACCAACTAAATTTCACTTAGCAAGCATGGTTATTCATCATATCAATCTGAGTCATCAACATTAGGCATTTAAATAATTTACTATGAATTATCTATGTTAATTAAATGCAAAAAATGAATATGAATTATGCAATGCTATGAAATGCTTCATAATATGGATGTCCTGGCTTGCCTTGATCAGTTGGGTTGTTTAGAAACTCCTGGTCTTCAAATCCACAAGAATCTCCTTCTGAAAACATTTTCAAATGGCAAAGGAATATGTCACATAAAGCCTTTCTATTCACCAACAATTCTGTGGGTATTGGAAAAATACCAAACTTCGTCAGAAAATAAAGGACTTTGATACAAACACAATGCAAAAAGAATCAGGTCAATTGGACCTTTCTGTAAAAAGTTATTAATGGTCAAAGTTTCTGGTCAATTCTGTTTAATAAATAAAAATCAGAAAAAACCAGAAACACCTGGAGCGGGCCACGTCGAAGGCGTAATCGCCCGAGGCGCGTTCAAGTCACTGACGGGTGGGGCCTTTCGTTTAAAACAGAGGGGAGAGAGAGAGAGAGCAGAGAAGAGGGGCGGCTCACCGGCGGTGATTGCTGGCGACAGCGACGGTGGTTGGGCTCGGGAAGGACGGGGATGGATCGAGTACTCGACGGCGGTTCACCCTGTACCCGTAGCTTCTCCGGAGATGACCGGACGGCGTCACGCCCTTCTTCTCCAACGGACGGGTGCTATGGTGGTCGTTGGCGATGGCGATTCCGGTGGCGATTCGCTCCGCAAGGAGGTCGAGGAATACCAGTGGAGTACTCTGGGCTCGAGGGTGTAGTCGGGCGAGGCTGGGGTGGGGTGAAGGGGGCTGGTGGTGGAGCTCAGCTCGCGGCGGAGCTCCGGCGAAGCTCGAGGCCAGAGGGCCTCTCGGCCTTGGCTCTTGCTCTGGGGGGCGATTGAGGAGGAGGGAGAGGGGTGAGGAGCTAGGCGAGGCCGGGCGGGGCTTTATATAGGCGGGGAAGGAGCTCGGTGATCTCTCTGGATCGGCGGTGATGTGGCTAAGCCGCTGGCCAAGGACGGCGAGCTGGCCGTCGTGGCGCGGGGCAAAGCGACGGGAGCGAGCAGAAGCATTGAATGCGCGAAGGGACGGCCCGCGAGGAAGAAGACGAGCAGCGCCGCACTGTGGCCGCACGGGCAGCACAGTACGCACAGTCGTGGCAGACGTCGAGGGCTTCTTCGGCGAGGGCGAGTGTTCTAGAGGGGCTAGGTGGTGCACGGGAGCGATGTCGGCATGCTCGGACAAGCTGCCGTGACGCAGGCGTCTTGCCCCGACGAGACTCGAGCCTGGCACGGCACAGAGCGCGGCGACAAGTATGCCAGCGCCGTGCTGACCACGGTGCTTGCCACCAGAAGGCCACGCAAGCTTGGCAAAACTTGTCTGGCATGTCGACCCTCGATCACTCACTTCACCTGTACCCATAGTTTGGCTTGGTTTGGTCTGAAATGAGAGGTAGCCTCAACAACAGTCTCTGACAGTGAACTAGAGAGGGCTCTAGAGATTAGATGAGCTGGAGATAGAACCAAAGAGATTGTCTAGAGTGATCCACGTTGGAAGGACTCCAAACTGGTCAAATTTGAGGAGGTTTGGTTGAAGTTTGAGGGTAGTTCATGTGTAACCTGCAAATCTGGTCCAGAATGTGAATGTTGAAATGCTGCTCACTTGGATGATCTTTAGATGCTGAAACTTGGTGAACGGAAGTTGTTTGTAGGTATCCTCATGCCATAAATATTTAAGTGCAATTGGATAACTCTAGCAAGTACTTCCTTCACAAAGGTTCAAACTGACCAGGAGCAAAACTGAATTGTTTTGCAAGATCTTTGAACTAGAGCATGGAATATTTTTGGATATTGGGGCAAGATATGGTCCAAGGTTATTTAGAGAATTATTTGAGAAATTTTTGAGCATCCAAACCATAGGTTGCTTCACAACCAATAGTAATGCCCTAAATTCTCAAATAAAAGAAAAGAGTTTTTGAAGATAATTTAAATTGGGATTTGGGTCCTTGACGTACTTGGCAGGGTTTTGGCAAAGTGATAAGGCTTTGGATTACTTGGAAAAGATTCAAGAGTTTCCAAGACCAAATGAAAAGATTCAAAAACCATTCAAATTTCAAATAAAGCCAAGAAAAGTTTGAAAAGAAAAAGTTGCCAAAATCAGGGTGTCACAAACCTACCCCCCTTAGGATGAATCTCGTCCTCGAGATTCAGTTGCTCAGGGAACAAATATGGATATGCGGATCTAAGAAAATCTTCTCTTTCCCAAGTAGCCTCTTCTTCAGTATGGTGCTCCCACAGCACCTTGTAAAGTCTTATCACCTTACTCCTCGTGGTTCTTTACATCTCATCTAAGATCCTGACAGGTTTTTCCTCATAAGTCAAATCCTTAGCCAGCTCTAGTTCACTCATATCTGCTTGCTTGGCTGGGGGTGCAATGCATTTCCTTAACTGTGAGATGTGAAAGACATCATGAACGTCTAACCATGCTGGTGGCAATGCCAACTGATATGCGACTCTGCCCTTCCTAGCAATCACTGGAAAGGGACCGATGTATCTTGGGGCTAACTTTCCTCGAGTACCAAACCTCCTTACTCCCTTCATAGGAGTTACCCGTAGATAAGCATAGTCTCCGGGCTCAAAAGTTACTTCCCGGTGCTTTGGGTCGTAATAGCTCTTTTGTCGGGACTTGGCTGCTCGAAGTTGTTCTTGAATATCCTTAACTTGCCTTTCATCCTCGAGCATCAAGTCCGTGCCAAAGATGCGACTATCTCCTGTTTGGGACCAGTTCAGTGGTGTGCGGCACTTCCGTCCGTACAATGCCTCAAAAGGCGACATCTTGAGACTTGCCCGATAGCTGTTGTTGTAGGAGAATTCAGCGTACGACAAACTATCCTCCCATTTGGGTCCATGGGAGAGAGCGCATGACCGAAGCATATCCTCTAATATTTGGTTCACATGCTCTGTCTGTCCATCTGTCTGCGGATGGTATGTTGTGCTATGTTTCAGCATGGTTTCCAAAGCTTGATGTAGCCATAGCCAAAATGCTGAGGTAAATAAGGAACCCCTATCTGAAGTGATAGACTTGGGTACTCCGTGCAGACTGACTATCCGGGACATGTAGAGTTGTGCCAACTGATTTGCGTTGAAAGTAGTCTTTACTGGGATAAAGTGAGCCACCTTCGTGAGTATGTCTACAATGACCCAAATAGCGTCGTTGCCTCTTGTGGACTTGGGCAGTCCCACAATAAAATCCATACATATGTCGTCCCACTTCCACTGGGGCACTGGTAAGGGTTGCAGTAGCCCAGCAGGTTTCTGATGCTCTGCTTTGACCTTGTTGCAAATGTCACAGCAGGCGACATCGTATGCTATATCTTTCCGCATTCCAGACCACCAAAAAGTCTCTCTCAAGTCCTGATACATCTTGGTACCTCCCGGGTGGATCGAATATGTGGAGTCATGTGCTTTCTTGAGTATTTGTTGCCTCAAATTGTTCTGTTCCGACACACAAATTCGTTTCTCGAACCACACGGTACCTTGTTCATCTACACGGAAGTACTTGGCCTTCCCTTGCTGAATTAACTCCTTGATCTCACGAATTTCTTCGTCTGACTTCTGTGCTTCCTTGATTTCCTCCATGAGGGTTGGAGTAATTTCCAACGTATCCAGAGTCATTGGGCCGCATAGCATCAAATTGAGCCTGACAAACTCTTCTTGTAAGCTCGGATGCACACTCTCAACTAGTGCATTCACAGCAGCTTGCTTCCTGCTCAGGGCATCAGCGACCACATTCACTTTCCCTGGATGATAGTTTATCCCAACATCATAGTCCTTGACTAGCTGAAGCCATCTTCGCTGCCTGAGGTTCAGGTCGGGTTGAGTGAAAATATACTTGAGACTCTTATGGTCTGTGTATATTTCACATCGTTGTCCAATAAGATAATGCCTCCAAATCTTCATGGCATGAACCACAGCAGCTAGCTCCAAGTCATGTGTGGGATAGTTCTCCTCATGAGGTCGTAGCTTACATGATGCATAAGCTACAGCCTTCCCTTCTTGCATCAGCACGCATCTGATTCCACGCCTGGATGCATCGCAGTATATGTCGAAACTCTTGTGAATGTCTGGGAGGACTAAGAAAGGGCTGTGGTTAGCCTCGTCTTTAACTCCTGGAAACTGCTATCACACTCGGCTGTCCAGATAAAACTTTGGTTCTTTTTCAACAATTCCGTTAGTGGCTTGGCTATCTTAGAAAAGCCTTCAATGAAGCGATGGTAGTAGCCTGCCAAGCCCAGGAAACTACGGACTTCGGTCACCATGGCGGGTGTCTTCCAGTTCAGGACCGCGGTAACCTTACTGGGATCAACAGCTACTCCTTTCTCTGATAGAATATGACCAAGGAATCCCATCTCTTTTAGCCAAAATTCGCACTTACTAAACTTGGCATATAAGCGATGGGTTCTCAACCTTTCCAGGACAGCTCTGAGATGTTGCTTATGTTCCTCTTCATCCTTGGAGTATATCGGGATGTCGTCAATGAACACCACTACGAACTTGTCTAGAAAGTCCATGAAAACTTTGTTCATCATACTCATGAAATAGGCTGGAGTGTTTGTCAATCCAAACACCATAACTGTAAATTCATACAGTCCATATCGAGTGGTGAACACTGTCTTGGGGATATCCTCCTTTCGGATTTTCAGTTGGTGATATCCCGTTCTGAGGTCGATCTTAGAGAATACCCGTGCTCCATTCAACTGGTCGAATAAGTCATCAATTCGAGGGAGCGGGTACTTGTTCTTGATAGTGACCTCATTAAGCTGGTGATAGTCTACGCACATTCGTAGACTTCCATCCTTTTTCTTGACAAATAATACTGGTGACCCCCATGGCGAGATGCTTGGACGAATGTATCCTTTTTGTAGCAACTCGTCCAACTGCTTCTTTAACTCTGCCAGCTCTGGGCCTGGCATATGGTAATATTTCTTGTATATTGGAGTTGTACCAGGAATTACTTCAATGGCAAACTACAATTCTCGGTCGGGAGGTATTCCTGGTAATTCCTCAGGAAACATATCCGGAAATTCACCCACTACCGGAATCAGATTCATATCTGTAACAGTGGTCTGGTATGCCGTGTCCTTTCTTGTTATCATTTTGCTGGCCAGAAATTGAACGGTCTGTCCGGCAGGGTTCACCAATGTCACCGTTCTGGTGGCGCAGTTGATACACACTTGGTGCGGTGCCATCCAGTCCATTCCCAGTATTCTGTCCAGTCCTAGGGATTCAATATCAACAAGGGTAGCTGGGAATCTGACTCCATGGATTGAGGTTTCTAAATCCTTGTATATTATATTTGTTCTAAGCATAGAGCCAGGGGATTGTACCACCATGATTTTGTCCAAAAGTGAAGGAGAAAATTTATGCAAGGTGGCAAAACACCGTGAAATAAATGAGTGGGAAGCTCCAGAATCAAATAAAATTACTGCAGGTATGTCATGGACAGAAAACATACCAAGGACAACGTCTGGAGCTTCACAGACTTCTTCGGTAGAGATGTGATGGACGCATCCGTGACTGAAGTTGTGGTTGGGGCGGCGTCCAAGGTGATTGACTTGTGGCTTGTGGTCAGCTGATTGCTTTCCGTTATTATTAGTAGGACACTGCTTGGCGTAGTGTCCACTCTGGCCACAAGTGAAACAGGTGTTGTTGCAGTGGCAGTCCTCTATGACTGGCTGCTTGCCGAAGGTCTTGCTCTGGTTGCCTGGCTTGCTGTTGTTGCCACCATTGTTCCACACCGGTTTGTTCTCAGATGGCCCTTACTGCCAACTGCGCAGCTTTTGCGCAATGCGTTCCTTGTTGTCCTTCTTGGGCTTGAATTTCCTCTTACGATCATCATTCCCAGACTTGTGTTCTCGTTCGGCGATGCAGGCCTTATCCACCAAGGTCTGGAAATCAGGGAAATCCAACATGCATAGCTGACATCGGAGGGCGTGATTAAGTCCTCCGAGGAACCGGTCTATTTTCCTCTCTTCGGTGGCCACATCATAAGGAGAGTACCGGGCCAAGTTGTTGAATTTGTTTAGGTATTCTCCCACAGACATGTTTCCTTGTGTGAGGGCCAGGAATTCCCTCTACTTCACTTTCATGATACCCGTGGGAATATGATACTTGCGGAACAACTCTTTGAATTTCTCCTAGGAAATCTCTTCAGCAGGCCACATTAACTTGGTGTTATCCCACCATATGGCTGTCGGGCCTTCGAGATAATGGGTGACAAATGGAACTTTATCTGCTTCTTCACAACGAGCGATGTCCAATTTCTTTTCCATGGTTCTTAACCAATCATCAGCCTCAATAGGATCCACAGCCTAACCAAAGCTGGGCGGTTTGGTGCGCTGGAAGTCAGTCAGTTTAGAACGCACCCCATTGCCATTATTCTGACCTACTATTGTCTGCATACTCTTGAGAAATTCCATATGGTCTTGGTTTCTCTTTTCCTCAAACATTCTCATTATCTGATCTGTGGTTGGTGCTTGAGGTGGCGGTGGTGGTAGGTCTTCGGGCGGTTGCCCTGCCTGCCTGGCGGATCGACGGACGGGGTTTCCATCGCCGCCTTGACTGCTACTTCCTTTCTTCATCCTAATTTTTGTTCCCATGGCAAACACCGAATTGATGAGCAACATCCATAAGGAGAAATACGATAATATGACACCAAAAGAGAATTCATGAAAAAGACAAATAAAGATAACAACATAATTATACAAGATAACCCAACATCATACATGGCAAGCTAGTAGGGGAATATCATGGCTAGACTGCTCATACGGCTATTGACATATGCAAAGATGCATGCATTACTACTCAAGCTCCAGTCTAATGGCGTCGGTGGCACGGACACTGCCCATCTGAAGAGTCCTCATCATCAGATCCGAGTCAGAATCAGAACTGATGATGTGAGTCACTGGGTCAAAGGAGACACGATGTCGCTGCTGAGACGGCTCTCCTTCTACGGAAGAAAGAGCACGTCGCCTTAGTGTAAGTGCATCTAGTGCCCCTTAGTGATTTTGGTGTATTGAAGACTTATAGGTTAAGGGACTAATGTGTTTGTGAGTGTACACAGGTCTATAAGTCTATGAGGAGTTTGTTATTTACGATGATTGTCGACCCCTAAAAATGAATGTCTTCAACTGAAGACTTTGGTTTTCTTGAAGACTTTGAAAGTGAAGAAATTGGTGTGACCCTGAAGACTTGATATTCATGCGAGGATTATGAAGCGTGAAGACTTTTGTTTTTGTAGTTTCATTTTCTTCTTCTTGAGTCATAGGAAACACCGTACTGTTAAAGGGGGTCGAGGTAATACTAAGGAAAAGTTTCCAAGTGATGCTCAACTCAAAATCCTACACCTACCCAATCCTTTCGAGTGAAGCCATTGGAAATCTCATACAGTTTAGGCAAGTTCTTCAGTGACAGAGACGAAGTTCTTCTGTTCTCTGAGGAATTTGTTCTGACTGAGGAGTTAGGAATTCGCCAGTGCGGATTGCCTACAAGTGAGGATCATGATAGCCCTGAGGAATTTGATACTCAAATTTCCGACCGTTGCTGTGCTACGCGCCAGCTATCCAAATATCCTACCCACCTAACGGTCATATCATTGAAGGGCATTTATGTCTTATCATGTCGGGCTGCTCCCTAGGCTATAAATAGCCGCCCCCTACAACCACTAGCTGGTTAGCTGCTCCAAGAAATAGATTGACACTTGTCATTTAGAGCATCCCATCCTCCGAGGACTTTGAGCAAAAATCATCAAGTGAGGAAAAACCCAAAAACCCAAACACCTACAAACCCAAAGTGATTGAGCATCACTGAAGAGATTGTTCCTGTGTGGAACCGACGCTTGTTACCTTTGAGGACTGTGCATCCTCCAGACGGTTAGGCGTCATGGTCTAGAGCATCCAAGAGGAAATTGTGGATTGCCGAGTGACCGAGTATGTGAAGGTTTGGAAGTCACCTGAAGACTTACCACGAGTGATTGGGCGAGGTCTGTGTGACCTTAGCTCAAGGAGAATACGGTGAGGACTGTGTGTCCGGGACTGTGTGTCCTCAGGTTTAAATACCTAGCCGCTCCAACCAGACGTACAACTGTCACAGCAGTTGGAACTGGTCTACCAAATCATTGTCTTCACCGAGCTACTGGTTCTATTTCCTCAACCCTTTAATTTCCTCGCATACTTGCTATGTATTTGATCATTATTGTTTGAAGACTTTGTCTGAAGACTTTCTCAATTTCCTCAGTTCAATTTCTTCAGTCAGTTTGTCTTCAGCCTGCTTATCCTGTGTTTACGCTACTCGTACTCTGTGCTTGTTTTCATTTCATCATGATGACTGTGCTACTGCTCTGTTATGCTTGCATCTGAGCACTTATTCCGCTGCTAAGTAGTTCGTCGCTTAGGAATTTCCTCACCTTGAAATTCCTCAGTGACGAATTTGTAAAAATCGCCTATTCACCCCCCCTCTAGTCGATATAACGCACTTTCAATTGGTATTAGAGCGAGGTACTCCCTTGTTCTGTGTGATTTTGGTTTAACCACCTGGAGTTTTAGTTATGTCGACTGCAGGCATGATCAAGGTCTCAGCTGGGTGTCCTACCTTCGATGGGACGGACTACCCCTACTGGAAGAACAAGATGCGCATGCATCTTGAGGCAATTGACAACGATCTCTGGTATGTTGTGGAAAAGGGTGTTCCCTCTGTCACTCCTTCCGTAAACGCTGCTGATGTGAAGAGATTCAAGCAACTCGACTCTCAAGCGAAGAATATCATATGTGGCCATCTGAGCAAAGGGCAGTATGGCAGAGTGAGTGCTTTGGAGACAGCTAAGCTTATCTGGGATAGGCTGTCCAAGGTCAACGAAGGAGTCTCAACTCAACGTGACTCTCGAGTTGACGTTCTTCGCAATCTCTTCAACCGCTTCAAAAGATTCGACAACGAAAATGTTCAGCAAACCTTTGATCGCCTCACTGACATTTCAAACGAGCTTCAAGCACTGGGTGCCACTGACATCACCGACCATGAGGTGGTGACGAAATTGCTGAGGTCACTCGATTCTTCATTCGATACACTGGCACTGATGATTCAAGAACGTGGAGACTACAAGTCACTTGATCCTGCTGATATCCTCGAGAGGCTAAATACTCATGAATTCCAACTAGCTGAGAAGAGAGATCTCTACGGACCGAGCTATGGTAGATCTCGTGCACTGAAAGCCAAGGCAGTCTCTGAATCTGAAGATGAAGATTCTGGTAGCAGCCTTGGTGATCCTGAAGAACTAAGTCAGGAGCTAGCAATGCTCGTGAGGAAATTCCAGAAGTTCTCTAGACGTGGCCGATTTGGAAAATCCTCAAGAGGTGATGACATGAAATCAGATTCCTCATCCCGTGATTACAAGAAGAGAACTTGCAATAAATGCAAGAAACCTGGTCACTACATTACTGATTGTCCTCAGTGGGAGAAGGAATCAAAGAAGAAGAAATACAAGGATGATAGTTCAGATGACTCTAAGAAGAAGAAGAAATCTTCAAAGTCCTCATCATCAAGATCTTCAAAGTCTTCATCTCACAAGAAGAGCAGCTCCAAGAAAGCTCGGCATTCATTGGCAAGGAAATGGACTCTGAAGCTGAATCTGAGGAACATGAGGAAGAGGAGGCATCTGAGGAGTCAGACTCTGGTGTGGCGAGCCTAGCCCTCTCTACTGCTTATATTAGCAAGTCCATCTTCAACACTGAGGAAAATGGCTTCCCCAACACTGCTGATGACGGCAACGATGACTATGCTCCCACCTATTGCTTCATGGCAAAAGGTGCCAGGTATTCAAATATCCCTCCTCTGAATCAAGTGAGGATGAATCTGATGAAAACCTCAAACCCAGCTATTCCAAACTTGCTAATATTGCTGTTAAACAACAAAAGGCTTTGGAAAAGGTTCAAAATATGCTAGACAAAAGCGATGATCTGTTAGGTGAGGAAATGGATCGAACTCAAACACTGACTGATAATCTTCAGCAACTACAGTCTAAGTTTGACAACCTTCAAGGTCGTCATGAAACTCTCCTAGCCGATCATGAGAAGCTTTCTTATGAATTTCTTCAAAGAAAGCAAGATCTTGAGAAGCTAAGGGTGAGTCATGAAGATCTTCAGAAGGAAAATGATTCTTTGCTTGCTCAACAGATCAGTTCCGCTCAGGAAGAATTTATTCCACCATGCTTGAAATGCATTGAACGTGAAACTGCTAATTCTTCACCTGAATGTTCAAATGCTTCTATTGCTGCAAATTCTTCAACTATCTCTGTGGTCACAAATTCCTCATCTGAGGATACCACTAGTATCACTGACGAAAATGCAGGGTTGAAGGAATTGTATGTGACAGGCATGTACAAAAGCCTCAAAGGGCATCAGACTCTTTGTGATGTGCTCAAAAAGCAGATCTTGAACAGGAACCCTAGGAAAGAGGGTATTGCCTTTGAGAGGAAACTCAATGCTGATGGAACCTACTGGAAACCGGAGCAGTATCCCAAAACCTCATGGGTTGCTGTGAAGGGACTTCCCGTAGATCCATCCACTTTATCTGGCTTTACTTGTGAATCCTCATATTCATCTGATGAGTCATTTGACTCCAACTATAAACTGTTCAAAAATCAGAATGGTGAGGTATTTGCTAGATATGTTGGATCTAACTGCAGGAATGGTCCCCCTATGAAGAAAATCTGGGTTCCCAAAAAGTGCCTTGAAAGTCTTCAGGTGAATGTCCTCATGACACCACCTGTGAAGAATAAGAACCCCAGATCAAATTCTTCATATGAACCAAAGTCTTCATATGGATCCAAGTCCTCTTATGGATCAAATTCCTCACATGGATCCAAGTCCTCACATGAACATCATCGTGCTAACACTTCTGTTTCGCAGGCAAAGCCTAAGGGCTATGAATATGTGCATTATTCTTCAAATCATTATGTTCATAAGTCCTCGAAGAATTTCTCTGCTTATTCATATGCTTACCCTAACCCCTCTTATGTGAAACAAAGTGGTCTGGCGTCTATGCCACCTTTCTCTTATGGAGCTCGCAGAATGATGAACTCTTTGCCACCCCTCCAGATGTGGGTGGTAAAGAAAAGGATCTAATCTCTTATGCAGGGTCAGGTCTCCAGACGAACTAAATCGTCTGAAGAATTTGCTGGAGACCTGAAATGCTTGAAAGGACGCAAGCTAATCATGAAGAAATGATTTATTCATTTCTCACGTCCTCACATTGCTATATATACATATGTTGCTTTAATTGATGAAATATGTCTGATGAATTTGATGTCATATTCTTCACTCTGAAGTATATGAGTTCGTAAGATGCACTAATTCATCTGCAGGATGATTTACCCAAAGCTACTGAGTGGGTCCTCGATAGTGGATGTACAAATCACATGACCGGTGACAAGAGCTTACTGATGAACACTCCTTTATCTCCATCACACTTGAAGCATATCACCTACGCTGACAAAGGCAAAAGCAAGGTATTGGGTCTAGGTAGGGTTGCAATCTCAAAGGATCGACACATGGATAAAGTCATGCTTGTCGAGTCCCTCGGATTCAACCTCATGTCTGTCTCAATGCTTTGTGATCTTGATATGGTTGTTGTCTTTGGAAAATATCGTTGCTTAGTGCTCATGGAATCTGACAATTCCAAAGTCTTCGAAGGCTTTAGGAGAGGAGACTTGTATATTGTTGATTTCTCTGCAGGACCACAGCCTGCCACTTGTCTACTTGCTAAAGCTTCAGAAGGCTGGCTATGGCATCGACAACTGGGTCATGCTGGCATGAGGAACTTACACACGCTCGGGAAGAAAAAGCACGTCATTGGCATCGAGGGTGTCAAATTCCTCAAAGATCATCTTTGTGGGGCTTGTGAGGCTGGAAAGATGACCAGAGCCAAGCACCCCTCGAAGACTATCATGACTACTTCTCGTCCTTTTGAATTGCTTCATATGGATCTCTTTGGCCCTACTCATTATGCCACACTAACAAATGCAGCATCTCTATATGGCTTTGTCATTGTTGATGACTATTCTCATTACACATGGGTGCATGTCATTACTTACAAAACTGAAGTGCAGGAAGTCTTCAGACGATTTTCCTCAAGGGCTTCGACGAATTTCGGCGTGAAGATCAAGCATATACGTAGTGACAATGGGACTGAGTTCAAGAATACTGGTCTTGATGACTATCTCGATGAACTTGGTATTACTCATGAGCTATCTGCCCCATACACTCCTCAGCAGAATGGCGTTGTGGAGCGCAAGAACAGGACTCTTGTTGAAATGGCTCGCACCATGCTTGATGAATACAAGACACCTCGTCACTTCTGGCCTGATGCAATTGATACTGCATGCCACATCATCAACAGGGTATATCTTCACAAATTCTTCAAGAAGACCTCATATGAACTCCTCACTGACAAGAAACCCAATGTGAGTTATTTCAAAGTCTTCGGTGCTAAATGCTGGATTAGAGATCCACATCACAATTCTAAATTTGCACCGAAAGCACATGAAGGTTTTATGCTTGGTTACGGAAAGGACTCGCACACCTACAGGGTCTTCAACACCTATCACAACAAGGTTGTTGAAACTGTAGATGTGCGGTTCAATGAAACTAACGGCTCACAAGGAGAGCACCTACCTCCTGTGCTAGATGAAAAGACGCCTGAGGAAACCATTAAGTTCAAAGCTACTGAGGATGTCATTCCTACTGAAGAATCTGCTGAAGAAATCATTCCAGAACATGAAGAACAGCATGCTGGCGCATCTGAAGAAAATGGCTCTGAAGAAAATGCTGAGCCAAATCAAAGTCGTCAACCTGATCATCCCTGCGTTGCAAATGAAGTACAGATTGAGAGAATCATCAACGACATCAACGCACCAGGTCCTCTGACTCGCTCAAAAGCTTCACATTTATCTAACTTTTGTGGGCATTTTGCTTTCGCCTCTATCACAGAGCCCACCAAAGTTGATGAGGCATTTCTGGAGCCTGAATGGATTCAAGCAATGCAAGAGGAATTACATCAATTCAAGCTGAACAATGTGTGGGAGCTTGTCAAGCGACCGGACCCATGCAAGCACAATATCATCGGTACCAAATGGATCTACCGCAACAAGCAAGATGAAAATGGCCTAGTGGTGAGGAACAAGGCTCGTCTTGTGGCTCAAGGCTACACACAGGTTGAAGGAATTGATTTCGATGAGACTTTTGCACCTGTTGCTAGACTTGAGGCTATTCGCATATTGCTTGCTTATGCTAACCATCATAATATCATCTTATATCAAATGGATGTGAAAAGTGCATTCCTCAATGGTAAGCTTGAGGAAGAAGTATATGTTGCTCAACCCCCAGGTTTTGAAGATCCTAAGCATCCTGACAAAGTCTTCAGACTCAATAAGGCCCTCTATGGCCTCAAGCAGGCCCCTCGGGCGTGGTATGATACTCTGAAGGAATTCCTCATGAAGAAAGGCTTCAAACCCGGTTCACTCGACCCAACTCTTTTCACCAAAACCTATGATGATGAATTATTCGTGTGCCAAATATATGTTGATGATATTATCTTTGGCTGTACTAACCAACATTACAGTGACGAATTTGCTCACATGATGAGTGAGGAATATCAAATGTCCATGATGGGAGAATTGAAATTCTTCTTAGGTCTTCAAATTCATCAACAACGTAATGGCATCTTCATTTCTCAAGAGAAATACCTCAAGGACGTTCTGAGGAAATTCGGTATGCAAGAATGCAGAGGCGTCAAAATCCCTATGCCCACAAATGGCCATCTATGCACTGATGAAAATGGAATAGACTTCGATCAAAAGGTATACCGCTCCATGATTGGCTCTTTATTGTACCTATCTGCATCTAGGCCAGATATTATGCTTAGTGTTTGCATGTGTGCCTGTTTTCAAGCTACACCGAAGGAATCACACCATAATGCTGTGAAACATATTCTTCGATATCTAGCTTA
Organism: Thinopyrum elongatum; assembly: GCA_011799875.1. Taxonomy (NCBI): domain Eukaryota; kingdom Viridiplantae; phylum Streptophyta; class Magnoliopsida; order Poales; family Poaceae; genus Thinopyrum; species Thinopyrum elongatum. Next base: position 473,948,811 of record CM022299.1, on the reverse strand, counting down.
CACTCCAACACTTGGATTATGGTATCCCAAGGGCTCGGTTTTTGATCTCATTGGATATTCTGACTCTGACTATGCCGGTGATCGTGTGGACCGCAAGTCAACTTCAGGCACATGCCATTTCCTCGGACGATCCTTAGTATGTTGGTCCTCGAAGAAGCAGAACTGCGTATCACTCTCTACTGCTGAAGCTGAGTATATTGCTGTTGGTTCTTGCTGTGCTCAATTGCTATGGATGAAGCAAACCCTCAAGGATTACGGCACCAATGTGAAGAATGTGCCACTCTACTGCGACAACGAGAGTGCCATCAAAATTGCTCATAACCCAGTTCAGCACTCGAAGACAAAGCACATCGAGATTCGTCATCATTTTCTTCGAGATCATGTGTTGAAGGGTGACATCTCTATTGATCCCGTGAAGTTTGAAGAACAGCTAGCGGATATCTTCACAAAGCCCTTGGATGAGAAGAAATTTAGCAAGTTGCGGTGTGAGCTAAATATCTTAGAATCTTCGAATGTCCTTTGAAAAGGACACACATCCTAACACTTATGCAAATTGATGACTTAGATGTGCAACACACGAAGAAACGTTTTTCTTCAATCAATGAAGACTAACCCTCTAAGTGTGAAGAAATTAATGAAGAATTTGATTCTCAGAGCCCTACGACAATTGTACGTGGTGTCTGAAATCATCATTCTTACATGGTGGGTCACGCCACCACAAAAAGTTGAAAATCTTCAAAATCTGAGTCTTTCATCATTGTGCAAATTCTTCAAATTTTCAAATTCTTCAACTTTGCAAAATCTTCACTCTTTCCGACTGTGTTCTTCATTGACTATATATATATTTGAGTTTTCTGTCCTCTACAGCATTCACTTATTGCTAATTCTTCAAGTTGTGTTTCTTCTAAGTGAATGTGATTGGACCCGTTCCCCCTCTATGCTAAACTCAATCCAGTCCGTTCACAAATTCTTCATGTGCGTTCTATTTGAAACCCATTCAAAGTCTTCACTGTGTCCTTGACAGCTGAAGAATTTGCGAACGAAACATTAAAATATTCTTATCTGAATTTTCGGCTTTTGCCGCTCAAACCGTTCCATATCCCTTGATAAGATTTATCTATTCACCCACGATCTAACACGATCTCCACTTCATAGTACGTGGGTGACACAAGTCGCTAGGATGAGAAGGGTCAGGGACAGGTTCGTCCATTTTCCTCGGACGAGCGGTTTTTCACCTCGGCTATAAATACCCCTCACCCTCCTCAGAGCTCATTTACCCCACTCGATCTTACTCCCTTGCTCGAGCTCTCAGACCTAGCGCCGCCGCTACACTCCATCGTCGCCGGTGAGGAAGAGCTTCACTGCCTCGGCCTCGTCGTCGTCGTACTCACGCCGGCCGCGGAAATCTTCACTCCGCCGCCGCCGTAGCTGTTTTCCATCGCCAAGTTAGGGCGTGGAAGATCTGAACGGACGAACATCTCCACTGCCACTCTTAGTTCGTCGTGTTCTTCGTCAAGGGTAAATAAAATTTATTTTTACTGCCCTTGTTGATTCTGATAATTTCCACAAAATCTTCAAGAGGTGTTTATTCTTCAACTTTCATGTTCTTAAACACCAACTTGCTTATGTCCTTGATCAGTTTCTCTAAGCAACGTTTTTCTTCAAGATTCCTCAATTGTGTGGATTTTCAATCTACACAACTCTGGAACCTAAGTCAAAATGCTTAGTGAAATTCCTCAAGACACCCCTGGTCATCTTCCTCAAACTTGATACTTTTGAAAATCTTCTGAGAACGCATATGACCTCTCCAAAACTCTTCGCACCTATATTCTGTTCACAGGTACACATGTCCGCTGCTGAATCTCTAGGTTCTCATCAACTTAACTCATTTGCAGCTTTCCTTGAAGAAAAATTGCATACCTCATCAGAAAATTCGATTGTTCAAAACCCTCAAGTGAAGAAAATGGCTGATGGTAAAAGACCTCAGAAGGGAGGAAAGAGGCCAGAAACAAATACTGCTTTTGAGATCCCTGATGGCATCTATGATGAATATTGTACTCCTGATGAAGCAACTCATGGCAAGGAGAACAAAAATCAGCGCAAAGTGCGCATTCAGAAGATTGAGAGGAGATGGGCAAGAGAATGGAGGGAATATCGCTATGTCACTCCCAAGTACATGAAGAAATTTGCTGTTAACCCTCCATGTCCAAGACCTCCATTGGCTCCTGGCCAAGAAGCTGATCCCACTAGCATCAGAAGAGGTGAGGAATTTCCTCAGGAGTGGGCTAAGCGTCAAGCCAAGCTGGCCAAAGTGGCTAAAGAGGTAGTGAAGAAATTCAATGAAGATTCTGTTGCTGCCGCCGCTGAGGCCTCTGCTATCAAGCCTAAGAAGGCTATGCTGAAGAAATCAGCTGTCAAGACAAGTTCCTCAGCTGCAATGCCCTCACGGCCAAGCTCTTCAAAGCCCTCACGGCCTGTTCCTCAAGCAAATTCCTCAAAAGCAGCTCCAACTCCCTCGGTTGCAAAATCTTCAGCTGCTCCTGCAAAGTCCTCAGCACCTGTGCATCTTGCCACATGCCAAAGGACTACTGGAATCTCAATTGCTTCAGGAGTCTCTGCAAGTTCTTCAGCTCCACCTCAGTCTTCAATAACTCCGACCTTGCTGAAGAAAAAGGCCACTGCTGGACGAGGCACAAGGCCAAGTCCTCACAAGAAGCAAGTCGCCTTTCAGGTTCCGTCAAGCAAAGACGAAGCTGATGATGAAGAATTAGCTGAGATCATCAGAGATCGACAACAAAGGGCCGCTAGAGCCAAAGGCAGTGCTGTGCCCCGCATGCTGGATCCAAGGAAGATCCTTGATTTCATCGATCTCTGGCACAAGGATCCAAATACACCTTTGCCTGAGTTAAACCTCACTCCTGGTCAATGTCACATGTTGACGGCCTTCATAAATGAAGAGAAATGGAAATTTGAAAAGGCCAGGCAGGTGAAGAAGGCTCAGTACAAGAAGGAGCGTTTTCTGAAGAACAATGTTGTGAAAATGTCTCCTGAAGAACTTGTGTCTATACAGGCTGAGATCAAAGCACTCAGTGATGAATTTCATGCATTCCATGCAGATTGGCTAGGTGCCAAAGTCAGATTCGTCAGAATGGCAAAAGGATTTACTCCAAGTGTTGCAGCTTCATCGCAACCCAAATTTCCTCAGACGGGAACATCGGTTCAGTCTGCTGAAGAAAATGAAAGCGCCAGAGCTGATGAAGAAATTCCAGTCTCTGAAGAAAATGCCAGGGCAACCTCCAACATTGCGCCTGAAGAGCAATCCAGGCCAGTTGAAGCGTCTGCTACTGTGCCTGAGGAATCTGAACAAGCCAGGGCAACTGCATCAGTTGTGCTTGAAGAAATTCAACCAATTTCCTCTGCTCCTCCTGCACCGATGACAAGCATCAACCTTCCTTCTGCATCAGAAGCGAAGAAAACCAAGGCTGCGGAGCGAGCAGCTGTGAAGAAAAGGAAAGCATCTGCATCTTCAGAGTCTTCAACTCCCAAGAAAGTGAAGACTTTGACGAGTTCATCTGAAAACCCAATTGATGCTATTCCAATATCAAGCATGCCATCAAAGGAGATCATTCCCTTTGGTGAGAAATATGAAATTCCAAGTAAATCTGATGAAGAAGATCCTTCTGCTGCTTCGACAGAGCAGATGGATGAAGAAATTGAAGTGGATACTTTCTCTTCAACCCCACTGGTATCATCGCCCATGCCTCAGTTCACAGCCGAAGAGGCAGGCGTCGAAGGAATTGAAGAAGATGAGGATGTGGATATTGGGTCTACAACACCTATTCTGAATGATGACTTTTGGGAAATTCATCACCCCAATTCACCTCTGACAACCCCTCTACATCATGTTCCTCAGTCCCCTGTGCAAACTGAAGAAATTCATACGGGCTCTGATGAACGTCAAGCTTCACTTCATTCTATTCCTAAAGAAGTTCCAGCCACTAGCGCTGATGTACATATGTCTAAAGAAATGGAGGCCAAGGCTGCTGCTGAAATTCCTCAGCCTGTGGCTCCAGTGGCTATACCTCAAGAGGCTGTAAATTCTTCAACTGTTAATCTTCAGCCCAAGCCACAGAACCCTCACTCCAAGAAGCAGAAGTTTAATGCTGAGGATTTCTTCAACGAGCACATATTCTTCACTGACTACAATCCCTATGACTCTGCTCGTCTTCGTCGCAAGCGTTTCTGGACTGCAAGCCAGATGAACTTCTACTCCTCATTGTTGGTTGATAAGGATAAGATCTTTGAACATGAGCAAATTCCTCATGTAGATATGGAATCGCTGCCCTGCTTCACCCCAGTCCTCAGTGTTCTTCATGACGCTGGGTTTCTCAATTTCTGCACCGACATCTGCGATTGGAATGAAGAACTCATTCTTCAATTCTTCGCCACGCTGCACATTACTGGAAATGTTGATGATGTCAATTCATGGGTATTGGACTGGATGACCGATAATACTCATTTCAAAGCACCGGCCTCTGAATTGCTTCATGCCGTCCCAGTCAGTCCTCCCACTGAAGGTGCAAGGCTTCTCTATGTTGAACCTGAATTGTCTGATCATCTGATGCAAGTGCTGATGAAGCCTTTGAAGCCAGGCCAAGCTCCAAGGACCAAATTCCTCGTCAAGGAATTGCTCTATGTGCCAAGGACAGTCTATCGCATCTTGACCAAAACCCTCAGTCCAATCAAGGGCCACAACTCTGATGATGAAGAAGTTGTTGGCATTATGAAGAATCTGCTGTTCAATATCATTCACGGTATTCCTATCAACTACCACGATTTCTTCATAAGGACTTTGGCCAATGCTGCTCTGTCGCCTTTTGAGTTGAAGCCTTATGCTCCCTGGATCATGAGATTCATCAGATCAAGGTCTTCAATTCATTATAAGGCTGACTTTCAAAATCATCTCAGCTATTTGCCCCCTATTGAAGTCCTCAAACGGACTATTTCCTCAGCTGACGAGAAGGGCAAGGCTGCTGTTATTGATGAAGGTACTCGTCCATTGGATGGACAGTTTCGCAAAGCTACTTCCTATTCCACCAATGATGACTCTGCAACTCAAGATTCTGCCGCCAAAGCTTCAGAACATCATCCTCAAGCCACAGCTCCGCGTGTGATGACTGATCATGAACTTCTCCTTAGTCTTCATCAGAAAGTTGATCGAAATCACAAGTGGGTCAAGCGTCAGTTTGGTGCAATTCTTCAGAACATGACAGTCACTCAAAATACTATGAAGAAGAATCACTACTACTTGCATGAAGTTTTTGACCGCACTTGGGCCATTCTGTCTAATCTTCATAGTGCTGAAGAACTCAAGGAGATGGGATTCCAACAGGACTTTGACTGGTCCCAGCCACCTTCGAAGAAATTCAAGAAAGTCAAAGTTCCTCAGCTTGTTGCCAGTTCATATTCTTCATCGCGCGAGACGGATGAAGCTGAAGACTTGAACGACACTGCGGCAGGCCTTACCTCAATAGACGACCCCAACAATGCTGGCGCTCCTCCATCGACATCATGATGATATTCTTCAGGGGCGTTAGTCCTCATTTTTCGTCCCTTTTGGTCATTCGATGACAAAGGGGGAGAAATTTGAGTTAGTCTTCAAGCGGGTCTTATATATGGGCTATATTACTGTTAAGTTACAACTCTTGCTTTTCTGAGGTGTTTGCTCTGATGAGTTGTAAACTTAAGTCCTATGGTGGTCTGATACTTTTGAACTGCTTTCTGCATGCTTATTTCCTCAAGTACCTTAATGCACGCATGCTGAATTTCGTCAGACACCATATTTCATCATGCATTTCAAATTCTTCATATCATATGTTAAATGCGTGTATGAATTTCAAGATATAGGAGGAGATCTCCATGATATTACTCAACAATGTGCATTTGCTATTTCAAAGCAAATTCTTCAAATATGCACATCTTCAGGGGGAGTTCTTCTATATCTTGCAGTCAAATTCCTCAATATTAGTATTTACACTTCATATGTTTATCCCTGTTGAAAACTTAACCTATATTGTCATCAATCACAAAAAAGGGGGAGATTGTAAGTGCATCTAGTGCCCCTTAGTGATTTTGGTGTATTGAAGACTTATAGGTTAAGGGACTAATGTGTTTGTGAGTGTACACAGGTCTATAAGTCTATGAGGAGTTTGTTATTTACGATGATTGTCGACCCCTAAAAATGAATGTCTTCAACTGAAGACTTTGGTTTTCTTGAAGACTTTGAAAGTGAAGAAATTGGTGTGACCCTGAAGACTTGATATTCATGCGAGGATTATGAAGCGTGAAGACTTTTGTTTTCGTAGTTTCATTTTCTTCTTCTTGAGTCATAGGAAACACCGTACTGTTAAAGGGGGTCGAGGTAATACTAAGGAAAAGTTTCCAAGTGATGCTCAACTCAAAATCCTACACCTACCCAATCCTTTCGAGTGAAGCCATTGGAAATCTCATACAGTTTAGGCAAGTTCTTCAGTGACAGAGACGAAGTTCTTCTGTTCTCTGAGGAATTTGTTCTGACTAAGGAGTTAGGAATTCGCCAGTGCGGATTGCCTAAAAGTGAGGATCATGATAGCCCTGAGGAATTTGATACTCAAATTTCCGACCGTTGTTGTGCTACGCGCCAGCTGTCCAAATATCCTACCCACCTAACGGTCATATCATTGAAGGGCATTTATGTCTTATCATGTCGGGATGCTCCCTAGGCTATAAATAGCCGCCCCCTACAACCACTAGCTGGTTGGCTGCTCCAAGAAATAGATTGACACTTGTCATTTAGAGCATCCCATCCTCCGAGGACTTTGAGCAAAAATCATCAAGTGAGGAAAAACCCAAAAACCCAAACACCTACAAACCCAAAGTGATTGAGCATCACTGAAGAGATTGTTCCTGTGTGGAACCAACGCTTGTTACCTTTGAGTACTGTGCATCCTCCAGACGGTTAGGCGTCATGGTCTAGAGCATCCAAGAGGAAATTTTGGATTGCCGAGTGACCGAGTATGTGAAGGTTTGGAAGTCACCTGAAGACTTACCACGCGTGATTGGGCGAGGTCTGTGTGACCTTAGCTCAAGGAGAATACGGTCAGGACTGTGTGTCCGGGACTGTGTGTCCTCAGGTTTAAATACCTAGCCGCTCCAACCAGACGTACAACTGTCACAGCAGTTGGAACTGGTCTACCAAATCATTGTCTTCACCGAGCTACTGGTTCTATTTCCTCAACCCTTTCATTTCCTCGCATACTTGCTATGTATTTGATCATTACTGTTTGAAGACTTTGTCTGAAGACTTTCTCAATTTCCTCAGTTCAATTTCTTCAGTCAGTTTGTCTTCAGCCTGCTTATCCTGTGTTTACGCTACTCGTACTCTGTGCTTGTTTTCATTTCATCATGATGACTGTGCTACTGCTCTGTTATGCTTGCATCTGAGCACTTATTCCGCTGCTAAGTAGTTCGTCGCTTAGGAATTTCCTCACCTTGAAATTCCTCAGTGACGAATTTGTAAAAATCGCCTATTCACCCCCCTCTAGTCGATATAACGCACTTTCACTTAGCATCGGCGGAGCAGGAGTGGCTAGGTGTGAGCCCCACTCAGCTGGGGTCTCAAGTCGACTACCAGACGATAAGCTTAATGGTCCAGAAGAACCAGAAGGGGTATCTAGCACACGCGGAGGTGGAACTGGTGGTGTATACCTAGGTGGAACTACAGGAGGAGGAGGTGCTAGAGTCACTGCTGCAAGTGCCCCCTGAACACGACACAACTCCTCAGCCAAAGAAATGATCATACGGTAACTGGCGTTCAGGTAGCGAGACAAAACACCAGCCGCATGATCACACGCCGGGTCAACAGGTGAGAAAAGGACTCGCCCTGTCGTAGGCGACAGGGTGGGATAGTGGAGGAAACCTGGATGGGTTTGCATCTCAGCCTCGTGGAAGCGCAAGTCAGTAATAGCCTCCATGGCAGCAAACTGGATTGCCAGCTCCGGAGTAGAAGCCACTCCGCCCTTGGAAGAGCGAGAAGAGCTTCCAATATCCGAAGTCGCGGTCAGGTAAGCCACTGCATGGTACTCATATACTGACTCGCCCAACTGCTCCCGAAACACCTGATACACTGGGTCATCACCGTAGGGATACAGTCGAAGCCAGATGCTACGAAGCAAAGATGGAAAAGTGTGGGCTTCTGGCTCATGATGGTAGTGATATGGAATTGGTGCCATCTACACTCACAATGTCAAGGGTTAATAACATAATGAATTATGATGCATGAGGCATGGCATGCAACAATCAAATGCAACAAGCAGGATGCACACTCAAGGTCCTATGCTAATCGCAGTCCTAGCGCGGGTTACCTAGGGTGTCCTACAGTTAGCCTGGCTTTGATACCAAGCGTTGTGGCACCCCGACTCAGAGAACTGGTTTACCAGTGTTTCCAACCCAGAGATCATGTCTTCTGGGAACACACAACAACTTGGAACAGAACATAGCTGAACTTTTATTGATGATAGTCGAGTACAAGCTCATATATTACATGATCATCGAGGCCAAAAGTACATCTAGTGCTATGACAGTATCTACATTATTTATCTAACATATCAGGGCCTCGGTATTACTGCGGAATACTACAGCGGAAGACTACTGCGTAGCGGAACATGATAGAAACTCAATCCATAGGGACACTGCTGTGGACACATCCTAGGCATCGCAACACGGACCTCGAGACCTCCATCTTAGTCTTCTTCTGCATCTGGCATGATACGCCAGGTGAGTACTTTGAATGTACTCGCAAGCACATGACAAAGAAATATGCAGCAAATAATAGCATGGCAATCAACATGTTCAGTCTTGAATGATTCGCTTACTGCTATTAACTTACTCATATCCGGGTGGTCTCACAACCCTCGGAATACTCGATCTCAATGAGTACTTCCGCTCATAAGACAAGTTCTTCCATCATTACTCTGATTATTACAGTTGATCACCTAGAGAGGTCTGGACGGGCTGTCCAATACCGTGGATGCGGCTATTCGAATAGATTTTACACTCTGCAGAGGTTGCGCACTTTACCCACACTATGGAGCACCTGACCTCGTGATCCCATTCGGGTGGACCAGCGTTGCTCCAACGAAACCTGCCTGACCCGTGACTCTCACATCGTACCACCGGCAATCATCCTCCCCCGGAGTCAAGCCCTGGGTGGCCCCTTGTCACCTCGTGACACCTGCCACCGTCGTGGCCTAACTAAACTATCCCAAATGGGGACGCCGGCACAAAACTCAATTGGGCTCACAGGGTTATCGTCGTCTACCTGATCAGGGCAGCACGCATGCATAACCCTCCCTGTCTGGAGGTACCGGTGAAAGAGCACGGAGCCAGACCAAGTCAAGGCCGTCCCATACCGGCAAATGTGGCTGCACAGGTAAGCCCGGACAGGTGACTCTTGATCAACCAACTAAATTTCACTTAGCAAGCATGGTTATTCATCATATCAATCTGAGTCATCAACATTAGGCATTTAAATAATTTACTATGAATTATCTATGCTAATTAAATGCAAAAAAATGAATATGAATTATGAAATGCTATGTAATGCTTCATAATATGGATGTCCTGGCTTGCCTTGATCAGTTGGGTTGTTTAGAAACTCCTGGTCTTCAAATCCACAAGAATCTCCTTCTGAAAACATTTTCAAATGGCAAAGGAATATGTCACATAAAGCCTTTTTATTCACCAACAATTATGTGGGTATTGGAAAAATACCAAACTTGGTCAGAAAATAAAGGACTTTGATACAAACACAATGCAAAAAGAATCAGGTTAATTGGACCTTTCTGTAAAAAGTTATTAATGGTCAAAGTTTCTGGTCAATTCTGTTTAATAAATAAAAATCAGAAAAAACCAGAAACACCTAGAGCGGGCCACGTTGAAGGTGTAATCGCCCGAGGCATGTTCACGTCACTGACAGGTGGGGCCCTTCATTTAAAACAGAGGGGAGAGAGAGAGCAGAGAAGAGGGGCGGCTCACCGGCGGTGATTGCCGGCGACAGCGACGAAGGTTGGGCTCGAGAAGGACGGGGATGGATCGGGCACTCGACGGCGGTTCACCCTGTACCCGTAGCTTCTCCGGAGATGACCGGACGGCGTCGCGCCCTTCTTCTCCAGCGGACGGATGCTACGGTGGTCATCGGCGATGGCGATTCCGGTGGCGATTCGCTCGGCCAGGAGGTCGAGGAGTACTAGTGGAGTGCTCTGGGCTCGAGGGTGTAGTCGGGCGAGGCTGAGGTGGGGTGAAGGGGGCTGGTGGTGGAGCTCAGCTGGCGGTGGAGCTCCGGCGAAGCTCGAGGCCAAAGGCCTCTCGGCCTTGGCTCTTGCTCTGAGGGGGCGATTGAGGAGGAGGGAGAGGGGTGAGGAGCTAGGCGAGTCCGGGCGGGGCTTTATATAGGCGGGGAAGGAGCTCGGCGATCTCTCTAGATCGGTGGTGATGTGGCTAGGCCGCTGGCGCAAGGACGGCGAGCTGGCCGTCGTGGCACGGGGCGAAGCGACGGGAGCGAGTAGATGCATTGAATGCGCGAAGGGACGGCTCACGAGGAACAAGACGAGTGGCGCCGCACTGTTGCCGCACGGGCAGCACAGTGCGCACGGTCGTGGCGGCCGCCGAGGGCTTCTCCGACGAGGGCGAGTGTTCTGGAGGTGCTAGGTGGCGCACGAGAGCGATGTCAGCATGCTCGGACAAGCTGCCATGACGCAGGCGTCTTGCCCCGACGAGACCCGAGCCTAGCGCGGCACAGAGCGCGGCGACAAGCATGCCAGCGCCGTGCTCACCATGGTGCTTGCCACCAGAAGGCCACGCAAGCTTGGCAAAACTTGTCTGGCACGTCGACCCTTGATCACTCACTTCACCTGTACCCATAGTTTGGCTTGGTTTGGTCTGAAATGAGAGGTAGCCTCAACAACAGTCTCTGACAGTGAACTAGAGAGGGCTCTAGAGATTAGATGAGCTGGAGATAGAACCAAAGAGATTGTCTGGAGTGATCCACGTTGGAAGGACTCCAAACTTGTCAAATTTGAGGAGGTTTGGTTGAAGTTTGAGGGTAGTTCATGTGTAACCTGCAAATCTGGTCCAGAAAGTGAATGTTGAAGTGCTGCTCACTTGGATGATCCTTAGATGCTGAAACTTGGTGAAGGGAAGTTGTTTGTAGGTATCCTCATGCCGTAAATATTTAAGTGCAATTGGATAACTCTAGCAAGTACTTCCTCCACAAAGGTTCAAACTGACCAGGAGCAAAACTGAAATGTTTTGCAAGATCTTTGAACTAGACCATGGAATATTTTTGGATATTGGGGCAAGATATGGTCCAAGGTATTTTAGATAATTATTTGAGAATTTTCTGAGCATCCAAACCATAGGTTGCTTCACAACCCATAGTAATGCCCTAAATTCTCAAATACTCCCTCCGTTCCTTTATCTAAGGTGCATTTTTTCCAGCTCGGTGACCAAGGCAGCAATTTTTGGAGCATCTGGGACAATACTACCCCTGGTATTAGTTTAGCGTTAGAAATCAATTACGTGAGCCTCCACTGATTTGGCCGCTGCATGCAGATATGCTGCCGGCCTTGCATGGCACATGCAATCCGCGTATCCCAACAAATCAGGATGCAAATAACTGTCTTGCCTCCTATACGAAAATGAGTACCCATGTGTTCGCGCGGCCATCAGAAAAAGGGAGGGAAGTGACTTGGCGCCAACACAATGAAGATTTTAAAATATGTTTTTGTGTACAAAATGAGTCAACTCCCCCTGGTTTTCTTCATTTCCCCCTTCTTTCAGTACGTGGCCAACAAAAAAATGGTTGATCTAGACTTGCATCCAGCACCTAATTGGGATTCAATTGAGGAGAACGAAGACAGGGCCTGTGATCTTGGATACGACTATGACTGGCTAGCTTCCGATGACTCCGACGACGGTATGTTCTTGTGCAATCTCACCTTTTTGCAGTAATAGCGGGATAATTTTTTCATTGCGGGCTCCATGTAGAAGTTGAGCATGCGCTCCATGACGGCAATGGACGCCAGGATGATCGACTTGATGCCAGCAAAGAAGCCGACCATGAGGCGGACCTCCTTGAACACAAGCGAGGTGCTTCTGCCGAGCACGGGCGACTTGACGTACGCACGCCGGCGGAAGACACGGGGCCGCGGGGACGCGGGCACGGCCAAGGCGCCGGCGGGCGTGGACGCGGGCACAGCCAACGCGCCGGCGGGCGCGGACGTGGACACGGCCACGGCCAACGCGCCGGCGGGCGCGGACGCGCGCGAGGCCAACATGCCGACGGACGCAGCCACGCAGTGGATGCAATGCAGTCTTCACAGGTACGTACTGTATGTATTCCATATTCCTTGAAGCAGATCATGTACTCTGGGGTAGTACTTGACCCGTTGTGTCACCATCTCTGCACAGGTCGATCGCCGAGTCGCTGGTGGACGAGGCCACGCAGAGGATGGAATACAGTGCAAGCCACCGGTGAATCCAGCGGAGAAGTGGTGGCCGGTGTCCTTTTGCACGACGGTTTCGCTCAGAAGTAGGCAGACCTTCTATCCGGGGGCGATCCGGCTTGGTACCACCAGGGCCTATCTCTTCGACGGTGAACATATTCTTATAGATTCTCGTGCGCGCCGTACCGGTGAAGTATTCATCCAGGGAACGGTTGTCATGTTCCCCTGCCATCTTGCGAACATCGCCACCGGTGACCAAGGAGTTGATGCGGCAGGTTCTATGTCCGCACATGACTCAGGCCACGGAGTAGATGCTGGTGGTGGATGCGATGGCTCGGAAGGGGAAGAAGCTGCCAGTGTGCACGCAGGTCTCGGACGTGCTCGTGGTGCACATGATGTCGTGCTTAAACGCGTGCGTGCGGCGCTACTTGCTGGTCCTGTTGTCGGGCGTGTCCGTGGAGGTGAGGACAATGCCGTCGGGGACGCCAGTGACGCTCGACATGGTCGTCGACGCTTGGGCTTGGCTGGTCGCAGCAGAATGCGCCCGGCTCTAACGAAGTGGCAAGGCGGCCGTACCGAAGTTGTTCCATCTTCGCTAAATGGCAGCAGCAATGATGCAACAAGCCCCGCCAGCAACATTAACCAAGGTGATTGTACCGAAGGTGTTCCATCTTCGGTAAATGGCAGCGGCAATGATGCAACCAGCCCCGCCGACAACGGTAACCCATGCATCCATGTGGAGTTGAACAAAGGTGTTGTTCCGGAGAGTGACCCTGGAGTACAAGCTGAAGTAGCTGACACCGGCAGCAACAATGGTTAGTCTACTCCATGAGTTATTTAAGTTAGTCCTTGTTTGATTTCACTGTGAGTAATCTGGGGCACTAAATTCTTGTTAATTTCTAGAGAATGTTAGTTCATTTTAGCTGAAAGTAATTCAGTTCTTGTTCTGAATGTTCTGTAGGCTCAAATGCTAATAGAAAAAAGAAGCGAAAATGGTACCCAGACAATCAAAAGCAAGAAATCTATGCCATGATATTAGAGCGGACAAATCAAGGCGTACTAAACCAAGGGGTGGTTGAGGAGGTGGCAGAGCTTTGTCAAGTTAATTACCGGACTGTTCAAAACATATGGTTGAAAGGCAAGCGAGCTGGTGGTATTCATGGGGTAGCAAACAAAAGGGTGAAAACTTGTGGCCGCAAGAAGATACCGTTTGATTCGGATGCCATAAAACAGATTGAATTGAGCAAAAGAACTACGCTCAAAGATCTTGCTAATGAGCTTAAAATGGCGAAGACAACATTATGGAGAAGGTTGAAGGAGGGCAGACTGAAGCGCCATACAAATTCAATTAAATCCACACTGACTGATGACAACAAGCTAGGTCGGATTCGGTTTTGTTTATCCATGTTGGATGAACTAAGTGTGCCTGAAGAACCAACATTTAAAGGCATGTACAATGTCATTCATATTGATGAGAAGTGGTTCTACCGCACTAAAGGTACTCAGAACTACTACTTGGCACCTGATGAAGAAGAGCCCTATCGCAGCACACAGAGCAAGGGATTTATTGAGAAAGTGATGTTCTTGGCAGCGGTAGCAAGGCCTCGTTATGATGATCATGGTGTCATGACATTTGATGGCAAGATTGGAATTTGGCCGTTCACATATCAGGACTTTGCAAAGAGGCGTAGCCCTTACCGAGAGAGGGGGGAAGAGGTAACCAAGGTTTTGCCGTTGGTGACAAAGGATGTCAGTAGAGATTATATGGTGAACAAGCTTCTACCTGCCATCAAGGCTTTGTGGCCGGCTTCGGAACGCGGACGCATAATATACATTCAGCAAGATAATGCAAAGACCCATATTTCTGTGAATGACAGTGTGTTTTGTGGAGCGGCACAGGCGGATGGATGGGATATTAGGCTTACATGTCAGCCGCCGAACTCACCTGATTTGAACATTCTTGACTTAGGGTTCTTTGCGGCACTTCAGGCTCTTTTTGAGAAGATGTCCCCTGGTAAAATTGCTGATATTGTTGCGAAGGTGAAAAAAGCATATGACACGTACCCGGCTGAGAGAAGCAACCGTATTTTTCTTACCCTTCAGTCATGCATGCGCGAGGTACTGAAGCAGAAAGGAGGTAACCGGTACAAGGTCCCGCACATGAGGAAGTCATTTCTGGCGGCACTCGAAATGCTTCCGGACGTAATACCCTGCGATGCTGATGTTGTAATTGCTGCTATTGAGGCCCTTCCAGATGCTTGATGTACTTCTTGTGGCTTGTTATCATTAATAAACTTAGCGAATTCATTATTTATACAGTCCTGAATTTAAGCATACTCGTACTGTACTTGTAGCATTATTCATAATCTTAGAGAACTCGTTCTTTGTTTTCTGATGCTTATTACTCCATGCCATCGAGTAATCTTAAAAGAACTTGTTGTTCTTTTTTTTTGTGATGTTTATTACTGCATGACTTCGACTTATCTTTTGCTTTGAGAGTAGAACGTTGCAAGTAAAATTAACCAACAAAATGTGCTTCATTCATGCCATTATTAAAGTATGGTGTCACTTAACAAACTCATGCAATACAAAAAAGACTTTGGGCACAATGATAATTTCTGAAATCACACCAAATATTTAGTGCTAAACAGAGAGTAGTTGCGTCACTGATTACGTGGTCATTTCTTCATCATCTTTGGATCATACGATGTCATCAAGGACTTTAGTATGAAATCCCTATATGATTCCATTCCTGGGGGTACCGAGTCCGGCATTGAATCTGGGGCATAAAATCGTTCCACACGCACTTCACTTGCTCTGGCAGCTTGCATTGCTTCAAACTCGAAATCGATGGTCTCAGCATCGCTATCCACCTCATCATTCTTGATGGCCTTGTCATTTACCGCGTTGCTCTTATCATTCTCCTCGCCATATTGGTGCTTCCCTTTATCGACGCCTCCAGGTGTGGCGCTAAAAGTTAGAACAAGGCTTGTCATACTACATGTACAGATATGATGGAGAAAAGCAAACGTATAAGTGTGACTAACCAAAAATCAGTGATGTTATTTGACATGATGGATATTCCATACATACGGCAAAGGTCAGAGCGCCGAGCATTGCTTGACATGGCATGCTTGAAGAGGCCGATGCGGCGTACAGTTCGGACACCGCGCAGTTCACGACCTTGTTGACGGTGGCGATTCCCGCCTTGGAAGAAGTTACAGACCGGATGTCGAGCACCATGTGTGCGCAATAACCCGGCTTGTCGGACACCGCCGCTGTCGGCCGTGGCCGCATCATGCAAAATCTGGTCCGCGAGCTTCACGTCGGACAACACAGGCGAGGAGTCCTCGTCGAGACAGCGGCCGCGGTCTTGCACCTCACTAAACAGGCCCAAGGACTCGTCCGTTTCTTCCACCTGACTGAACAGTTCCATAGCGGGATCATCCTCTTGGCTAAAAACATGTAGCAATGAGTTGAACCTATCTTCCTCTAGCGTGAACGGATCCATGGTGGAAGAGAAAGGGCGTCCGTTGAGATTTTTTGTTCGTGTGATGTTTTCTGTTCTCAGGAGAAGGCTTAGATCAGGTAGAGAAAGATGTTGTCTACGCTCTCAAGAAGGAAACACTAAAAAAAAGGGATCGCATGGGACGGGAGGATATACAATTTCCTAACTAACGATGGGGCCCTTTTTTCCCAACAAACGCATTAAGTGGTTGGCTTGATTTTAGCATCAGGAGGATAGCTACCATGTATGTGACGGTGGAGGGGTAAAAGAGGGATTAAGTGAGATTACAACAAATACACCTTACATTGTGAAAATTTTGTAAAAAAAAATGCACCTTAGATAAAGGAACGGAGGGAGTAAAAGAAAAGCATTTTTGAAGATAATTTAAATTGGGATTTGGGTCCTTGAGGTACTTGGCAGGGTTTTGGCAAAGTGATAAGGCTTTGGATTACTTGGAAAAGATTCAAGAGTTTCCAAGACCAAATGAAAAGATTCAAAAACCATTCAAATTTCAAATAAAGCCAAGAAAAGTTTGAAAAGAAAAAGTTGCCAAAATCAGGGTGTCACAAACCTACCCCCCTTAGGATGAATCTCGTCCTCGAGATTCGGTTGCTCAGGGAACAAATATGGATATAAGGATCTCAGAAAATCTTCTCTTTCCCAAGTAGCCTCTTCTTCAGTATGGTGCTCCCACAACTCCTTGTAAAATCTTATCACCTTACTCCTCGTGGTTCTTTCCATCTCATCTAAGATCCTGACAGGTTTTTCCTCATAAGTCAAATCCTTAGCCAGCTCTAGTTCACTCATATCCGCTTGCTTGGCTGGGGCTACAATGCATTTCCTTAATTGTGAGATGTGAAAGACATCATGAACGTCTGACCATGCTGGTGGCAATGCCAACTGATATGCGACTCTGCCCTTCCTAGCAATCACTGGAAAGGGACCGATGTATCTTGGGGCTAACTTTCCTCGAGTGCCAAACCTCCTTACTCCCTTCATAGGAGTTACCCGTAGATAAGCATAGTCTCCGGGCTCAAAAGTTACTTCCCGGTGCTTTGGGTCGTAATAGCTCTTTTGTCGGGACTTGGCTGCTCGAAGTTGTTCTTGAATATCCTTAACTTTCCTTTCATCCTCGAGCATCAAGTCCGTGCCAAAGATGCGACTATCTCCTGTTTGGGACCAGTTCAGTGGTGTGCGGCACTTCCGTCCGTACAATGCCTCAAAAGGCGACATCTTGAGACTTGCCTGATAGCTGTTGTTGTAGGAGAATTCAGCGTACGGCAAACTATCCTCCCATTTGGGTCCATGGGAGAGAGCGCATGACCGAAGCATATCCTCTAATATTTGGTTCACACGCTCGGTCTGTCCATCTGTCTGCGGATGGTATGATGTGCTATGTTTCAGCATGGTTCCCAAAGCTTGATGTAGCCGTAGCAAGAATGCTGAGGTAAATAAGGAACCCCTATCTGAAGTGATAGACTTGGGTACTCCGTGCAGACTGACTATCCGGGACATGTAGAGTTGTGCCAACTGATTTGCGTTGAAAGTAATCTTTACTGGGATAAAGTGAGCCACCTTCGTGAGTATGTCTACAATGACCCAAATAGCATCGTTGCCTCTTGTGGACTTGGGCAGTCCCACAATAAAATCCATACATATGTCGTCCCACTTCCACTGGGGCACTGGTAAGGGTTGCAGTAGCCCAGCGGGTTTCTGATGCTCTGCTTTGACCTTGTTGCAAATGTCACAGCAGGCGACATAGTATGCTATATCTTTCCGTATTCCAGACCACCAAAAAGTCTCTCTCAAGTCTTGATACATCTTGGCACCTCCCGGGTGGATCGAATATGCGGACTCATGTGCTTCCTTGAGTATTTGTTGCCTAAAATTGTTCTGTTCCGGCACACAAATTTGTTTCTCGAACCACACGGTACCTTGTTCATCTACACGGAAGGACTTGGCCTTCCCTTGCTGAATTAACTCCTTGATATCACGAATTTCTTCGTCTAACTTATGTGCTTCCTTGATTTCCTCCATGAGGGTTGGAGTAATTTCCAATGTATCCAGAGTCATTGGGCCGCATAGCTGTTGGAAATATGCCCTAGAGGCAATAATAAAATGGTTATTATTATATTTCCTTGTTCATGATAATTGTCTATTGTTCATGCTATAATTGTGTTATCCGGAAATCGTAATACATGTGTGAATGCATAGACCACAACATGTCCCTAGTAAGCCTCTAGTTGACTAGCTCGTTGATCAATAGATGGTTACGGTTTCCTGACCATGGACATTGGATGTCATTAATAACGGGATCACATCATTAGGAGAATGATGTGATGGACAAGACCCAATCCTAAGCCTAGCACTAGATCGTGTAGTTCGTTTGCTAAAGCTTTTCAAATGTCAAGTAACTTTTCCTTAGACCATGAGATTGTGCAACTCCCGGATACCGTAGGAGTGCTTTGGGTGTACCAAACGTCACAACGTAACTGGGTGGCTATAAAGGTGCACTACGGGTATCTCCGAAAGTGTCTGTTGGGTTGGCACTAATCGAGACTGGGATTTGTCACTCCGTGTGACGGAGAGGTACCTCTGGGCCCACTCGGTAGGACATCATCATAATGAGCTCAATGTGATCAAGGAGTTGTTCACGGGATGATGTGTTACAGAAACGAGTAAAGAGACTTGCCGGTAACGAGATTGAACAAGGTATCGAGATACCGACGATCGAATCTCGGGCAAGTATCGTACCGATAGACAAAGGGAATTGCGTACGGGATTGATTGAATCCTCGACATCGTGGTTCATCTGATGAGATCATCGAGGAGCATGTGGGAGCCAACATGGGTATCCAGATCCCGCTGTTGGTTATTGACCGGAGAGTCGTCTCGGTCATGTCTACGTGTCTCCCGAACCCGTAGGGTCTACACACTTAAGGTTCGATGACGCTAGGGTTGTAGAGATGTTAGTATGCGGTAACCCGAAAGTTGTTCGGAGTCCCGGATGAGATCCCGGACGTCACGAGGAGTTCCGGAATGGTCCGGAGGTAAAGAATTGTATATAGGAAGTCCAGTTTCGGCCACTGGGAAGGTTTCGGGGGTAATCGGTATTGTACCGGGACCACCGGAAGGGTCCCGGGGGTCCACAGGGTGGGGCCACCTATCCCGGAGGGCCCCATGGGCTGAAGTGGGAAGGGAACCAGCCCCTG
The DNA here is from genome assembly GCA_011799875.1 of Thinopyrum elongatum. Classification (NCBI taxonomy): domain Eukaryota; kingdom Viridiplantae; phylum Streptophyta; class Magnoliopsida; order Poales; family Poaceae; genus Thinopyrum; species Thinopyrum elongatum. The sequence continues at coordinate 473,929,550 of CM022299.1, read as the reverse complement.
GTGGGCTGGTGCGCCCCCCTATGGGCCTCCCCTGCGCCTAGGGTTGGGAAACCCTGGGGGTGGGGGCGCCTCCACTAGTCTTGGGGGCCAAGCCACCCCTTGGCCGGCGCCCCCCCCCATCTAGATGGGATCTAGAGGGGCCGGCGCCCCCCCCTAGCCCCTATATATAGTGGGGGGGAGAGAGGGCAGCGACCCCAGCCCCTGGCACCTCCCTCTCCCCCCCGTGACACTTCTCCCTCTCGTTGGTGCTTGGCGAAGCCCTGCCGAGATCCCCGCTGCTTCCACCACCACGCCGTCGTGCTGCTGGATATTCATCAACCTCTCCTCCCCCCTTGCTGGATCAAGAAGGAGGAGACGTCTCTCCCAACCGTACGTGTGTTGAACGCGGAGGTGCCGCCCATTCGGCGCTCGGTCATTGGTGATTTGGATCACGACGAGTACGACTCCATCAACCCGGTTCTCTTGAACGCTTCCGCTCGCGATCTACAAGGGTATGTAGATGCACTCCCCTCTCACTCGTTGCTAGATGACTCCATAGATTGATCTTGGTGATGCGTAGAAAATTTTAAAATTCTGCTACGTTCCCCAACAGTGGCATCATGAGCTAGGTCTATGCGTAGTATCTTGCACGAGTAGAACACAAAGTAGTTGTGGGCGTCGATTTGTCAATCTTCTTGCCATTACTAGTCTTATCTTGATTCGGCGGCATCGTGGGATGAAGCGGCCCGGACCGACCTTACACGTACGCTTACGTGAGACTGGTTCCACCGACTGACATGCACTAGTTGCATAAGGTGGCTAGCGGGTGTCTGTCTCTCCCACTTTAGTCGGATCGGATTCGATGAAAAGGGTCCTTATGAAGGGTAAATAGAAATTGGCATATCACATTGTGGTTTTTGGCGTAGGTAAGAAACGTTCTTGCTAGAAACCTATAGAAGCCACGTAAAAAATTTGCAACAACAATTAGAGGACGTCTAACTTGTTTTTGCAGCAAGTGCTTTGTGATGTGATATGGCCGAAGGATGTGATGAATGATATATGTGATGTATGAGATGATCATGTTCTTGTAATAGGAATCACGACTTGCATGTCGATGAGTATGACAACCGGCAGGAGCCATAGGAGTTGTCTTAATTTATTATATGACCTGCGTGTCATTGAAATTCGCCATGTAATTACTTTACTTTATTGCTAACCGTTAGCCATAGTAGTAGAAGTAATAGTTGGCGAGACAACTTCATGAAGACACGATGATGGAGATCATGATGATGGAGATCATGGTGTCATGCCGGTGACGATGATGATCATGGAGCCCCGAAGATGGAGATCAAAAGGAGCGAAGTGATAATGGCCATATCATGTCACTTTTTTTGATTACATGTGATGTTTATCATGTTTTTGCATCTTATTTTCTTAGAACGACGGTAGCATAAATAAGATGATTCCTCACTAAAATTTCAAGAAAAGTGTTCCCCCTAACTGTGCACCATTGCGAAGGTTCGTTGTTTCGAAGCACCACGTGATGATCGGGTGTGATAGATTCTAACGTTCGCATACAACGGGTGTTGACGAGCCTAGCATGTACAGACATGGCCTCGGAACACATGCGAAACACTTAGGTTGACTTGACGAGCCTAGCATGTACAGACATGGCCTCGGAACACGGAAGACCGAAAGGTCGAACATGAGTCGTATAGAAGATACGATCAACATGGAGATGTTCACCGTTGATGACTAGTCCGTCTCACGTGATGATCGGACACGGCCTAGTCGATTCGGATCATGTATCACTTAGATGACGAGAGGGATGTCTATCTGAGTGGGAGTTCATTATATATAATTTGATTAGATGAACTTAATTGTTATGAACTTAGTCTAAAATCTTTACAATATGTCTTGTAGATCAAATGGCCCACGCTAATGTTGCCCTCAACTTCAACGCGTTCCTAGAGAAAACCAAGGTGAAAGACGATGGTAGCAACTATACGGACTGGGTCCGTAACCTGAGGATTATCTTCATAGCTGCCAAGAAAGCATATGTCCTTGAAGCACCGCTAGGTGACGCACCTGTTTTCCCAGCAACTCAAGATGTTATGAACGTCTGGCAGTCGCGTAGTGATGATTACTCCCTGGTTCAGTGCGGCATGCTTTACAGCTTAGAATCGGGGCTCCAAAAGCGTTTTGAGCAACACGGAGCATATGAGATGTTCCAAGAGCTGAAAATGGTTTTCCAAGCTCATGCCCGAGTCGAGAGATATGAAGTCTCCGACAAGTTCTACAGTTGTAAGATGGAGGAGAATAGTTCAGTCAGCGAGCACATACTCAAGATGGCTGGGTTGCACAACCACTTGTCTCAGCTAGGAGTTAATCTACCGGATGACGCGGTCGTTGACAGAATCCTTCAGTCGCTTCCACCTAGCTACAAGAGCTTCGTGATGAACTTCAATATGCAGGGGATGGAGAAAACCATTCCTGAGGTATATTCAATGCTGAAATCAGCGGAGGTGGAGATCAAAAAGGAACATCAAGTGTTGATGGTGAATAAAACCACTAAGTTCAAGAAAGGCAAGGGTAAAAAGAACTTCAAGAAGGACGGCAAGGGAGTTGCCGCGCCCGGTAAGCAAGCTACCGGGAAGAAGTCAAAGAATGGACCCAAGCCTGAGACTGAGTGCTTTTATTGCAAGGGAAACGGTCACTGGAAGCGGAACTGCCCCAAGTACTTAGCGGATAAGAAGGCCGGCAATACCAAAGGTATATGTGATATACATGTTATTGATGTGTACCTTACCAGCGCTCGTAGTAGCTCCTGGGTATTTGATACCGGTGCGGTTGCTCATATTTGTAACTCAAAACAGGAGCTGCGGAATAAGCGGAGACTGGCGAAGGACGAGGTGACGATGCGCGTCGGGAATGGTTCCAAGGTCGATGTGATCGCCGTCGGCACGCTACCTCTACATCTGCCTACGGGATTAGTTTTAAACCTCAATAATTGTTATTTAGTGCCAGCTTTGAGCATGAACATTGTATCTGGATCTCGCTTAATGCGAGATGGCTACTCATTTAAATCTGAGAATAATGGTTGTTCTATTTATATGAGAGATATGTTTTATGGTCATGCCCCGCTGGACAATGGTTTATTTTTATTGAATCTCGAACGTGATGTTACACATGTTTATAATATGAATGCCAAGAAATGCAAGGTTGATAACGATAGTTCCACATACTTGTGGCACTGCCGCCTTGGTCATATCGGTGTTAAACGCATGAAGAAACTCCATGCAGATGGACTTTTGGAGTCTCTTGATTATGAATCATTTGACAGATGCGAACCATGCCTCTTGGGCAAGATGACCAAGACTCCGTTCTCCGGAACAATGGAGCGAGCAACCAACGTATTGGAAATCATACATACTGATGTGTGTGGTCCAATGAGTGTTGAGGCTCGCGGTGGTTATCGTTATGTTCTCACCCTCACCGATGATTTAAGTAGATATGGGTATGTCTACTTGATGAAGCACAAGTCTGAGACCTTTGAAAAGTTCAAGGAATTTCAGAATGAGGTTGAAAATCAACATGACAAGAAAATAAAGTTCCTACGATCAGATCGTGGAGGAGAATATTTGAGTCATGAATTTGGCACGCACTTAAGGAAATGTGGAATTGTTTCACAACTCACGCCGCCTGGAACACCTTAGCGTAACGGTGTGTCCGAACGTCGTAATCGCACTCTATTGGATATGGTGCGATCTATGATGTCTCTTACCGATTTACCGCTATCTTTTTGGGGTTATGCTTTAGAGACTGCCGCATTCACTTTAAATAGGGCACCATCAAAATCCGTTGAGACGACACCGTATGAATTATGGTTTGGGAAGAAACCTAAGCTGTCGTTTCTGAAAGTTTGGGGATGCGATGCTTATGTGAAGAAACTTCAACCAGAGAAGCTCGAACCCAAGTCGGAAAAATGTGTATTCATAGGATACCCTAAGGAAACTATTGGGTATACCTTCTACCTAAGATCCGACGGCAAGATCTTTGTTGCCAGGAATGGATCCTTTCTAGAGAAAGAGTTTCTCTCGAAAGAAGTAAGTGGGAGGAAAGTGGAGCTTGATGAGATGACCCTCGAACCGGAGAGTAGCACAGCACCGGAAAATGTTTCTGTGGAGCCTGCACCGGCTAGAGAGGAAGTTAATGATAATGATCATGATCAAGCTACCACTGAACTTCAAAGGTCCACAAGGACACGTTCCGCACCAGAGTGGTACGGCAATCCTGTCCTGGAAATCATGTTGTTAAACAACAGTGAACCTTCGAACTATGAAGAGGCGATGGCGGGCCCGGATTCCGACAAATGGCTTGAAGCCATGAAATCCGAGATAGGATCCATGTATGAAAATGAAGTATGGACTTTGACTGACTTGCCCGATGATCGGCGAGCCATAGAAAATAAATGGATCTTTAAGAAGAAGATAGACGCGGATGGTAATGTGACCATCTATAAGGCTCGGCTTGTCGCTAAGGGTTATCGACAAGTTCAAGGGGTTGACTACGATGAGACTTTCTCACCCGTAGCGAAGCTGAAGTCCGTCCGAATCATGTTAGCAATTGCCGCATTCTATGATTATGAGATATGGCAAATGGACGTCAAAACGGCATTCCTTAATGGTTTCCTTAAGGAAGAATTGCGTATGATGCAGCCAGAAGGTTTTGTAGATCCTAAGAATGCTGACAAGGTATGCAAGCTCCAGCACTCAATCTATGGGCTGGTGCAAGCATCTCGGAGTTGGAACATTCGCTTTGATGAGATGATCAAAGCGTTTGGGTTCACACAGACTTATGGAGAAGCCTGTGTTTACAAGAAAGTGAGTGGGCGCTCTGTAGCATTTCTCATATTATATGTGGATGACATACTGCTAATGGGAAATGATATAAAATTCTTGGAAAGTATAAAGGCCTACTTGAATAAGTGTTTTTCAATGAAGGACCTTGGAGAAGCTGCTTATATATTAGGCATCAAGATCTATAGGGATAGATCGAGACGCCTCATAGGTCTTTCGCAAAGCACATACCTTGATAAGATATTGAAGAGGTTCAATATGGATCAGTCCAAGAAGGGGTTCTTGCCTGTATAGCAAGGTGTGAGATTGAGCTCGGCTCAATGCCCGACCACGGCAGAAGATATAGAAGAGATGAGTGTCATCCCCTATGCCTCAGCCATAGGGTCTATTATGTATGCCATGCTGTGTACCAGACCTGATGTAAACCTTGCAGTAAGTTTGGTAGGTAGGTACCAAAGTAATCCTGGCAAGGAACACTGGACAGCAGTCAAGAACATCCTGAAGTACCTGAAAAGGAGTAAGGATATGTTTCTCGTATATGGAGGTGATGAAGAGCTTGTCGTAAAGGGTTACGTCGACGCTAGCTTCGACACAGATCCGGATGACTCCAAGTCACAAACCGGATACGTGTATATTTTGAATGGTGGAGCGGTAAGCTGGTGCAGTTGCAAGCAAAGCGTCGTGGCGGGTTCTACATGCGAAGCGGAGTACATAGCAGCCTCGGAGGCAGCACACGAAGCAGTATGGATGAAGGAGTTCATCACCGACCTAGGAGTCATTCCAAATGCGTCGGGTCCAATGGCTCTCTTCTGTGACAACACTGGAGCTATTGCCCTTGCCAAGGAGCCCAGGTTTCACAAGAAGACCAGGCATATCAAGCGTCGCTTCAACTCCATATGTGAACATGTTCAAGATGGAGACATAGATATTTGTAAAGTGCACACGGATTTGAATGTAGCAGATCCGTTGACTAAACCTCTTTCACGGGCAAAACATGATCAACACCAGAACTCTATGGGTGTTCGATTCATCACAATGTAACTAGATTATTGACTCTAGTGCAAGTGGGAGACTGTTGGAAATATGCCGTAGAGGCAATAATAAAATGGTTATTATTATATTTCCTTGTTCATGATAATTGTCTATTGTTCATGCTATAATTGTGTTATCCGAAAATCGTAATACATGTGTGAATACATAGACCACAACATGTCCCTAGTAAGCCTCTAGTTGACTAGCTCGTTGATCAATAGATGGTTACAGTTTCCTGACCATGGACATTGGATGTCATTGATAACGGGATCACATCATTAGGAGAATGATGTGATGGACAAGACCCAATCCTAAGCCTAGCACTAGATCGTGTAGTTCGTTTGCTAAAGCTTTTCAAATGTCAAGTAACTTTTCCTTAGACCATGAGATTGTGCAACTCCCGGATACCGTAGGAGTGCTTTGGGTGTACCAAACGTCACAACGTAACTGGGTGGCTATAAAGGTGCACTACGGGTATCTCCGAAAGTGTCTGTTGGGTTGGCACTAATCGAGACTGGGATTTGTCACTCCATGTGACGGAGAGGTACCTCTGGGCCCACTCGGTAGGACATCATCATAATGAGCTCAATGTGATCAAGGAGTTGTTCACGGGATGATGTGTTACGGAAACGAGTAAAGAGACTTGCCGGTAACGAGATTGAACAAGGTATCGAGATACCGACGATCGAATCTCGGGCAAGTATCGTACCGATAGACAAAGGGAATTGCGTACGGGATTGATTGAATCCTCGACATCGTGGTTCATCCGATGAGATCATCGAGGAGCATGTGGGAGCCAATATGGGTATCCAGATCCCGCTGTTGGTTATTGACCGGAGAGTCGTCTCGGTCATGTCTACGTGTCTCCCAAACCCGTAGGGTCTACACACTTAAGGTTCGGTGACGCTAGGGTTGTAGAGATGTTAGTATGCGGTAACCCGAAAGTTGTTCGGAGTCCCGAATGAGATCCCGGACGTCACGAGGAGTTCCGGAATGGTCCGGAGGTAAAGAATTGTATATAGGAAGTCCAGTTTCGGCCACCGGGAAGGTTTCGGGGGTAATCGGTATTGTACCGGGACCACCGGAAGGGTCCCGGGGGTCCACCGGGTGGGGCCACCTATCCCGGAGGGCCCCATGGGATGAAGTGGGAAGGGAACCAGCCCCTGGTGGGCTGGTGCACCCCCCTATGGGCCTCCCCTGCGCCTAGGGTTGGGAAACCCTGGGGGTGGGGGCGCCTCCACTAGGCTTGGGGGCCAAGCCACCCCTTGGCCGCCGCCCCCCCATCTAGATGGGATCTAGAGGGGCGGCGCCCCCCTAGCCCCTATATATAGTGGGGGGGAGAGAGGGCAGCGACCCCAGCCCCTGGCGCCTCCCTCTCCCCCCCGTGACACTTCTCCCTCTTGTTGGTGCTTGGCGAAGCCCTGCCGAGATCCCCGCTGCTTCCACCACCACGCCGTCGTGCTGCTGGATCTTCATCAACCTCTCCTCCCCCCTTACTGGATCAAGAAGGAGGAGACGTCTCTCCCAACCGTACGTGTGTTGAACGCGGAGGTGCCGTCCGTTCGGTGCTCGGTCATCGGTGATTTGGATCACGACGAGTACGACTCCATCAACCCCGTTCTCTTGAACGCTTCCGCTCACGATCTACAAGGGTATGTAGATGCACTCCACTCTCACTCGTTGCTAGATGACTCCATAGATTGATCTTGGTGATGCGTAGAAAATTTTAAAATTCTGCTACGTTCCCCAACAGTGGCATCATGAGCTTGGTCTATGCGTAGTATCTTGCACGAGTAGAACACAAAGTAGTTGTGGGCATCGATTTGTCAATCTTCTTGCCGTTACTAGTCTTATCTTGATTCGGCGGCATCGTGGGATGAAGTGGCCCGGACCGACCTTACACGTACGCTTGCGTGAGACTGGTTCCACCGACTGACATGCACTAGTTGCATAAGGTGGCTAGCGGGTGTCTGTCTCTCCCACTTTAGTCGGATCGGATTCGATGAAAAGGGTCCTTATGAAGGGTAAATAGAAATTGGCATATCACGTTGTGGTTTTTGGCGTAGGTAAGAAACATTCTTGCTAGAAACCTATAGAAGCCACATAAAAAATTTGCAACAACAATTAGAGGACGTCTAACTTGTTTTTGCAGCAAGTGCTTTGTGATGTGATATGGCCGAAGGATGTGATGAATGATATATGTGATGTATGAGATGATCATGTTCTTGTAATAGGAATCACGACTTGCATGTCGATGAGTATGACAACCGGCAGGAGCCATAGGAGTTGTCTTAATTTATTATATGTCCTGCGTGTCATTGAAATTCGCCATGTAATTACTTTACTTTATTGCTAACCGTTAGCCATAGTAGTAGAAGTAATAGTTGGCGAGACAACTTCATGAAGACACGATGATGGAGATCATGATGATGGAGATCATGGTGTCATGTCGGTGACGATGATGATCATGGAGCCCCGAAGATGGAGATCAAAAGGAGCGAAGTGATAATGGCCATATCATGTCACTTTTTTTGATTGCATGTGATGTTTATCATGTTTTTGCATCTTATTTGCTTAGAACGACGGTAGCATAAATAAGATGATTCCTCACTAAAATTTCAAGAAAAGTGTTCCCCCTAACTATGCACCGTTGCGAAGGTTCGTTGTTTCGAAGCACCACGTGATGATCGGGTGTGATAGATTCTAACGTTCGCATACAACGGGTGTTGACGAGCCTAGCATGTACAGACATGGCCTCGGAACACATGCGAAACACTTAGGTTGACTTGATGAGCCTAGCATGTACAGACATGGCCTCGGAACACGGAAGATCGAAAGGTCGAACATGAGTCGTATAGAAGATACGATCAACATGGAGATGTTCACCGTTGATGACTAGTCCGTCTCACGTGATGATCGGACACGGCCTAGTCGATTCGGATCATGTATCACTTAGATGAAGAGAGGGATGTCTATCTGAGTGGGAGTTCATTATATATAATTTGATTAGATGAACTTAATTGTCATGAACTTAGTCTAAAATCTTTACAATATGTCTTGTAGATCAAATGGTCCACGCTAATGTTGCCCTCAACTTCAACGTGTTCCTAGAGAAAACCAAGCTGAAAGACGATGGTAGCAACTATACGGACTGGGTCCGTAACCTGAGGATTATCTTCATAGCTGCCAAGAAAGCATATGTCCTTGAAGCACCGCTAGGTGACGCACCTGTTTTCCCAGCAACTCAAGATGTTATAAACGTTTGGCAGTCGCGTAGTGATGATTACTCCCTGGTTCAGTGCGGCATGCTTTACAGCTTAGAATCAGGGCTCCAAAAGCGTTTTGAGCAACACGGAGCATATGAGATGTTCCAAGAGCTGAAAATGGTTTTCCAAGCTCATGCCCGAGTCGAGAGATATGAAGTCTCCGACAAGTTCTACAGTTGTAAGATGGAGGAGAATAGTTCAGTCAGCGAGCACATACTCAAGATGTCTGGGTTGCACAACCGCTTGTCTCAGCTGGGAGTTAATCTCCCGGATGACGCGGTCATTGACAAAATCCTTCAGTCGCTTCCACCTAGCTACAAGAGCTTCGTGATGAACTTCAATATGCAGGGGATGGAGAAAACCATTCCTGAGGTATATTCAATGCTGAAATCAGCGGAGGTGGAGATCAAAAAGGAACATCAAGTGTTGATGGTGAATAAAACCACTAAGTTCAAGAAAGGCAAGGGTAAAAAGAACTTCAAGAAGGACAGCAAGGGAGTTGCCGCGCCCGGTAAGCAAGCTGCCGAGAAGAAGTCAAAGAATGGACCCAAGCCTGAGACTGAGTGCTTTTATTGCAAGGGAAACGGTCACTGGAAGCGGAACTGCCCCAAGTACTTAGCGGATAAGAAGGCCGGCAATACCAAAGGTATATGTGATATACATGTTATTGATGTGTACCTTACCAGCGCTCGTAGTAGCTCCTGGGTATTTGATACCGGTGCGGTTGCTCATATTTGTAACTCAAAACAGGAGCTGCGGAATAAGCGGAGACTGGCGAAGGACGAGGTGACGATGCGCGTCGGGAATGGTTCCAAGGACGATGTGATCGCCGTCGGCACGCTACCTCTACATCTGCCTACGGGATTAGTTTTAAACCTCAATAATTGTTATTTAGTGCCAGCTTTGAGCATGCACATTGTATCTGGATCTCGCTTAATGCGAGATGGCTACTCATTTAAATCTGAGAATAATGGTTGTTCTATTTATATGAGAGATATGTTTTATGGTCATGCCCCGCTGGTCAATTGTTTATTTTTATTGAATCTCGAACGTGATGTTACACATGTTTATAATGTGAATGCCAAGAAATGCAAGGTTGATAACGATAGTCCCACATACTTGTGGCACTGCCGCCTTGGTCATATCGGTGTTAAACGCATGAAGAAACTCCATGCAGATGGACTTTTGGAGTCTCTTGATTATGAATCATTTGACAGATGCGAACCATGCCTCTTGGGCAAGATGACCAAGACTCCGTTCTCCAGAACAATGGAGCGAGCAACCAACGTATTGGAAATCATACATACTGATGTGTGTGGTCCAATGAGTGTTGAGGCTCGCGGTGGTTATCGTTATGTTCTCACCCTCACCGATGATTTGAGTAGATATGGGTATGTCTACTTGATGAAGCACAAGTCTGAGACCTTTGAAAAGTTCAAGGAATTTCAGAATGAGGTTGAAAATCAACGTGACAAGAAAATAAAGTTCCTACGATCAGATCGTGGAGGAGAATATTTGAGTCATGAATTTGGCACGCACTTAAGGAAATGTGGAATTGTTTCACAACTCACGCCGCCTGGAACACCTCAGCGTAACGGTGTGTCCGAACGTCGTAATCGCACTCTATTGGATATGGCGCGATCTATGATGTCTCTTACCGATTTACCACTATCTTTTTGGGGTTATGCTTTAGAGACTGCCGCATTCACTTTAAATAGGGCACCGTCAAAATCCGTTGAGATGACACCGTATGAATTATGGTTTGGGAATAAACCTAAGCTGTCGTTTCTGAAAGTTTGGGGATGCGATGCTTATGTGAAGAAACTTCAACCAGAGAAGCTCGAACCCAAGTCGGAAAAATGCGTATTCATAGGATACCCTAAGGAAACTATTGGGTATACCTTCTACCTAAGATCCGAGGGCAAGATCTTTGTTGCCAGGAATGGATCCTTTCTAGAGAAAGAGTTTCTCTCGAAAGAAGTAAGTGGGAGGAAAGTGGAGCTTGATGAGATGACCCTCGAACCGGAGAGTAGCGCAGCACAGGAAAATGTTTCTGTGGAGCCTGCACCGGCTAGAGAGGAAGTTAATGATAATGATCATGATCAAGCTACCACTGAACTTCAAAGGTCCACAAGGACACGTTCCGCACCAGAGTGGTACGGCAATCCTGTCCTGGAAATCATGTTGTTAAACAACAGTGAACCTTCGAACTATGAAGAGGCGATGGCGGGCCCGGATTCCGTCAAATGGCTTGAAGCCATGAAATCCGAGATAGGATCCATGTATGAAAACGAAGTATGGACTTTGACTGACTTGCCCGATGATCGGCGAGCCATAGAAAATAAATGGATCTTTAAGAAGAAGACAGACGCGGATGGTAATGTGACCATCTATAAGGCTCGGCTTGTCGCTAAGGGTTATCGACAAGTTCAAGGGGTTGACTACTATGAGACTTTCTCACCCGTAGCAAAGCTGAAGTCCGTTCGAATCATGTTAGCAATTGCCGCATTCTATGATTATGAGATATGGCAAATGGACGTCAAAACGGCATTCCTTAATGGTTTCTTTAAGGAAGAATTGTATATGATGCAGCCAGAAGGTTTTGTCGATCCTAAGAATGCTGACAAGGTATGCAAGCTCCAGCGCTCAATCTATGGGCTGGTGCAAGCATCTCGGAGTTGGAACATTCGCTTTGATGAGATGATCAAAGCGTTTGGGTTCACACAGACTTATGGAGAAGCCTGTGTTTACAAGAATGTGAGTGGGAGCTCTGTAGCATTTCTCATATTATATGTGGATGACATACTGCTAATGGGAAATGATATAGAATTCTTGGAAAGTATAAAGGCCTACTTGAATAAGTGTTTTTCAATGAAGGACCTTGGAGAAGCTGCTTATATATTAGGCATCAAGATCTATAGGGATAGATCGAGACGCCTCATAGGTCTTTCGCAAAGCACATACCTTGATAAGATATTGAAGAAGTTCAATATGGATCAGTCCAAGAAGGGGTTCTTGCCTTTATTGCAAGGTGTGAGATTGAGCTCGGCTCAATGACCGACCACGGCAGAAGATATATAAGAGATGAGTGTCATCCCCTATGCCTCAGCCATAGGGTCTATTATGTATGCCATGCTGTGTACCAGACCTGATGTAAACCTTGCAGTAAGTTTGGTAGGTAGGTACCAAAGTAATCATGGCAAGGAACACTGGACAGCGGTTAAGAACATCCTGAAGTACCTGAAAAGGACTAAGGATATGTTTCTCGTATATGGAGGTGACGAAGAGCTCGTCGTAAAGGGTTACGGCGACGCTAGCTTCGACACAGATCCAGATGACTCCAAGTCACAAACCGGATACGTGTATATTTTGAATGGTGGAGCGGTAAGCTGGTGCAGTTGCAAGCAAAGCGTCGTGGCGGGTTCTACATGCGAAGCGGAGTACATAGCAGCCTCGGAGGCAGCACACGAAGCAGTATGGATGAAGGAGTTCATCACCGACCTAGGAGTCATTCCAAATGCGTCGGGTCCAATGACTCTCTTCTGTGACAACACTGGAGCTATTGCCCTTGCCAAGGAGCCTAGGTTTCACAAGAAGACCAGGCATATCAAGCGTCACTTCAACTCCATACGTGAACATGTTCAAGATGGAGACATAGATATTTGTAAAGTGCACACGGATTTGAATGTAGCAGATCCGTTGACTAAACCTCTTTCACGGGCAAAACATGATCAACACCAGAACTCTATTGGTGTTCGATTCATCACAATGTAACTAGATTATTGACTCTAGTGCAAGTGGGAGACTGTTGGAAATATGCCCTAGAGGCAATAATAAAATGGTTATTATTATATTTCCTTGTTCATGATAATTGTCTATTGTTCATGCTATAATTGTGTTATCCGGAAATCGTAATACATGTGTGAATACATAGACCACAACATGTCCCTAGTAAGCCTCTAGTTGACTAGCTCGTTGATCAATAGATGGTTACGGTTTCCTGACCATGGACATTGGATGTCATTGATAATGGGATCACATCATTAGGAGAATGATGTGATGGACAAGACCCAATCCTAAGCCTAGCACTAGATCGTGTAGTTCGTTTGCTAAAGCTTTTCAAATGTCAAGTAACTTTTCCTTAGACCATGAGATTGTGCAACTCCCGGATACCGTAGGAGTGCTTTGGGTGTACCAAACGTCACAACGTAACTGGGTGGCTATAAAGGTGCACTACGGGTATCTCCGAAAGTGTCTGTTGGGTTGGCACTAATCGAGACTGGGATTTGTCACTCCGTGTGACGGAGAGGTACCTCTGGGCCCACTCGGTAGGACATCATCATAATGAGCTCAATGTGATCAAGGAGTTGTTCACGGGATGATGTGTTACGGAAACGAGTAAAGAGACTTGCCGGTAACGAGATTGAACAAGGTATCGAGATACCGACGATCGAATCTCGGGCAAGTATCGTACCGATAGACAAAGGGAATTGCGTACGGGATTGATTGAATCCTCGACATCGTGGTTCATCCGATGAGATCATCGAGGAGCATGTGGGAGCCAACATGGGTATCCAGATCCCGCTGTTGGTTATTGACCGGAGAGTCGTCTCGGTCATGTCTACGTGTCTCCCGAACCCGTAGGGTCTACACACTTAAGGTTCGGTGACGCTAGGGTTGTAGAGATGTTAGTATGCGGTAACCCGAAAGTTGTTCGGAGTCCCGGATGAGATCCTGGACGTCACGAGGAGTTCCGGAATGGTCCGGAGGTAAAGAATTGTATATAGGAAGTCTAGTTTCGGCCATCGGGAAGGTTTCGGGGGTAATCGGTATTGTACCGGGACCACCGGAAGGGTCCCGGGGGTCCACCTGGTGGGGCCACCTATCCCGGAGGGCCCCATGGGCTGAAGTGGGAAGGGAACCAGCCCCTGGTGGGCTGGTGCGCCCCCCTATGGGCCTCCCCTGCGCCTAGGGTTGGGAAACCCTGGGGCTGGGGGCGCCTCCACTAGGCTTGGGGGCCAAGCCACCCCTTGGCCGCCGCCCCCCCATCTAGATGGGATCTAGAGGGGCCGGCGCCCCCCCCTAGCCCCTATATATAGTGGGGGGGAGAGAGGGCAGCGACCCCAGCCCCTGGCGCCTCCCTTTCCCCCCCGTGACACTTCTCCCTCTCGTTGGTGCTTGGCGAAGCCCTGCCGAGATCCCCGCTGCTTCCACCACCACGCCGTCGTGCTGCTGGATCTTCATCAACCTCTCCTCCCCCCTTGCTGGATCAAGAAGGAGGAGACATCTCTCCCAACCGTACGTGTGTTGAACGCGGAGGTGCCGTCCGTTTGGCGCTTGGTCATCGGTGATTTGGATCACGACGAGTACGACTCCATCAACCCCGTTCTCTTGAACGCTTCCGCTCGCGATCTACAAGGGTATGTAGATGCACTCCCCTCTCACTCGTTGCTAGATGACTCCATAGATTGATCTTGGTGATGCGTAGAAAATTTTAAAATTCTGCTACGTTCCCCAACAATAGCATCACATTGAGCCTGACAAACTCTTCTTGTAAGCTCGGATGCACACTCTCAACTAGTGCATTCACAGCAGCTTGTTTCCTGCTCAGGGCGTCAGCGACCACATTCGCTTTCCCTGGATGATAGTTTATCCCAACATCATAGTCCTTGAATAGCTCAAGCCATCTTCGCTGCCTGAGGTTCAGGTCGGGTTGAGTGAAAATATACTTGAGACTCTTATGGTCTGTGTATATTTCACATCGTTGTCCAATAAGATAATGCCTCCAAATCTTCAGGGCATGAACCGCAGCAGCTAGCTCCAAGTCATGTGTGGGATAGTTCTCCTCATGAGGTCATAGTTGTCGTGATGCATAAGCTACAACCTTCCCTTCTTGCGTCAGCACGCATCCGATTCCATGCCTGGATGCCTCGCAGTATATGTCGAAACTCTTGTGAATGTCTGGGAGGACTAAGACAGGGGTTGTGATTAGCCTCGTCTTTAACTCCTAGAAACTGCTATCACACTCGGGTGTCCAGATAAACCTTTGGTTCTTTTTCAACAATTCCGTCAGTGGCTTGGCTATCTTAGAAAAGCCTTCAACGAAGCGATGGTAGTAGCCTGCCAAGCCCAGGAAACTATGGACTTCGGTCACCGTGGCGGGTGTCTTCCAGTTTAGGACCGCGGTAACCTTACTGGGATCAATAGCTACTCCTTTCTCTGATAGAATATGACCAAGGAATCCCACCTCTTTTAGCCAAAATTCGCACTTACTGTACTTGGCATATAAGCGATGGGTTCTCAACCTTTCCAGGACAGTTCTGAGATGTTGCTTATGTTCCTCTTCATCCTTGGAGTATATCAGGATGTCGTCAATGAACACCACTACGAACTTGTCCAGAAAGTCCATGAAAACTTTGTTCATCATACTCATGAAATAGGCTGGAACATTGGTCAATCCAAACGCCATAACTGTAAATTCATACAGTCCATATCGAATGGTGAACGCTGTCTTGGGGATATCCTCCTTTCGGATTTTCAGTTGGTGATATCCCGTTCCGAGGTCGATCTTAGAGAATACCCGTGCTCCATTCAACTGGTCGAATAAGTCATCAATTCGAGGGAGCGGGTACTTGTTCTTGATAGTGACCTCATTAAGCTGGCGATAGTCTACGCACATTCGTAGACTTCCATCCTTTTTCTTAAAAAATAATACTGGTGACCCCCATGGCGAGATGCTTGGACGAATGTATCCTTTCTGTAGCAACTCATCCAACTGCTTCTTTAACTCTGCCAGCTCTGGGCCTGGCATACGGTAATATTTCTTATATATTGGAGCTGTACCAGGAATTACTTCAATGGCAAACTCCAATTCTCGGTCGGGCGGCATTCCTGGTAATTCCTCAGGAAACACATCCGGAAATTCACCCACTACCGGAATCAGATTCATATCTATAATAGTGGTCTGCTATGCCGTGCCCTTTCTTGTTGTCATTTTGCTGGCCAGAAATTGAACGGTCCGTCCGGCGGGGTTCACCAATGTCACTTTTCTGGTGGCGCAGTTGATACACACTTGGTGCGGTTCCAACCAGTCCATTCCCAGTATTTTGTCCAGTCCTGGGGATTCAATAGCAACAAGGGTAGCTGGGAATCTGACTCCATGGATTGAGATTTCCAGATCCTTGTATATTATATTTGTTCTGAGCATAGAGCCAGGGGATTGTACCACCATGATTTTGTCCAAAAGTGAAGGAGAAAATTTGTGCAAGGTGGCAAAACTCCGTGAAATAAATGAGTGGGAAGCTCCAGAATCAAATAAAATTACTACAGGTATGTCATGGACAGAAAACATACCAAGGACAACGTCTGGAGCTTCACAGACTTCTTCGGCAGAGATGTGATCGACGCATCCGTGACTGAAGTTGTGGTTGGGGCAGCGTCCAAGGTAATTGACTTGTGGCTTGTGGTCAGCTGATTGCTTTCCATTATTATTAGTAGGACACTGCTTGGCGTAGTGTCCACTCTGGCCACAAGTGAAACAGGTGTTGTTGCGGCGGCAGTCCTCTATGACTGGCTGCTTGCCGAAGGTCTTCCTCTGGTTGCCTGGCTTGTTGTTGTTGCCACCATTGTTCCACACCGGTTTGTTCTTAGATGGCCCTTACTGCCAACTGCGCAGCTTTTGCGCATATGGTTCCTTGTTGTCCTTCTTGGGCTCGAATTTCCTCTTACGATCATCATTCCCAGACTTGTGTTCTCGTTTGGCGATGCAGGCCTTATCCACCAAGGTCTGGAAATCAAGGAAATCCAACATGCATAGCTAACATCGGAGGGCGTGATTAAGTCCTCCGAGGAACCGGTCTATTTTCCTCTCTTCGGTGGCCACATCATAAGGAGAGTACTGGGCCAAGTTGTTGAATTTGTTTAGGCATTCTCCCACAGACATGTTTCCTTGTGTGAGGGCCAGGAATTCCCTCTGCTTCCTTGACCAAAGCTGGGCGGTTTGGTGCGCTGGAAGTCAGTCAGTTTAGAACGCACCCCATTGCCATTATTCTGACCTACTATTGTCTGCATACTCTTGAGAAATTCCATAAGGTCTTGGTTTCTCTTTTCCTCAAACATTCTCATTATCTGAACTGTGGTTGGTTCTTGAGGTGGCGGTGGTGGTAGGTCTTCGGGCGGTTGCCCTGCCTGCGTGGTGGATCGACAGACGGGGTTTCCATCGCCGCCTTGACTGCTACTTCCTTTCTTCATCCGAATATTTGTTCCCATGGCAAACACCGAATCGATGAGCAACATCCATAAGGAGAAATACGGTAATATGACACCAAAAGAGAATTCATGAAAAAGACAAATAAAGATAACAACATAATTATACAAGATAACCCAACATCATACATGGCAAGCTAGTAGGGGAATATCATGGCTAGACTGCTCATACGGAGTTGACATATGCAAAGATGCACGCATTACTACTCAAGCTCCAGTCTAATGGCATCGGTGGCACGGACACTACCCATCTGAAGAGTCCTCGTCATCAGATCCTGAGTCAGAATCAGAACTGATGATGTCAGTCACCGGGTCAAAGGAGACGCAACATCGCTGCTGAGGCGGCTCTCCTTCTACGAAAGAAAGAGCACGTCGCCTTAGCATCGGCGGAGCAGGAGTGGATAGGAGTGAGGCCCACTCAGCTAGGGTCTCAAGTCAACCACCAGATGATAAGCCTGATGGTCCAGAAGAACCAGAAGGGGTATCAAGCACACGCGGAGTTGGAACTGGTGGTGTATACCTAGGTGGAACTACAGGAGGAGGAGGTGCTGGAGTCACTGCTGCAAGTGCCCCCTGAACATGACACAACTCCTCAACCAAAGAAATGATCATACGGTAACTGGCGTTCAGGTAGCGAGACAAAACACCAGCCGCATGATCACACGCCGGGTCAACAAGTGAGAAAAAGACTCGCCCTGTCGTAGGCGACAGGGTGGGATAGTGGAGGAAACCTGGATGGGTCTGCATCTCAGCCTCGTGGAAGCGCAAGTCAGTAATAGCCTCCATGGCAGCAAACTGGATTGCCAGCTCCGGAGTAGAAGCCACTCCGCCCTTGGAAGTGTGAGAAGAGCTTCCAATATCCGAAGTCGCGGTCAGGTAAGCCACTGCATGGTACTCATATACTGACTCGCCCAACTGCTCCCGAAACACCTGATACACCGGGTCATCACCGTAGGGATACAGTTGTAACACCCCAAAAATTTAATCATGTTTTTACTAAATAAAATTTGGCCAGAATTAAAATTTTGAATTTTTGCTAGGCCTTTTATTAATTTCAGAACCATTTTATGTTTCTGTTTTTCAAAATTCTTCCCTCCATATAGCAATTTTTGGAAATAATATTGTGCCTTTGGTAGTTCTCTTAAAACATTTCAATTATAGTTTAATAACAGTAAGAATTATCATCATAATAAAATTTTCTCCAAAACAATTCTTTTAAATAGCATTTTCAAATCTTTAAATACCTCTGTTGCACTACAACCATTTTAAATAATTATTTTAAAATTCCATAAAAATTATGGGAGGTCATGTGATGCCTACATATCACTTTTATGCAAAAACACAACTTAGTCTTTTGTAAATTTTGAGTGAAACAACCTCCTTTCAATTCTGTCCATTTCTTAGGTTATAACTACAACCCCAATTTTCCTTGCCCCAAAAATCCTAAAAAATTTCCCACCTATAGTCCTTCCAACCAAACCCTTAAGTCCAAAATTTTAGCTCCATTGGAATCTTTTTAGTTCACCAAATATTCCCCTAAAGTTTCTGTCCTGAAATGAATTCCAGTGAAACTTGCACTAGCAAGTTACTCCTTTTCACAAAACAACTCCACCATCATCCTTATCATCTAAGGAGACCTCAACCTGCTAAATACCAAGTCTAGGAAAATCTTTTAGATCACATTATCATTCTGTTGAACACCTTAAGGGCATGACAGAAAATTGACCCTCTTCTTAGCTGCATGTGAAACTTGTGTATATGATCCAACCACCATGTCTAGCATCCTAGCCACCTCAGTAAACACCACCCTGCTAATTTTCAGCTCAATTGGGTCACTTTGGATGCCTCTGCCATTTCAACGAGCACTCTACGCGCGTGCTCTGGGCACGGCAAGAGCATCCGAACTGCACGCCCGAGCACCGCGAGCTGCTGCCGGCCCTCTGTTTCCTTCCCTGGCTCACTCCGCACACAGGTAGCACCTGCCGACCGCCCGCACCTCGCCGACACTTCTCCTGGCCTCTAGCGCCGCCCCCTCCACCGGCCAACACCATCCAGCACCGCCACCCATCGCTGTCAGCACAGACCAGGGGCACCTGGCCCAATCCACGGACGCCACCACCTCGCCTTGAGTGCCAACCACCTGAGTCCATCCGCGCTGCCGCAGTCCTCAACAACCTCTCCTACCGCCATCAATGGCTGCCGCCGTCATTGCTTCGTCGGGAAGCCATGGGAACCGCCTCTCCCTCCCTATAAAAGCCGTCCCGACCTCCTCTCGATCATCAGATCTTCCCCTCGACCCCCTGTGAGCATTCTGAGCAGCCAAAACGACCGAGTTTGGTCGTCTCCTTCCCCTCCGACCGCCGATCCGCCGGCACCCTCCCCGATCAGCAAGATGCCGTTAGGCCACCTCCACCGCTAAAATCTGTCCAGTAGCCCTCTCATGCACCAATTCATAGATTCCTCGCCTTAATTCGACGCAAGGGACTCTCTCCGGCGAGATTCCATGTCGTCATGCACCACCGTCCGCCGGCGTCAACCTTGCCGTCATTCTGGAGCTCGCCAGCAACCAAGAAGGGTACCCCCTAGACCGCCTTGGCCTCCTGAGCTCGTAGGTGGCCTTGGCTTCCCGAATGGCACCACCGTTCGCCGGCGAGCCTCGCCGGAGCGCCGCCTCTGTTCGGCCAGAGGAGGACGCACGTGAGGCAACCGGTCAAACCTGACCGGTGGGGTCAAGGGACCCACCATCAGTCACGCCCGAGCTGGCCTCTCCTCTGGGCTCAGCCCAGTAGGCGCTATTTAGCTGCACCTCGCCCGGAGCGAGCCTCTACCGTCAGAATATCCTTTTTTCTGTTTTTTTTTCTTTTATCCAGTGACATAATAATTTTCATAGACACCATTTCTAATCTAAAATTTATGATTAAAATTTCTACAAACTCCTAAAAACATGATATATTTGTCTAGAATAGGTGAACATTTTTCCTAATCTCTGTTCCTACTGGATCTATAAAATAGTCCTTTTCTTTGTTTATTCCATCTTAGGAATTCCATAGGTAATTCATGTTAAATCCAAATTAATTGATTCTTTTTCTGTTAATTTTCATATTTCCTCTAGTTTATTGTAGTATTTTTTTTCAAAATTTTCCAGCCAACTTTTTAGCACTGTTGTTGCTATATGTGGTAATTCAAATATTTTTGAAAATAGGAAAATGAAGGGGAGATAAAATTTTCAAACTTTTGGAAGTGCACCCAACACTTCTGCATGCTCAAGGCAAGCATCTTGAACACTTGATATGGTGGATTGCATAGTTAATATTTGCACCATGATTATGTTGACTTCATATAAAGTTGGTATATTGATAATTATGCATGCATGACCCCATGAAATATTTTACCTTCATTTAGGCATGAAGTAAGAGCAAGCATGGCTATTTTTCTTATATCACATATGCCTGTGCCGGTCCGGACTAAACTGCAGGAAAGAATCAGTCACGAGTAAAGTGACCGTGAGACTGAAATTTCTCGCGGTGACGAGAATGATCAGTAAGGGCATGTCGGGACATGCCGGGTGGTGATGCTGTTGGGTATCACCAAGGAATATATTGTGCTATCAACTGCAGGAAAACTTAACCTCCTGAGTCGACCGTAGATCGAGTCTTGTTCCGGTAACCCCCATACTTGATTCATGCTGCCACTGGTCCCTCCCACAGGTGGGGTATGGTTCAGTAAGTTGTTAACCCCTTTCCGTGCACACACCACATAGAGGGCTACGATGAGGGTTTCCATGTTGGTGGACTAAATCCTGTCATCGGGTCAGGGGGCATGGGTGTTTCCAGTTGTGACTGAGACGAGGGCACCCCTTGTAATCGGCGCATATTAATAGTGATCCCATGCAGGACGTTGGTCTCTCCGTCTTAAAGTTTTTCTTGAACGATGCTTTGGGTGATTCCTGGCATCCGGAAAGTTAATCTGGTGTGTGCTGGTCAGGTGTGTTTTCAACCCAAAGACCGTAATGGGAATTAGTCAGTGTCACGGTACTGACTAAAGAAATCCTTTACTTGTGGGTAAAGAGTACACTCTCTGTAGAGTTTAAACCTATTCGAATAGCCGTGTCCGCGGTTAAGGGCTACAGTCTGGGTTGGTCAAGTGTCGGTCTTAGTGTCGGTCTCCAGAGGAAAATAGTTATGACATGCCTGAAATATTTTGCAGGATAATTGATGTCACCCTGATGCTACCATGAATATTTTATGCATGTTAATATTATTATGGTTATGCATATTTTTAAGGACTAACCCGTTTCTCTTATTTTGTATTTCCTGAGTGTCTCAGGGGCTGGCTAGACTACCCCGGGCACTCAATTTTATTTTCAAGACCTCTCGTGGCATCTCTCGAGTTAACAGGCGGTTTATTCCGCCACTACTCTTGCGGACACCCGATTGGCATTTCTCTTCAAGTCCGACCGTGGCGTCACTTGACACCCGACTGGCATTTCTTCTCAAGACCTCTCGTGGCATCGCCTGAGTTCTTGGATGGTCCTGTCTCATCCAATTTCTCTTTTAGACACCCGTTTGGCATTTCTCTTCAAGACCTACCGTGGTGTCACTTTAGACATCCGACCGGCATTTCTTTTATTTTATTTTCCTTTAACTTTCCTTGTTTATCACTAACATTCTCATATATTCATTTATTTGCTCATGCTAATATTTTATCATGCCATGATTTTGTTCCTGTTAGTAGGCATTTAAGTCCATCATGAGCATACGCATATAGTTTGGCTCATCGTGATCATATATTTTGTCTCCTGCATTCGGTATATCTTTTGTTCATGATGTTTGCGAGTACATTCCAACGTACTCACAGGCTTGTCCCTGGCTATTTACTTGGCCAGGTTAGGAAGTTCTGTGAGGAGTACCACCGCGACGTCCGTGCGGAGCCTAGGTTGGCAGTCACGCGGGATAGGAATTATCCAGGTCAGTCGTTCCTATGGGAATGGAGCCCCATCGACGTTGAAGAACCACAAGTCGCTTCCGTCACCCGTCACCAGATATCATTGTTGTGACATTAGACCTTGTGGTCTTGTATCCAATTCTTGTAATTGCTTGGTAATCTGTAACAAGGACGTGTCCACCAGTAATGGTAATCCTGGGCTGGTGATGACACGAGGGGTTAATTTTCTGGGATGTCATGTCCCGTCCCTGGCAACAGTCAAAGCCAGACGCTACGAAGCAAAGATGGAAAAGTGTGGGCTTCTGGCTCATGATGGTAGTGATATGGAATTGGTGCCATCTACACTCACAATGTCAAGGGTTAATAACATAATGAATTATGATGCATGAGGCATGGCATGCAACAATCAAATGCAACAAGCAGGATGCACACTCAAGGTCCTATGCTAATCGCAGTCCTAGCGCGGGTTACCTAGGGTGTCCTACAGTCAGCCTGGCTCTGATACCAAGCGTTGTGGCACCCCGACTCAGAGAACCGGTTTACCAGTGTTTCCAACCCAGAGATCATGTCTTCTAGAAACACACAACAACTTGGAACAGAACATAGCTGAACTTTTATTGATGATAGTCGAGTACAAGCTCATATATTACATGATCATCGAGGCCAAAAGCACATCTAGTGCTATGACAGTATCTACATTATTTATCTAACATATCAGGGCCTCGGTATTACTGCGGAATACTATAGCGGAAGACTACTGCATAGCGGAACATGATAGAAACTCCATCCACAGGGACACTGCTGTGGACACATCCTAGGCATCGCAACACGGACCTCGAGACCTCCGTCTTAGTCTTCTCCTGCATCTGGCATGATACGCCAGGTGAGTACTTTGAATGTACTCGCAAGCACATGACAACCAAATATGCAGCAAATAATAGCATGGCAATCAACATGTTCAGTCTTGAATGATTCACTTACTGCTATTAACTTACTCATATGCGGGTGGTCTCACAACCCTCGGAATACTTGATCTCAATGAGTACTTCCGCTCATAAGACAAGTTTTCCATCATTACTCTGATTATTACGGTTGATCACCTAGAGAGGTCTGGACGGGCTGTCCAATACCGTGGACGCGGCTATTTGAATAGATTTTACACTCTGCAGAGATTGCGCACTTTACCCACACTATGGATCACCTGACCTCATGATCCCATGCGGGTGGACCAGTGTTGCTCCAACGAAACCTGCCTGACCCGTGACACTCTCATCGTACCATCGGCAATCATCCTCCCCCGGAGTCAAGCCCTGGGTGGCCCCTTGTCACCTCGTGACACCTGCCACCATCGTGGCCTACTAAACTATCCCAAATGGGGACGCCGGCACAAAACTCAACTGGGCTCACAGGGTTATCGCCGTCTACCTGATCAGGGCAGCACGCATGCATAACCCTCCCTGTCTGGAGGTACCGGTGAAAGAGCATGGAGCCAGACCAAGTCAAGGCCGTCCCATACCGGCAAATGTGGCTGCACGGGTAAGCCCGGACAGGTGACTCTTGATCAACCAACTAAATTTCACTTAGCAAGCATGGTTATTCATCATATCAATCTGAGTCATCAACATTAGGCATTTAAATAATTTACTATGAATTATCTATGTTAATTAAATGCAAAAAATGAATATGAATTATGCAATGCTATGAAATGCTTCATAATATGGAGGTCCTGGCTTGCCTTGATCAGTTGGGTTGTTTAGAAACTCCTGGTCTTCAAATCCACAAGAATCTCCTTCTGAAAACATTTTCAAATGGCAAAGGAATATGTCACATAAAGCCTTTTTATTCACCAACAATTCTGTGGGTATTGGAAAAATACCAAACTTGGTCAGAAAATAAAGGACTTTGATACAAACACAATGCAAAAAGAATCAGGTCAATTGGACCTTTCTGTAAAAAGTTATTAATGGTCAAAGTTTTTGGTCAATTCTGTTTAATAAATAAAAATAAAAGAACCAGAAAAACCTAGAGCGGGCCACGTCGAAGGCGTAATCGCCCGAGGCACGTTCACTTACCGCTTAGGTAAGTCGCTGACGGGTGGGGCCCTTCGATTAAAACAGAGGGGACAGAGAGAGAGCAGAGAAGAGGGGCGGCTCACCGGCGGTGATTGCCGGCGACAGCGACGGCAGTTGGGCTCGGGAAGGACGGGGATGGATCGGGCACTCGGCAGTGGTTCGCCCTGTACCCGTAGCTTCTCCGGAGATGACTGGACGGCGTCGCGCCCTTCTTCTCCAGCGGACGGGTGCTACGGTAGTCGTCGGTGATGGCGATTCCGGCGGCGATTCGCTCGGCAAGGAGGTCGAGGAGCACCAGTGGAGTGCTTTGGGCTCAAGGGCGTAGTCAGGCGAGGCTGGGGTGGGGTGACGGGGGCTGGTGGTGGAGCTCAGCTGGCGGCGGAGCTCCGGCGAAGCTCGAGCCCAGAGGGCCTCTCGGCCTTGGCTCTTCCTCTGAGGGGGCGATTGAGGAGGAGGGAGAGGGGTGAGGAGCTAGGCAAGGCCGGGCGGGGCTTTATATAGGTGGGGAAGGAGCTCGGCAATCTCTCTGGATCGGCGGTGACGTGGCTAGGCCACTGGCACAAGGACGGCGAGCTGGCCGTCGTGTCGTGGGGCGAAGCGACGGGAGCAAGCAGAAGCATTGAATGCGCGAAGGGACGGCTCGCGAGGAAGAAGACGAGCGGCGCTGCACTGTGGCCGCACAGGCAGCATAGTGCGCACGGTCGTGGCGGCCGCCGAGGGCTTCTCCGATGAGGGCGAGTATTCTGGAGGGGCTAGGTGGCGCACGGGAGCGATGTTGGCATGCTCGGACAAGCTGCCGCGGCGCAGGCGTCTTGCCCTGACGAGACCCGAGCCTGGCGCGGCACAGAGCGCGGTGACAAGCATGCCAGCGCCGTGCTCACCACGGTGCTTGCCACCAGAAGGCCACGCAAGCTTGGCAAAACTTGTCTGGCACGTCGACCCTCGATCACTCACTTCACCTGTACCCATAGTTTGGCTTGGTTTGGTCTGAAATGAGAGGTAGCCTCAACAACAGTCTATGATAGTGAACTAGAGAGGGCTCTAGAGATTAGATGAGCTGGAGATAGAACCAAAGAGATTGCCTGGAGTGAACCACGTTGGAAGGACTCCAAACTGGTCAAATTTGAGGAGGTTTGGTTGAAGTTTGAGGGTAGTTCATGTGTAACCTGCAAATCTGGTCCAGAATGTGAATGTTGAAGTACTGCTCACTTGGATGATCTTTAGATGCTGAAACTTGGTGAAGGGAAGTTGTTTGTAGTTTGTAGGTATCCTCATGCCATAAATATTTAAGTGCAATTGGATAACTCTTGCAAGTACTTCCTTCACAAAGGTTCAAACTGACCAGGAGCAAAACTGAATTGTTTTGCAAGATCTTTGAACTAGACCATGGAATATTTTTGGATATTGGGGCAAGATATGGTCCAAGGTATTTTAGAGAATTATTTGAGAATTTTCTGAGCATCCAAACCATAGGTTGCTTCACAACCCATAGTAATGCCCTAAATTCTCAAATAAAAGAAAAGAGTTTTTGAAGATAATTTAAATTGGGATTTGGGTCCTTGAGGTACTTGGTAGGGTTTCGGCAAAGTGATAAAGCTTTGGATTACTTGGAAAAGATTCAAGAGTTTCCAAGACCAAATGAAAAGATTCAAAAACCATTCAAATTTCAAATAAAGCCAAGAAAAGTTTGAAAAGAAAAAGTTGCCAAAATCAGGGTGTCACAAGCCGTCCAACCATACAACCCGGCAGTGCAGATGGCTCACCCGAATCACTAAGGGTGAGGGCTTGCCGCCTCCCCCAGCCGGCCCGGCGGCTCCGGCTCCTCAGCAACCGGCCCGTCCTGCCGGCATGCTCCAAGATGAGTTCCCCAACGAGAACGCCACTAACGTCGTCTTCACTAGTGAAGCCGGCGACAAGCAAAGTCGGCATCAGCAGCACCGCGAGGTGAAGGCTGTCATTCCAGAGGTCCCCCAATGCATGCACTGGTCCGAGAGGCCCATCACCTGGAGCCGCGATGACCATCCAGCCGTGATGCCTTCGCCGGGTGCTTATGCCATGGTGCTGGACTCCACCTTCTCAACTGAGAGGCAGGCATGGCGCTTCTCCCGGATCCTGATAGACGGCAGTAGCAGCATCAACATCCTCTACCGCGACACCATGGAAAAGCTGGGTATCAAGGAGAAGCAACTCCAGCCCAGCCGGACCGTGTTCCATGGCATTGTCCCTGGGCTTTCCTGCTCTCCAATTGGCAAGATCAAGATCGATGTCTTTTTCGGTGACAAGACCCACTTTCGCCGAGAGCCTATCTGGTTCAAGGTGGTCGACTTGGACAGCCCCTACCATGCGCTCTTGGGCCGGCTGCAAGCTGCTGTCCTTTTTGGACGCCTACTCCGGCTAACACCAGATCAAGTTGGACCCGGCCGATCGACTGAAGACCACCTTCATCACCCCTTTCGGTGTGTTCTGCTACATCACTATGACGTTCGGCTTGAGGAACGCCGGCGCCATCTTTCAATGATGCATGCAGAAGTGCCTCCTGAAGCAACTTGGCAGGAACACCCACGTCTATGTGGACGACATAGTGGTGAAGACGGAGAAGCGCGGCACCCTTTTGGAGGATCTCAAGGAAACCTTTGCCAACCTGCGCCATTTTCAGATCAAGCTCAACCCGGAGAAGTGTGTCTTCGGAGTGCCAGCCAGCCAGCTCCTGGGTTTCCTTGTCACTGAGCGTGGGATAGAGTGCAACCCCATGAAGATCAAGGCCATTGAGCGGATGAAGAAACCGACCCGGCTGTGGGACGTCCAGAAGTTCACCGGGTGCTTAGCATCTCTCAGCCGGTTCATCAGCCGGCTGGGCGAGAAGGCCCTCCCTCTGTACCAGCTGATGAAAAAGACCATGTGCTTCGAGTGGATTGACCAGGCGGACGAGGCATTCCTCCAGCTCAAGCGGATGCTCTCCACGCCGCCTGTTATGGCCGCTTCGACTGCCAAAGAGCCCATGCTCCTCTACATCGCCGTCACCAACCGGGTCGTCAGCCCGGTGATTGTTGTCGAGTGCCCAGAAGCTGGCAGGGCGCAGTCGGTCCAGAGGCCGGTCTATTACTTGAGCGAGGTGTTGTCCGCCTCCAAGCAGAACTACCCCCACTACCAAAAGATGTGCTATGGCGTGTACTTTGCCGCCAAGAAGCTGAAGCAGTACTTCCAGGAGCACTCCATCACGGTCGTCTGCACCGTCCCCCTTGCCAAAATCATGGGCAACCGGGATGCCTCGGGCTGGGTGGCCAAGTGGTCCATAGAGTTGGCCCCTTACACCATCCTCTACCAGCCCCGCACCGCCATCAAGTCCCAAGCGCTGGCCGACTTCCTAGTCGGCTAGGCCGAGACCCAGTACCTGCCGCCAGCGCCGGATTCCATGCATTGGCGGATGCACTTCGACGGCTCGAAGATGCACACAGGGTTGGGAGCCGGCATCGTCCTCACCTCTCCCAATGGCGACAAGCTAAAGTACACACTGCAGATCCACTTTGCCACCTCCAACAACGTGGCCGAGTACGAGGCACTCGTCCATGGGCTCCGGCTGGCCAAGGAGATTGGCATCCGCCGCATCCTGTGCTACGGTGACTCGGACCTTGTGGTCCAGCAGTCCTCTGGTGATTGGGACGCCAAGGACGCCAACATGGCCAGCTACCGTTTCCTCGTCCAGTAGATCAGCGGACACTTTGATGGGTGCGAGTTCATCCATGTGCCACGAGCCGACAACGAAGCAGCCGACGCCCTGGCACGGATTGGCTCTACCTGGCAGGCCATTCCAGCTGGCATCTCCCTCGAGTGCTTGCGCAAGCCGTCTATCCAACCTTCGCCAGAATCAGAGTCCATCTTCGTGCCGGCTGACCCTGGAGCAGCCGGATCCGGCTCGAGGACTTCAGCAGCCGGCCCGGGGGCTGCAGCGCCCAAACCCGGCCCGAGGACCGCTGTAGCCGGCACGGGGACTTCCACGACGCAACAAGGGGCGACCGGCTCCAACCCGCCACCTCCCAACCAGGCCACCCTAATGCCGGTTGCTGTCATGACAGTGGTGGAAGCCCTGACTTGGGCGCAGCCCATCCTCAACTTTCTGGTGAGCCGCGAGCTCCCAGCGAACGAGATCTAGGCCCGGCAGGTGCAACACCGGGCGGCTGCGTACACAATCATCAATAGAGAGCTCGTCAGGCGCAGTGCGACTGGCGTCTTCCAGCGCTGCGTCGAGCCGGAGAAGGGCATTGCAATCCTCAGGGACATTCATCAAGGCGAATGTGGCCACCTTGTCGCCTCCAGAGCCCTCGTCGCCAAAGCTTTCTGCCATGGTTTCTTCTGGCCGACTGCTCTGGACGACGCCAAGGAGTTGGTCCGGAAGTGCAAGGGGTGCCAGCGTTTCAGCACCAAGCAGCACCTACCGGCCTCAGCACTCAAGACCATCCCCATCACTTGGCCGTTCGCCGTATGGGGGTTGGGCATGGTGGGCCCATTCAAGACAGCATGTGGCGGCATGACCCATCTGCTGGTTGCCGTGGACAAATTCACAAATTGGATCGAGGCAAGGCCAATCAAGAAGCTGAACTGCCCCACAACAATTACATTCATCGCGGACATCACCATTCGATACGGCATCCTGCACAGCATCATCACCGACAATGACACGAACTTCGCCAAAGGCGCCTTGGCTCGTTTCTGTGCAACGTAGGGCATCCAACTGGACCTCGCGTCAGTCGCTCACCTGCAGTCAAACGGCCAGGTGGAGCGGGCAAATGGCCTCATTCTTTCCAGCATCAGGCCTCGGCTGGTCGAGCCGCTGGAGCACTCGGTCGGCTGCTGGATCGAGCAGCTGCCAGCCGTCCTTTGGAGCCTCTGGACCACACCAAACAGATCAATCGGCTTCACACCTTTCTTCCTCGTGTACGGGGCCGAGGCCATCATCCCAATGGACATTGAGTTCGACTCGCCTTGCGTCACCCTATACACGGAGGCGGAAGCAAAGGAGGCACGCGAAGACGGCGTCGATTCACTTGAAGAGGCCCCGCTGCTAGCACTCAGCCGGTCCGCCATCTATTAGCAGAGCCTGCGCCGCTACCACAACAAGAATGTCAAACCGCGTGCTTTCCGCGAGGGCGACCTTGTGCTTCAACTGATCCAGCGAACAGCCGGCTAGCACAAGCTCTCGGCTCCTTGGGAGGGGCCTTTCATCGTCAGCAAGGCTCTGGGCAACGATTCCTACTACCTCATCGACGCACAGAAGCTCAGGGCACGCAAGAGGGACATAGCTGGCCAAGAGTCAAAGCGCCCATGGAACGCGAACCTTCTCCGCCCGTTTTACAGTTGATGCAGTGTATGTACCACGCTATCTTTTGTACTAAGTAAAGACAACAGGTACTCCGAGGCACACTCGGGGGCTACCTTTTTATCTCTATGATAAGCTTCTCCAATGTATGAGTATTCATTCTTTCGCCCTGCCCGGGTCCGGTCAGCCGGCCCGAGGGCTCGCCGACTTGGCCCAAGTTGGCACCATCCCAAGTCGACTCAGTAGTGTGCCGACGCCAAAGCCCTCTCTTCGTCCCAGCCACAGCTCACAGCGCGACTGTCCGGCTGGCAAGAGCTAAAGGCCGAAAACACTGTCCAGATGAAAAATGACTAAGGAAGAACGCCGATTCAGGCCAAGCCGGCCTCTCGCCTCCCCCGTCCGGCTGCTCAGTAGCCGGCCGACCGGCTTCTCACTTGACTAGCTACGCTTTAAGTGACTGAAGTAGTTTGCCTATTCTAAACAGCCAAGTCCCTCATCTGGCCATAGACCGCTGCATGGCTGTCCGGCTGGCAGGGCGGCAGCCAAAGGAACGCGGCAAAGGGAAAGCCAAAGAAAGCAAAGGCAAAATCGAGTCAGAACTCGGCAAAGCACACAAGCATGTGGGGAAAATAAATTCATTTACATTGCAAAAGGCTGACAGGCGGCATTCATCAAGGTTTAAAATACACCCCCAGTGGGTGGAACTGGACATAACTAACTTGTCCTTAAGCACAAGATAGAAAAAGCTTAAACAAGATAAGGGCCGCCTAGGCTGGAGACTCTGCGGACTGCTCGGACGGGTCGGCGGTGGCTGTAGCGCCGGCTGGCAGAGCCTCCGGCTGGTCGGTCTCGGCCTGGTCGGCGGCGGCGGCCGACGTGGTCTCCCGCTGCTCGCTGGCTGGGGCCGGATCGGGCCGGTTCTGGCTGGTCGCTCCGTCATCTGGCGTGACACCGTCGCCTTCCTCGTCCTCCTCTGCAGCTTCATCACTGGAGGCGATCTCCTCCGCTGGGTTCTCCTCCTTATCCGGGTTCAGCCCGAACCAGGACGGGGGCACCTCGGTGCCGTCTTCCGCCCGCTCCGGGATGAAGACGTTGCCGTTGGTGTACTCGGCGAGGGCCGACACATGAGTGGCGATCTCTTCGCGCTCCGCCTCCAGCTTCGGCGTCGCCTCCTGGCGGAAGGTGGCCAGCTGCACCATGCTCATGCCCGGGTACCATGCTTTCACGAACTCCAGCGCCACCTTGGCGCTGGCCCGTGCCACGGTGCCTTTCCAGGCGTCGAGCCACTCCCACGCCGCCTCCAGCCAGTCGGCGGTCCGGCTGGGAGTCTGGGGGACCTGCACACCCGGCCAAAGTCCTTCCAAGACCTGCGACCTGGCGCGCTGGAATCGTTGGAGAAGACGGCGCGTCGGCTCAAGACGCAGCCGAACGGCTAGGAACTGTTCGCCCAAGTTCTGGGGTTGGCCCGGCGCAATCTCCACGCCCTCATGCCTGCACTGCTCGCGTCGCGCCTCAATCGCCTGGCCGATGGCATGGGAGTGGTCCGGGAAGTACTCTGTTCAAAAGAAGACAAAAGACTTAGAAGTCGGCCTCCTACGGTGGCCGGCAACTAACCAATCAAGAAAGAGAGAAGATCTACCTTCGAGCAGATCCTCAATCACCGAGTAGCCTTCCGACAGGTACTTCTCCTTATCGGCCCAGCCCGAGCGCTGGGACTCGAACTCAGCCATGAGGCGCCCCTCCCCGTCCTTCAGCTGCTGGACCTGCTCCGCATGATGGGTCGCCTGGTCAGCCAGCTCTGTCTTGAGCCGGTTGCGCTCCACGGCCGCTTGGCCGTGCTCCAGCTCCTTGGCCTGAAGTTGGCATTCAAGCTCATGCACGCGGCCCTGCAGCTGGGCAGCGGCCTCTGCAAAGGCAAAGAAGAACCATCAACGACAACATCAACAAAGATAAGAAGTCACCGGGAAGATCCGGCCCGACTGCTCAAGCAGTCGGCCCGAATCTCGGGGGCTACACCTAGTGGGTGCGCTTACGCGCCCCCACTGAAAGCCGGCCTACGTACCTTGGCTCTTCCGCAACTCGGCGGTCCGGTTGGCGAGCGCCTGGTTTTGGGAGTTGAAGGCGGCCGCACGCAGGTTGTGGTAATCCTGCGGCAAGAACGACATCTCAGCATTCGGAAACACGCCTTAAAGTTCCAACCCGCCAGCTCAACAACCAGCTTGGAACTCGGGGGATGCACCCAGTGGGTGCGCTGGCGTGCCCCCACTGAAGATCGCAATAGCAAAAAAGCAAATCAAGAACATACCCGGACAGACGTCTGCATCGCCGCCATCTCGTTCCTCGCCTTCAGGAGGGTGGCACCGTGGGTGGTAAACTTGTCCAAGACATCCTGCACCGCGAGGTTCAGGGTGGCCGTGCTGGCCCCTGACTTCTAGCCAGGCGGGGCGGAGCTCGTGGCCCTGGTGTCGGCTCCCTGCGAGCTCGCGGCCCCGGTTTCCATCGGCCTTGGCTCGAAGGCCGCTCGAGCCTGGCGCAGCCGCGAGGGGGTGCGTGCTGTCATGGCCTGGCTCGTTGCCAACCCGGTGCCGGCCAGCGGCATCTCCGGCCCTTCGGGGAGGCCATCGCCTCGCTCGTCAGCACCCGGTGCGCGCTGGGTCACCTCTGCCTTCGGGATGGCGAAGTCGGCAACTTACTGCTCCGTCGCTGTCTGGTCGGCTCCAGCTGCTCCAGTCGGCGCCTGGGCCTGCACCACCGGCACCTCCGGCTGCTCAAGAGTGGCAGCCTCCAGGATCCTGCTATCAGCCAGATCCTCCGCGGCCTTGGCGTCAGCCTCCGCCTGCGCCTTCGTCGCCGCCTCCGCCTGCGCTGATGCGGCGGCCTAGGCCTCGGCTTCCGCCCGCGCCGTGGCGGCCTCCCGCGCCTCCCGCGTGTTCCTTTCCATCGCCTCCCGAAGGGCGGCGGCCGGGTCCATGCGCTGGGCCTCCTCAGAGCTGCCTGCTGGTCTGATCAGCGAGGCGGATGGAGCCCGTGATATGGAGATGGCGGCCCTGCTCAGCAAAGCAAGCAGAGATGTGAAATTTGCAAGAAAGAAAAACGATTAAAATAGTACGCCTGATGTACTTACCCGGACACCAGTGTGCGCTCCTTTGGGGCCCTCCGGACGGCGGCTGCCTTCGCGGCCGCCTGCTTGGCCTTCTTGGGCAGCCGGTTGCCAAACATCCCCTCGGCACGACGCTTGGGCGTGCCAGGTGTGTCAGCCGGCCCTCCGCCGGACGGCCGCGCCATCGAGCAGCCGGCGCCCGCCCTCTCGGCGCCTTCGGGGCGGCATTGCCCCTCGCCGGCTTCGTCATCGTCCGACCAGGACTGGACATCGCCATCTCGTCCGGCGCCGCTTCCTGCAACTCTGCCTCCTCCGACGCCGCCTTCCCAGGCGGTGTCATCCTCGCCTCTGTCTTCCAACGCGGCCGCCCCTAGCTCAGGGTCGCCCGCGTCACTCTCCTCACGGTCCGGCATCCATTGATGGCCGGGGCCGGCGCGTTGACTGCTGCCTGACCAGGAAAGCGTTGCCCCGCGTGCGGGTGGTCAGGTCAGATGAGGAGCTTTGCATCAGTGAAGAATGGGGACCAGATACTTACCGGCGGTGGTGGGTTGGCACGAATGTACGATTGCTTGCCAAATCTTCAGTCGGTCTCGCTAAGCTTGCTGTCAGAGAAGTAGTTGACATGGCGGACCACCTCCACCATCGGCAGCTCCTTGGTTGACATCCGGCATGGGTCCTGGCGGCCACTCATGTCGTAGATCAGGTGCGGCCGGGCTTGGAGGGGCGAAACCCGGCGGTGGACGAAGGCGGCCAGCAAGTCCGCCGGCTTGAGGCCCTCCGAGTCTGTCATCTCCTGAAGCCGGACAAGGACGTTGGTGATGGAAGCCGGCACCGGCCTGGGCTGCTGCCCCCAGTTGTCCCGTGGCTCGCCAGGCGGGCCGATCGCAAAGGCCGGCAGGTTGATGTAGTCGCGAGTCGGGTGGAGGTTGCGGACGTAGAAGTATGACTTCTGCCACAACTTCGCCGACTCCAGCAAAGCGATGGGAGGAAAGCAGGTCCCAGAGCCGCTGCGCCGCACGACAACGCAGGATGCGCACTGGGCCGGCTCGCCCTTGGCCTGGGTACCCAACTTCAAGTAGAAGAACCTGCCCCACAACTCGAGGGTGGGTAGGACGCCAAGACAGCCTTCGCAGAAGGTCACGAAGGCGGAGATAAGCACGACAGTGTTGGCGGTGAGGTGATGAGGTTGGAGACGGTAGAAGTCGAGGAAGGAGTGGAGGAAGCCGCTCACAGGCAAACCAAATCCGCTAAGGAAATGGCTTCGGAAGACCACGAACTCACCGGCCCTCGGTGCTGGCGAGATCTCCCTCGCGTCGGGAAGGCGCGTCCCCACGACCGCATCGACGGGAAGCCTCCGCGTCGCACGGAGGAACTCGATATGGCCTTCATGGATGTTGGGGCCGTCCCAATTGCCTCGCGCCATGGCTTGCGATGGTCTGGCGGCGGCGCGGCGAAGCTGGACGGTGATGATGCCGCGGCGGCACTTTGGCAGCGTGTGGCGCAACAGTGCGGCGGCGGCGAGGAGGCAGAGGAGCAAAGGAGAATAAGAGAGTGGAGGGGGCACGTGTGCGTTTGGCCGCCCCCATCCCTCCTATTTATACGGAGATGACGATGGGGCCAAGGCGATGCTTCGTGGGAGGCGTGGGATTAACTACACCCACATCCCGCACGCCCTCGCAAATCCCACGCCTTAATGGCGCATAATCATTTTGCCCCCGAAGGGCAACCGTTTGCCTCGGCCACAGCGGATCCGCGCGCACGCCGAGGATGTGTAGTTGTGGGCCCGGGCCTGTGACGGCATCCCATCATGCGTGTGGGCTAGCAGACCGGCCTGGCCTACTGGCGACGCGTGGCATGCGTGCAACGGGCGGCAGGCACGCCACCCGGTGGCGTATCACCTGGCGCCCTCCACGACGATTCAAATTCACTTGGCGGCTGGCTTCGCCTCGGCCGGCTCCTGGCAGGCGGCTTCTTCAAGCCGATCGAGGCAAAGGCACGGGATCTCTCGGAGGAGGAAACTGCTGAGGCACTCCGGCTTCAAGCCATGGCACCTCACTAGCTTCGGGGACTACTGTCGGGGGGATGGACCCCGGGTAGCCTCATCCGGCCCCAATAACATTTCAAGACATCGAGGCTGGCGGAGCCCATCAGGCCGACTGGCCACGCGGGCCGGCTTCTAGAAGATGGCGCACCCCAAGAAGGCGGCTTTGGGGGCGGGCCGGCTTCCGGCAGCCGGCCCCTCCTTCCCCTCGGAGTCTGCAGTCACCCACTACAATAAGACGGGGCGTAGCAACAGTGCCGCCTGCTCCCCCCAAATCCCGGAGGGGCGTGGCTACAGTGTGCGCTGACCAAGCGGCCACCTACCCGCCTGACGAGGGACTGTAGCCATATGACTCATGACGCGGCCTCCGTCATCAAGGACAGGGCTATAGTGAAAGGCAATCAGCATGGCCCGCTGGCGGCGGGCCTTACCAGTCGACCGGATTCTCGGCAGCCGGCGGGGCCCTCCTGAGGCGGGCCCTAGCAGCCAGCGGAGAACCCGGCGACCTTAGACACTGACGTCCGGGTCCTACACCTGGCCGTATTACCATTGTACCCCTGGGGAGTCGGCCTATAAGACCCCCCAGGCTCACCCATGCAAAGGGCCCAACCTTCATTCCACACACACCCTCCATAGCTAGGAGAAGAGAGGTAGCTCTACCCTTCTTCCTCCTCTAGCAATACAGCTCCAGGAGCAACCTTGTATACACTTGATCATAGTCATCATAGCAGGACTAGGGGTGTTATCTCTCCGGAGAGGCCTGAACCTGGGTACGTCTCGTTTGCTACCAAGCTCGTGCTCACTCTCGCTTCCGGAACCCGACGACGTCTTCATGGCTCCACCCATGATAAGCCACCCCCTGGCATCTGACATGAGATTACCACGACAGGAGATCATTGGTGTCATGGCTTATGTGATGTGGGTGCTAGTGTGAGTGCAATTCCTTATACCTTGTACCAAGAAATTATGAATGATATTGCACCTGCTGAGATAGAAGATATTGATGTTACTATTAAGCTTGCTAATAGAGATACTATATCACCAATTGGGATTGTTAGAGATGTTGAAGTCTTGTGTGGGAAAATAAAATATCCTACTGATTTTCTTGTTCTTGCTTCCCCACAAGATGATTTTTGTCCCATTATATTTGGTAGACCTTTCTTGAATACTGTTAATGCTAAGATAGACTGTGAGAAAGATATTGTTACTGTTGGTTTTTGGGATATGTCTCATGATTTTAATTTCTCTAAGTTTCGTAGACAACCCCATGATAAAGAACTGCCTAGTAAGGATGAAATTATTGGTCTTGCTTCTATTGTCGTACCTCCTACTGATCCTTTAGAACAATATTTGCTAGACCATGAAAATGATATGTTTATGAATGAAAGAAGGGAAATAGATGAAATATTCTTTAATCAAGGGCCTATTTTGAAACACAATTTGCCTATTGAAATCCTTGGGGATCCTCCTCCACCCAAGGGTGATCCCGTGTTTGAGTTTAAACAATTACCTGATACTCTAAAATATGCTTACCTCAATGAAAAGACGATATATCCTATTATTATTAGTGCTAACCTTTCAGAGCATGAAGAAAAGAAATTATTGAAAACTCTGAAGAAGCACCGTGCCGCTATTGGATATACTCTTGATGATCTTAAGGGCATTAGTCCTACTCTATGTCAGCATAAAATTAATTTGGAGCATGATGCTAAACCAGTTGTTGATCACCAACGACGGTTAAATCCTAAGATGAAAGAAGTGGTAAGAAATGAAATACTAAAGCTTCTGGAGGCAGGTATAATTTATCCTATTGCTGATAGTAGATGGGTAAGTCCCGTTCATTGTGTCCCTAAGAAGGGAGGTATTACTATTGTTCCTAATGATAAGAATGAATTGATTCCACAAAGAATTATTACAAGTTATAGAATGGTAATTGATTTTTGCAAATTAAACAAAGCTACTAGAAAAGATCATTACCCTCTACCTTTTATTGATCAAATGCTAGAAAGATTATCCAAACACACACATTTTTGCTTTCTAGATGGTTATTCTGGTTTTTCTCAAATACCTGTGTCAAAAGATGATCAGGAAAAGACCACTTTTACTTGCCCTTTCGGTACCTTTGCTTATAGACGTATGCCTTTTGGTTTATGCAATACACCTGCTACCTTTCAGAGATGTATGACTGCTATATTCTCTGATTTTTGTGAAAAGATTGTTGAGGTTTTCATGGATGACTTTTCCGTTTACGGAACTTCTTTTGATGATTGCTTAAGCAACCTTGATTGAGTTTTGCAGAGATGTGAAGAAACTAATCTTGTCTTAAATTGGGAGAAGTGCCACTTTATGGTTAATGAAGGTATTGTCTTGGGGCATAAAATTTCTGAAAGAGGTATTGAAGTTGATAAAGCTAAAGTAGATGCTATTGAAAAGATGCCATGTCCTAAAGATATCAAAGGTATAAGAAGTTTCCTCGGCCATGCTGGTTTCTATAGGAGGTTTATTAAAGACTTCTCTAAAATTTCTGGGCCTCTCACTAATCTCTTACAAAAAGATGTTCCTTTTGTTTTTGATGATGATTGTGTAGAAGCATTTGAAATACTTAAGAAAGCCTTGATTTCTGCGCCAATTGTTCAGCTACCTGATTGGAATTTACCCTTTGAAATTATGTGCGATGCTAGTGATTATGCTGTTGGTGCTGTTCTAGGACAAAGAGTTGATAAGAAATTGAATGTTATTCATTATGCTAGTAAAACTCTAGACAGTGCCCAGAGAAATTATGCTACTACTGAAAAATAATTTTTAGCAGTTGTTTTTGCTTGTGATAAGTTCAGATCTTATATTGTTGATTCCAAAGTAACTGTTCACACTGATCATGCTTCTATTAAATATCTTATGGAAAAGAAAGATGCTAAACCTAGACTTATTAGATGGGTTCTCTTGTTACAAGAATTTGATTTGCATATTATTGATAGAAAGGGAGCTGAGAACCCCGTTGCAGACAACTTGTCTAGGTTAGAGAATGTTTTTGATGACCCACTGCCTATTGATGATAGCTTTCCTGATGAGCAATTAGCTATCATAAATGCTTCTCGTAATACTCCATGGTATGCTGATTATGCTAATTACATTGTTGCTAAATTTATACCACCTAGTTTCACATACCAGCAAAAGAAAAAGTTTTTCTATGATTTAAGACATTACTTTTGGGATGTCCCACACCTTTATAAAGGAGTAAATGGTGTTATTAGATGTTGTGTACCTAAGCATGAACAGGGACAGATCCTACACAAGTGCCACTCTGAGTATTACGGAGGACACCACGCTGGAGATAGAACTGCACACAAGGTATTGCAATCCGGTTTTTATTAGCCTACTCTCTTCAAGGATGCTCGTAAGTTTGTCTTGTCTTGTGATGAATGTCAGAGAATTGGTAATATTAGTAGACGTCAGGAAATGCCTATGAATTATTCACTTGTTATTGAACCATTTGATGTTTGGGGTTTTGATTATATGGGACCTTTTCCTTCCTCTAATGGGTATACACATATTTTAGTTGCTATTGATTATGTTACTAAGTGGGTAGAAGCTATTCCAACTAGTAGTGTTGATCATAACACTTCTATTAAGATGCTTAGAGAAGTTATTTTTCCGAGGTTTGGAGTCCCTAGATATCTAATGACTGATGGTGGTTCACATTTTATTCATGGTGCTTTCCGTAAAATGCTTACTAAATATGATGTTAACCATAGAATTGCATCTCCATATCATCCTCAGTCTAGTGGTCAACTAGAATTGAGCAATAGAGAGGTTAAATTGATTTTACAAAAGACTATTAATAGATCTAGAGAGAATTGGTCTAAGAAACTTGATGATGCATTATGGGGTTATAGAACTGCTTATAAGAATCCTATGGGTCTGTCTCCGTATAAAATGGTTTATGGAAAAGCATGTCATTTACCTCTCGAACTAGAACATAAGGCTTATTGGGCTATTAAAGAGCTCAACTATGATTTCAAACTTGCCGGTGAGAAGAGGCTATTTAACATTAGCTCGCTTGATGAATGGAGGACCCAAGCCTATGAGAATGCCAAGTTGTTTAAAGAAAAGGTTAAAAGATGGCATGACAAGAGGATACAAAAGCGTGAGTTTAATGTAGGTGATCATGTTTTGCTATACAACTCTCATTTAAGATTTTTTGCAGGAAAACTTCTCTCTAAATGGGAAGGTCCTTACATTACCGAGGAGGTCTATCGTTCCGGTGCCATCAAGATCAACAACGCCGAAGGCACAAATCCGAAGGTGGTAAACGGTCAAAGAATCAAACATTATATCTTAGGTACTCCCATAAATGTTGAGACCAATATAATTAATACCACAACACCGGAAGAGTACATAAGGGATACTTTCCAGAATGTTTCAGACTCTGAAAAGTAATAGGTATGTGGTACGGTAAGTAAACTGACTCCAAAACTGTTCTAATAGCAATTTTTCTCTGTTTTGGAATATTTAAAAAATTAGGAAAATTAAAAGTCGTCCAAAGAACTCACGAGGCATCCAGAAGGGTGGAGGGCGCGCCCCCTGCCTTGTGGCCACCTCGTGTACCCTCCGGACTCCGTTTTCTTGCACAATACTTCTTTTAGTCAGTAAAAATTCATTATATATATAATCTCCCGAAGGTTTTGACCACCGTACCACGACAAAATCCTCTGTTTTCGTTTTGAGCTATTTTCTGCCAGATTTTTCAAGGCCAGGCATCATGTCTTCCCCCTCCTCCACCAATGGGGACGATGATGCTTGGCTAATGAAGATAGAGATGAAGAGAGAAGAACTTGGGGAGACCAACAAGGGTGATAAGATCAAGAAGGTCGTGGGAGATCAAGTTCCGGCGGCAGAAGAAGAAGACATCCTTCAACCCTGCTACAATCATCTTACCCCTACTGAAATTGAAGCTTTTAAGATCATTGAAATAGTTCGTGTGCAAAATAAATATCTCACCCGTGAAAATATTCTGTTGCAAGAGCATATCATCACCCTCCAGAGCATCATTCGGAGATTGGAGCATCTCCTGCGCTCGAAGTGTGGCACTACTTCATCAACAACTCCATCATCACCACCGCCAAAGAAAGAGACATAAATACATGGGTATGGGCACTCCCCTTGGCAACCGCCAAGCTTGGGGGAGGTGCCCCGGTATTGTATCACCATCACACCTTTACCTTTATCATTTTTCTTAGTTCGATCCTTTTGGTTATATCTTGATCTAGTAGAATAAAGTTTTAGTATGATCTAGCTTTGAGTTTTGCTTTATATTCCCTCTATGTAATCGAGTTCGTGAGCTTTAAAATAAAGAGTAGTTTTGAGTTGAGGGCTTTGCTTTCTTGCTATGATCTTGAGGGAATTAAATAAGAGAAAGAATAAAAATAAATAAAAAGATCATATATTGATCTTATGGAGAGTAATGACTTCACATATAAAGAATATGATGAATAAAATTTGTTGAGAGTTGACAAACATAGTTTTGGTCATTGTTGCAATTAATAGGAAGTAATAAAGAAAGAGAGGCTTCACATATAAATATACTATCTTGGACATCTTTTGTAATTGTGAGCACTCATTAAAATATGACATGCTAAAAAGTTGATGTTGGACAAGGAAGACAACATAATGGGTTATGTTTCCTTATATCCGAATAGAAGTTATATTGTCATGGATCATCCAAGATGTTGAGCTTGCCTTTCTCTCTCATGCTAGCCAAATTCTTTGCACCAAGTAGAGATACTACTTGTGCTTCCGAACATCCCTTAGACCAGTTTTGCCATGAGAGTCCACCATACCTACCTATGGATTGAGTAAGATCCTTCAAGTAAGTTGTCATCGGTGCAAGCAATAAAAATTGCTCTCTAAATATGTATGATCTATTAGTGTGAAGAAAATAAGCTTTATACGAACTTGTGATATGGAAGAAATAAAAGCGACGAACTGCATAATAAAGTTCTTTATCACAAGCGGCAATATAAAGTGATGTTCTTTTGCATTAAGATTTTGTACATCCAACCATAAAAGCGCATGACAACCTCTGCTTCCCTCTGCGAAGGGCCTATCTTTTACTTTTATCTTCTACCCTTATACAAGAGTCATGGTGATCTTCACCTTTCCTTTTTACACTTTTTTTTCTTTTGGCAAGCACTATGTGTTGGAGAGATCCAGATATATATATCCACTCAGAAGTAAGTTATCATAAAGTATTATTGTTGACATTACCCTTGAGGTAAAAGGTTGGGAGGCGAAACTATAAGCCCCTATCTTTCTCTGTGTCCGATTGAAACTTTGTACCCATTAGTATCGCGTGAGTGTTAGCAATTGTGAAAGACTAAATGATAGTTGAGTATGTGGACTTGCTGAAAAGCTCTTATATTGACTCTTTCCGATGTTATGATAAATTGCAATTGCTTCAATGACTAAGATCATAGCTTGTTAGTTTTCAATGAAGTTTCTGATTCATGCTTTACCTTGTGAATGAATTGTTACTTTAGCATAAGAAATTATATGACACTATATGTTGCAATCCTAAAGATGATCATGATGCCCTCATGTCGGTATTTTATTTCATCGACACCTCTATCTCTAAACTTGTGGACATATTTTTTGATATCGGCTTTCGCTTGAGGATAAGCGAGGTCTAAGCTTGGGGGAGTTGATACGTCCATTTTGCATCATGCTTTTATATTGATATTTATTGCATTATGGGCTGTTATTACACATTATATCACAATACTTATGCCTTTTCTCTCTTATTTTATAAGGTTTACATGAAGAGGAAGAATGCCGGCAGCTGGAATTCTAGACTAGAAAAGGAGCAAATATTAGAGACCTATTCTGCACAACTCCAAAAGTCCTGAAACTTCACGGAGAATTGTTTTGGAATATATAAAAATATTGGGCGAAGAAAGCACCAGAGGGGGTCCACCTGCCATCCACAAGGGTGGAGGGCGTGCCCTACCCCCCTGGGCACGCCCCCCTGCCTTGTGGGCCACCTGGCAGGCCCCCGATGCCCATCTTCTTCTATATGGTGTGTTTTGACCTGGAAAAAATTAGAAGGAAGCTTTCGAGACAAAGTGCCGCTGGCTCGAGGCGAAACTTGGGCAGAACCAATCTAGGGCTCCGGCGGAGTTGTTCTGCCGGGGAAACTTCCCTCCGGGAGGGGGAAATCGAAGCCATCGTCATCACCAACGATCCTCTCATCGAGAGAGGGTCATTCTCCATCAACATCTTCACCAGCACCATCTCCTCTCCAACCCTAGTTCATCTCTTGTATCCGATCTTTGTCTCAAAACCTCAGATTGGTACCTATGGGTTGCTAGTAGTGTTGATTACTCCTTGTAGTTGATGCTAGTTGGTTTATTTGGTGGAAGATCATATGTTCAGATCCTTAATGATAATTAATACTCCTCTGATTATGAACATGAATATGCTTTGTGAGTAGTTACGTTTGTTCCTGAGGACATGGGAGAAGTCTTGTTATAAGTAATCATGTGAATTTGGTATTCGTTCGATATTTTGATGAGATGTATGTTGTCTTTCCTCTAGTGGTGTTATGTGAATGTCGACTACATGACACTTCACCATGATTTGGGCCTAGGGGAAGGCATTGGGAAGTAATAAGTAGATGATGGGTTGCTAGAGTGACAGAAGCTTAAACCCTAGTTTATGCGTTGCTTCGTAAGGGGTTGGTTTGGATCCATATGTTTCATGCTATGGTTAGATTTATCTTAATTCTTCTTTCATAGGTGCGGATGCTTGCGAGAGGGGTTAATCATAAGTGGGAGGCTTGTCCAAGTAAGGGTAGCACCCAAGCACCGGTCCACCCACATATCAAATTATCAAAGTAACGAACGTGAATCATATGAGCATGATGAAAACTAACTTGACAACAATTCCCATGTGTCCTTGGGAGCGCTTTGCTTTATATAAGAGTTCGTCCAGGCATGTCCTTTGCTACAAAAAGTATTGGGCCACCTTGCTGCACCTTGTTTACTTTTGTTACTTGTTACCCGTTATGAATTATCTTATCACACAACTATCTGTTACCGATAATTTCAGTGTTTGCAGAGAATACCTTGCTGAAAATCGCTTGTTATTTCCTTCTGCTCCTCGTTGGGTTCGGCACTCTTACTTATCGAAAGGACTATGATAGATCCCCTATACTTGTGGTTCACCAGGGGCGGTGAGGCCTGCATGGCAGCACAGCCGACCACGGGAGGCGGGAGCAGGCGGTCCCGCCGGCGCTGGATTTGGCGGCTGGAGCAAGAAGATCAGAGATTGAAGAAGCACGACTGCCGTTGGATTGACATCCAACGGTCACGTCTGCTAGAATCGTTTGTTGACGTATATAATAAGTAAAAAAATCTTGCATAGGCGTCAACTTAATAGGCCCACAAGTCAGACCATTCCCTATTTTTTTAATAATTTATAGCTCATTGCAACTTCTTATGCAATTTATTGCAGTCTGTTTTTTTTGTTGGCCAGGGCCAGGGTTAAAAATTTAAATTAAATTTCACATATTTCGGTGGGGTCCAAACTATTTTTAATACCAAAATGTCGAGCTAGATTTAAAGTACTTTGAAGATATAT
Source organism: Thinopyrum elongatum (assembly GCA_011799875.1). Taxonomy (NCBI): domain Eukaryota; kingdom Viridiplantae; phylum Streptophyta; class Magnoliopsida; order Poales; family Poaceae; genus Thinopyrum; species Thinopyrum elongatum. The sequence goes on along the minus strand of CM022299.1, from coordinate 473,886,044 downwards.
TTAAATTAGGTTAAAGCCCAGTGAAATTGGAATCTGAAAATGTGAAAAAATTCAGAAATTTGAAAGTAATTGCCAATTTGTCGTCTGTTTTTTATATTTATAGCCCATTTCATATTACTTTCAAGATTTGCAGCCGTCTTGAAAGAGTTGCAGCCCAGCAGGGCGTAGAAAAATAAGTAGGCCTGGATTGGGTATTCTTCAGAAAAAATAAACCGGGCTCATTTTCACAAAGAAAAAATAGCTGGGCTGGTCATGTGGTGAACGTAAAATATAAGCCTGGGCTAGACGGGCCACAGCCCAGTTGAAACCCTGCTCCGTCTCAACAATAACAAAAAAAATACTGCTCGAGCAGCTACGTACCAGGTGTCAGCCGATCTTGTGCTGTTCTCTTGTCTATTGACTATACACTGACAATGTCGTGGGTCACAGATGTCAGCAAACAACTAGGAGGAAGCATTTTCTTTTTCTATACGCTGACAATGGAGTATATAACAAAAAATGAGGAACTTGCTTGCGCACGGCCATGGACATGGTGGGCCCCTACTGTCATCCTCTCCACATACAGTCCTCTCCCGATTCCTCTTGTTTGTTGACCATGTTGACAACGCGAGATGGCGGCGCCGCGGCGAGTGCACCAAAGTGCGCGGAGGACAACAGCGAGGCCTCGGATGTCGGTGTTAACGATTTAGGAGATGGTGGGGCGGCGATGCGTGCGCTGAGGCGTAGCCAGCCGTGGGAGGTGAAAGCTGGTGGCCCGGCCAGCGCTGGTTTGGTTTTGGCGGCTGGAGGAAGACAGGACTGAAGAAACATGACAGACTATAAAAGTAGCAGGAGTACTTAACAACCTAAACTGAAACTAGTAGGGGCACTTAACAACCATAGCTGAAAGCAGTATGAGTACTTATATAAGTTCAACCGTACAAAGCACACCTCAAACAGTGCTACTTTGCCTACAGTTAACCAAGGGTGAGGCCACCAAGCCCCAGGACAAGGCCTAGGCACCACCCCGCGCATCCACAACCTTCTGAAAGTAGCTTCATCTTGCAATGTGGTCAATAAACAGGATAATCACTTTAGAGACATGGAAAAGCATGAGCATAACCTTCTGTCCTATTCTCCAAGATGGACAGGCCTTCATTATTTGAGACCACCCATGAATAAGTATATTTTCACCTCCAAGGGAAATGGATTAGGTCGACATAAACATCATGTTGTGACCAAGCGCAATTCTGACCCGACCATGGTCAGGCATCTATATAGGAACAATAGAACTAGGCAGTTTCTGTTTCAAGAAGATCACAGCTGTAAAACTGTGTGTAAGCAAGAGTTTATGAACAACATATATAACAGAAAATAGCTCGTACCATAAGTTTCTCGACAAAATTGGACCTTTTCAATGTGTGCAGCAGTGGCACACATATTCCACGTGGCCTTACACCATTGAAACGCCCCACAAGGACCTCAAGACGATCAATAAAGTGTAGGAACTGGTGGATGTCGTCCCAGTCAACTTTAGTGCCATCAGTAACAGTCGAGTTCTTATAGAATAACAAACGAGTAGCGTGCTTAACTTTGAAATGACCTACACGTGCCACCAATTATAAGAAATATTAGTTAGAAGTAGCATCTTCGTGAGAGAAGGGAATCACAAATCATTGCTACTTCTAAAGTTAAATTGTGATTAGTTAGACAGAATAGGTGGATTAAGAAGTAATCGAGGCAACATGCAAGAACCAGATACAAAACTAACATGGATGAACTACTGGAATGACGTCGGGGTGGAAGATCACAGTGAAGATGAGACCAGGTTCTGCTTTTTCCATCAACATTTGTGCGCCAACTTTCAGTCTGTAACACTTGAGAAAGTTTATCCAAGTTCGGCCATAAAAAAGCAGTGATCTTCTTGGTTCATGAACCCAACTCGGAAATTATATCCATGGCTTGTCTTCAATGTGACCATTAAACTAGTGTATTCAGTTATGGCAAGGCCGACCATCTTGAGTACTTGTGTTCTGGCAGAGCAAGGAATGCACTGCAGGAAAAATAATATGAGAACACAATGTATTCGCTATCCAAATCTAGAAACAATTTCCTCCTTCACATCAGTTTTGACCATGGTACTAGTACCTTTTATCCAAATATAGCAATCCAAATTTCCAAATTAGTCGACAGCATGTTCAAAAAACCCCACCCTCCCGGATAGAAAAGAGGATTCTAGGAATATACTATGTGCATTTTAAAATCTTGTGTTAGGATAAGAAGGAACAAGTGTGGCGTCTCGCCGAGGGCGCAGAAACTTGTAGGGTCCTCGCACTTTGGGCACTGCAAATGAAACACACTAGATTTAGTAGGAAGAAAAATGCATCAATGGCGGCGGCTGCCATCCTAGGATTACTCGCGACCAAGGGACTTGGATTTATCGGGGATGGATGAAGAATTTGTACCTGGTTGTCCATGAGAAAACCCTATGGAATCGCCGAGAGGGGGTCTTCTCTGAACAAGCAGACAAGGGAGAAAGGGGATTCAGGCCCAGTGAAATATTGCTGCTTCGTCCGTCCAGCTTACTGCTAAAGCTGGAAAGGCGAGGGTTTTTGTGATTTGACGACTCATTGGGCATTACTGTGGCGCTACGACCGTGGTGAGTCTACCGTGCAGTTGTGCACTCTAATTTGTTGCATGGCATGTGGACCCCGTTGCCGGATGCCCCACATATCAGCGAAAGGAAGTAGAAAGGCAGGAGTAACTAGTTACACATAAATATATTTTTGACAGAGAGATACTCCCTCTGTAAAGAAATATAAAAATCTTTTATATCACAACTTTATACGTAAGAAAAATCAAGGGGAATATATATAACATAATATGGGGGTTCAGCTGAGAATTTAATACTCAGACAGGCTCATGGTTCTGGACTTTGGGCCACACGCCAGTGGGCCTGCATGTTTGGGGGCCCATGTGTTCTAACTCAGCGCATTTCATATTGCAAGCGATCGGTACGGTGCTGGTTTTAGATGCTGTCGCAAGGCGAATACAGAAAATTAAATAAAGCACGGTGGCTATTAGAATGAAATCGAACGATAGTTCCTAACCAGCAATCAGAGTTGCAATTCTTTCATGATATCCTACGTGATAAATAATACTGTCATACTACTTATACACACAGGACACTTGTTTCACCGTGCCATATTATTACATCAAAAGCTCTCGGAGGATAGATCAGTTCGGCAGTTGTGTGCTGCTACTGAAGAATTTCAAAGTTCATTTGGACCAGCTCTGCTTGCCGAGAAAGTTTGATTTTGACATCATCCCCTACCGCAAGATTTGATAGAGTTTTGAACCTTGACCATCCTTTAGCATCAATCATCATGCGACCATCCTTTGTACTTACGATATATTGAGCAGGTTCATTCACACCAAGGTTGCGCATGGTAAGAGAAACTTGGCCACGGTCGTCTGGATTATTGAACGACTCCCTCGTTGCTCTAGGAATTCTCTGTTTGCAAACAAGAAAACATACACAAACAGTTAGATCAACATAGTGAATCATGTGAAACAACATGGAAAGAAAAAAGAACGAAGCACTTGGGCGGCCAATGCTTACCAAGAAGGTGGAGATGTCGATTTTTGTAAGGACTTTGGTATATGCAGTGCGAACTGCAGCCCAGTCTGTTGCCGGTGCAACTGCTGGTTCCGTTGCACGGGCCAGAGCAGATGCAAGTGCAACTTCAAGTATTGGTGCAGGTGCCGGAGTCGTTGCTGGTGCCTGTGCTGGTGCGACTGGTAGTGCCGCTGCTGCTGCCGGAGATGGTGCTCCTTGTGGAGCTGGTGCCGTTGTTGGAGCAGGTGCCCGATCCTCGGGTAGATCAGCCTAATCCACTGACGCGGTCGGTGCTCAATCCTCTGGTGGATCAGACTGAGCTGCTACCGCTGTCAGTGCTAGAGCCAGTGCCGTCTGAGAAGATGCTGATACTCGATCCGATGCTGAAGGTGGTACCGATGTGCGAGACAGTAGCGATCGTCTCTGGTCTGCTATGATTTCATACTTCAGCTTTCTAACTTCACTAGGCTCCGTGACCTTGATCTAGTCTTTTACTTCACTTCTTTTAAACGCCAGAAGGACTAATTATGGCATGTTTGTTAAACCAAACTACAGTTCATCATAGGGCTTCAGATTGTACTCAGACAACAGACTAATCCAATTGTGTCCAGTAATATAAGTGATGGACAGTGCCTTCGTTACTGACACGACATAAGAAGTGAAACCTGCAAAAATAACCATCATAGAGCAAACCAAATGGTTTATTCTATAACGAATGTGACATGGCAAAACCTGCATCGTAAAATTGCAGCAAAAGTAAGAAAACATGACAGTAAATCAATAAGATTTAGACAGTAAATCAATAAGATTTACTTGATGTGACACGAGAGAATCCTTATGAGGAAATCACTATGTTCAAGTTTTAAACAGAAAGTTGATCGTCCAATTACAGGTGGCATGCAGGGCCCCCACTTCCTCCCACAAGCAGGACAGTCCAAAGGTCATGAAAAATCATATGGACCAAACATCCATGGGACTGGAAATCCTGGTGGGTGCGATAAACCCTGCAATGCATACAGATATTGGAGTGTAACCATAATTGATAAACCGTCCTCACAAAAAATATGATCTGGATACTTCAAAATATACAGACTGAATTGAGTGGACAGACATTAACATAGACTGTTCTCAGGACTCACCACGCAACAAAACTAGCAGTACTAAACAATACAGGGTTCACACACACAAATCAAGTACTGAAAAATAGTACTTACTACACACAAGCAAAGTTGCACTAATTAAACTCTGCAGACTATTTCTTGCCACTGACCTACGGGATGTACCCCACATAACTGACTAGGCCATGGACTTCATGAGAGATGTCTACCAGCACCATCGCCATCTCGTCAACCTTGGAGAACCTAACAGAGTGGTATTTCCACTCATAAACATGACGATGAAGACAGTCCACATCAAATTTGTCGGGAAGCTTTACTAGAACCACACCCTTCGTAATCGAAGGCACGGCTAGGAAATTGTTGTGGTGAAGTACACCCTCGAGAACACGCATGACAACAATGCTACAGGAAAACACTAGTTCACGTCACATGGCGACAAGGACACAACAGCTGGATAGTTTAGTAGTAGAACTCATCCTCAGGTCTTCCAGTTCACACGGCATGACTGTGAGAACTTCATCTCCACCGCAGACCTGGTTCTAATTCAAACAAAAACCAAATATTTTATTACTACCTCCGTTCAGAAATATAAGATGATTTTCAATATTTTGCTCCATATAAGACTACATATACGCACAGAAATGAGTGAACAAAGACACTAGAACATGTCTTCAAAGGCATGAGAGAAGAGGGATTACTTGCAATATCTATAACACAAGTTACTGAGGCTAATATACTCTCTTCAAAGGCATGAGAGCTAAAATCTTGCATTTCCTACAGCTAGCATTGATGTTCATAAAGTAGTTGAAAGTAATCTATAAGAAATCAGTGTTATGTGCAATAATCATATGTATGTCAACCTCTCGCATGTTTTGGTCAAAAGAGAAATTTAGAACCATCATTTGGCACACAAAAATCACATGCAAGATCACCCAGAAAGTTGTACTACCAGTACTAGTACTGCGTGTTAGATGAAAAAACATGATCAAGATCGCCAAAAAGATTGTCAAGAAGAGATATTACCTGGACTTGCTTAATGAGGGATTCCGGAGAGGAGGGCTTGGACAGGGCGATGGCCTTGAGCTTGTCTGTGGTAGTCTCGGCGGGGTGCTTGCGCTTCTTCGTACCCTGAGCCTCGACAGTTTTGGCCAAAGCCATAGACATCACTTCGGCCGGTGCTCCAGGGTCCATCAAGAAACTGTCAAATAGAAATAAAAGAAAAGAAACCATAATCACAAACCCAAAAGAAGAACAGAGGGGGAGTTATAGGATTAGTCTTGGGGTTGCAAGACTGGGCCTTCGCTAGAATCAACACCATTGATGCGCTCACCTTTCCTTCTTTGGGAGAGAAGAACAATGGTAGAAGAAGGTCGGGGTTTTCTTGAAGAAATGAGGAACAAGATGAGGGAGAAGTGAGTTGGGGTTTTCTTCAAGAGAGGAAGCTAAGGGAGAAGAGTGAAATGATGGTTGCTTCGTTCGTCCAACTTACTACTGGAAAGGTGGGGGTTTTGTGATTTGATGGCTCATTGGGCATTACTGCGGCGCTTCGACCGGGGTAGTCTACCGTGAAGTTGTGCACTCTAGTATGGAGTAATTTAGTGCATGGCAAGTGGACCCCGATGCTGGCTGTCCCACACGTCGGCGAAAGTGAGTAGCAAGGTTCCCAATAACCGTCGAGGAGGATCTGCATGGTAGAGTGTGCCCACTATTTCTGAAGAAAAAAATGATTACAGCAAGCGTTTCCACTCTTAGAGCATCCACAATGTAACGTTTTACTGCCTCTATACCCGCCTCTAAAATCTTAGCGACCGCCTCTATACATTGCAGCGTGCAGCCTCTAAGCTAAAAAGCTTGGAAGCGCCTCCAAGCTAAGAGGCAGGTGCTAAGAATTGCCACCGAGTAAAATATTCGTCTGGGCCCTTTTGTCAGCTTGTGTGTGCTAGTCTGAGCCATCAGTCTGCTCAACAAAATAATGTATTTTATACCATCTGGGCTGCCTTTAGAGGCCAAGGACTAGAGGTTGCACACTGCGGGGACTTGGTTAAAATTAGAGGCAAGTGTATGGGGCCAACTTTAGAGGCTGGGTTGCCTCTACACACTCTGGATGCCCTTACGACAGAGGAGTGCGAAACACGGCAGCCACTTGAACTTACATAGTACTCCTACTACTAGGCATGTGCAGTGGTTCATATGTCAGTACTACATAATCTTGTTGCTACTATAGTAAGATATGACGATAACAAATGATGTTGTGCGCATGTCAACTATATGAACAGTAATGTAACATACCCCTTTTTTGACTGTCCGGTCAAGAATGAACGGTGAGATCAATGTTAATAGAACTAGGTCTACAGTGCACGGAGAGTACGGTGCTACAGTACTCCACGGAACATGAACCATATGAAGCACGAATCAGTGTTAGGCAGGGTATATGAAGGGTGCATGGGATGGGAGCAAAAGTTCCCTTCTCGATCCACTTTTGGGTGTTTGGCAGAGTGCATGAAGGGTGCACGAGTCCACACTAGTAGGTTAACACAAATACACTAGGAGCATGCATGAAGAGGGGTGCTGAGATGAGCATGCACGAAGAGGGAACAACTATATTGAGATGAGAATGCAACCAAACACACCCACACGCTTTATGCTACAGTGACTGGTCTTCACCGTCTGAGTTTGATCCAACGGTCATGTTGCGCCGAGGCATGGACATGCCCATGCAGAGGACGCCTAAACACCACCAAAGTCCCTCTGCTTCTCGAGGCACACGACGTTCATGATGCAGGGTGCCACCGCCCGCAGAGCCCGCTCCCGGTCGACGGGAGCCAGCTCGTCAAATACGGCCTCCAATGGCACGAATGGATTCCGGTGACGAAGCCCTGAGAGGATTTGCTCGGCAATCGCGATGGCAGCCCGCAAACCCTCCTTGTCCAGCTCTGCCCCCACCATCGCGCGGAGATGGCTCAGCTCCTCGGAGATATAGGTGAAGAAGGAGACTAGGTCAGGAAGCCGCAACTCGTTGAAGTCGACGGGGTGGTCAAACGGGTTTAGCCCGACGGCTGGCATGGTCGCGCTGGCACAACGGTAGGCATCGCGCAGCCGCAACACGTGTGTGGCAACATGGTCCACCAAGTGGTTGAGGCGATCCTGGACCTCGTCATGATCGGCCCGCTCGCGCTCCAGCCGGCTCGCCAGACCGCCTATCATATCTCCCGCTTTCTGCAGCAACGCCACCGACGCCTCGAGCATCTTTGTGGTGGACGCCTGCCACTTTTGAAGCTCCGTGAACTCCCGCATGTAAAGGAGGAGCATGGCACTCCTCTCCTCCTTGAGCTCACGGAGCTCCACGTCCTTGGCCCTGAGCTCCGCATCCTTGGCTTGGAGCTCCTGCGTCAGGTGCCTCACCTTAGACTCCGTGATCTGGTGTGCCACCATGGAACCAGGTAGAAGCAATGGGGAGAGGAAGGAAAGGGGGCAAAACGGCTGAAAGGCAATGCAATCTACGGGAAGGCGAAGGGAGCCAGCCGAGGAGCGGGGTGAATCTTTTGGTTTTCACCATGGGAAAACACCAGTCGACGACTTTTCACATCAGGGAGCAGTGGGTTTTACAGGCGGAGTCATCTTGACTAATTGCTGCCGCGCCTGCTCCCGTCAATAAAAAAAATAAAAATCCTGTCGCGCTTGCCGCACCCAAAGACCAAAGCAACGCCGCGGTGGATATTTAAATTTACCTGCCGGCAAGGAGAGAAAAAAAGGGGTGAAAAACAAATGTGGCGGCAGCCTAGCTAATCGGTCACACTAGCCCAACTAGCTAGCCATCGTGCTTCACTGATATACTCGGCGGGAAAGGTGGACTTTTGTGATTTGACGACTCATTTACTTGCTTCGGTGCTACGACCGAGGAGGACCCAGAAAATGCGCAGTAGGGCATCCCACGTCTCGGCAAGGAAGAAAATATGCATGCACCACCCGGGAGGACCTAGAAACCGCGCGGTAGGGTATGCCACGTCTCGACACGGAGGAAAAATGTACATGTAAAAATATACTGTATCAGACGTACTACCTATGGTTCAACCTCGGGACCCAGCTAGTCGGTCGAAAACACCCCACTAGCCACATAGCTTCATCATGCTAATGTGGCACAGAGGATGGGTGTGGTTAGCTCCGTCTCAACCAGCCACAACGTCTCGTTCTAGGCAATTCTTCTATTTTCCAAGCATTTTTTTAGTTATAATAACACCACGGCAACCTCGCGCTGCTCTTCGTGTGTGCCCGTGCATCTAAAGCTTAGACGATGGAGAGGAGAGAGAGATCATAGACATGGGACCCACTGGTAAGTGAGTCAACGATCATGCACGTGTTGACGAGCCACTCCCTCTACTCTACTCAATGTAATACTGTATAAAATCAAGTTATGCGACAAAGCCAACAACCGTTGATGTTTCAGGCTATCGACTTACGCTTTGTAGTCCAGGTTGCCAGTTCGAATATCGTCTTTCAGATTTGTTAGTTTTAGGTCCAAATTTGATCAATGACAAGTGGGACCCCCGTGTGTTGTTCCGATATTTCAGTGTAGGATGGTTTTTTTGCACAAACACTTTGCGCGGTTAGACAAGTAACGGCACCAGTTACATGTATTTTGCAAGTTTAGGAACAAAAATGACAGCGGCATAGAATATCACATCCACCCCGCAGCTTAGATGCTATGGTGATACGAGTTTTTACGTCATTGGATCTCAGATCCAATGGCTTGGGAGTAGTCTTTGTAATTATGCGCAATTTCCAAACTCTCCAAGGTTTTTTTGCAAATAAAACATTCAGGCCTCGTGTGTGCCGCTGCATCTTGGATCCAACGGCTCCCAGTAACTCATATTAGGTGCTCCCCATAGCTTAATTAGCCGCTACGGTGATACAAGCATCTAGGTCGTATGATCTGTGATCAGATGCCACATGTGTAGTACTTGTACTTTCTGCGCAATTCCCAAACTCTTTGATGCCTATATTGCAAAAACATTCAAACCTCCTACTGTGAGCCGTTAGATCTCCTGGGAACTCGTATCACCATAGAATCTATGGTGCGGGAGCACCTCATTTTCTCCCGTGTGAGAAAACATCAGGTGCTCTCGCAGCTTGGATGCTATGGTGATATGAGCTTTGAGGTCGTTCGATCTGAGATCCAATGGCATCTGAGTAGTCTTTGTGCTTGTAAGCAGAGGCCGAACTCTTTGGGGGCTTTTCTGCAAAAAAACATTTGAACCACCAAGGAGTTGTTGGATCACAGATCCAACGACTCCGAAGAGCTTGTATCACCAAAGCATCTAAGGTGTGGTAGCACGTGATATTCTTACATACAGGAAAATATGAGGTCCTCCTTCATCTTAGGTGCTATGGTGATACGAGCTTCGAGGTCGTTGGATATGGGATCCAAGGGCATCTGAGTAGTTTTTGTACAAATTGTGTGCAATTCTCAAACTCATTAAGGTTTGCTATAAAAATATTAAGACATCCTATGAGCTGCTATATCTCATGTCTACAAGCTCCAAGCAACTCATATCAGCATATAACATCTAAGGTGTGGGGGCACATGATATTCTCCCAGGGTGGGGGGGGGGGTGCACAACCAATCAGTGTTTGGGAGGGTGGGGACAAATATAATGTTCAAAAATATAAACTAAACAATCCTAAACAGAGCTTCACAATTTTGCCTAAGGTCGAGGGGTTAACCCCCGACAATCTACATAGCTCCGCCTATGCAAGAGGTGTAGTGCGAGCGTCTATGTGTGAGAGATACGACCCGAAAAAGCAAGGTCAATCGAGTCATTTATAGAGAGAGAGAGATCGAGGGAGTGTGGCCTAGCGTACACTCGAATGTTAAAGACGATACACCGAGATATCGTGTGGCGAAGCTGTGGTGAGGGCTGGAGAGAGATAGTTACCAAGAGAGTGGCCTAGATAGACTTTGTGTGTGCATGCACGGTGAAGGTGTTTTACAAAGGCAACACATGTGTCTTGAGAGAGAGAGGGAGCATTTTTCATGGAGGGCATGATGAGGTTGTGTGTGAGAAATACATTTGTTGAGAGTGTGAGGGCGGGAATGACATAAATGGAGATCGAAACGTGAAGAGCAATATTGAGCGTGCGTGTGTCAGATACCAATAGCTCTATTAACAAAGAAATGAACATCAATCAATACATGAAGTATGTGTGTGGGGGGTGGGGAGTCGATGGAGAGACCTAAACACAACATTTGCATGTATGTAGTACTAGACTTAATATTCATGTTTCAGTTTCCTATTCATTTTAAGTATTGAATTGAGGACCATGCATGGCTTACATTTTACTCCCTTCATTCCTAAATATTTGTCTTTTTAGAGATTTCAAATGGACTGCCACATACGGATGTATATAGACATATTTTAGAGTGTAGATTCACTCATTTTGCTCCGTATGTAGTCACTTGTTGAAATCTCTAAAAGACAAATATTTAGGAACAGAGGGAGTATTTTTGAATTCGTGTCATACATGCATGGTTTGGAAAAATAGATGCATTATACTTACTGGATTGTTGTTGTATTCGTGTGTGTGTGTGTGCGGTCATATGCTTGATACATACAAAGTTTTCTCACCACCATACCATTCATCTTTTAAATTTGAATTTGCAATGAAAAACTTACTGGGGATACCATGAAATGTGAAATCCACATTGAGATCACTATATCACAAACTCACTCTAATTCAAGAACTCGTCATAAATCAATTACCGTGCCTTTTGGAATGACCAGTAATTTGCAAGGAAAATACGGGCATTGTAATACATATAGATTCGTTTGGCAATTTAAAAGATTCCTTTCGTATTCTTGAATGGTAGTACCCAACGGCGTACCAGCCAGACCCGGGCTCGTGTTGATCCTCAAAAAAAACCGGGCTCGTTTCCTTCTGGTGGCATGCGTGGTACGCACATTAGCCAACCCCAACCACTCGAGCCTCTGCATTTCGAGTCGAAATATCTGGCGGCCAGAATTCCAGCCCTAGGAAATTTCCCTCATGTCCCCGGTCCATAATGACTACCGATGAACAATGGAGGGATGCTTTAGTAACTAGAAAACTTTACCTACCATGATGAGCATAGTTCAATTCCCTCGGTCGCTGCTACCCAAGGTCACTCGTCAACTCCATTGCCTAGTACTAATAGGAGTACTACACCAGGATGAGCACATAATTGAGCCCCATTTGTTCGTGCCTAGTACTTGAGTTAATATATCAAGCAATGCACTGGTACGGAGGGATTATCCTTTTACTCTGCATATATAACTTGTCTGAAGTCTAACTAAGCAAAATGTTTGACCAAATCCTTTCTTAAGAAATATTAACACCTACAACAGTAAAGATGTATCGCTTGAAAATTTATTGCATGATGCAGGTTATGATATTGTTTCGAATCCTGGATTTTAAATTTCAGAAAATCCAAAGTGACCTAAAATTCATGAAACTGAGCATGGTCTCGTGATATGGCACAAATATGTTGTCGTAATTTTTTTGTTCAATTTGAGACAAGCTGCTTATGAAAAGTTGCAGAAATAAAGAGCCAAGGTATTTTGGAACAAAGACCTGTCACATTAACGCGAACGCTTTCACTATTCAAACCGTGGGCGTTTACGTGCCGCCACGAGTCCCGCTTCTCATCGGCAGGTGCCGTCCGAGAAAGCGTGTGAGTCAACGGGAGGCGTGCGAGCAGACCACTGCACCGGATGACCGGGAGGCGTGCGAGCAGGCCGCTGCGCAGGCTCACCGAGAGGCGAGCCATTTGACCAGGCTCCGCCGCCAACCTTCATCCAAACTGCCCCCACGTTTAATGGCGCCGGCGCCGCAGTTTAAAATCACCCCCGCACTACCCGGTATCGCTACAATCTTCTCTCTTCCTCTCTGATTCTCCTGTTGTCTCCTCCACCAGCCTGACCTAACCGTATGCCATGCCGCATCACGATGGTCTGCCCTTAGTCTTCCAGTTTCCTGAGGAAGACACTCATCCAGAGTCTCAAGAACATAAGGCGCTTTGGGACGAGCTTGAACTGGCCTTGCGGGAAGACACCGCGCCTGTCCCCGCTCCCGTTCCGGCTCCCGTCGCCCCGACTGTGCCAGCGCCCATCCCCGTGGCAATGATGGGCTAGGAGCCACACATTGTCGCCGAGCTTGATGCCACGGGGTTCCACGAGGTCCCCACCGACTTTCACGTGCCCGTGCACCTGCCAGCGCATGCGCCTACACATGCACTGATGCGCGCGCCCGTGCCAGTGCCATCAACATCTTCAACAGCGCCATCTCCTCTCAAACCCTAGTTCATCTCTTGTGTTCAATCTTTGTACCGGAACCTTAGATTGGTGCTTGTGGGTGACTAGTAGTGTTGATTACATCTTGTAGTTGATCACTATATGGTTTATTCGGTGGAAGATTATATGTTCAGATACATTATGCTATTTAATACCCCTCTGATCTTGAGCATGATTATGATTTGTGAGTAGTTACTTTTGTTCTTGAGGTCACGGGAGAAATCTTGTTGCAAGTAATCATGTGAACTTGATATGTGTTCGATATTTTGATGGTATGTATGTTGTGATTCCCTTAGTGGTGTCATGTGAACGTCGACTACAAGACACTTCACCATATTTGGGCCTAAGGGAATGCATTGTGGAGTATTTATTAGATGATGGGTTGCGAGAGTGACAGAAGCTTAAACCCTAGTTTATGCGCAATTCTGTAAGTGACCGATTTGGATCCAAAAGTTTAATGCTATGGTTAGATTTATTCTTAATACTTTTCTAATAGTTGTGGATGCTTGCGAGGGGGTTAATCATAAGTAGGAGGCTTGTTCAAGTAAGAACAACACCTAATTAAGCACCGGTCCACCCACATATCAAATTATCAAAGTAGCTAACACAAATCAAATCAACATGATGAAAGTGACTAGATGAAATTCCCGTGTACCCTCAAGAACGCTTTGCTTATCATAAGAGACCGTTTTGGCATGTCCTTTGCCTCAAAAGGATCAGGCTACCTTGCTGCACTTTTGTTACCATTACCGTTACTTGCTCGCTACAAATTATCTTGCTATTAAACTACTCGTTACTTATAATTTTAGTGCTTGCAGAGAATACCTTGCTGAAAACTACTTGTCATTTCCTTATGCTCCTCGTTGGGTTCGACACTCTTACTTATCGAAAGGACTGTGGTTGATCCCCTATACTTGTGGGTCATCAAGGCTCTTTTCTGGCGCCGTTGCCGGGGAGTGAAGCACTCTTGGTAAGTGGAAATCGGTAAGGAAAAATTATTACTACGTGCTGAAATTTATTGTCACTTGTTACTATGGAGAACAATCCTTTGAGGGGTTTGTTTGGGGTATCTTCACCTCGACCGGAACCATAATTAGTAACCCCTCAACCTGCACCTACTAAAAATATTGGTTATGAAATTCCTTCGGGTATGATAGAACAACTGCTAGCTAATCCTTATGCAGGAGATGGAACGGAACATCCTGATACGCATTTGATATATGTGGATGAAATTTGTGGATTATTTAAGCTTGCAGGTTTCCCTGGAGATGAAGCTAAGAAGAAGGTTTTCCCTTTATATTTGAAGGGAACAGCATTGGCATGGTATAGGCTATGCGATAATATTGGATCTTGGAATTGGAATCGACTGAAATTGGAATTTCACCCAAAAAAATTATCCTATGCATCTAGGTCATCGTGATCGGAATTATATATATAATTTTTGGCCTCGTGAAGGAGAAAGTATCGCTCTAGCTTGGGGGAGGCTTAAGTCAATGTTATATTCATGCCCCAATCATGAGCTCTCAAGAGAAATTATTATTCAGAATTTTTATGCTCGGCTTTCTCATGATGATCAATCCATGCTTGATACTTCTTGTACTGGTTCCTTTATGAAGAAGACTATTGAATTCAGGTGGGATCTTTTAGAAAGAATTAAACGCAACTCTGAAGATTGGGAAATCGATGAAGGTAAAGAGTCAGGTATTAAGCTTAAGTATGATTGTGTTAAATCTTTTATGAATACCGATGCTTTTCAAAAGTTTAGCACTAAATATGGACTTGACTCTGAGATAATAGCCTCCTTTTGTGAATCATTTGCTACTCATGTTGATCTCCCTAAGGAGAAGTGGTTTAAATATCACCCACCTATTAAGGAATAAATTATAGAACCGGTAATAGCTAAAGATGAAACTATTATTTATAATGTTGATCCAGTTGTTCCTACTGCTTATATTGAAAAACCACCTTTCCCTGTTAGGATAAAGGAACGTGCTAAAGTTTCAACTGTGGTCAACAAAAGTTATATTAGAGCATCCAAACCTGCTGAACAAATCAAAGTAGAACCTAGTGTTGCTATGGTTAAAGATCTCCTGGTTGAAAATATAGATGGGCATGTTATTTACTTCTATGATGAAGCTGCTAGAATTGCCAAACCCGATGAAAAAGATAAACATAGACCTGTTGTTGGCATGCCTGTTGTCTCAGTTAAAATAGGAGATCACTGTTATCATGGTTTATGTGACATAGGTGCTAGCGTGAGTGCTATTCCTTTTACCTTATATCAAGAAATTATGAATGATATAGCACCCGCTGAAATAGAAGACATAGATGTTACTATTAAACTTGCTAATAGAGGCACCATCACACCACTTGGGATTGTTAGAGATGTTGAAGTCTTGTGTGGGAAAATAAAATACCCTACTGATTTTCTTGTTCTTGGTTCCCCACAAGATGACTTTTGTCCCATTATCTTTGGTAGACCTTTCTTGAACACTGTTAATGCTAAAATAGATTGTGAGAAACAAACTGTCGGTGTTAGTTTTGGTGATGAGTCTCATGAGTTTAATTTTTCTAAGTTTAGTAGAAAACATCATAAGAAAGAATTGTCTAGTAAGGATGAAATAATTGGTCTTGCCTCTATTGCTGTGCCTCCTACTGATCCACTAGAACAATATTTGCTAGACCATGAAAATGATATGCATATGCATGAAAGAAATGAGATAGATAAAATTTTCTTCGAACAATGACCTCTTCTTAAACACAATTTGCCTATTGAAACTCTAGGAGGTCCTCCTCCACGTAAAGGTGATCATGTGTTTGAATTAAAACAATTACCAGACACTTTGAAATATGCTTATCTTGATGAGAAAAAGATATATCCTATTATTATTAGTGCTAACCTTTCAGAACATGAAGAAGAAAGATTATTGAAGGTTCTGAAGAAGCACCAAGCTGCTATTGGGTATACTCTTGATGATTTAAAGGGCATTAGTCCATCTCTCTGTTAGCACAAAATTAATATGGAACTTGATGCTAAACCTATTGTTGATCACCAACGACGTTTGAATCATAAAATGAAAGAAGTGGTAAGAACTGAAATACTGAAGCTTCTGGAAGCAGGTATAATTTATCCCATAGCTGATAGTAGATGGGTAAGTCATGTTCATTGTGTCCCTAAGAAAGGAGGTATTACTGTTGTTCCTAATGATAATATTGAACTTATTCCACAAAGAATTGACACTGGCTATAGAATGGTAATTGATTTTAGAAAATTAAATAAAGCTACTAGAAAAGATCATTACCCTCTACCTTTTATTGATCAAATGTTAGAAAGACTATCTAAGCACACACATTTTGGTTTCCTAGATGGATATTCTGGTTTTTCTCAAATACCTATTTCACAACCTGATCAAGAGAAAACCACCTTCACTTGTCCTTTCGGAACTTATGCTTATAGACGTATGCCTTTTGGTTTATGTAATGCACCTGCTACCTTTCAAAGATGTATGACTGCTATATTCTCTGACTTTTGTGAAAAGATTGTTGAGGTTTTCATGGATGATTTTTCCGTTTACGGAACTTCTTTTGATGATTGCTTAAGCAACCTTGATCAAGTTTTGTAGAGATGCAAGAAAACTAATCTTGTTTTGAATTGGGAGAAGTGCCACTTTATGGTTAATGAAGGTATTGTCTTGGGACACAAAATTTCTGAAAGAGGTATTGAGGTGGATAAAGCTAAAGTTGATGCAATTGAGAAAATGCCATGTCCTAAGGATATCAAAGGTATTCATAGTTTCCTCGGTCATGTTGGTTTCTATAGGAGATTTATTAAGGACTTCTCTAAAATTTCTAGGCCTCTTACAAATCTTTTACAAAAGGATGTTCCATTTGTTTTTGATGATGATTGTGTAGAAGCCTTTGAAACACTTAAGAAAGCCTTAATTTCTGCACCTATTATTCAACCACCTGATTGGAACTTGCCTTTTGAAATTATGTGTGATGCTAATGATGATGCTGTTGGTGCTGTTCTAGGACAAAGAGTTGATAAGAAATTAAATGTCATTCATTATGCTAGTAAAACTCTAGACAGTGCACAATGCAATTATGCTGCTACCGAGAAAGAATTTTTAGCAGTGGTGTTTGCTTGTGATAAATTTAGATCTTACATTGTTGATTCTAAAGTGATTGTTCACACCGATCATGCTGCTATAAAATATCTTATGGAAAAGAAAGATGCTAAAACTAGACTCATTAGGTGGGTTCTTTTGCTACAAGAATTTGACTTACATATCACTGATAGAAAGGGAGTTGAGAACCCCGTGGCTGATAACTTGTCTAGGTTAGAAAATATTCTTGATGACCCACAACCTATTAATGATAGTTTTCCTGATGAACAATTAGCTGCAATAAATGTTTGTCATAACACTCCTTGGTATGCTAACTATGCTAATTACATTGTTGCTAAATACATACCACCTAGTTTCACATACCAACAAAAGAAAAAATTCTTCTATGATTTAAGACATTACTTTTGCGATGACCCACATCTTTATAAAGGAGGAGTAGATGGTATTTTTAGACTTTGTGTACCTGAGCATGAACAGGCACAAATCCTATGGAAATGTCACTCCGAAGCTTATGGAGGACATCATGCGGGAGAGAGAACTGCTCACAAGGTATTGCAATCTGGTTTTTATTGGCCTACTCTCTTCAAGGATGCCCGTAAGTTTGTTTTATCTTGTGATGAATGTCAAAGAATTGGTAACATTGGTAAGCGTCAAGAAATGCCTATGAATTATTCACTTGCTGTTGAACCATTTGATGTTTGGGGTTTTGATTACATGGGACCTTTCCTTCCTCTAATGGGTATACACATATTTTGGTTGATGTTGATTATTATGTTACTAAGTGGGTAAAAGCTATTCCGACTAGTAGGGTTGATCACAACACCTCTATTAAAATGCTTAAGGAAGTTATTTTCCCAAGGTTTGGAGTCCCTAGATATTTAATGACTGATGGTGGTTTACATTTTATTCATGGTGCTTTCCGTAAAATGCTTGCTAAGTATGATGTTAACCATAGAATTGCATCACCTTATCATCCTCAGTCTAGTGGTCAAGTTAAACTTAGCAATAGAGAAATAAAGTTAATCTTACAAAAAACTGTCAATAGGTCCCGAAAGAATTGGTCTAAGAAATTAGATGGTGTCCTTTGGGCTTACAGAACAGCATATAAAAATCCTATGGGATGTCTCCTTATAAAATGGTTTATGGAAAAGCTTGTCATTTGCCTCTTGAGTTAGAACATAATGCTTATTGGGCAATTAAAGAACTCAACTATGATTTCAAACTTGCTGGTGAAAAGAGGTTATTTGATAACCCAAGCTTATGAAAATGCCAAGTTATTTAAAGAAAAAGTTAAAAGATGGCATGACAAAAGAATCCAAAAGCGTGAGTTCAATGTTGGAGAATATGTTCTTTTGTACAACTCTCGTTTCAGATTCTTTGCAGGAAAACTCCTCTCCAAATGGGAAGGACCCTATGTTATTGAGGAGGTTTATCGATCTGGAGCCATAAAAATAAATAATGCCGAAGGTACCAACCCGAAGGTTGTCAATGGGCAAAGAATAAAACATTATATCTCAGGTACGCCCATTAATGTTGAAAGCAATATTATCCAAGCTATGACACCGGAAGAACACATAAAGGAAACCTTCTGGAACACTCCAGAATCGTGAAAAAAGAGGAGGTACGTGATACGGTAAGTAAACAGACTCCGAAAAATCCGCAAAAATATTTTCTGTCAGTTTTGGAATATAATAAAAACTAGGAAAATAAGAAACAACCAGGAAGGCACCCCTGGTGGGCACAAGACACCAAGCCAGGCGCGCCCAGGTGGGTTGTGCCCACCTCGGGTACCTTCCGGACTCCATTTTTCTTCCGTTTGCTTGTTTCCCAAGATAAAAAATCTTTATATACCCCCTCGAACCTATTGACCACCGTATCGTGGAGAAATCTTCTGTTTTCTTTTCTTGCTGTTTTCTGACAGATCTGAAAATATGTCATCCCAAGATTCGGAGGGTGGGAGCTATGTTGCTGATTATATCTCAAACCCCAAGGTTTATGGCGATGAGGAGCACTATAGCTAGACTTCGGAGGAGGAAGAAGACTATGACCCTAAAGGGGAGGAGGAGACAAGCTCAGACAAAGATGAAGTTCCATTACCTCAACCTGGGGACATGCACGTGGAATTCAAGAAGTCAAGTCTCCCCAACAAAGCAAAGAAACCTAAGGTCCAGTTTATCCCCTTTCGTCTCTTGCAGGAAAACAAGCAAGAATTATGCAAAAAGATATTAGAGCTCAAGCAGGAGATCGGTGACCTAAAGGAGGAAAATTTCACCCTCAGACGCAAGCTGGAGAAAAAGAAGGACGAACCCTCTACTTCATCACCGCCACCTCCTTCTTCATCACCAAAGGAAAATTGAGTATCGGGTATGGGCACTCCCCTTGGCTTGTGCCAAGCTTGGGGTAGGTGCCCCGGTATTGTATCACCTCCACTATCTTTTTCCTTTAATTATCTTAGTTCGATCCATAGTTATCTTTTGCTTTAGATGAATAAAAGTTTAGTTCGTTCCTTTCTTTTCGAGTGCTTGCTTAGTGATCTATCATTGTAATCATGTGCAAGATATATAATAAAGTTTAGTTTGAAGTTTAGTTTTCTTTATTTTCATGTTCAATAAAAAGAAAGGAAATAAATGAAAAAGATCATATGCTAATCTTATGGTAAGTAATGACATCACATAAGGAAGAGTATAAGTAGAACATTTTATTGGAGATTTACAAACATAGCATTGGTCAATGATGCAATTCATGAAAGAATTAATAAGGGAAGAAAAGATTCACATGCAAATACACTATCTTGGACATCTTTTGTGATTGTGAGCCCCATCAAAATAGTATATGCCAAAATTGTTGACATTGGACAAGGAAGACAACGTAATGATTTATGTTTGTTCATATTCACATAGAAGTTATATTGTCATAGATCCTTCAACATGTGGTGCTTGCCCCCCATCTTTTCTAGCCAAAAAATTCCGCACTAAGTAGAGATACTACTTGTGCATCCAAAAACCCTTAAACCCAAATCTTGTTTTGAGAGTCCACCATACCTACCTATGAATTGAGTAAGATCCTTCAAGTAAGTTGTCATCGGTGCAATAAGGCAATAAAAATTGCTTCCAAGTGTTGGATCATTTAGTGTAAGAGAAAATTGAGCATTGTACGAACTTTCGATGGCAAAGAATAAAAGCGACAGACTGCATAATAAAGGTTGCTATCATAAGGGGCAATATAACATGAGGTTCTTTTGCACTAAGAGATTGAGCATACAAACAAAAAGCGCATGGCAACCTCTGCTTCCCTCTGCGAAGGGCCTATCTTTTACTTTTATGTATTTAATTTTATGCAAGCGTCAAAGTACTTCTCTCTATTCCTTTTTATTTTCTCTTTTGGCAAGCACTATGTGGCACTACTGCAAGATGCTGCTAACGCGACACTACGATCAGAGACCCTTTAACGAAACTGTGTGCGATGCATTAATCACAAACGGTGATGTAAAATAACCATCAAAAAAGATGCAAAATGTTTGCAATGAAGGATACATCAAAGACGGTTCAGATTTTAGTTGCGTGTGCGATGAGGGGCATATGGTTCAGTTCAATTAACTGTTTGCGATGAGGCAGAACAAAAGAAACAGGCAGCCAGATGAAGGCATGTGCGATATACTACATAAAGTTCACTCGAATAAACTATTTGTGCTGAGGTGGAACAACAGAAATGGGCAGCCAGTGAAGGTGTGTGTGATATACGGCATACAGTTCACTCGGATGAACTATTTGCATTGAGCCAAGAGAACAGAAACGATTCAACTTAACAAGATGTGTGTGATACGTGGCAAACAGGTCTGTAATCAGAAACGTGTGGGAAGACCGATAACAACACAGACAATTCCTGTTAACAAGCCGTGTGTGTTGTGAGCAAATGATTGCTGGTATACAATTGTCAGTGATTGATGAAATCATCACCGATGGGTTCCATTGTTTAGTCCGTGTGCGATGTGATTTGCTCTATCTACAGAGCATCAACATATATACTTAAAAAGACAGCATTGCAAAACCAAATTAAGCATGCAGTTACACAAGTGACTACACACATAACATTTCCACACACCAAAGTAAGCAATTACATGCATACTAAACTAGGAGAAACGAGGATCTAATCATCTACTTATTGTTGCGACAATGCTTGCCATTGCTCTGCTTCCGGCTGGATCCCTGGCTGTTTTGGGGAAGGAGGCACTTCCTCATGTCAACGATCCGCATGTACATGTCGTAGCTCGTGTACGCCTCCTTGGCCGCGTACACAACATGAGCTTTGTCGAGTTTCTCCATCCAGGCCGAGTGCCAGGCATGCTTGTCCTTGTTGCAGGAATCCTTCATGTCTCTGTAGTACGAGTCAATGATGGCCTCGGTGAGGTGAACCAGTGAGTCCTTCTCATGCTTGTTGCGGCCCCAGATCTCACGTTTATTGGCAAAAAGCTTTGTAAAAACAAAGTGTGTGGAATGACTTCGGTCATAAGTTTACCCGTGGATGATGAGGTCAAAGTTACACAGAAGGGTGATGATGGACACTCGAGTGCGATAATTAATTCTGCGCTCTACAAGGCACACGGTTGAAGAAACCAATTGTGTGCAATAATGTTGAAGATCGCAGTCGAGTTAGCTATACAGATCGTGTGCTATGAGATCGACAAGGTAAACAGATTCGAGAATGGTTAATAAAATCTAAGTCCATTGCATATTAAGGTCAAAATAGTGCTACCAATATACGAGTCTCATACGATGCCATTTCAACGATTGTACCACAAAAGCTTGAAATATTACAAGGTTCAAATTCCAGAGTTATATGGCTCTTCAAAGATTACAAGGTTCAAACTGATATTAGAAATGAAATTCAGCTCATCAGCTGCAAACGCTCGCGCTGATCCGCTGAACATGGATATCACAGAGGTTCAAACTAATATTACCACTTCTAAGTCTGGTTTCGAAACCTCATAATTTTTGCAAAGGGGTCAGCCACTGAGAAGTCATGTATGGGGTTGACATGATGACTTTCGATTACTCTGTCATCTGAAGTTCCAAAATGAAATTTAGCATTTTTGGAGCCTATTCCATTATGTCGCAGCCGCCGGTGCTGATCAACAAACCATTCATTTTTGCGAAATAAATGTAGGGCAAACCTCATTACCTTCAGCACCCTTGCTCTGACAACAAAGAACCTAGCGAATATAATCTTTGGTAAGGTCCCTCGGTAGGAGTTCAAAGTAATTTCTGAGAGTTGCAGATCTATGCATTCGACGTAATTGTTATATTGTATCACATTATCCACCACCGGGCCTAATCTTATCTGCAAAAGAAGAAAACGTGTTAGTGCCTGCATGCAGTTTTGAACACTACTACAGGCCTATTTGGTTTGTAGGATTTGTAAAATGCACTAACATGCCATCTTCGATCCGACATGATTAACATGGGCATTTGATTGCAATCTAGAAAAATGTAGTCTTCTTCACAAGATGTTGGAGTGGATGAAAAGTTCCCTAAGAAAACTAGTACAGATGAATCCAGAGGAG
This sequence comes from Thinopyrum elongatum, assembly GCA_011799875.1. Lineage (NCBI taxonomy): Eukaryota > Viridiplantae > Streptophyta > Magnoliopsida > Poales > Poaceae > Thinopyrum > Thinopyrum elongatum. The sequence continues at coordinate 473,863,317 of CM022299.1, read as the reverse complement.
AAATGCTTATGGATTGTAACCATATGAATCAAGCAACCAATATGGGGGGGGGCATGTATGTACTGAAATCCTCCAAAAAATCCTTCAGAAATCATAGTACATTATCATTGTAAACTTGGAAAAAGGTGTCACAAATTGAACTCCCTTATGGTTAACATTTAACAGGAAAGGAACATCACCTCGATATATAGCTTCTCCAGGCACGGAAAGCATCTCAGGAAATTGACAACTTGCTCCAGGTTGGGGCTGATTGATTCTAGTGCCAAGACCTTCACTGTGCGCAGTTCCTGGGTCAAGCTTGTCGGAATCATTTTCTAGATGACAGATGAAAATACATCTTCAAAATTAGAAATAATGTTAATTTCTAGAAGGACAGGTAGAAGGCGGCTGTTGTACTTGAACGGGTGTGGATCCAATAACAAGTTCGGAGTATTTGTCAGACGAGTAGCCCACCACTATCAATTTCGGCGCAGAAATGACATTGATTCTTGTTGGACCTTCTTGATCAACTACAAGTAATCTCTCAAGTGAAGGTGTGTCCTCAATGACCATACCGTGGTACACATCTTGTGATGTCTTCTTGCCGCACCAGCAACACACATAAATAGTCCAGAGAGTCATGGAGGTGATGTGGAAGCTACTCAACCCATTGATCGCCTGAAGACGAAGGTACTCGAGTGCAGTACAACCACGGAACAGGCGCTCCATGTCACCGTTTGGGAGGTAGACGGTGACGAGCTCGAGGTGCTTCAGTCGTGGTAGAATAAGAGCGGGCGCGTCATTAAGGGGGGAAATGGCAATTCCTAAACTTGGCGATGCGCAGCGTGGGCGCGAGGTGGAGCACGGACGTTGGCAGCGAGCGCATATGCCCATCATCAAAAGTGAGCTCCTCGAGCTGATCTAGGGCGGGGGGTCAGAACCAATCATCAAGCTTGGCTTGGTCCTTGCCGTTGGAATGGAACTTGCCCATTCTAGGGCCTCTGGTTGGGCCAGGGTGACTGTCGAGGATATTGGAGAACGCATCCAAGCTTTTGCGATAGCCATGGCAGAGCTCGTGGGTGTCCATGAGGTCGAGAGGGGTGGAGTTCCATAGGGGGCGCCACCGCCGAGAAAGGACGGTTGTCCGTGCCCCACATTTGATTGGGAGGAGGGAGATGATGATTGTCAACATATCATCGGGGAGGCTACTGATGAAGTCTAGGCCTGCTGGAGTCGCTTGCGGTTCTTGCTCGCCCCGCCTCCGCTTGTTGGCAGCCTCGTTCTCCACCTCTGGAGTATCCTTGTCAGTGGCGCTTTCTGATAGAAGTGGGAGTACAGGGAATATTTAGTTAAAACAGGGCAATAGAAAAGTGTATTGGTAACTAGAAGTTAGTAGGTAGGAATATAGTAAGAAAATGGAATAACAATTGGTTGCTTAAGTACTACACAATTCATTTGACATTGCTGGGTAAGTCAACATGTAGATACTTGAAAAGAAAACTTACTTCGAACAAAGTCTGGACGGATGATATCGTCAGGGAAGTTAGCATATATCTCATGACCAGGCTCTTTTATGTGCAGTGCAATTTTAGTGCCAGCTTTCAGTACATAAAACTTAGAAATTTATTTCCAAAGGCCAGTGTCAAAATAGGAGTCACCATGTTCATCAAGTCTTACAGTAGCAACGATTGTAAATCCATGGTTTGTGTTCAGTATGACATCCCTGCAGTCTTGATTTATGTAAAGGGAAAGATTGTGCGCTACAGATTCTATTGCATAGCAAGGGACGCGCTGCAGAAAATGGTAGGATTGTTAAAGAAAATATGGTAACATGCAAATATGGGCCCAAATTGAAAGAACTATACAGCAGTTGAAATTGAAGGACAAAAATCTATAATTAAACAGATAGGGTAAACATGATGTCATGGAAATATGAGAGTAATCGAAAGAACAATACATCATTAATTTTCCTAATATAGAAAGAAGAGGAAAAAAAATACCCTTTGATGTATATGGTGCATGTGGCACCTTTTATCCAAATGTAGCAATATTTAGTATATGTTCAGGAAAGTAGGCCATGCCAACCGATTTAGGGTGAGATTGAACATACCGCGCGCATCCTCAAGTCATCTGGTACGGTGAGATGGAACTCCATGGATGTCTGGCCGAGGCCGCAAAGTCCTGATGTGTTCGCACACTGTACACTCTATGAATGAAAGAAAACCCTCAAATCAGCTCGAATAAAAATGAATTCTCGGTGATTTTGGCCGGGTGCTTAAAGGAGGCAGATGAACTGGGATAAGAGATGAGATAATATCTCATTAAATTAGTTACCTTGTTGTCCATGAGAAAAAACCATCAGTACGGCAGATTCCCCAACCGGGCGGAGCTGGATCGACTGCGAGCAGCGTCGAGAAAGTCGATGGCGATAGGCAGCGGCAAGCGGAAGTGGCAAAATGCGGTGGGGTTTGCCGGCAGCCTGGCGGCAGTGGCAGGCGTCGAGCTATGTAGTTGCCACCGCGATAGGCGGTGCCATGCATAGACGTGGAGGAGCTTGTGCAGGTGTGAATGGGGATCGGAGGGGGTGGCGGGTGGGGTGAGGGTTTTTGTGATGTGGGGATGGTGAGGGTTTTATTTTTTGAATTGGGTGGTGAGGGTTTTCTGTCCCACAAAGAGTTTTGGAGGCAACGGTTTGCTAGAGCCAACCGTGTGTGATTGACGTAACAGGCAAAATGAAACTCATTGCACACGGTTCCAGTTTTGGGAACCGTGTGTGATTGACGTACTACCTCCGTCCTAGTTTATTGGCCCCCTTTGTAATTTGTACCAAATTTTAACCAAATATTTAACTAACAAATATTTATGCATGTCACCAAAAATTATATCATTGAACACTATGTTCAAATACGCATCCAATGATATAATTTTTGTTGACCTGCACTAACATTTTGTCAGTTAAATCTTTGGTCAAAATTTAACACAAATTACAAAGGGGACCAATAAACCAGGACGGAGGTAGATTCCATCAACCAAACTGATTGCATCCATATCCCACATTTAGACATAAGTAAACATAGATTAAACATACTCAGACATAGATAATAAGCGTACACAAGCATAGTTCAACCATAAGTACATAGTTCAACCGTCATTAAGACACTACATAGCCATACATAGTTCGATCCCACATCTCATCTCATCTGTCGGCATGATCCTGAAGCTTCTCCAAGTACTCGACGTACGCGCCGTGAGCCACCCTGCGAGAATACTTCTGCTTGAAGGAGCCAACGGCCCATCCTCTTGCATGCGCCAGAACACTTTGATACACGTCATGAAGCTTGTGGTTGCAAAATGGGCATCGATAGCCGCCGTCCCAGGTCCTAATACGCCAGTTATGCATTCCCGCATAAAGCTCCCTCAGGATTTGCCTCCTGTACCTCCTCTGGCCATCTTCATCCTCGCTGTCCACGTCGTCAGACAGCACCTATACAAATAGTAAAAAAAAATGTGGTGTCAAATTAATGTTTACAAACTAATCTCTAGCACACATTTGGCAGTTGCCAAAATTTGGCATCAAATCAATGTTTACATGCCGTGAAGTAGGATTAGGAATTTATGGCTATTTTTTATACATATCCAGAGATTATGGTTCGATTTTTAAGCACAGTCGTCTATGTACAGACCAATCTTGAAGAAAATGATGGCACAAACATATATGTAGGTCATTCAAAATCAATTGTCAAGTCCTGGCTAGGAATTATTAGCACGAACACTAACCCTAGTCGGATTACTAGCAGAAATCATTTGCACAGATGAAACAGCTAATCCCTTATCACTTGTACCATTCAAACAATCAATACACTACACGGATCTAACGAAACTTACTCAGATTTCATGGATTGGGAGAACATAACCATAGGATTTCTATTCCAAAAAGGGGGAGGTAGGAGTAACCAGAGAAACCCTAGGATCTATTTGACACATAAATGGGTATAGATGACTAACCAGTTGTCCGTCGTCGTCGGAGTCGTCGCCGGAGTGGTTGTCGGAGTCTTCGTCAGAGTGGTCATCGGAGTCGTCGCCGGGGTCATCGCCCGAGTCGTCCCCGGAGTCGGTGTGGACCTCTGCCTCCGGCTGTGGAAGCTCAACGCAGTCGATGACGTCAAGGTGGAGCAATACCTCGTCGGCGGTGAGGACAACCTCTGTCTCCATCTCCACGCCGTGCTCCGGTGCGTCAGCAGCCCCGGCGTCGCCACTCCCTCCGATGGGGCGGTTCGGCGGCATCCTCATACACTGACGGCTTTGAGGACTGAGAGCGGCGTCGAGGATGCAAGCGGAGAGAGAGGATTGTGTGTGTGGCGAGGATGGGGAGTGCGGCCGCTCGGGCGCGCCATTAATATGGAGTAGTGGGAGAGAGGCGGGCGGCGGTCAAACTGCTGGCTCGCCTCCTGGTGAGCCTGCACACCGGACTGCTCGCATGCCCACCGTTGTTTCACACAGCTACTCGTACGCCTCCCGATGACACTGTGCAGCGAGCACGCCTCCCATCAATTCACACACCTGCACACACGCCTCCCGATCTGCCTGCGCGATGGACTACTCGCATGCGTCCCATCAACTCACGCCTGCTCGCACGGCACACGGTTCGTGTGGCGGCACGTATATTGTTTTTCTATTTGGATGATTACTGCTGCCGCTTTATTACTTAACCAAAGCATGGCACGTATCCATTGTTGGTCTAACGCTCACGGTTCGAATAAATAATCCGTTTGGGATATTGGTTCCCAATTATTAATAATCTCCCGTTTGTAAGAAGATAAAGATTACATCAAAACTGGTCTCAAATTTGACCAAAAAAAGTACAATGCCACTTTGTATTGGTGTCCATATGACAACATGATAAGTTTCATGAATTTCAAATAAGTTTTGGATGTACTAGAATTTAAAAATCAAGATTCTCAATGTTTGAAATTTCTTTCACGGGGAGTAAACATGCACCCAGTGAGACACATGTGTTTTTGCATTCCATTTAGGTGCACTGTCACGTGTGCATGTAGCTCAAATTTGATTTTTGCACATTATACCCCTAGAAAATCAATCAATGTACTAAAACGTCTTAATGATCTCTGTTTTTTTTAAATTAAAACGTCCCTCCTTTGGTAACATATGTTCACCACGGGATAATTTAACATGCATCGTAGTTGCGGTGGATTCGCGGTGTGTGTGTGTGTGTGTGCTCGCGTCTGGGGGTAGTGGGTGGCTCGCAGTACACTACGAATCGTGAGCCACCGGGTTGGCCGTTTTGTGAGGCAGGTGCCACATCAGAGTCGTGAATTCGTTATTTAAAACATTACACAACCCTTTCATACATACATGTTTTGGCCACATGCAGTCGATGGTTGTCCTACACGGCACTCGATACTCGGGTGTGACGCTTTCTGTGGGCCCGCGAGGTCGTCGTCCATCACTTTGACGAACAGCCGGCAGTGAGGTTAATTTGACCAGCAAGGTAGAATCTTTTTTGTTTGTGTTATGGTGGGAGTATATATATATAGTACGCGTCGAAGAGGTGGGAGGGGACTAGCATATATACTATACGTACGCGTCTGTGAACAAGTACACCTCACTCAGTGTCGGGACTTTTTTGTTTCCAAGGCACGTGCCACATCAAAGTTATGAAATTGGCTATTCAAACATCACACAACACCTCTTTGGGCCACATGCATGCAGGCGGTGGTTATCCTAGGACACTCACGTGTGACGCTTCCATCTGTGGGCCACGAGGCCATCGTCGATGCATGCATCACTTTGACCAACATCGGGAGAGGTTAATTAATTTCACCATCAAGGAGGATTCTTTTTGGGTTGTATTACGGTAGGAGCATATAGTATGCTTCGAAGAGGAGTAGGGGACCATCATATGTAGTACGCTTCATGAACCTCGCTCTGTGTGGGGACTTTATGGTTTTCGAGGCATGTGCCACATCAAAGTTGTGCATTTTGGGTATTCAACATATGTTTGGCCCACATGCAAAGCGATAGTGGTTGTCCTCTCGCACCCACTTAAGCGGTTATCAGCGATACCGATGCTTTCCATCTATGGGCCCGCTTGGTCCATGTCGGTGCAACAAACCCTGGGTCCGTTGCCCAGACTGTGCACAGGCACGAGAACAAGATTAAAGCACCAAGGTCAGATTGGAGTACAAGGGATCAGTTCATCAAAGGACCAGCGTGCAGCACAAGAGGACCAAGACTAATCAGAGAAGCAAGATATTGCTTAGGGAAAAACCTCCCTTGCCAGGCAGGTGAGCCTGGCAAGGATGGGGTTACCCCCGGAAGCAAGCCTTCGGGACGTCCCGGCAGGCCTGCCGGGGCTCACGGAGGCAAAACCACCCCACCGCACCACATCATCACAACGCACGTCGCCGATCGGTGCAGTGTCAAGCTCCAAAGTGACTATGTGGCTGCCATTCACCACATGGCAGCCACTTCCTACAGAAAATACCTCCAAGCGACACCCGTCCTGCGACATGTCGAGCGAGCAGACGCGAAGCTGGCAAAACAGCCCGGTAGGGCCTGTCGGGTGAGCTGTGATGTGACGTAGAGCGGCGCATTTAATGCGCTCTGTCAGCCTGCAGAGTTAGGTATGATAGCACTGTTTGCTATCTAATCAGTGCATAATGACTGATTTGCAACTGTGGTGACCCCTTTGTCTATAAAAGGAGGCCCAAGGCAACCGTAGAAAGGGATTGCTAATCCATCCCCCCACACACTCATACGTGCGTAGCCGTTTCGCCCTGAGGCAACCCTGTCGGGCAAGCGAGTTGCGCTCACCACCATTTTTACGCCATCAATCCACCAAAGCAGGAGTAGAGTTTTACGCCTCGCAGCGGCCCAAACCTAGGTAAAGACTGCCCGCGTGATCTCTGCCGTGTTGTCTCATGCTCCTCTGCTCTTTGTGCAACGTGCCATCCCCCCGTAGAACCAGAAAGGGACTCTTGGTCCCATAGATGGCCGTGGTTTCCCACGACATCTTTGGCGCGCCAGGTAGGGGGATCACTTGCGCGAACCCGAAAGCATGAGCAGCGCATCATCTTCATCGCCATTTTCATTATCGATGGCTCCATCGACTATGGCGCCCAAGAAGAAACCCGGTGTTGCGGCTCACCCGTCCACCTCGAAGGCTTCGCCACCCGCGGCCACCAACGCCGCGGGGAATACGGAGGCACATGAGGATGTGGGCGCTGCGGGGGACGTGGTCGGCGCAGGCGGCATTGTCACCACCTCCCCCGCAGCCGAAGCAGGAGCGGGAGGCACCGGAGGAGAGCAGCATCAGCAGCATCCCAGCAGTCATGCTCCACGGGGTACGAACCAAGGGGTTATTCTGTCTGTACCTCTTCCCCTCGCCGAAGGGCACAACCACAGTGGTGGTACCCGGTCTGGGGCGAATCGCCACCCTCCGTCCGTCCCCGCCACGGGCGCGACCGTAGGGCGCGTGCCTCCCCCGGAGCGGGTTGACCCAGCCACTGTGCCCAATGGAGCCGCTGGCCCTCAAGCACCTTCACCGCATCACCGTGCCATCCAAGTGGCCGGCTCGCAATAGCGAGGGCGTGACACAGTCGCCACCGGCACCGTCAGAAGCCGGGCGATGGTACGATCTACATCATCGTCGCCAATGCCAAGCACCGCTACGGAGGCCATGGCACGGGCCCAGCTGCTAGTGAGGTTCCTGCCGGCGGCCGATCAGATGGATGAATGGAGAGCCACCATTCAGAGTCTGATTGGCTTCGCCGAGGCTGGGGGCTCACAGCGAGCTGGCCCGCCGCGGCCTCCCCAAGCGATGACAACGGCTCGCGCTGCTGGCCGTACGGAAGGGGCCACCCCCACTGTGCAGTCCCCACCACGGCAACCAGCGCGGGAGCTGCGGAATCAAGAACCCGACGATGTCTCGATGGCCTCTTCCGACCCGCGAGTGTGTCTAGGCCAACGACGAGCCTCAGAGGACAGGCGGAGGGGAGGCGCGCGCGTTGTCATCGAGCGACACCGCGATGACCACTGTCGGGCCAATGGGTGCGATGGTCCCGACGTCGACGAGCCTGTGCTCGAGGATAACGGGTGCCAGCCTTTTGAGGTTGGGTGCCCTATCTTTACTCGTGAGCTGCGGCAAATCTGTTGGCCATCCACTCACACGTTCAAGCCAGAGATACCCGATAAGTATAATGGGAGGCTGAACCCGGCAGAGTTCTTGAGCATCTACACCATCGTTGTTCAAGCTACCCGAGGAAGAGATGAGAAGGTGTTTGCCAACTACTTCCCTTTGGCACTCAAGTCCAATGTGAGGTCTTGGCTGATGCACCTGCCAGAGAACTCCATTTCGTCGTGGGCTGACCTATGCCATGAGTTCATTGGCGCCTTCATGGGCGGCCATCAAGAATTAGGACGGCCCAGCGACTTGCAGCTTCTCCAACAGAAAGAGGGGGAGACTCTCCGCAAGTATTTGCAGAGATTCAGCAGAGTCCACAGGAATATCCCAAATATCCACCCGGCGGCCGTGATAGCTGCCTTCTAGTCCAATGTGCGCAACTACAGGATACGTTCCAAGATGAATGTGCGGTTGCCCAAGACTGTGAAGGAGCTTTACACCTTGGTGGACAAATGCGCTCAGGTGGACAAGGGAAGGAAACTCCCTGGAGAGGAAGATTGCATCGACATCAATTCGGAGGATGATGATGAATCCACCAGTCAGAAGAAGAAGAACAAGAAGCGCAACAAGAGGCACAAGGATAAGGCAGTGATGACCGTTGAAGGATTGGGCACGCTTAGTACCGGCAAGAGGCTAAGGCTGAAGCCCCCGGCAAGGAAGCTGCCGCGTGGGCTGACTGCCGGGAGGCTGCGGCTGCCGAGAGGGCTGGGAAAGGTGATGGGCCATACTGCAAGATCCATCGGACCAAGGGCCACGATCTCCAAGAGTGTCATCAGGTTGAGCAGCTCGTCAAGAGGCAGAGGGCTGAATATGAGAAGCGTGACTAGGAAAAAGGTCAGAATGGCACTGGCGGGAAGGGCCGAGGCGGTGAAGCAAATCGCCCCGGCAAGGCTTTTCGGAACCAAGGAAAACCCGCCAGGGGCCGAGAGAAGGAAGTTTGCAATGATAAGAGTGATTTAGGGGATGAAGAGGAAACCAGCGAGCAGGAATTCCAGAAGGCCACAGATACCTTGTGCATTGACGAGGGTGCATCTTTGCACTCCTGTCACCGCCAACTTAAACGGTGGGCGCGTGAGGTCAATGCCATGGAGCCAGCGGCAGAGTCTCGGAAGCCGCTCAAATGGTCACGCACGCCCATCATCTTTGACGAAGAGGACCATCCTGACCGCACCACCGCGGTAGGGTGTTTGTCGTTGTTGGTCTCTCCAACAATTCATAACCTCAAAGTCACAAAGATGTTGGTTGACGGCAGGGCCGGGTTGAATCTGATTTCCCCAAAGGTTATCAGCAAGCTTCAGATAACAGAGGAAGAACTAAAGGTCATGGGCACGTTCCAAGGAGTCAATCCCGACAGGAGTCATCCTAAGGGAAAGATCACGTTGCCAGTGACATTTGGGGGAGAATTGAACTATCGGACTTAGAAGGTTGTGTTTGTTGTGGTCGACCTCCCCCTGCCGTACAATGGGATCCTTGGACGCCCAGCTTTGGCAAAATTCATGGCGGCATCCCACTATGCCTACAACACGTTGAAGATGCCAGGGCCGTTAGGAGTCATTTCCATTCTGTTAGACGAGAAAGACGCAATCATTTGCGTGGATAAGATGTACCGGGACGCAGTCACGGCAGAGGCCACGACAGTAGCAGTCCCCGCCAAGGAAAACAGAGGAAAGAAGAAGGATAGCAGGGACACCAGCAAGGAATCCAGGAAGTGTACCTCTTCGGAGTGCGCTGCGCCTGTTGATGACTTGCTGGATAGTTCCAACAGCAAGAGATCCAAGGTCGCTGCACCACGTGTGAAGAAGGTCCCGGCAGGGCTGGCTGGCGTTGATGGTACCTTCACTATCAGTGCCACCCTTGATGACAAATAGGAAAGCGTGCTCGTTGCCTTCCTGCGGGCGAATATCGATGTGTTTGCTTGGCAACCATCTGATATCCCCGGAGTTCCCAGGGAGGTAATCGAGCACCACCTTGCTGTCTACCCACATGCCCGACCCATCAAGCAGAAGGTTCGAAAGCAGGCCTTGGAGAGGCAGCAGTTCATTACCAAAGAGAATAAGAAGCTTGAGGCAGCTGGTCTGGTCAGAGGAGTACTGCATCCGACGTGGTTAGCAAACCCAGTGGTCGTATGCAAGGCTAACGGAAAGTGGAGGCTTTGCATAGATTTCACAGATCCCAACAAGGCTTGCCCGAAGGACCCATTTCCCTTACCGCGCATCGACCAGATTGTGGACTCCACTTCAGGTTGTGATTTTCTCTCCTTTCCAGATGCATACTCTGGGTATCATCAGATCTTCATGTCCAAGGAAGACGAAGAGAAGACCTCGTTCATCACCTCATGTGGTACGTACTGCTTTGTGCGCATGCCTTTCGGGTTAAAGAGTGCCGGGTCCACTTTTGCAAGAGCAGTCCAGATTGATTTTGAGCCATAGTTGCACAGAAACATTGAGGCTTATATGGATGATATTGTGGTCAAGACCAACGATAGATCAACCCTCATCTAGGATTTGGAGGAAACATTTGCTAATCTGCGCAAGATCAACTTGAAGCTAAATCCGAAAAAGTGTGTGTTTGGCGTTCCCTCCAGCAAGCTACTTGGGTTCTTCGTGTCCCATCATGGGATCGAAGCCAACCCCGACAAGATCAAGGCTATCAAGCAGATCTAGGCACCCAGGATAGTCAAAGATGTGAGGCGTCTGATAGGGTGTGTTGCCGCACTTAGCAGATTCATCTCCAAGTCTGCCGAGCGCGCCCTGCCGTTCTTCAAAATCTTGAAGAAGGCAGGGCCCATGAAGTGGACCCCGGAAGCAGACGCAGCTTTACAAGATTTGAAGACCTACTTGTCCTCTGTGCCCACTTTGGTTGCCCCTAAACCACAAGAGCCGTTGCCGCTATACTTAGTGGAAACTAATCAAGTGGTTAGTGCAGCCCTAGTGGCATAGCGAGAAGTAGAGGAAGCAGAGAGTGAGCAAAGCCCGACAGGACTGGATGAGGATCAGGACAGAGAAGAGCATGGCAGCAGGGGCAACCCCAAGGACGAGGCAAGGAAGAAAGTGGTGCAGCACCCAGTGTACTTCGTTAGTTCCCTGTTACAGGGGGCTAGATGAAGTACTCTGGTGTGCAAAAGTTGATTTTTGGCCTCATCATGTCCTAAAGGAAACTGCGCCACTACTTCCAAGCCCATGAGATCACGGTTGTCACCCGCTTTCCGTTGCAAAGGATACTCCAAAACCCAGAGGCTACCAGTAGAATAGTGGAGTGGGCTTTGGAGTTATCCAGCTTTGGCCTGAAATTTGAGAGCACGTCAACAATTCAGAGCAGGGCGTTGGCAGAGTTTATTGCAGAATGGACGCCAACCCCTGATGAAGAAGTGCTAGAAACAGTTACCCCCAGCAAGGAAGCGCCCCAAGAATGGATCATGTATTTCGATGGTGCATTCTCCCTGCAAGGTGCAGGGGCTGGCGTGCTTCTCGTTGCTCCCACAGGGGAGCACTTCAAGTACATCGTCCAGATGCATTTTCCCCGGGAGGAGGCAACCAACAATACAACAGAGTATGAAGAGCTCCTTGCAGGTCTCAGGATTGCCACAGAATTGGGAATCAAAAAGCTAATCATTTGAGGAGATTCACAACTTGTGGTGAGACAAGTCAACAAGGATTACCAAAGTCCATTGATGGAGGCATACGTTGAGGAAGTGAGAAGATTGGAGGAGCACTTTGACAGATTGCAAACAGAGCATGTACCCAGTGCGAAAAACAGCATAGCTGATCATCTGTCAAAGTGTGCTGCGCAAAAACTTCCTGTGGAACCAGGAACTTTTGTTCTCCATCTTACTCAGCCCTCCGTATCCCCAGCAACAATGGCCTGAAAGAGGAGGAAGTTGGACTCCGGGAAGCCTCTCCCGGTAGAGCCTCCCAGGGCTCCTGGTAGGGACCCTGCCGGAAACAACTCCCCATCGATTGTCGGGCTGCGCTCTCCTACCGGGCCACTGGTCCCCGCGGACGACGAACGCACTCCCACAGATGAGGAGGTGCCGCTAGTCCTTGTTGCCGAGCCCCAGGCTCCAACTTGGGCAAGGCACATAGTCCATTTCCTCCAAACTAGAGAACTTCCTGGTGAGCAAGAGGAAGCTGAAAGACTAGCCCGAAGGGCCAGTATGTATCATTTTGTCGATGACACTCTGTACAGAAGAAGGCCCAATGGTGTAAAATTGAAGTGCATCTGCCGGGAAGAAGGAAAGGAACTGCTGGCAGAAATACACAAAGGCATGTGTGGCTCCCACATTGGATCAAGGGCATTAGTTGGGAAAGCATTCCAGCAAGGATTCTATTGGCCCACAGCCCTCCAAGATGCGGTCGAGCTAGTCACAAAGTGTGAAGCCTGCCAGTTCCATTCCAAGAACATCTATCTGCCTGCACAAGCTGTTCAGACAATCCCTTTGTCATGGCCGTTTTCGGTCTGGGGGCTCGATATCCTCGGCCCTTTCCCCCGAGCTTCTGGTGGCTTTGAATTCTTGTTCGTTGCCATCGGCAAGTTTACAAAGTGGCCGAAAGTAGATGCCATGAGAAACGTGACTGCTTAGTCAGCTATCAAGTTCTTGAAAGGATTGGTGTGCCGCTTCGGGGTCCCTGCTCGGATCATCACCGACAATGGCACCCAGTTCACGAGTCGCGCCTTCACGCAATATGTTCATGCCCTCGGAAGCAAGAACTCATTTGCCTCTGTTCCACATCCCAAAAGCAATGGACAAGCTGAGAGGGCGAACGCTGAAGTGTTGCGAGGACTCAAGACAAGAACATTTGATACGCTGCAGAAGTGTGGCAGGCGATGGATCGATGAGCTGCCGGTAGTTCTCTAGTCCCTCAGAACGACACCAAATTGAGCTACCGGGCAGACTCCCTTCTTCCTAGTTTATGCGGTAGAAGCAGTTATCCCCACAAAACTCATTTACGGGTCACCTCGAGTGCTTGCCTACGATGAAGTAGCGCAGGATTAGCACCGGCGTGATGATGCTATGCTTCTCGAGGAGAACCGTCTCCGGGCTGCTATGCATGCTGCACGCTATCAGCAAGCCCTGCGTTGCTATCACAGCCGCAGGGTTCATGCCCGGTGTTTTGAGGAAGGTGACCTTGTCCTTAGGCGCATTCAGTCCGCCAAGGGTACAAACAAGTTGATGCCGAAATGGGAAGGCCCTTACCAGGTAGTTCGAGTCACCAGACCTGGCGCAATCCGTCTGGAAACCGGAGATGGCATTCAATTGCAAAACTCATGGAATATTGAGCATCTCCGCAAGTTCTACCCGTAAGGCATGGCTGTCGGGCCCTGCCGGTAGCCACCCTTTTGTATAGGCCTTGCCTCAGTTGCATGTAACCCCTTGTACAAAGCCAGGCGCAGACCCTGAGAAACAGAGAAATAAATCAAGCGCTGGGGGCCCCCGACAAGTTGCATGCATGCTTAAGCATTTCATGAGCATTGCATGTTCATGTAGATAAGAGCGCATCTGGCATCATTTCCATCTGCATAAAACTGCAGGTTCCTGCCGAGAACTTGGCCTCTATGGGAAGCTGGAAAGATGAACCAACACTGCGATCTCCGGCAAGCCAAGCAGATAAGTTCTATCTCTTGTCCATACGTGTTCTGTAAGGAAAAACTTGTGCATAGGAGAACCTCGCCGCTTTTTGAAACTTAGGTGCTCCCATCCTTTGACACGAATGTTGCTTCAGTCAGGTTGGTTGTAGTGGCCTTTGATAAAAAAAAGATTGGCGGGGGGCTGGTCCCTCTTCACAATTTGTGTCCGGTAGGCTTAATTCCCTGGCGACAAAATAGAGGGTACCGGCAGGATAGCCTGCCGGGGGAAACTCGTTTATTTAAAAATATAGAGGCACTCCACCTCTGCATGGACATATACATGCATGAGTCCCCGGCAAGGTTCATCTTTTTCATTAATATGCTGATCAAACAAGTACAGACCTTACAGGACACAAACATGCATTCAAGAGATTACATTATTTGAACTAAAATTTGGCAACTGCCTGCAGATTTAAGATTGAAAAAAGATAAGTGCCCCGTGATGCCTTTGCCCTTGTCCATCTCCTTCAGGAAATTTCTAGGAGGGACCTGTCATGGGAACGAGTCTGACAGTAGAAGTAGGGGGTACGTAGGAGAGGGCAGTGTCCTAGCTACGGCGAGGTTGTACACACAGATTTACGAGTTCAGGCCCCTCTCGGAGGAGGTAACAGCCCTACGTCTCGGTGCCGCGGAGGCTTTGTCGATTGGAATGTGGAATAGTTACAGGGGGTGCGAACCCTTGTGCCAGAGGGGAGGGGTGGCTTATATAGAGTGCACCGGCCCCTTCGCAGCCCTTAGTTACACAGGGGTTGAATGAGAGTTAAGTCCTGAACGTTATTGGTAACACCCGTATTAAATGATCTTTATGACGACAGAGTGAATGCCTGACCGTTGCCATCCTGGGGTGACTCTAGGCATTCTGTACTCCGAGTGGATTCTTGTATGGTCGAGTGAAATAGTCATCGTCGAGTGGAATTGGGATATCCGAGTGGAATCCTCTGTCGAGTGTATTGCACTTCATGAGCATTTCAGTCGGTATTTTCTGTAGAACCTTTTAGGCCTTGGGCTCCTGTATAGTGTCCATGGGTAGGGTGTCTAGGTCAGGCCTAAGACCCTACCCTAGGTACATGTCATCATCATTAGCAACCGAATGGATTGAGGATTGAGTGAAGAAGGGTTGAAGCTGATTCCGACCCGATTCAATGTCTCGGAGACATTTCCTTAGGAGCCTAAAAGCACGCTGGTATTTTAACTCTTCTTCAATCGCCTTGATCGATTCTGGCTTCTGGAATTTCCGAGTGAATTATACTGTATGTCTTCGAGTAGATTGGATTTGGATATCTCTGGTGTGATCGACTGCTCTGCGGTTCCCGGATCTCGCGGGATTCAAAATTTGGAGAAGCTTGCGGGACGGGACGCGGCGCGGTAAGCGGGGCAGGATAGGGACTCCTCGATCCTCACGCCACCTTTTTTGCCACATATCGGGCCAGCGTCTGTTACGGGATGCACCAAGATTGCACGGGCCCATGGGTCAGTCACTCGGAAGTGAGGCCATAAAAGGCACTGCTGCCGATGCGTGGTACAGTGCTCTCCATTCACCCCCTTTCTCTCCGCCCTTCTGCCTCGTCTCCCCCAGCGCCTCACTCCTCCGCGCATTCCTCTCAAGCTTCACAGCCATGGCGAAGGACAAGACCGCAGCCCTAGAGCGCACGAAGAAGGCCACGATTAAGGGCAAGAAAGCAGCGAAGGGCTCGACATCGCGGTCCGGTCTGCCGCCTGGATGGATCCAGGGGGACTAGATCCGCTCTTCTGTCATGGTGGAGGACATGGAGAATCTCGTCGCCGACGGCCTGATTGCTGAGGGGTCTTGGAGGTTGCCGGAGGGGGAGATCGAGCCCGAGCCGCGCGATGGCGAGCGCGTTCTCCTCATGACGCATGTCGACCGAGGTTTCTCCCTGCCCCCTCATCCGTTTTTCTGAGGTTTCCTGAACTTCTTTGGTGCTCAGATCCACCATTTTCCTCCCAACACCATCTCTTATCTTGCCGCATTCATTTCAATGTGCGAAAACTTCCTGGGGTGCCAACCGCACTTGGGTTTGTTCAAACACATTTTCACTTGCCGATCTCAGTCGGTGAAGAAAGCTAATCCGAATGATGAAAGGACGCATGTGATCCAAATGTGCGAGGGGCTTGGGATCCAGATGAGAGGTAGGAGCACTTTTCCTCCTATGACCTTTCCCGAATCAGTTAGAGGGTGGCAGTCGACTTAGTGTTACTGTAAAGATATCCCGACTCCTGGTCAGTCGACTGGCCTTCCCCCTTTCTCTCTGTAGAGACTCCAGAACCCTCATTCACTGACCGTATCCGCGGAGGAGAAGGGTGAGGTTGCAATTCTAGTCGACGCGGTTGTTGCGCTGGTCCAGGGCGGAGTGACGGGCATGGATCTGTTGGAGGTGTTCCTCAGTCGATGCATCCAACCCTTGCAAGCTCGTGACCACCCCATGTGGATGTATTCGGGCCCAGAAGACACCGCTCAGACCCACCCGAAGGAAGTCGGTGAGGAGACGGTGACCCAGTGGCTTCGGAGCATCACTGGCAACAAGGACAACCCCCGCGGAGCTAGGAAGATCTTGCCATTCGACGCCCAGAATGCACCAGGAGATGTCAGGCGTGTTTCGTCAAGTGTTTATGTCTTCTTCGATATGCATTTATCTTGGAATCCGACTGATACTTGTAACTTGTGTCTTGTAGGTTTTCACTAACATGTACTCTATGCCGAACGGGAAGCAGCACCTTGGAGGAGTAGAGAGTGAAGGTGGGAGCGCCGATATTGACTATGCAGATGACAGCGAGGATGACAGTGAAGACTCTGACAGCAGCGAGGAGGTCGACTCACCGCCATGATCCGAGCGACGTTCCAAGCAAACACAAGACCCTGCAGGCGGCCATGGCAAGGCGGCGGCGTCGAGTGCGAGGATTCTGAAGCGCACTCGAACATTGACCCCAGAGCCGACTGAGAAAACCGCGAAGCAGGCCAAGGTCGCCCCGCCCAAGCCTCGGAAGGCTCTGCCCAGGATCAAAGTGGTCGTGCCCGTTGCATCGGCGTAAGTGTTCCTTTTCCCTGTCCTTCATTGTCATTGAGGATTTCTTTATTTGTCTGACCGAGTGAGATTATGGACTTCCAGGGCTGCTACTTCTGCAACGTCTCCCATGGAGGTTGATGAGGAGCAAGCTGAAGTGGAGACCGCGGACGCGGCCACCTCGTGGGCAGGTATGATATTGTAGACATGTGTACGTTTTGTCAACTGCTTTGGTGGTCGACTAGAATCTTACTGTTGAGTGACTTCAGTGCCAACAGATGTCATCCAACTTCCGGATGATGATGAGGATGAACCTCCTAAGAGCGCAGGAAGAAGGGGTAGGGCCTTGACCAAGAGAGTGCCTTCCAGCCGAGTGTCTCACCCGCCGACTGAACCCGTTGTTCAAGAAATCGGTGACTCAACTCAAGCTGCTATTTCTTTTGCTATCCCTCTATCGACTACCAAGCCTCCGATGTCGACTGCTCAGACTTTTGGTCCGACCGGACAACCTCAAACTGTGATCACTCCGGCTACAGCACCAACCCCAGCGTTGACTCAGTTCCCTCTGCATCATGTCCCGGAGGACCAGATAGGAGCCGCCAAAGAAGCAATGATCCAAGCTGGTCTGATGATGGACTGACTGAAGGTGGTGTATGAGACCAGCAAGGCTGCCTACGACGCCAGTTCTACCCTCCAGACCAATGTCCGAGTAAGTGCGATCATAAGTTGATTTTTGATTGGCTTTTCTTTGGTCCGAACCTTGATCTGCTAGGACATGCTACCTGAAAACTGCTACTTTATTATTCGTAAGATGTCCATGGGTGAGCATTTTGGAACCTTTAATGTGCATCTATCATGGGTCTGTGCCTTGCACATGTACACTGACTAGGTGTTTCCTTTTTCTGTTTAGTTCTTCCACTCGAATCGGTCAGGTCGTGTCGAGTGGGTTCCTGGTCTAGTGGAGGCACGCTGAGTGCACCCACTGGGTGTAGTCCCTGAGACCACCATCGAATGTTTGATTTGGTGGGGGTCTTTAGAATATGTTTGTTTGTAACTCTTCACTCGGGTTGGTCGGACCGTGCCGAGTGGGTAACTGATCCAGTGGGGGCACGCTGAGTGCACCCACTGGGTGTAGTCCCCGAGACCGCTGTCGACTGTGGGCAGTCGGCGGGGATCTGAGAACCAAGGGTTTTTTTCTCTCTCTCTCCACTCGGGCCGGGCAGGCCGTACCAAGTGGAAACCTGTACCAGTGGGGGCACACTGAGTGCACCCACTGGGTGTAGTCCCTGAGACCGCCGTCAAATGTTTGATTCGGCGGTGGTCTTAGAGCTCTTTTAATGTAGCAATCTAAACTTGCCCTTCTTCACTCGGAAGTAAAGGATCCTTGTTTTGTCAACTGAATGGTCTCTTTGTTGATCGCAGAGATCTTGTGAGCTTGGGACTCAGTATGCTGCCCTGCAGAAGGAGAAGATCCAACTCAAACTTGATCTGGAGCTTGCCAGGAAGAATTTGAAGGACGCTCAAGATGAAGTGGCGACCATGGGAGGTAATAGCCTACTGACTGTATGCTTTGATATTTCTTCTTTTTCGTCTTTTGAACCGAGTGAGTTCACTCGAACAGATGTGCGTAATGAAAACCGTCAACTCCAAGCACGACTAAAGAATGTTATTTCTTTAGGCACCATGAAGCAGGCACTGGAGAAGAAGGACACTGATCTTGCGGGGGCGTAGAAGGTGGCGCATGAGAAGACTGAACTAGCTGAGAGAAAGCTAGCTTCAGTCAGCAAACTGGAGGAGGAGAATGCCAACTTGAAGACTGCTGTCGAGGAGGCGAAGAAAGAAGTTGCACAGCTGAAAGAAGAGAAGGTGACCCTGACTGACAAGGTGGATGAGCTCACTCGGAAGAGGGATGAGCTAGAGGTTTATCTGGGAGGTCTTGCCAAGAAGTTATACGTCATGCTTGAAGGTACCCTTCTCCATCCGAGTGAACCCAGAAAGCTTTTATATAATTCTGCTGTCGACTCATTTTTCACCATCGTGCAGAGTTCTGCCAGGACTTTGAGCAGGAGACCGAGCGGATCGAACCAGGCTTGGACCCCACGAAGTCGCTCATCAAAGATGAAGCCGCAATGAATGTGATGCGACTTGAAGCTCGTCTTGACAGCGTCTTGGGGTATATTGCCCGACTGAAGGTTGCTTTGTCCAAGATAGATCAATAGTTGTGGCCAGAAGACAGACTTCAGAATGACCTTGAGTCGCTGATGGTTCGGCTCAATGACATCCCCAGTCGAGTGTAGGCCTGGAAGAAATCAGCTGCTCGCTGTGGAGCCGGCGTGGCTCTTTCACTCGTCAGAGTCCATTGCAGGGATGCTAAGGAGGAAAAACTGAAGGCTCTCCAAGTGGCGAACACGAAGAAACTCCAATTCCAGTCTTTCATGGAGATCTTCATAGAAGCAGCCACTCGCATCGCCGACGGCATCGACTTGGACACCTTCGTCGAGCCAGCGTGTCCACCTCCCGCCGAGTAAAAAAACTTTAATGATCCATATTTATTTGCCTCGGAATGTCAAGTGCACGTGTAACCATTAAACTCTTTCAGGCCTGACGCCTGAGTACTTTTGCTTGCGGTTCTAAAACTTGCCGGATTTATCCGAACTTGATGGTTTTATCCGAATGTTGCCTTCTTGCTTCCGAAATGTTTTGTGTGATCGGATTTTTTGACTTAGGCGAAGCTGGTTCGTGGCTAAGCCCCCGACTGGAAGGATTGCTCTCCACTCGGAGTAGTTTTGTAACTTAGGTGAGTAGGGGATCGCAGCTAAGCCCCACCCCCCCCCCCTCGAGTGGGAGGACTGCTCTCCACTCGGAGTAGTTTTGAAACTTAAGCGAAATAGGTTCGCGCCTAAGCCCCCGAGTGGGAGGATTGCTCTCCACTCGGAGTAGTTTTGAAACTTAGGCGAGTACGGGATCGCGGCTAAGCCTCTGAGTGGGAGGGTTGCTCTCCACTCGGAGTAGTTTTGTAACTTAGGCGAGTACAGGATCGCAGCTAAGCCTCCGAGTGGGAGGGTTGCTCTCCACTCGAAGTAGTTTTGTAACTAAGGCGAGTACGGGATCGCAGCTAAGCCCCCGAGCGGGAGGGTTGTTCTCCACTCGGAGTAGTTTTGTAATTTAGGTGAGTACGGGATCGCAGCTAAGCCCCCGAGTGGGAGGGTTGCTCTCCAGTCGGAGTAGTTTTGAAACTTAGGCGAAACAGGTTCGCGGCTAAGCCCTCAAGTGGGAGGGTTGCTCTCCACTCGGAGTAGTTTTGAAACTTAGGCGAAATAGGTTCGCGGCTAAGCCCTCGAGTGGGAGGGTTGCTCTCCACTCGGAGTAGTTTTGTAACTTAGGCGAGTACGGGATCGCAGCTAAGCTCCCAAGTGGGAGGGTTGCTCTCCACTCGGAGTAGTTTTGAAACTTAGGCAAAACAGGTTCGCAGCTAAGCCCCCGAGTGGGAGGGTTGCTCTCCACTCGGAGTGGTTTTGAAACTTAGGCGAAACAGGTTCATGGCTAAGCCCCCGAGTGGGAGGGTTGCTCTCCACTCAGAGTAGTTTTGAAACTTAGCCGAAAAAGGTTCGCAGCTAAGCCCCCGAGTGGGAGGGTTGCTCTCCACTCGGAGTGGTTTTGTAACTTAGGCGAGTACGGGATCGCAGCTAAGCCCCCGAGTGGGAGGGTTTCTCTCCACTCGGAGTAGTTTTGAAAGTTAGGCGAAACAACTTCGTGGCTAAGCCCCCGAGTGGGAGGGTTGCTCTCCACTCGGAGTAGTTTTGAAACTTAGGCAAAATAGGCTCACGGCTAAGACCCCGAGTGGGAGGATTGCTCTCCACTCGGAGTAATTTTGAAACTTAGGCGAAACAGGTTCGCGGCTAAGACACCCACTGGGGGATTTGAACACATGTTTATGCGAAAACAACCATTAAGATACTGCATGAATCATGTCTTGATAAACAATCTGAAGGTATTCTTATTACAACTCGACGATCCGAGTGTTAAGTATAAAATTGGTGGAGCAGATCCGCGTTCCAGGCACGTGGCTCATCAATCTTCTTTGCGAAGTTGTAGAGGTGATAAGCTCCATTGTTAAGCACCTTGGTGACGAGGAAGGGGCCTTCCCACACGGGGGCAAGCTTGTGAGGCCGTTGCTGATCCACTCAGAGCACAAGGTCTCCTTCTTTAAATGCTCGGCCTTTGATGTTCCTAGTGTGGAACTGACGAAGATCTTGCTGTTAAACAGTCGACCGAATCAAAGCCATTTCTCGCTCTTCTTCTAGAATATCTACTGCATCTTGGCGTGCTTGCTCTGCCTCAGCCTCCGAATAAAGTTCCACTCGAGGCGCATTGTGGTACAGATCACTCGGCAACACGGCTTCAGCCCCATACACCATGAAGAAGGGGGTTCGGTTGGTGGATCGGTTAGGAGTTGTCCTCAATCCCCATAAGACAGATGGTAGCTCAGTCACCCAAGCCCAGGCCGCGTGCTCAATGTCGCGCATGAGCCGAGGTTTCAACCCTTGGAGGATCAGACCATTTGCTCTCTCGGCTTGCCCATTGGACTGCGGGTGCACAACGGACGCATAATCCACCCGAGTGCCCTGAGAAGCGCAGAACTCCCTGAATTCTTTCGAGTCAAAATTTGAGCCATTGTCCGTGATGATGCTGTGTGGAACTCCATATCGGAATATCAACTCCCTTATGAAAGTGATGGCTGTGCTTGAGTCTAAGTTCTTGATAGGCTTCGCCTCAATCCATTTGGTGAACTTGTCGACTGCTACAAGCAGATGAGTGAAGCCACTCTTGCCAGTCCTGAGAGGTCCAACCATATCCAAACCCCACACGGCAAACGGCCAGACGAGTGGAATGGTTTTCAAGGTAGATGCTGGCTTGTGGGACTTGTTTGCGTAGAACTGACAACCCTCACACTTTTCAACTATTTCCTTTGCTGCTTCATTGGCCCGTGGCCAATAGAATCCTGCTCGGTATGCTTTGGCCATGATGGTCCGAGAGGACGCATGGTGACCACAGGTCCCCAAGTGAATTTCATTCAAGATCAGTCGACCCTCTTCTAGAGAGATACATCGCTGAGCTACGCCAGTGGCACTTTCTCTGTTGAGATGTCCGCCAATCACTGTGAAGGCCTTGGACCTGCGGACAATCTGGCGTGCTTCAACTTCATCCTCTGGAAGTTCCTGCCTGAGCAGATATGCAATATAGGGCACTGTCCAGTCGGGGGTGATTACCAAAATCTCCATAACTAGGTCAACAACTGCTGGCACATCGACTTCAGTCGGATTGATAGGACTTATTGGTTGGGGAGGCTCTTCAGTAAAAGGATCTTCTTGCACTGACGGGGAATGGAGATGCTCGAGGTGTAGGGGAACGCGACAGAAAACGAAAATTTTCGGTATAGCGAGCACGCCCAGGACCACTATGGAGACTGCATACAAGGTTTGATCTGATCCGTACCGACTCGAAGCGCAGCGGAAGAAGAGTCGGTGGAGATCGTTGGTGCAGATCCCCGTAGCTAGGATTTACAACCTCCCAACCGCGAGGATGAACTCCCTCGTCGGACAGCCCTTCGGGAGGCGGTCGGACAGTCCCCCGGACGATGTCGCGGACAGCCCTTCGGGAGGACCCTCGAAACTCGAACGGAGACTCGGACAGCCCTTCGGGAGGACACTCGAATAGCCCCTCAGGCAAAAGACCGAAACTACGACCTCTCTATGGGGTTGCACACATACGGTGTCAGCTATCCGGCAGGGCTTCGCCGTCCAGAACTAGTTCCTGCCGGAACCCAGACAACCTTTCGGCTCTACGAAACTCTTTTCGTGGGAGGGAGAGAAGAAGCCAGATAATGCATGGCATGTGTATGAGAGCAAGGGATGAAGAGATGGCAGGCCCCATCTCCTCTATTTATAGGAAACCCAAGGGGTAGGGTGGTTTTACAAGAAAACCCAAAATGCACATGGATGAAGTCCTTCCACAAGGACCCAAGTGAGAAATCAAGGGACAAGTGGGGGCTCCAAGGAGGAGCCCCAATGTGGCCGGCCATCTCCTTGTAGGGGCCCCCCAAGGGGGCCTCATCCATCCATGTCACCCCCAAAAATATCTTGGGACAAATCCCAAAAATAATGGCTTTCCAAAAAATAACCATAAAGCTGATTTTCACTATTCACGACGACATTTTTCAGCGTCCGTTCGAACTGAAAATATTTATGTGGGCTTAGAACATTTCCAGTACCCACTAAAATAATTTTCAATGCGTTCTGGAACAATTCCCGTTTAGTGATTTTCATCTGCGAAAAGCATCTGAAGTGGTTCCGGCAGCTCCGGAACATTTCCGGTTTTTCTTCCAGAAAATTCCCAGAAGTTTCCAGAATGATTCTGGCACCCCCCAAGAATTATCAGGCATGTGCCGAAACCATTTTGACTTAATGGTATACCCTAAAACAACTTTTCAGTTTCACCGAAACTCATCCGGTGTTCTCTCTGCGGAACTTTTCCGCTGTCCGAAACTTTTTCGGTGTCCGAAACTTTTTCTGTGATTTTCTCTCAGACTCCCTGTCTAGTATTCAGCAGATAGATGACCCTTAAGCGTGTGACCCTATAGGTTCGGTGAAGCATAGACATGACCTGGAACCCCTTCCGATCAATGATCAACATCGGAGCCGTGGACACCCATATTGACCCCTATACCCACACGAATGAATATTCGAGTGAACCTCCAGTTGCCGTGAGCTATTCCTGTTGCTTCGCGATATGTCACAAAACACCCGAGGTGAGATTTATTGCACCCCCGTGGATCAACAATTTGTCCACTATGCAAGTTACCTCGTTACCGGTTTTGTTCTCTTTTCTCGTTTCCGTGTTTCGGTATCCCAGTGATCAAATCACAAGATGTCTGGCCAGACGATGATGGATACCGTTTCACCGAGAGGGCCCGAGTATATCTCTCCATCGTCGGAGGAGCAAATCCCAATCTTGAGCTATCTCGTTACTTGCCATACTTTTCCGTGAACCCGTAAGCCGCCGTAATAGCCACCCAGTTACGGATGACGTTTAACAAACCCCAAAGTTCACGAAGCAAGTATGAAGGAACTCGATACTCTCATGGTCTAAGGAATTATGCAAACATTAACTTCTCTGTGTTATAAACCATTAACTTGTGACGAATGCATCTCATAGCATAACATCAATTTGGGTCGATTCAACACAAGTGTTCTACCAACAATTTGTGCCCTCAAAATTGCCGGCATAGACATGCCCATGATCAGGAAAACTGGATCATCATGCAATACTCGAGCCAGTCATAGAGGCTTGACCAGGAATACATTTTTCCATTTATTATCCCACACGTGCACATGAGTTTCCCTCCAAGCCTCGTTTTATTGTAGACTCGAGAATCATTGCAGTTATAGCATGGAACATAAACTTTCATTACAAACCAGGAGATACAAAATAACTGATATTACTGCCTCTAGGGCATATCTCCTACAGATTCCCACTTGCACTAGAGTCATAATCCAGTTACATGGCTTCCCTAACACCAATGGCTATCCGGTGTTGCTCATGCTTTGCTCATGGTAGAGGCTTTGTCATCGGGTCTGACACATTCAGATCCGTGTGAACTTTGCGTACTTTCACTAAACCCTCTTCGACATGATGTCGAATGAGTTTATATTTGCGTTGAATATGTCTTGTCTTATGGTGCGAACTTGGCTCCCTTGCCTGAGCCACGGCGCCACTATTATCACAATAGATCTCCACCGGGTCCAGAGCACTTGGAACCACACCAAGGTCTTCAAGAAATTGCTTGATCCATACCGCCTCCTTGGAGGCTTCTGAAGCTGCAACATACTCCGCCTCCGTCGTAGAATCCGCCACAGTCTTTTGTTTGGAACTTTTCCAATCAACTGCGCCACCGTTCAACATGAAAACATAGCCTGATTAAGATTTGAAGTCATCTGGGTCAGTCATGAAGCCTGCATCAGTGTAACCACTTACAATGAGCTCTTCATCACCTCTGTACACAAGGAGTAAATCCTTGGTCCGTCTGAGGTACTTAAGAATACCCTTGACTGCGGCCCAGTGTTCCAATCCAGGATCACTTTGGTACCGGCTGCTAACACTTAGCGCATAGGAAACATCCGGTCTTGTACATAGCATGGCATACATAATAGAACCAACTGCCGAGGCATATGGAACATCATTCATTTGCACTCGCTCATCGAGAGTTCGAGGACTCTGATTCTTGCAAAGCACTGTGCCAGGTGACATGGGGAGTAGGCCTTTCTTGGAGTTCTCCATGTTGAACCTTTTCAACACCTTGTCAATGTATGTGCTTTGGCTAAGCGCTATCAGGCGTTTTGATCTATCTCTATAGATTCTGATGCCCAATACATATGCCGCTTCGCCTAAGTCTTTCATTGAAAACCTTTTCTTCAATGATTCTTTTATTTCGCTAAGAAAATTCACGTCATTTCCAATCAACAATATGTCATCCACATACAAGATTAGAAATGCTTTTGCACTCCCACTAAACTTCTTGTAAACACAAGATTCTTCGTCATTCCTGATGAGGCCAAACTCTTTGACCACTTCATCAAAACGAATGTTCCAGCTCCTTGACGCTTGCTTCAGACCATAAATGGCTTTCTGAAGTTTGCATACCTTTCCAGCATCCTCATGAATGACAAAACCTTCTGGCTGTATCATGTATACATCCTCTTTGAGGTTTCCATTTAGGAAAGCCGTTTTGACATCCATCTGCCATATTTCATAATCGAAATAAGCAGCAATTGCTAGTAATATCCGAACAGACCTAAGCATAGCTACGGGCGAGAAAGTCTCGTCGTAGTCCACTCCTGGAACTTGCGTGAACCCTTTCGCGACAAGTCTAGCTTTGTGGATAGTAATGTTACCATCCGCGTCCGTCTTCCTTTTGAAAATCCATTTACATCCAATTGGCTTTACGCCTTCTGGAAGTTCTTCCAAGTTCCAAACTTGGTTTTCGTACATGGATTCCATTTCGGACCTCATGGCTTTGTGCCATTCTTTTGAGCTGGGCCCCGCCATCGCTTCCTTGTAGTGCGCAGGTTCATCGTCTTCAAGAATGAAGATTTCGTTATGAAACCATTCAGGTGGCTGGATAGCCCTACCTGATCTGCGCGGTTCAGTTACAACATTGTCTGAAGTCTCCGCATCATATGCGACAACTTCCGGCTCAGTTGTAGGGATAATTAGCGGAATTTCTTCCGGTTCCTTAGCCATATCAACGGTCACCGAAGATTCACTAATCTCATTAAGTTGCACTGTCCTCCCACTTAATTCTTTGGCGAGAAACTCTTTCTCGAGAAAGTGTCCAACTTTTGCGACAAATGTTTTTCCCTCGGACTGGTGGTAGAAGGAATACCCAATGGTGTTTTTGGGATAACCTACAAAGTAACATTTGTCTGCTCTGGGGTCGAGTTTGCTTGGTTGTAAACGTTTTACATAAGCTTCACAACCCCAAACCTTGAGATGTGACACATTGGGTTTCTTCCCATACCATAATCCAAATGGCGTCGTCTCAACAGACTTAGACGATGCTCTGTTTAGTGTATAAGCGGCAGTAAGTAGTGCGTGACCCCAAAAAGATATCGGTAGATCTGTAAGAGACATCATCGACCTTACCATGTCCAACAAGGTTCGGTTACGTCGTTCCGATACTCCATTTCTCTGTGGAGTTCCGGGAGGCGTAAGCTGTGAAACGATTCCATGGTCACTCAGATGTTGGCCAAACTCATGACTAAGATACTCGCCTCCGCGATCAGACCGCAGAAACTTAATCTTTTTGTCATGATGATTTTCTACCTCATTCTGAAATTCTTTGAACTTTTCAAAGTTTCCGACTTATGCTTCATCAAGTAGATATAGCCATACCGACTTAAATCATCAGTAAAAGTCACGAAGTAAAAATACCCACCCCGTGCGGCCGTGTTCATTGGACCACATACATCACTATGTATTATTTCCAACAATTCACCCGCCCGTTCAGGATGACCCGTGAACGGCGTCTTGGTCATTTTCCCCATCAAGCAAGCTTCACATGTGTCAAATGATTCAAAATCAAGGGACGGTAAAACTCCATCTTTATGGAGTTTTTGCATGCGTTTCTTTTCGATGTGGCCAAGCCGACAGTGCCACAAGAAAGTGGTGGTGGTATCAGCCTTCTTAAGGCGTTTAGCATTCATGTTAAAGACATCATTTCCACATTCAAGATTTAGTATGAAAAGGCCCCCAACAATGGGTGCAAATCCATAAAACATATCCTTACAATAAAGTGAACAACCATTGTTCTCAGACTTGTACGAATACCCATCGTGTACTAAACATGATCCGGAGATAATGTTTCTACACAACAGTGGAACAAAATAACAGTTACTTAGTTCTAAGATAAATCCTGAAGGGAGACGTAGAGGCATAATGCCGACGGCTTGAGCGGCGATCCCAGCGCCGTTCCCGACACGCATCACGACTTCATTCTTTGCCAGCTTGCGCACCTTCTGAAGCCCCTGTATCGAGTTGCAAATGTGAGCAACCGATCCGGTATCAAATACCCAAGACTTAGAATTTTCGCTAGCAAGCAAAACGTCAATGACATTAACTTGTATAACAATTATACCTTTTCCGGTTTTCCCGGACTTCTTATCTTCCAGATACTTCTTGTAGTTTCTCTTCCAGTGTCCTGTGCCCTTGCAGTAGAAGCACTCAGTTTCATTCTTGGCTCCACCCTTAGAGTTGCTTTGGGAGCCAGTCTTACCGGCGCCCTTGCCCTTCTTTGGCTTGCCTTTCTTCTTTTTGAAACTGGCGGTTTTATTCACAAGCAACACTTGCTTGCGATTTTTCCGCAGTCCTCCTTCTGCAGTTTTCAGCATGGCGAGCACCTCTTCCGGTTCCTTCTCCATCCCACTCATGTTGTAGTTTAATACAAAACCATTGTAAGACGGGGGGAGTGAAGAAAGCAACATGTCCATCGTATGGCCAGGTGGAAGTGGAAATTCCAGGGTTTTAAGCCTTTCAGCATAGCCAATCATTTTGACCACGTGTTCGCCAACTAAACTACCCTCAGCCATCTTGCAATCCATCAAAGCCTTCATGATATCAAATCGTTCAGACTTTGCGGTTTCCTTGTACAGAGCATCCAATTCCCGGATCATATCACGGGTTTTATGGAATTCAAAATGTTTTTGAAGGTCTGTACTCATGCAAGCTAGCATGAGGCACTGCACTAAGTTGTGATCATCATCCTTAGTGGCCCAGACATTTTGTTCATCTTCCGGGGCCTCTGCCGCCGGTTTAGCTGGAAGAGCATTTTCAAGCACATACAGTTTCTTAGCGCTCCTGAGGACAATCCTCGGGTTGCAGACCTAGTCCGCATAGTTGTTCCCAGTCGTAGTTAACTTCTTTTTCTCTAACATTGGGCCTAAGTTGAACGCGGTGTTGCGAGCCATTTGATCTACAACGCAAAACACAAGTTTCACTTAGACTTTGTTTATAATGAAATTTGCACTAGTGAATAAATAGTTTTATTCTAAAGTGCGCTCCCACTCAAATCAATATCTCTCAAAATTGATTATGAGTGATACAAGACCCGCATATCCATTCAACGCCATTGAACGAGATGAACACTGATGGCGCGAACTTCAATCGGTAGGCAAACTTGCCGATCACATCTCTATGTGACTCTTGTTCATCTTTCGATGGGTGTGTTCCGAGCTCAGGGAGATCCTTCCAGAACGTCAAGACAACCAAGTGATCTTGCTGTGAGGTCTCAACTCACCCACCTCACACATCCCTAATCGTTCATACCCAGGGAGATCCTGTGATACCCCGAAAAGTTAGGTACTGTGACGGTGCTACACTTGGGAGAACACTAACTACTTGATATTTTAAGTGAGAGATCACCCTAATAAAAAGCGACTACCGCGCAATCAAGAAGGGTGCATCAAGAGGGATAAACATCTCAGGCAATTCATAATAGCATGATATGGTATAGCCTCTTCTGATGGAGAAGTCTTTCATTTCTTCGTCTTCGGCATTCGCGTCGGTGTTCACCTCCGCGAAGATTGCCACCACCTTGTCGATGCACCAGATAATATTGCTATCTCCATAGCAAGATAAAATAAATGCATTACTTAAGGTTGACACGCAGGTCATTAAAGTGCAATCATATGGCTCCAGCCATCATGCCAAATCATGACACACAGGTCATGTTAATTACATCATATAGTCATCTCATACATAATCAAATTGAATATGAGCATTGCTATACCACATCACATGCAAAACCAAGTTAGACGCCTCTAATCGGTTTATGCAAAATTTTATTTTACGTGGCTTCTAAGGTTTTTACTCAAACCGCAGCTACCAATGTTTTATCATCAAGTATGATTATTCAAGTTGCTAGATTAACATCTCGGGGTGTATGAAACACGAGATAATTAAATCTCGATCCCCATACTAAACTTCGTCATACGCATGACCCCCATGCAGATCATATCTGCAATGCCCTTTCATCTGCGAATTTCATCTTTCTTTTGACTATGGCAGAACCCAAAGAACTGATAGCACTTCCATGATCAATCAGGATCACGGATTGCCAGAACTTTGTCAAATTCCACCATGCTATCTCGAGATTGAGCAAACGCAAATTCTAGGGAAGCAACAAGAACGTCGGGTAACAGATTTCATCTGTCACCCGCATAAATAATTTTCAGCAATAGACCTCATCTACTCCAAAATTATATAATGCAATACCCATACATCTCCTTGTATTCTAGATCGTAACCTGCATCTACGCATAGCACGGCTCTTGATGCCACTGTAGGGGAACGCGACAGAAAACGAAAATTTTCGGTATAGCGAGCACGCCCAGGACCACTATGGAGACTGCATACAAGGTTTGATCTGATCCGTACCGACTCAAAGCGCAGCGGAAGAAGAGTCGGTGGAGATCGTTGGTGCAGATGCCCGCAGCTAGGATTTATAACCTCCCAACCGCGAGGATGTACTCCCTCGTCGGACAGCCCTTCGGGAGGCGGTCGGACAGTCCCTCGGACGATGTCGCGGACAGCCCTTCGGGAGGACCCTCGAAACTCGAACGGAGACTCGGACAGCCCTTCGGGAGGACACTCGAATAGCCCCTCGGGCAAAATACCAAAACTATGACCTCTCTATGGGGTTGCACACATACGGTGTCAGCTATCCAGCAGGGCTTCGCCGTCCAGAACTAGTTCCTGCCGGAACCCAGACAGCCTTTCGGCTCTACGAAACTCTTTTCGTGGGAGGGAGAGAAGAAGCCAGATAATGCATGGCATGTGTATGAGAGCAAGGGATGAAGAGATGGCAGTCCCCATCTCCTCTATTTATAGGAAACCCAAGGGGTAGGGTGGTTTTACAAGAAAACCCAAAATGGACATGGATGAAGTCCTTCCACAAGGACCCAAGTGAGAAATCAAGGGACAAGTGGGGGCTCCAAGGAGGAGCCCCAATGTGGCCGGCCATCTCCTTGTAGGGGCCCCCCAAGGGGGCCTCATCCATCCATGTCACCCCCAAAAATATCTTGGGACAAATCCCCAAAATAATGGCTTTCCAAAAAATAACCATAAAGCTGATTTTCACTATTCACGACGACATTTTTCAGCGTCCGTTCGAACTGAAAATATTTATGTGGGCTTAGAACATTTCCAGTACCCACTAAAATAATTTTCAATGTGTTCTGGAACAATTCCCGTTTAGTGATTTTCATCTGCGAAAAGCATCTGAAGTGGTTCCGGCAGCTCCGGAACATTTCCGGTTTTTCTTCCAGAAAATTCCCAGAAGTTTCCAGAATGATTCTGGCACCCCCCAAGAATTATCAGGCATGTGCCGAAACCATTTTGACTTAATGGTATCCCCTGAAACAACTTTTCAGTTTCACCGAAACTCATCCGGTGTTCTCTCTGCGGAACTTTTCCGCTGTCCGAAACTTTTTCGGTGTCCGAAACTTTTTCTGTGATTTTCTCTCAGACTCCCTGTCTAGTATTCAGCAGATAGATGACCCTTAAGCGTGTGACCCTATAGGTTCGGTGAAGCATAGACATGACCTGGAACCCCTTCCGATCAATGATCAACATCGGAGCCGTGGACACCCATATTGACCCCTATACCCACACGAATGAATATTCGAGTGAACCTCCAGTTGCCGTGAGCTATTCCTGTTGCTTCGCGATATGTCACAAAACACCCGAGGTGAGATTTATTGCACCCCCGTGGATCAACAATTTGTCCACTATGCAAGTTACCTCGTTACCGGTTTTGTTCTCTTTTCTCGTTTCCGTGTTTCGGTATCCCAGTGATCAAATCACATGCTGTCTGGCCAGACGATGATGGATACCGTTTCACCGAGAGGGCCCAAGTATATTTCTCCATCGTCGGAGGAGCAAATCCCAATCTTGAGCTATCTCGTTACTTGTCATACTTTTTCGTGAACCCGTAAGCCGCCGTAATAGCCAACCAGTTATGGATGACGTTTAACAAACCCCAAAGTTCACGAAGCAAGTATGAAGGAACTCGATACTCTCATGGTCTAAGGAATTATGCAAACATTAACTTCTCTGTATTATAAACCATTAACTTGTGACGAATGCATCTCATAGCATAACATCAATTTGGGTCGATTCAACACAAGTGTTCTACCAACAATTTGTGCCCTCAAAATTGCCGGCATAGACATGCCCATGATCAGGAAAACAGGATCATCATGCAATACTGGAGCCAGTCATAGAGGCTTGACCAGGAATACATTTTTCCGTTTATTATCCCACATGTGCACATGAGTTTCCCTCCAAGCCTCGTTTTATTGTAGACTCGAGAATCATTGCAGTTATAGCATGGAACATAAACTTTCATTACAAACCAGGAGATACAAAATAACTGATATTACTGCCTCTAGGGCATATCTCCTACACGAGGAACACATTGCTGGGGATAGGCTTCCAAGTGGAACCTATTTTTGCCAGGTCGTCAGCTACTTGGTTCTTGAGTCGGGGAACATGGTGGAGCTCCAACCCTTCAAACTTCTTTTCCAACTTCCTCACTACATTGCAGTATCTGGTCATGGCAGGGCTCCTGACATCCCACTCCTTCATCACCTGATTAACCACCAAGTCTGAGTCGTCGTAGACCATCAGGCGATGGACGCCAAGTGAGATGGCCATACGCAACCCGTAGAGAAGTGCTTCGTACTCATCTTCATTATTGGAGGAATCAAAGTGAATCTGGAGGACATAACTGAGTTTGTCACCTCTTGGGGACACCAGGACCACTCCGGCACCAGAACCATTTAACATCTCAGATCCATCAAAGAACATGGTCCAGTGTTCTGAGTGAACTTGAGTCAGCTGCTGTTGCTCAATCCACTCGGCCAAGAAATCTGTGATTGCTTGAGACTTGATCGCCTTCTTTGCTTCAAACTTGATATCCAGAGGAAGAAGTTCAATTGCCCATTTAGCCACTCGACCGGTTGCATCTCGATTGTTCAAGATTTTAGACAATGGAGCATCGCTGACGACTGAAATCGAGTGGTCTTGGAAGTAATGTGCAACTTTCTTTGTAGTTAAATAAATTCCATAGACAAGCTTCTGGTAATGTGGATACCTTTGCTTGGACGGAGTCAAGACTTCAGAAATGTAATACACTGGGCGTTGAACTTTATAGGCCTTGCCTTCTTCTTCTCGCTCGACTGTGAGCACTGTGCTGACAACCTGACCAGTGGCTGCAATATATAACAGTAGAGGCTCTTTGCTGACCGGAGCAGCAAGCACCGGCTGGGTGGAAAGCAGGGCTTTGAGCTCTACAAACGCAGCTTCAGCTTCATGAGTCCACTCGAATGTATCAGACTTTTTCATCAGTTGGTAAAGAGGCAATGCCTTTTCACCGAGACGAGAAATGAATCGACTTAATGCAGCAAGACAACCCGTAAGCTTCTGAACGTCATGCGCATGCACAGGGCATTTCATTCGGAGAATTGCACCGATCTTTTCAGGATTTGCATCTATCCCTCGTTTGAAAATGAGAAAACCAAGCAACTTTCCACCAGGAACTCCGAATGTGCACTTGGACAGATTCAGCTTGATGTCATATCTTCTCAGATTGGCAAAGGTTTCAGCGAGGTCAGACAGCAGGTCAGAACTCTTGCGTGACTTGACCACGATATCATCCATATATGCCTCCACATTCCGCCTGATCTGAGTGAGCAGGCACTTTTGGATCATGCGCATGAATGTGGCACCAGCATTCTTAAGACCAAAAGGCATGGTGACATAGC
Organism: Thinopyrum elongatum; assembly: GCA_011799875.1. Taxonomy (NCBI): domain Eukaryota; kingdom Viridiplantae; phylum Streptophyta; class Magnoliopsida; order Poales; family Poaceae; genus Thinopyrum; species Thinopyrum elongatum. The sequence continues at coordinate 473,830,112 of CM022299.1, read as the reverse complement.
AAAAACACACGAACGGGGTAATGAAGGCCGTTTTTATTTCATCAGGCCCATACAGTAGATCTGATGGTACCCAGAATATGCATCCAGAAAAGACAGACGCTCACATCCCTAAGTCGAGTCGACTATCTGATCGATGCAGGGGAGCGGAAAATGATCTTTCGGGTAGGCCCGATTGATATGCTTGAAGTCAATACACATATGGAGTGAATTATCCTTCTTGGGGACCATGACGATGTTGGCGAGCCACTCGGAGTGGTATATCTCGCGGATGAACTCAGCTGCAAGGAGCCGAGCCACCTCCTCGCCAATCACCTTCCTCTTTTCTGCGGCAGACCAACGGAGATGCTCTTTGACAGGTTTTGCCTTTGAGTCGACACGCAAACGGTGCTCAGCCAGCCCCCTGGGTACACCTGGCATGTCTGATGGTTTCTATGCAAAGATGTCCCAGTTCTCACGGAGGAACTGGATGAGCGCGGCTTCCTATTTGCTGTCGACTGTTGTTGAGATGTGGGTCAGAGCAGCAGTGGGGTCTTCCGGGTGAATGTGGACTGGCTTCGTCTCACCGGCCGACTGAAATGCGGATTCTGAAGCAGGCTTCTTGGCTCGCAACAAATCACCCGGGTCGGCATTTTTCTTGTACTCCTCCAGTTCCACCACCGCCATTTGCTCATCATCAATCTTGGAACCTTTCTGGAGGCACTCCTCTACTCTCTGCCTATTCCCAGTGACTGTAATCACACCTTTGGGCCCGGGCATCTTCAACTTAAGATACACGTAACACGGACAGGCCATGAAACAAGCATATGCGGGCCTGCCCAGAATGGCATGATAGGCACTGTGGAAATCCACTACCTTAAATGTCAACTTTTCCTTGCGAAAATTCTTGGAATCGCCGAAAACCACATCAAGAGCAATCTATCCGAGTGACTTTGCTTTCTTCCCTGGGATGACTCTGCGGAACTGCATGTTGCTCTCACTGAGTTGGGACATCGGAATGCCCATCCCCTGGAAGGTCTCAACATACAGAATGTTCAGTCCACTGCCACCGTCCATAAAAACTTTAGTCAGTCGGGTGCCCCCAACGACTGGGTCAACCACCAACGCTTGCCGCCCGGGGGTAGCAACATCCGCTAGGTGATCTGATTGGTCGAATGTAATGGGAGTTTTCGACCACTTCAGGTACGTCGTAGTTGCCGGAGCAACCATGTTCACTTCTCTATTTATGACTTTCAGTCGACTTTTGCTCTCAACATCAGCAAAAATCACCAAGGTAGCATTGACCTTTGGGTAACTGTCATCCTTTTCCTCATCCTCATCCTTATCAGAGTCCTTCTCACTGGGCTGACCCTCTCGGAACTGCTGAATCAGGAGTCTGCACTGTCAAGTGGTATGCTTGGGCAGAATCAAGTTACCCTCTTCATCCTTCTTCGTGTGAATGTGACACGGCAAATCCAGAACATCCTGGCCGGACTGATCCTTCAATTTTTTGGGCACCCACGGTCCCTTGGGTTTTCCTTTAAACTTCCCTTGTGTATTCACAACTGCTGCTTCGGCCTGCCGAGTGGCTTCGGCCTTGCGTTTCTGTTTCCGACTGGGGTTTCCACCACCGGCATCTTGATCGACTGTCTTCCCCTTGCCATTGCGGAGTCGGTCTTCCTCTTCGCCATTCACATACCAAGTGGCTATCTCCATCATCCGATTCAGGGTCATGGCCCCGGAGCAATCAAATTTCAATGTGAGCTCTCTATACCATACGCCTTCCTTGAAAGCGCAGACGGCTTGGTGCTCTGAAACATTTTCCACCAGATGATGGAGTGTAGTTCACTGCTGGATGTAATCCCTCAAAGTTTCATTTGGTTTCTGGACGCAGTGCTGCAACTCAGACAACCCTGCAGGGCACTTGCATGTGCCTTCGAATGTCTTGATGAACACTCGGGCCAAATCTTCCCAACAGAAAATGCTTCCAGGAGCCAACTGATTCAGCCAAGCTCTGGCTGAGCCTTCAAGCGTCAAGGGGAGGTGCTTCGTGGCTACGTCATCGTTGCCTCCACCAATCTGCACCGCCACTCGGTAATCTTCCAACCATGTGTCTAGCTTCGACTCACCAGTAAACTTGCTCACACCCGCGACCAGTCTGAAGTTGGGCGGGATCTCAGCTGCTCGGATGGCTCTGCTGAAACACTCAGGCCCAGAGATAAATGCCCTACTTCCACTCGGACGATCTGTGTCCAGCCCTTCTCTATTAGCTCTGCCTCTGTCAACCAGGCCCTGTACGAGGACTGACCTCGCATCGAACCCAGGCTCTCTTGGGTCGACTAGAACTCTCCGCTCGTCACCATACGGGCTCCTATCATCATACCACCGGGGCGCGTACGAACCACCCCTCGGAGGGGGCGTAGGCACTCGACGCTGGTCATCATGGTGATATCGAGGATCAAACTGCCCGTGGCCTCGGCCATGGTACTGGTCTTGGCGATAACCACGATCTTCACGCCGCGGAGGTGATCTTGGGCTGTGTGCCAACTGAACTGTGTCCGCAACGACGGACCTGCTGTGAATCCTATTGCGCGACTGAGAAACAGCTGAGTTTTGCTCACCAGGCGCTCTGAGCAACGCCCGAATCTACTGCAACCGTCTGCCAGCCTCGTAACGGGACGGCTAGATCGACTCTGCAATACGTGCAGCAGCTACAACATTCTGGATTGGAGTACGGTATACCTGACATTCTTCTTAAGGCTCAGTTAGAAACAGCTGTCACGGCCGTCGACTGGAAACTAGAATTTGCTTGCGGGCGCGGTCGTCGAGCACTTGTTGAAGATTCTCCAGGCGTGTACGCTCAACCAGGGTGGCTAAGCACGCAGCCTCCAAAGCCTGAGCCTCGGAGGTCTCCCCAACGATGGGGGTCTGGAGATCCTGAACGTTTCTGCGATGTAGCTCTTCCCTCTGCTCTGCAGTGAGGGCTTGAGGGTAGTACTCGTCGTGGACGTGCGACGGGCTACCGCCATTGTCGCCGCCGCCGCCGCGATGGAACCAAGGCGAACTGCGCTGGGAGTCGACCATGAGGACTTCTGCTGCAGGATCATTGCTCTCACACTCGGAAAGCGTATCCGAATGGCCAGTCGGCAGATCAAACAACCCATAGAGGGATTCATCGGGCTCAATCACCATGATTTGTGGGGTGGTCGACTGACGAGCCACCGCATGTTTCACCCACCGCTGGAGCCATGAACGACTGGATCGGTTGCGGCGGCGGACAGCGGGGAGCGAAGACGCCATGGGAGCCGACCGATATTGAGTCGACGGCTGCCGCAGGAGGACACCGCAGGCACTCGCGCGGAAGTGCGCTGCCCCGCGGATGGGGAGAGCCTCGACGTCGAGGGGGGCTTCTTGGAGCCAGGCAGAGTCGTCGGCGATTAAGACGAGTGCGCCAAGATGGATCTCATGGCCCAGGGCCAAACCATCGCTGGAAACCATGTTGATGAAGATCGGAGATCGCAACCTCACCGGAAGTCGCTCAGACGCCTGCCCCATGGTGGGTGCCAACTGTCGTGGGAACGAGTCTGACAGTAGAAGTAGGGGGTACGTAGGAGAGGGCAGTGTCCTAGCTATGGCGAGGTTATACGCATAGATTTACGAGTTCAGGCCCCTCTCGGAGGAGGTAGCAGCCCTACGTCTCAGTGCCGCGGAGGCTTTGTCGATTGTAATGTGGAATAGTTACAGGGGGTGCGAACCCTTGTGCCAGAGGGGAGGGGTGGCTTATATAGAGTGCGCCGGCCCCTTCGCAGCCCTCAGTTACACAGGGGTTCAATGAGAGTTAAGTCCTGAACATTACTGGTAACGCCCGTATTAATTGATCTTTATGACGACGGAGTGAATGCCTGACCGTTGCCATCCTGGGGTGACTCTAGGCATTCTGTACTCCGAGTGGATTCTTGTATGGTCGAGTGAAATAGTCATCGTCGAGTGGAATTGGGATATCCGAGTGGAATCCTCTGTCGAGTGTATTGCACTTCATGAGCATTTTAGTCGGTATCTTCTGTAGAACCTTTTAGGCATTGGGCTCCTGTATAGTGTCCTTGGGTAGGGTGTCTAGATGAGGCCTAAGACCCTACCCTAGGTACATGTCATCATCAGGACCAAGGAGGTGGGAGGCGGGCCCGGCTAGGATTCGATGCCTCCCCAGGATCAGGATGGCGCCACTTCCCAGCTAGGAGGAAGAAACCGAAGGGCAGGTGCGGATGGTGACGCTGCTGGAGGCCCAGATAGGAGAGACGGAGTCACCGGCAAACATGACTCATCGGAACAGTCGTCCCCATTCTTGACGCGTCGTGGGTTGCCGCCGCTTCCGCATCACTACCATTCGAAGACCTCAGCACTACAGCCACATTTGGCACCATGCTCTCCGGGTAATCCCACAAAGAGCATGGTCGTCCCCAATGGCTCTGACATCAGAAACCACCACACATTCAGGAGACGTGTATGGGAGCAAAGAGCCCTCCTGCATGACGAGCGGACGGTGCCCAGGGAGGTGAGGTTCGCTTTTGCTGATGGCAAACCCATTCTGTGACCCCTCTCTGGCACCGCGAAAGAAGGAGGAATGGGCCACAACCGACTACCGCGCCCCGTGCCCATTATGGGCCTCGGCGTGGTGTCGATCGTGGCGCCTCTCACTAGAATTGAAGCTACGGGTGACCCGGCGATGAGCGCACCAGCGTCGCCACCTCTAGCGCCCCCCTGAGGCCCATGTGAAGCTCTAAACTAGGGCCCGGGACCTAGCCCCGGGTTCTCCTTCTCAGCATATCCAGGAGAAAGCAGAGGATGGGGGAGAAGGGATGCGAGGATGAATGCCTCCGCTCTTCCCCCGCCCCTCCTTTTATAGACGGGTCGGGGAAGAGAGCCGATCCCTCCACGGGTAATCATCGCCCTCTTCCACCAATTCAAGAAGATCGGGCCCCTACCTTGATGCTCTCCTGCACCATGCACCTCCATTACCTACCCCACGCGATGCATGCAGCATACGTGGCTGAAGATAAGGGCGTGGTGGGAAGAGTGAATTGGCAGTTACTCCCCCGTGCGTTAAAGTCATTCACGGGCCATTACAAGGGTGGCCCCACCATGATTGGCTTCACGCGACGCGCGGGAAAACCGGAAACTGGCCCGAACTCAAGATAATGAAGAAGCAAAGAATATCTCAAGGGGCCTGCCGCTTCCACGCCCCTACCTGTGCACTTGTTAGGACCTACCCCGACGACGCCCGGCAGCGCGTTCGGGCCAGGCCCGGGGGCTTCTGTCGGTGCAACAAACCCTGGGTCCGTTGCCCAGACTATGCACAGGCACGAGAACAAGATTACAGCACCAAGGTCAGATTGGAGTACAAGGGATCAGTTCTTCAAAGGACCAGCATGTAGCACAAAAGGACCAAGACTAATCGGAGAAGCAAGATATAGCTAAGGGAAAATCTTCCCTTGCTAGGCAGGTGAGCCTGGCATGGATGGGGTTACCCTCGGAAGCAAGCTTTTGGGACGTCCCGACAGGCCTGCTGGGGCTCACGGAGGCAGAACCACCCCACCGCACCACCTCATCACAACGCATGTCGCCGATCGGTGCGGTGTCAAGCTCCAAACTGACTAAGTGGCTGCCATTCACCACATGGCAGCCACTTCCTACAGAAAATACCTCCAAGCGACACCCGTCCTGCGACAAGTCGAGCGAGCAGACGCGAAGCTGGCAAAACAACCCGGCAGGGCCTGCCGGGCGTGCTGTGATGTGACGTAGAGCGGCGCATTTAATGCGCTCTGTCAGCCTGCAGAGTTAGGTATGATAGCACTGTTTGCTATCTAATCAGTGCATAATGACTGATTTGCCACTGTGGTGACCCCTTTGTCGATAAAAGGAGGCCCAAGGCAACCATAGAAAGGGTTGGCAAATCCATCCCCCCCCCCACACACTCATACGAGCGTAGCCATTTCGCCCTGAGGCAACCCTGCCGGGCAAGCATGTTGCGCTCACCACCATTTTTACGCCATCAATCCACCAAAGCAGAAGTAGGGTTTTACGCCTCGCGGCGGCCCGAAACTGGGTAAAGACTGCCCGCGTGATCTCTGTCGTGCTGTCTCATGCTCCTCTGCTCTTTGTACAACATGCCATCCCCCTCCGAACCATAAAGGGACTCTTGGTCCCATAGGTGGCCGTGGTTTCCCACGACATCCCGCGAGTCGTGCTGAGCGTTTACGGAAAAAAACCAGGTCATGGCCCGTGGATTGCCCATGCCCCACGATCATGGGGTGGAAACTGCCATTCCACTTGCCTCCCGCCTCCGGTGTACCTGCCACGTGTGCTTCAAGCATTGGGCAAGGTAGGCGGTGGATGCCGAGTGCGTGGGGACGGGCATCATGACAGAAAACCAGGCGTCGTTGGTTGGCGTAGAGGGTCAGCTCTGATTCTCCGAGCCGTTAAAGGCGCAGGGAGGCCCGATTAGAGGAGCAGGGCAGTTGCCTCCTGGGTGAGAGGCCAGCCCCCTACATCGTCCCTCTATAAAAGGGGGCAGGAACAGTGTGTTTGCTCACACATTTCTCTTCTCCCCTTTCCAACTTTCCCTGCTTACCATGGCGAGAGGGCGTGGACGTGGTGGCACTCCAGCGGCGGCGACGAGAGCTTCTGCTCAATAGCGCATCCCCCCTACTCCGGACAACACGGCGGTGGAACCCGCCGTGAGAGGAGGAAGGAGGGGGCGAGGTCATGGTCATCGAGGTGCTTGGGGAGGAGGAGGACAGGGCGGCGCTCTGGTTGCACCCCCGTCGGACGCTCCTCCTCCGTTGAAAGGCCATGTCGAAGATCAGCCATTGGAGTTCGTTATCAGGCTGTACAAGCCTGTTCGCAGTCATCTCCATCTCCCTACTCCATTTGCCATGGCGATGGAGCTCGAACAGCCACGTGCACTGAGGTTGCACATGAGGGGCTGCGGGAATGGGAGCATATGAGTGGATGTATATTTCCCCGCCCCTCACGTCATGTACTTCCGCCAAGGCTGGAAGACCTTTGCTCGCGCCCGTAGCTTGTCGGAAGGGCACGTCCTCCTTTTTAAGTTAATGGAGGACGGTTTCCTTTTCGTCAAGGTTGTTTGGAGCTCGGGTGCTCGCTTAGGGTGCTGCGTGGAGAGCTCGACCGATGATGAAAGCTCCTCCTCGAGCGATAGCGACGAGGAGGACAGTGACGGTGATGATGACGGCACTGATTAGGAGGGCGACGACTCTGACTCCAGCTGAGCATCAGCCGGACCGTCACCATCAGGCGGCGGCAGTACCATCTGCATCTGCACCTCCTCTCCGGCAAGGTGATTTGCCGGGGAGTTGGGAGCAGAGGTGGGGGTGGTGCCTCCGGCTCCTCCAGCAGCCTTCCAGCTGGACCCCAACAGGCTTCCTCGCAGGTTACAGCTTCATTAGCCCCGCGTCCTGCTGGCCCTGGTGGTGGCGGTTGACGGGTCGCCTCCGCCATGCTCTCCTTTGACACCTTTGCCGGTGCCCCCCCCCCCCCCCGCCCCCGCCAGGCTACCTCTCCTGGAGCCCGACAGGGTCAGGCTGGGCTTCTGCCCAGGCACCCCTTTTGCCCTCTTCACCTTCTGCCGTAGTGCCTAGGAGGAGAGGGACAAGAAAGGGCATTATAGGGCACTTATCTTTATTCAATCTGTGGCGCCCCGCCTGATTACCACTGTAGCCAAACGGTCGCCACGCACGCCAGCCCAGGAAATCACTCTGGCATGCACGTTTACAACAAGTATCATGAACACAGGCATTTCTAATAATGGGTATATAAGTCTTACATGAGATATTACAAAGATGATGGCAGCGGGAAGCTCTATCTAAGGCAGCATGGTCCTGGTGCGGCTCCAATCCACAGAGATCTGACTGGGTTACGCTCCTAGCCCGTGAACGCTCTGGCTCCTCGTCGACGGATGACGGATCCTTATGTGAACCTGGCCACATTCAAGGCCGCTGAGTACTTTTGAATGTACTCGCAAGCAAACCAAATTAACATATACACCAAGCAAAGCAATCCATGGCATTCAAGCATGCACATGTTATTAGAGCAACATTGATTATCATGGCATAGCATACCTATCTAGCAATATTAATCATCAAGTCATAATAGGTTTATCCAGTGTGATACTACCAAAGTAAAGTAAAGCATATCAAGTAAGTGATCCGAACATTCTCAGGATCCAATCCAACTCTTTCGGTCATCTGGCCATCTCTTTCATATCCATTCCATGGCTATCATATCATATTCCTGACATCATCTAATGTCTATGCATCTGCACTATAAGTCTGACAAACTTACTCTCTTCCGGGTTGCCTTACAATCCTCAGAATATTAATGATCCACTGAATACCTACGATCATAAGACAAGTTCTTCCATCATTATTATTACTATTCCGGTTGACCACCTAGTGAGGTCTGGACGGACTGTCCAATACCGTGGACGCGGCTATTCGAATAGATTTTTTTACACACTACAGAGGTTGCGCACTGTACCCACACCATGGAGCACCTGACCTCGTGATCCCATTCGGGTGGACCAGTGTTGCTCCAACGAAACCTGCCTAACCCGTGACTCCTCCATCGTACCACTGACAATCATACCCTCCCAGGGTCATGTCCTGGGTGGCCCCTGTGTCACCTCATGACGCCTGCCACCGTCGTGGCCAACTAAACTGTCCCAAATGGGGACGCCGGCAAATAACTCAACTGGGCTCACAAGGTTATCGTCGCCCACCGGGCCAGGGTAGCACGCACACATAACCTTCCCTAGTTGGTGGTACCGATAAAAGAGCACGTGATTAGACCAAGTCAAGGCCGTCCCATACCGGCAAATGTGGTTGCATGGATAAGTCCGGACAGGTGACTCAGGATCAACCGAGTAAGTTTAGCTTTAGCCAGTATTTAGCAAGCATGGTTGTTTATCACAATAACCTGAGATGGCAATAGCTATGCACGATCATAACAACCTATCTCCATATAATATCACGACAAGTCATTAGTGAATCAGTATTTAAATGGCAGGCTTATTACTTTACAAGTTGCAGCTGTAGGGTAACGACCATCTGAACCCTTGTATGAAACCGGCAAATAAACCAGTAGCCACCAGAATGGTCTTTACAACTCAGATCTAGGACATTACCGGAATAACTCAACCCCGACTCAAGACGGCTGAAAAGCAGCTTAGAGCATGAGACAGTGTCGATAAAAAGAAAGTAGCAACTCCCTAAGACGGCCGAAGAACAGCTCAGAGCATAGGGTCATTGCTACGGAAAGAAATTCAACAGCTGCCCGAGACGGCCGAAAAGCAGCTCAGAACATGGGCCAGTTGCTGACAAGAGAAATATAAAACCGGCATCCACCCCGGACGGCCGAAAGCAGCTCAGAACACAGGCGTGGTGCCGTCACCAAAGAAAGGCAGACAAGGGTTCATTGGCGTCCCATACAGCTCACTACTACAAACACAAGCATCAGCATATTAAATTAAACATGCAGGAATAACACAGAGCAATGCTTTAGGGCATATACCAGATAGTCGGCTTGCCTGGGGTCGAAGAGTACTCCGGGACGAAGTGCGGAGAGTCTGCGGAGAGGATCGCCGGAAATCGTTCCCTCTCGAAGGGGGCTGATTAGAAGTAAGGGCAAAATGGTCATTTCCAGAATGTGTCAACATTATGAAAATGACCTTATCGGAACGGGCTCATCGAACTAAAGATGTGGGCGTTGGTTTCACCTGAATCGGAGTTACGGTTAAAAAGTTGTGGCCGTCCGTTGTTTAGGCAGAAAACAAATAAAAATGTATTCATTTCTGCCTTTAACTGACAAACGTCCGCAATTTAAAGGATTCGGTCGACGGCGGAGAGAGAAAGCGCCTTCTCAGTAAATACGCCTTCAGTATTAGAAAGTGTAAAACTGAAAGTACGCTTCCACTTAAAAGCACGCGGGCCCGGGGTCAACACCGCTGTCTTGCTGATGGGCGGGTCCCGCGGGGAGGTGGGGCCCGCGTTGACCTTCCTCACTCCTGCCTCTTCTTCTTCCCGCGAGGAGAGGCAGAGGGCGCCGGCCGACAGCCCCGACGCCGATCCCCGGCGACTCCGGCCACCGCTCGGGCCGTGCCACCTACCGGCGAGCTCAGGAGAGAGAGAGCCGCATCCATCCCGGTGCTCGGCTCGCACCGAGGAGCGCCGCAGTGAGCGGACCCTAGGTCACGGCGGACGGTGGCTCGGACGGCAGTGAACTCGCGGCGCCGGGCCATGGGAGGAGGAGGCGGAGAGCGGGGAAGCACCGAAGGTCTTCAAAGGCTCAAGAGGGGGAGGAAAGGGGGACAGGGGAGCTCTAGCTCGCGCCAATTTAGGCGGAGGCCGACGGCGGCCAAAGCGGCCATTGGAGAGCTCCGGTGAGGGAAATGGATGGGCGAGGGTGCGGGGTGGACTAGAGGGAGAGGGGAGGAGGCTGGTGAGCTCAAAGCCCTGCGGGGAGGGCTATTTATAGCCCGGCGAGGAGGGGGGATAAGCTCGGCCGCGGCGATGAGCTGGCCGGCTTCCTGGTGCTCGGAGGTGACAACTCTGGCTAGCGCGCGGTGTCGGGGAGCGTCACGGGTATGCAGGGGAGGCTAGCTGGTGCGCTCGAGAAGGCTCAGGTTGGAGCTATACGGTGGCGGCTGTAGGTGAACAGAGGTGGTACGGCGGCGCTTGTCGCCGTCCGGCGAGGAAGAGAACGAAGGGGGAGAGCGTTCCAGAGGGGTGCGGGGACGTCGGGGAGTCAGGTCGGCACTAGGGGACACGCTGCCGCAGCTCGAGCTGGCTCGTTCGAGGCGACAGACGCCCAGAGCGCCACTGCTGCACATCACAGCCGTGGTCACCGCCGGCACCACGCGTCCAGAGCACTGCTGCAACCTCAAATCATGTCAACTAGATATATCAGAGGTCAGTGAGTTGACATGAGGTGTTTTGGAGGTAAACGGAGACAAGAGTTGGACTGATTTGGGCTGACACTGATCTGGCATGATGGTGTTTGACACGTAGTGTGGACACCACATTGCTGATCTTGGCCTGGTCTTTGGCATGTGGCTATGATCTACCAAGGTGAATTACCTGGTAAAATTTGAAGACATTTGGACCTGGTTTGCATACCCTTCCTTCACAAAATGGCAAATCTGGTCCAGAAACTGAATCTTGAAGTTGTGCTCAGATGGCCTGATGAAATGAGATGAAATTTGGTGTAGAGTCATTATTTGGATGTATGATGGTACTGGAAAAGTTTCAGCTCATTTGGAAATGGCTACAGGGTACTTCCTTCACAACACTTCCAAATGAATAGAAACTTGACAAAAATGCTATGGGAGAATGGATGGAGGGATTGAGATGATTTTTGGTTTCCATGAGTTATTTATCAATGTTAATCACCATGAAAATTTTCAGCTCAAATGGATCAAGGGTTCAAGCACTTCCTTTGCAAATTGATAATCTGGACAGAATTTGCAAATGGATGATGTGCTCAAACCTTGAACTATGGAACTTGGGTTTTGATGGAAATGGTGAAGATATGGATTGAATAAGCTCCACAATTTATTTCGGATTTTTCCTGGCTACCAAAATGAAAGTTCCTTTAGAAACTGCCCAAAATGCAATATTGGCTTTAGATAGGAAAATGCAATTTCCCCTATATAATTATGGGCAATATTTTTATGGGAGCTCAATATGATCACAAAGAATATCTCCACAAGTTTTCATGAACTTTGGAGATGGATAGATATTTTCCTGGATTTAATTCTTTTAACTGGCAGAAAAAGGAATTAATTATAAATGAAAAATATTGCAAATGACTTGGCAATATTTTTACATATCCAGGGTTTATAGATATAGTATGATCACTGGGAAAAGTTTGGGAGGCAACACATGAAAGGAAATTGGGGTTCCTTTGTAACTGAAAGAATCAGGGTTTCCCTTCTGGCAACTCGGAAGGTAGGGTTTCGACGGCAAAAATCATGAGAATAGATCTTGGGTGGCAAGGTTGGACTCGAGAGAATCTCTGGTTGGATAGGAGAGGCCAGGTTGAATGACCATCTTCATATACCCAAGAGCAAAAGAAATCCGATAACACCGAGAAAAAAGACGGGAGTCAAATCCCGCGAAGGAAAAAAATAGGAGCGAAAACCAGGGTGTCACACAATCTTAAATCTGTAGGCACTTGCCAAGTTTTAGTTCAAATAATGTAATCTCTTGAATCCATGTTTGTGTCCTGTAAGGTCTGTACTTGTTTGATCAGCATATTAATGAAAAAGATGAACCTTGCCGGGGACTCATGCATGTATATGTCCATGCAGAGGTGTAGTGCCTCTATATTTTTAAATAAACGAGTTTCCCCCGGCAGGCTATCCTGCCGGTACCCTCTATTTTGTTGCCGGGGAATTAAGCCTATCGGGCACAAATTGTGTAGAGGGACCAGCCCCCCGCCAATCTTTTTTTATCAAAGGCCACTGCAACCATCCTGACCGAAGCAACGTTCGTGTCAAAGGATGGGAGCACCTAAGTTTCAAAAAGCGGCGAGGTTCTCCTATGCACAAGTTTTTGCTTACAGAACACGTATGGACAAGAGATAGAACTTATCTGCTTGGCTTGCCGGAGATTGCAGTGTTGGTTCATCTTTCCAGCTTCCCATAGAGGCCAAGTTCTCGGCAGGAACCTACAGTTTTATGCAGATGGAAATGATGCCAGATGCTATCTTATCTACATGAACATGCGATGCTCATGAAATGCTTATGCATGCATGCAACTTGTCGGGGGCTCCCCAGCGCTTCATTTTTTTCTCTGTTGCTCAGGGTCTAGGCCTGGCTTTGTACAAGTTTGGAGGGCGGCCATCAAGAACCAGGACAGCCCAGCGACTTGCAGCTTCTCCAACAGAAAGAGGGGGAGACTCTCCGCAAGTATTTGCATAGATTTAGCAGAGTCCACAGGAATATCCCAAATATCCACCCGGCGGCCGTGATAGCGGCCTTCCAGTCCAATGTGCGCAACCACAGGATACGTTCCAAGATAAATGTGTGGTTGCCCAAGACTGTGAAGGAGCTTTACACCTTGGTGGACAAATGCGCTCGGGTGGATGAGGGAAGGAAACTCCCTGGAGACGAAGATTGCATCGACATCGATTCAGAGGATGACGATGAATCCACCAGTCAGAAGAAGAAGAACATGAAGTGCAAGGATAAGGCAGTGATGACCGTCGAAGGATCAGGCACCCTTAGTACTGGCAAGAAGGCTAAGGCTGAAGCCCCCGGCAAGGAAGCTGCCACGTGCGCTGACTGCCGGGAGGCTGCGGCTACTGAGAGGGCTGGGAAAGGCGATGGTCCATACTGCAAGATCCATCGGACCAAGGGCCACGATCTCCAAGAGTGTCATCAGGTTGAGCAGCTCGTGAAGAGGCAGAGGGCTGAATATGAGAAGCGTGACAAGGAAAAAGGTCGGAATGGCACTGGTGGGAAGGGCCGAGGCGGTGAAGCAAATCGCCCCGGCAAGGCTTTTCGGAACCAAGGAAAACCCGCCAGGGGCCGAGAGAAGGAAGTTTGCAATGATGAGAGTTATGGAGGGGATGAAGAGGAAACCAGCGAGCAGGAATTCCAGAAGGCCACTGACGCCCTGTGCATTGACGGGGGTGCATCTTTGCACTCCTCTCACCGCCAACTTAAACGGTGGGCGCGTGAGGTCAATGCCGTGGTGCCAGCGGCAGAGTCTCGGAAGCCGCTCAAATGGACACTCACGCCCATCATCTTTGACAAAGAGGACCATCCTGACCGCACCACTGCGGTAGGGTATTTGTCGTTGTTGGTCTCTCCAACAATTCGCAACCTCAAAGTCACAAAGATGTTGGTTGACGGTGGGGCCGGGTTGAATCTGATTTCCCCAAAGGTTATCAGCAAGCTTCAGATAATAGAGGAAGAACTAAAGGTCACGGACACGTTCCAAGGAGTTAATCCCGGCAGGAATCATCCTAAGGGAAAGATCACGTCGCCAGTGACATTTGGGGGAGAATTGAACTATCGGACTGAGAAGGTTGTGTTTGATGTGGTCGACCTCCCCCTGCCGTACAATGGGATCCTTGGACTCCCAGCTTTGGCAAAATTCATGGCGGGATCCCACTATGCCTACAACACGTTGAAGATGCCAGGGCCGGTAGGAGTCATTTCCATTCCGTCAGACAAGAAAGACGCAATCATTTCCGTGGATAAGATGTACCAAGACACAGTCGCAGCAGAGGCCACGGTAGCAGGAGTCCCCGCCAAGGAAAATAGAGGAAAGAAGAAGGATAGCAGGAACACCAACAAGGAATCCGGGAAGCATACCTCTTCGGAGTGCGCTGCGCCCATTGATGACTTGCCGGAGAGTTCCAACAGCAAGAGATCCAAGGTCGCTGCACCACGTGTGAAGAAGGTCCCGGCAGCGCTGGCTGGCATTGATGGTACCTTCACTATCAGTGCCACCCATGATGACAAATAGGAAAGCGCGCTCGTTGCCTTCCTGCGGGCGAATATCGATGTGTTTGCTTGGCAACCATCTGATATCCCCGATGTTCACAGGGAGGTAATCGAGCACCACCTTGCTGTCTGCCCACATGCCCGACCTGTCAAGCAGAACGTTCGAAAGCAGGCCTTGGAGAGGCAGCAGTTCATTGCCGAAGAGATTAAGAAGCTTGAGGCAGCTGGTCTAGTCAGAGGAGTACTGCATCCGACATGGTTAGCAAACCCAGTGGTCGTACGCAAGGCTAATGGAAAGTGGAGGCTTTGCATAGATTTCACAGATCTCAACAAGGCTTGCCCGAAGGACCCATTTCCCTTGCCGTGCATCGACCAGATTGTGGACTCCACTTCAGGTTGTGATTTGCTCTCCTTTCTAGATGCATACTCTGAGTATCATCAGATCTTCATGTCCAAGGAAGACAAAGATAAGACCTCGTTCATCACCCCATGTGGTACGTACTGCTTTGTGCGCATGCCTTTCGGGTTAAAGAGTGCCGGGTCCACTTTTGCAAGAGCAGTCCAGATTGGTTTTGAGCCATAGTTGCACAGAAACATTGAGGCTTATATGGATGATATTGTGGTCAAGACCAAGGACAGATCAACCCTCATCCAGGATTTGGAGGAAGCATTTGTTAATCTGCGCAAGATCAACTTGAAGCTAAATCCGGAGAAGTGTGTGTTTGGCATTCCCTCCGGCAAGCTACTTGGGTTCTTCGTGTCCCATCATGGGATCGAAGCCAACCCCAACAAGATCAAGGCTATCGAGCAGATCCAGGCACCCAGGACAGTCAAAGATGTGAGGCGTCTGATAGGGTGCGTTGTCACACTTAGCAGATTCATCTCCAAGTCTGCCGAGCGCGCCCTGCTGTTCTTCAAAATCTTGAAGAAGGCAGGGCCCATGAAGTGGTCCCCGGAAGCAGACACAGCTTTACAAGATTTGAAGACCTACTTGTCCTCTGTGCCCACTTTGGTTGCCCCTAAACCACAAGAGCCGTTGCTGTTGTACTTAGCGGCAACTACTGCAGGAATGGCAGCATACGAGTGGATGTAGATTTCCCCGCCCCTCATGTCATGTACTTCCGCCAAGGCTAGAAGACCTTTGCTCGTGCCCATAGCTTTGTCGGAAGGGCATGTCCTCCTTTTTAAGTTAATGGAGGACGGTTTCCTTTCCGTCAAGGTTTTTGGGAGCTCGGGTGCTCACTTAGGGTGCTGCATGGAGAGCTCGAACGACGACAAAAGCTCCTCCTCGAGCGATAGCGACGAGGAGGACAGTGACGGCGATGACGACGGCACCGATCGGGAGGGCGATGACTCTGACTCCGGCTAAGCACCAGCCGGACCGTCACCGTCAGGCGGCGGCAGCACCATCTGCATCAGCACCTCCTCTCTGGCAAGGTGATTTGCCAGGGAGTTGGGAGCAGAGGTGGGGGTGGTGCCTCCGGCTCCTCCAGCAGCCTTCCAGCTAGACCTCGGCAGGCTTCCTCGCAGGCTGCAGCTTCGTTAGCCTTGCCGCATCCTGCTGGCCCTGGTGGTGGTGGTTGGCACATTGGGTTAGGCCTGGGGGCTTATGTCGGGGAACACAAACAGGGGTGTATATTTTCCCCTGACTCATGCACGGACGATGAAGCCTACAGACACGAGAACAAGATAACAGCACCAAGGTCAGATTGGAGTACAAGGGATCAGTTCTTCAAAGGACCAGTGTGCAGCATAAGAGGACCAAGACTAGTTGGAGAAGCAAGATATTGCTAAGGGGAAAACCTCCCTTGCCGGCCAGGCAAGCCTGGCAAGGATGGGGTTACCCCTAGAAGCAAGCCTTCAGGACGTCCCGGCAGGCCTGCCGGGGCTCACAGAGGCAGAACCACCCCACTGCACCACCTCATCACAACACACGTCGCTGATCGATGCGGTGTCAAGCTCCAAAGTGACTAGGTGGATGCTATTTGCCACATGGCAGCCACTTCCTACAGAAAATACCTCCAAGCGACACCCGTCCTGCGACGTGTCGAGCGAGCAGACGCGAAGCTGAAAAAACAGCCCAGCAGGGCCTGCCGGGCAAGCTGTGATGTGACGTAGAGTGGCGCATTTAATGCGCTCTGTCAGCCTGCAGAGTTAGGTATGATAGCATTGTTTGCTATCTAATCAGTGCATAATGACTGATTTGCCACTGTGGTGACCCCTTTGTCTATAAAAGGAGGCCCAAAGCAACTGTAGAAAGTGTTGGCTAATCCATCCCCCCACACACTTATACGCGCATTGCCGTTTCGCCCTAAGGCAACCCTGCCGGGCAAGCGTGTTGCGCTCATCACCATTTTTACACCATCAATCCACCAAAGCAGGAGTAGGGTTTTACGCCTCGCGGTAGCCTGAACCTGGGTAAAGACTCCCCGCGTGATCTCTGTCGTGCTGTCTCATGCTCCTCTGCTCTTTGTGCAACGTGCCATCCCACCGCCGAACCAGAAAGGGACTCTTGGTCAAATAGGTGGCCGTGGTTTCCCATGACATCTTTGGCGTCCCTCCATGGGTAACCGCCGCCCTCCTCCACCAATTCAAGAAGACCGGGCCCCTGCCTTGATGCTCTCCCGCACCACGCGCCTTCGTTACCTACCCCGCGCGATGCATGCAGCATACGTGGCTGAAGATAAGGGCGTGGTGGGAAGAGTGAATTGGCAGTTACTCCCCCGTGCATTAAAGTCATTCATGGGCCATTACAAGGGTGGCCCCACCACGATTGGCTTCACGCAACACGCGGGAAAACCGGAAACTAGCCCGAACTCAAGATAATGAAGAAGCAAAGAAGAACTCAGGGGGTCAGCCGCTTCCATGCCCCTGCCTGTGCACTTGTTAGGGCATACCCCGATGATGCCCGGCAGCGTGTTCGGGCTAGGCCCGGGGGCTTCTGTCGATGCAATAAACCCTGGGTCCGTTTCCCAGACTGTGCACAGGCACGACAACAAGAATACAGCACCAAGGTCAGATTGGAGTACAAGGGATCAGTTCTTCAAAGGACCAGCATGCAGCACAAGAGGAACAAGACTAATCGGAGAAGCAAGATATTGCTAAGGGAAAAACCTCCCTTGCCGGGCAAGCGAGCCTGGCAAGGATGGGGTTACCTCCGGAAGCAAGCCTTCCGGATGTCCCAGCAGGCTTCACTAGGCTCACGGAGGCAGAACCACCCCACCACACCACCTCATCACAAGGCACGTCGCCGATCGGTGTGGTGTCAAGCTCCAAAGTGACTAAGTGGCTGCCATTTGCCACATGGCAGCCACTTCCTATAGAAAATACCTCCAAGCGACACCCGTCCTGCGACTTGTCGAGCGAGCAGACACAAAGCTGGCAAAACAGCCCGGTAGGGCCTGCCGGGCGAGCTGTGATGTGACGTAGAGTGGCGCACTTAATGCGCTCTGTCAACCTACAGAGCTAGGTGTGATAGCATGGTTTGCTATCTAATCAGTGCATAATGACTGATTTGCCACTGTGGTGACCCCTTTGTCTATAAAAGGAGGCCCAAGGCAACCGTAGAAAGGGTTGGCTAATCCATCCCCCCACACACTCATACGCGCGTAGCCGTTTCGCCCTGAGTCAACCTTGCCGGGCAAGCGTGTTGCGCTCACCACCATTTTTACACCATCAATCCACCAAAGCAGGAGTAGGGTTTTACGCCTCGCAGCGGCCCAAACCTGGGTAAGGACTGCCCGCGTGATCTCTGCCATGCTGTCTCATGCTCCTCTGCTCTTTGTGCAATGTGCCATCCCCCCGCCGAACCAGAAAGGGACTCTTGGTCCCATAGGTGGTCGTGGTTTCCCATGACATCTTTATGTCGGGGAACACAAACAGGGGTGTGTATTTTCCCCTGACTCCTGCACGGACGATGAAGCCTACAGACACGAGAACAAGATTACAGCACTAAGGTCAGATTGGAGTACAAGGGATCAGTTCTTCAAAGGACCAGCGTGCAGCACAAGAGGACCAAGACTAGTCGAAGAAGCAAGAAATTGCTAACGGAAAAACCTCCCTTGCCAGGCAGGCGAGCCTGGCAAGGATGGGGTTACCCCCGGAAGCAAGCCTTCGGGACATCCCGGCAGGCTTGCCGGGGCTCACGAAGGCAGAACCACCCCACCGCACCACCTCATCACAACGCACGTCGCCGATTGGTGCGGTGTCAAGCTCCAAAGTGACTAAGTGGCTGCCATTCGCCACATGGCAGCCACTTCCTACAGAAAATACCTCCAAGCGACACCTGTCCTGCGACATGTCGAGCGAGCAGACGCGAAGCTGGCAAAACAGCCTGGCAGGGCCTGCCGGGTGAGCTGTGATGTGACGTAGAGCGGCGCATTTAATGCGCTCTGTCAGCCTGCAGAGTTAGGTATGATAGCACTGTTTGCTATCTAATCAGTGCATAATGACTGATTTGCCACTGTGGTGACCCCTTTGTCTATAAAAGGAGGCCCAAGGAAACCATAGAAAGGGTTGGCTAATCCATCCCCCCACACACTCATACGTGCGTAGCCGTTTCGCCCTGAGGCAACACTGCCGGGCAAGCGTGTTGCGCTCACCAGCATTTTTGCACCATCAATCCACCAAAGCAGGAGTAGGGTTTTACGCCTCCCGGCGGCCCGAACCTGGGTAAAGACTGCCCGCGTGATCTCTGCCGTGCTGTCTCATGCTCCTCTCCTCTTTGTGCAACGTGCCATCCCCCCGCCGAACCAGAAAGGGACTCTTGGTCCCATAGGTGGCCGTGGTTTCCCATGACATCTTCGGCTCGCCAGGTAGGGGGATCACTTGCGTGAACCCGAAAGCGTAAACAGCGCGTTATCATCATCACCCCAAGCGAACCAGGCGGGAAGAAGGCGATCCACAAAGGCGCAGGGTTCTTTCTCTCCTTGCCACCCTCACTTTTTGGCAATCGAGTTGCGTTGGGTTTTAGCATCACCAGCGTCGATGAGCCAGCGCGACACTCGGTTCAGTATTTACCCTGCATAGAGAAATCCTGAGTGGAGCGCTGGTGTGAATCCGTTGGTCGATGCCCCGGCAATTATGCTCAGGCAAGGCCTCCGCGTCTGTGTGACTTTTGTGCCGATAGCCGTTGGATTGTTCGGAAAAAGTGAGGGGAAGGAGAGAGAAAAACCCGCCATGCCCGGCATCGCATCTTGCCATCCTCAAGATATACATGATTCCTACCGACCCCTGCTGGGGGTCGGAAATCAATATGCGTTCGACACCATCCTTCCAGGAGCTTACGAGCCCGTCTAGCGGCCGCAGCTGAACGGAGCAGATGGGGGCGCGGATAAGAGCTAAGTTCATGCTGTCTTTGCGATTATTACGGATTCCTTTGGATCTGCATGTTTGTTTATCCCTTGAGTGCCAAAGTGTTCGTACGATAAAATCTTTCACAAGGTGGTACCTCTGTTAGGTTCTTGTCTGCACCCTTGTTCCGGTCAGAGCCTGCTCGCGGAACGAGTGGCTACGTCAGAAACTACCGAGGAAAAACCTGTCGGGACACATCCACGCCAAATGACTATTAAGGGCCAGACCCTTACGACCATTAAGGAAATATGATACCGGCAGGTAACGTAAATGTGCATAGAGACTAATCATGCAGGCACTATATGGACAACACACAAAAGGGATAAACACGCAACTTAGATTAAGCAAAAGTACCAGGTTCCACATAAAGCATAAATAGTACGGAACCTAAACACGAGACATGCATCATTGTTCTGGTTACAGGGTCGCACGATGGCAGGAATAATTCAAGAGCGGGCTTGCCGGGCTCGCACGACAAGAACCCGATCGGCGAGGGGAGCGGCCTTCTCCTCGGCGGCAGAAATATCAGCACCCCGTGGCAACTTCCTGAAACCATCAGTGAGGTCAAGATCTGGGTGGTGGCAAGCGATGTTGCTCAGGACCATGAAGAGGGAGTTGCGAGCAAGCCTCCGGGATTCAATCTCGAAGCGGCCAGCTCTTCCCTCCTCATGCGCCTTCAGCTTCACAATCAACTCATTGAAGAAAATCCCCAGCTTAGCACTAGGGGCCTCCTGCTTGCTGGTCGAGTAGACCGGCCCTCCATACCCATCGCCGCGGTCTGAGCGGTGAGGCGATCGGCGATGTCGACCAAGCTTTTGATCCAGAGGTCAACTTGATCAGAGTGGTTCTTCAGCTTGTCCTCTGCATCCTTTCGGAGGCGCCTTGCGGTGTCCAGATCCTTCGACAGCTGCTGCTCGCGGGCCTCGACGGATTCCATTAACCCCTCCAAGGAGCCAATCCTGGCCTTCAGATCTTTAATTGTGCTGTTGACAGCCTCGAGGCCTTGGCTCTTGGAGGAAAGCTATAATTGTGAGTCCTTCAAAAGGGACTCCATGTTCTTCACCTCCTCCTTGAGAACCTAGACCTCCTTGTCGCTCGCGGCAAGCTTCTCCATCAGATTGGCCACTTGCTGGTCAAGGTCCCCTTTGGCGGCAGAGGTGACAGCAAGGTCATCGGCAAGCTTCTTCAGCTGGGCAGCAGAGTCAACAGCAAGGGCATCCAGGGCTGCCTTGTGCCCGTCCTCCAGTTCTTTAGTGCGCTGCTGGACAAGGGCTTCCAGGTCGTCATCCTTGGCGCGAAGAGTGGCTTCAAGTCTCTCCTCACGAAGGGCAATGCTCTGCTCCCTGGCATCCAGGAGTGCTTTGCGCTCCGCCAGGCGCGCCTCTCGAGCGATGACATCCTCTCTTGTCATCGAGAGTACTTCTTGTTGCTTCAGGAGGACCTGGAGCTGCTTGCCGTAACAGTCACGCAGCTCAACCCCCTTGTCCTTCAGCTTCTGATCCACCTTGTTGGCGGAGTGGCGCTGCTCCTTGAGCTCTTGCCACTTCCGACTAAGCCACTCCTGCATCTCTTTGAGGCATGTTGCCACGGACTCCATGAAGGATAAGTCCATGGCGACGGCAATGGAGTCGTCCACCTCTTCGACCCCTTGGTATAGCGATGACAGAATGCGCTAGAGTTCTTCGTCAAACTCTGTGCTTGTCAAAATTGATGAGCCGAGGGCTCCAAGCCCAGGCTGTGCAAGCACTATCGCCAGGCTGCTCGAAGATGGTGGAAGGACTGCCGCTGAGGTGCCAAATGGGGGAAGGGGGCCCATGGTTTGGAGGGGTATCTTCCCCTCAACCACGACCCCCGATCCGGACGCACTGTCGGGGATTCCCTCGAATTCCTTCAGGGGCCCCGCGGCGCCCCCGGCAACGTGTTCTTGCCCCTCTACGGCAACGATCTTGGCGGACTTGTCCGTGGCATCCTTCCCTATGGTAGCCACCTCCTCCAACAAATCTGGCTCTTCACTCAAAGGAGCTATAAACAGATTCAGAAATTAGTGGCGGAAGGACAGAATTGCCAAAAAGACAGAGACGCAAAGCAGAATGATAAGAAAAAGCATAAGAAGAAAAGCAGATGAGTTACCGGGGGAGGCTTGCCGAGCAGGAGGTACAGTTTCCCCGGCAGCATCAGCTGCCGGGCTAGGATTGCCACTTCCTCCCTCAAGAACTATGGCGTCGCCCTGGGGGGACTCTTCCATGGGGACCCTTGGCAGGGGTCCATCGACCCCAACAGCGGGCGAGACGAGCTCCTCCCGAGGGGGCTCGTCTTGGGTGATCTCCTCTCCTCCTTTGGCCCCAACGGAGGAGAGTTCGCCACCGTCATCCCTGGCAGGAGGAATCTCCCCTGCGCCTTCGGGCCGAGGGCTGATCTGGGGGCTTGGCGTCGGGGCGCCCGTGCCGCCCTCAGCCGGGCGCACCTCTTCAACCGTCATCGGCGGCTCCGCACGTTTGAGCCACCTGGACCGGTGGATAAGGGTCTCCATCAACTCTTCCTCCTCCCTGCCGGCGACAGCAAACAAGATCAATTGACAGATACAAGCAAGCATATTAAAGGTAGTATAGGAAAAGAGGAGAAGGAGGGAACGATCTCCCTTACTCTTCATCGGCAAGCATGGAGTTTAGCTCAAATTCCATGGGCGGCGTGGGCGCCTAGCTCCTTTTTTGGGGCAAGGGAGCGGAACTCTCCGGTAGCGTCGCCTCCTGCTGGGACGTAGGGTGCTCCGATGAGCACGAGCTCTGCGAAGAGCTTGAACTCGACTGAGCGCTGGGGTCACCCTCCATGCCTGCCGACTGCTTGGCGGGAAGGGGCTTGGCCCCGGAAAACCAAGGAGATTGCCGGCGTGCAGCTTCGGGGATGTTGATTTTGGAGGTGGTCTCCTTCGCCCTCTTGGCAGCGGGTGTAGGATCGGGGGCTGCCACTCCCCGGTTGGCTGCCCGTTTGCGAGGGCGTGGGTCCAAGACAGGCTTGTGGGCTTGAGGGCCTTCCGTGAGCCACTCTTTTCCAGGTTCGATCACCTCCTCCACCTCTTCTTCCTCTAGAGCCTCCGATGCTGCAACATATAGAGCCTCGATCCCGAAATGCCCGTCCCCGGCAGGCTCCTACCCGGCAAGCTCCTCCACGGCAACCTCTTCCGTGACTTGCGTTCCACCTTTACCGTGGGAAGAGCTCTCAGCTTTTCCTCTTCCCTTCCCCGCCTTCCCGGCCTTCACCGCTGCTGCAGCCTGGGCCGCCCTATCCTCCTTGAGCCGCTTCTTAATGTACGCCACCTCCACTAAGGAGGTGCGTTTGTACATCTTGGCTTCCACCTTAGTGGCCCTTTCTACTAAGGTGGATGACCATGCCAGCTCTTCATCCAATGAGGGCAATTGCCAATCACCCGCAACTCCGTGGGCATTGTAATCTGGCATCCACGTCAGAATTTGATCCTTGGCAGAGTTGATGTTCAGCGGGATGATGCTTGCCAGCAACTTGAGCAGCCCAAAGCGACCAAATAGTTGGTCGCACAACCAGGCATGGCTGTAAACTGTCAAGTTGTTGGCCAGGCCGGGGAGCAACCTCATCCTATCCCCAGCATCTCCATACTCCCAGGTGAATCTATCCCTCTTCTGCAGGGGGCAATGCGACGGAGGAGGAAATCTGCTCCTACATGCTCAACAGTCAGCCCGGCAGCCTTTAGACGGGTAATCCTGTTTATTGTCGAGCGGAGCCTGTCCTCGGAAAGGCCGAATGCCCTCCAGACATTGTCACGCTCGAGGCACTCCGTCCGTGCCTGGCAAAACTCTGGGGCCTTGTCATCCCGGATCCAGCACCAGTCTCCCCTCCACTCCTCCCACCTATTGCGTTGTTGGCCGGGGATGTAATCCCAGTTCTCCCTTGGCACCACTCGTGGCATCCAGCTTATATTGCCGGAGCGGTGGCTCTTGTTCTCCACCCGCGGAACGAAGTAGTGTCTGAACAGATCTACATTGGGAGCAACCCCGACAAAATTCTCGCACAGATGGGCGAAGATTGCCATGCACGCCATTGCATTTGGTGTGAAATCCAGGAGGTGGAAACCATAGATTGCCATCATTGCCTCGAGGAAGTCCGAGAGGGGAGGGCAGAGGCCGCAGATGAAATATGCGCAGAAGAACTTGTATGAATTTGGTGGATCTTCCTCTCCCTCCACCAGGACATTGGGAACCCTTCTCCTGCCACATGTCCGGGCATTGATTGGGGCATAACCATACATGATGGCGTGGGAAACCACGGCCACCTATGGGACCAAGAGTCCCTTTCTAGTTCGGCGGGGGGACGGTACGTTGCACAAAGAGCAGAGGAGCATGAGACAGCACGACAGAGATCACGCGGGCAGTCCTTACCCAGGTTTGGGCCGCCGTGAGGCGTAAAACCCTACTGCTGCTTTGGTGGATTGATGGTGCAAAAATGGTGGTGAGCGCAACACGCTTGCCCGGCAGGGTTGCCTCAGGGCGAAACGACTACGCACGTATGAGTGTGTAGGGGGATGGATTAGCCAACCCTTTCTACGGTTGCCTTGGGCCTCCTTTTATAGACAAAGTGGTAACCACAGTGGCAAATCAGTCATTATGCACTTATTAGATAGCAAACAGTGCTATCATACCTAACTCTGCAGGCTGACAGAGCTCATTAAATGCGCCACTCTATGTCACATCACAGCTCGCCCGGCAGGCCCTGCCGGGATGTTTTGCCAGCTTCGCGTCTGCTCGCTCGACACGTCACAGGACGGGTGTTGCTTGGAGGTATTTTCTGTAGGAAGTGTCTGCCTTGTGGCGAATGGTAGCCACTTAGTCACTTTGGAGCTTGACACCGCACCGATCGGCGACGTGCCTTGTGATGAGGTGGTGCGGTGGGGTGGTTCTGCCTCCGTGAGCCCCGGCAGGCCTGCCGGGACGTCCCGAAGGCTTGCTTCCGGGGGTAACCCCATCCTTGCCAGGCTCGCCTGCCCGGCAAGGGAGGTTTTTCCCTTAGCAATATCTTGCTTCTTCGATTAGTCTTGGTCCTCTTGTGCTGCACGCTGGTCCTTTGAAGAACTGATCCCTTGTACTCCAATCTGTCCTTGGTGCTGTAATCTTGTTCTCGTGCCTGTGCACAGTCTGGGCAATGGACCCAGGGTTTGTTGCACCGACAGAAGCCCCCGGGCCTGGCCCAAACACGCTGCCGGGCGTCGTTGGGGTAGGCCCTAACAGGTGCACAGGCAGGGGCGTGGAAGCGGCTGGCCCCTTGAGATCTTCTTTGCTTCTTCATTATCTTGAGTTCGGGCCAGTTTCTAGTTTTCCCGCGCGTCGTGCTGAGCGTTTATGGAAAAAACCAGGTCATGGCCCGTGGATTGCCCACGCCCCATAATCACGGGCCGAAAACTACCATTCCACTTGCCTCCCGCCTCCGGTGTACCTACCATGTGTGCCTCATGCATTACGCAAGGTAGGCGGTGGATGCGGAGTGCATGGGGACGGGCGTCATGGTAGAAAACCAGGCGTCGTTGGTTGGCGTAGAGGGTCAGCTCTAATTCCCCGAGCCGTTGAAGGCGCAGGAAGGCCCTATTGGAGGAGCAGGGCGGTTGCCTCCTGGGTGAGAGGCCAGCCCCCTGCATCGTCCCTCTATAAAAGGGGCAGGAATGGTGTGTTTGCTCACACATTTCTCTGCTACCCTTTCCAACTTTCCCTGCTTGCCATGGCGAGAGGGCGTGGATGTGGTGGTGCTGCAGCGGCAGCGACAAGAGCTTCTGCTCAACAGCGCATCCCCCCTCCTCTGGACAATGCGGCGGTGGAACCCGCTGTGAGAGGAGGAGGGAGGGGCGAGGTCGTGGTCGTCGAGGTGCTCGCGGAGGAGGAGGATGGGGCGGCGCTCTGGTTGCGCCCCCGCCAGACGCTCCTCCTCCGTTGGAAGGCCATGTCGGAGATCAGCACTGGAGTTTGTTATGAGGCTATACAAGGCTGTTCACAGTCGTCTCCATCTCCCTACTCCATTTGCCATGGCGGTGGAGCTCGAACAGCCACGTGCACTGAGGTTGCACATGAGGGGCTGCGGGAATGGCAGCATACGAGTGGATGTAGATTTCCCCGCCCCTCATGTCATGTACTTCCGCCGAGGCTGGAAGACCTTTGCTCGTGCCCATAGCTTGTCGGAAGGGCACGTCCTCCTTTTTAAGTTAATGGAGGATGGTTTCCTTTCTGTCAAGGTTTTTGGGACCTCGGGTGCTCGCTTAGGGTGCTGCGTGGAGAGCTCGACCGACGACGAAAGCTCCTCCTTGAGCGATAGCGATGAGGAGGACAGTGACGGCGATGACGATAGCACCGATCGGGAGGGCGACGACTCTGACTCCGGCTGAGCATCAGCCGGACCATCACCGTCAGGCGGCGGTAGCACCATCTTCATCTGCGCCTCCTCTCCGGCAAGGTGATTTGCCGAGGAGTTGGGAGCAGAGGTGCGGTTGGTGCCTCCGGCTCCTCCAGCAGCCTTCCAGCTGGACCCCGGCAGGCTTCCTCGCAGGGTGCAGCTCCGTTAGCCCTACCCCGTCCTGCTGGCCCTGGTGGTGGCAGTTGACGGGTCACCTCCGCCATGCTCTCCATCGACGCCTTCGCCGGTGCCCCCCCTCGCCCCCGCCAGTCTACTTCTCCTGGAGCCCGATAGGGTCAGGCTGGGCTTCTGCCCAGGCACCCCTTTAGCCCTCTTCACCTTCTGCCGCAGTGCCTAGGAGGAGAGGGACAAGAAAGGGCATTACGGGGCACTTATCTTTTTTCAATCTTAAATCTGTAGGCACTTGCCAAATTTTAGTTCAAATAATGTAATCTCTTGAATCCATGTATGTGTCCTGTAAGGTATGTACTTGTTTGATCAGCATATCAATTTAAAAGATGAACCTTGCCGGGGACTCGTGCATGTATATGTCCATGCAGAGGTGGACTGCCTCTATATTTTTAAATAACCGAATTTCCCTCCACAGGCTATCCTGCCGGTACCCTCTATTTTGTTGTCGGGGAATTAAGCCTACCGGGCACAAATTGTGAAGAGGGACCAGCCCCCCGCCAATCTTTTTTTATCCAAGGCCACTGCAACCATCCTGACCGAAGCAACGTTCATGTCAAAGGATGGGAGCACCTAAGTTTCAAAAAGCGGCGAGGTTCTCCTATGCACAAGTTTTTGCTTACAGAACACGTATGGAAAAGAGATAGAACTTATCTGCTTGGCTTGCCGGAGATCGTAGTGTTGGTTCATCTTTCCAGCTTCCCATAGAGGCCAAGTT
Organism: Thinopyrum elongatum; assembly: GCA_011799875.1. Lineage (NCBI taxonomy): Eukaryota > Viridiplantae > Streptophyta > Magnoliopsida > Poales > Poaceae > Thinopyrum > Thinopyrum elongatum. The sequence continues at coordinate 473,802,942 of CM022299.1, read as the reverse complement.
CTCGGCAGGAACCTGTAGTTTTATGTAGATGGAAATGATGCCAGATGCGATCTTATCTACATGAACATGCGATGCTCATGAAATGCTTATGCATGCATGCAACTTGTCGGGGGGCCCCCAGCGCTTCATTTATTTCTCTATTGCTTAGGGTCTGCGCCTGGCTTTGTACAAGGGGTTACATGCAACTGAGGCAGGGCCTGTACAAAAGGGTGGCTGCCGGGCAGGGCCTGGCAGTCGCGCCGTACGGGTAGAACTTGCGGAGATGCTCAATATTCCATGAGTTTTGCAATTGAATGCCATCTCTGGTCTCTAGACGGACTGCGCCAGGTCTGGTGACTCGAACTACCCGGTAAGGGCCTTCCCACTTTGGTGTCAACTTGTTTGTACCCTTGGTGGACTGAATGCACCTAAGGACAAGGTCGCCTTCCTCAAAACACTGGGCATGAACCCTGCGGCTGTGATAGCGACGCAGGGCTTGCTGATAGCGTGCAGCATGCGCAGCAGCCCAGAGACGGTTCTCCTCGAGAAGCACAGCGTCATCACGCCGGTGCTGATCCTGCGCTACTTCGTCGTAGGCAAGCACTCGAGGTGACCTGTAAATGAGTTCCGTGGGGATAACTGCTTCTGCCCCATAAACTAGGGAGAAGGGAGTCTGCCCGGTAGCTCGATTTGGTGTCGTTCTAAGGGACCAGAGAACTACAGGCAGCTCATCGATCCATCGCCTGCCGCACTTCTGCAACGTATCAAATGTTCTTGTCTTGAGTCCTCGCAACACTTTAGCGTTCGCCCTCTCAGCTTGTCCATTGCTTCTGGGATGTGCAACAAAGGCAAATGAGATCTTGCTTCCGAGGACATGAACTTATTGCATGAAGGCGCGGCTCGTGAACTGGGTGCCGTTGTCGGTGATGATCCGGGCAGGGACCCCGAAGCGGCACACCAATCCTTTCAAGAACTTGATAGCTGACTGAGCAGTCACCTTTCTCATGGCATCTACTTCCGGCCACTTTGTAAACTTGTCGATGGCAACGAACAAGAATTCGAAGCCCCCAGCTGCTCGGGGGAAAGGGCCAAGGATATCGAGCCCCCAGACCGAAAACGGCCATGACAAAGGGATTGTCTGAAGAGCTTGTGCAGGCAGATGGATGTTCTTGGAATGGAACTGGCAGGCTTCACACTTTGTGACTAGCTCGACTACATCTTGGAGGGTTGTGGGCCAATAGAATCCTTGCCGGAATGCTTTCCCAACTAATGCCCTTGATCCAATGTGGGAGCCGCACATGCCTTTGTGTATTTCTGCCAGCAGTTCCTTTCCTTCCTCCCGGCAAATGCACTTCAATTTCACACCATTCGGCCTTCTTCTGTACAGAGTGTCATCGACAAACTGATACATACTGGCCCTCCGGGCTACTCTTTCAGCTTCCTCTTGCTCACCGGGAAGCTCTCCAGTTTGGAGGAAATGGACTATCTACCTTGCCCAAAATGGAGCCTGGGGCTCGGCAACAAGGACTAGCAGCACCTCCTCATCTGCGGGAGCGCGTTCCTTGTCCGCGGGGACCAGTGGCCTGGCAGGAGAGCGCAGCCCGGCAATCGATGGGGAGTTGTTTCCGGCAGGGTCCCTACTAGGAGCCCCGGGAGGCTCTACCAGGAGAGGCTTACCGGAGTCCAACTTCCTCCTCTTTCGGGCCATTGTTGCCGGGGATACGGAGGGTTGAGTAAGATGGAGAACAAAAGTTCCTGGTTCCACAGGAAGTTTTTGCGCAGCACACTTTGACAGATGATCAGCTATGCTGTTTTTCGCATGGGGTACGTGCTCTGTTTGCAATCCGTCAAAGTGCTCCTCCAATCTTCTCACTTCCTCAACGTATACCTCCATCAATGGACTTTGGTAATCCTTGTTGACTTGTCTCACCACAAGCTGTGGATCTCCTTGAATGATCAGCTTTTTGATTCCCAATTATGTGGCAATCCTGAGCTCGGCAAGGAGCCCTTCATACTCTGCTGTATTGTTGGTTGCCTCCTCCCGGGGAAAATGCATCTGGACGACGTAGTTCAAGTGCTCCCCTGTGGGAGCAACGAGAAGCACGCCAGACCCTGCACCTTGCAGGGAGAATGCACCATCGAAATACATGATCCATTCTTGGGGCGCTTCCTTGCCGGGGGTAACTGTTTCCAGCACTTCTTCATCAGGGGTTGGCGTCCATTCTGCAATAAACTCAGCCGGAGTCAGAGTCATTGCCCTCCCGATCGGTGCCGTCGTCATCGCTGTCACTGTCCTCCTCGTTGCTATCACTCGAGGAGGAGCTTTTGTCGTCGGTCGAGCTCTCCACGCAGCACCCTAAGCGAGCACCCGAGCTCCCAAAAACCTTGACGGAAAGGAAACCGTCATCCATTAACTTAAAAAGGAGGACGTGCCCTTCCGACAAGCTATGGGCACGAGCAAAGGTCTTCCAGCCTCGGCGGAAGTACATGACGTGAGGGGTGGGGAAATCTACATCCACTCGTATGCTACCATTCCCGCAGCCCCTCATGTGCAACCTCAGTGCAAGTGGCTGTTCGAGCTCCATCGCCATGGCAAATGGAATAGGGAGACGGAGACGACTGCGAACAGGCTTGTACAGCCTGATAACGAACTCCAGTGGCTGATCTCTGACATGGCCTTCCAACGGAGGAGGAGCGTCCGGCGGGGGCGCAACCAAGAGCGCCGCCCCGTCCTCCTCCTCTGCGAGCACCTCGACGACCACGACCTCGCCCCCTCCCTCCTCTCATGGCGGGTTCCACCGCTGCGTTGTCCAGAGGAGGGAAGATGCGCTGTCGAGCAGAAGCTCTCGTCGCCGCCGCTGGAGCGACACCACGTCCACGCCCTCTCGCCATGGCAAGCAGGGTAAGTTGGAAAGGGGAGAAGAGAAATGTGTGAGCAAACACACCGTTCTTGCCCCCTTTTATAGAGGGACGATGTAGGGGGCTGGCCTCTCACCTAGGAGGAAACCGCCCTGCTCCTCCAATAGGGCCTCCATGCGCCTTCAACGGCTCGGGGAATCAGAGCCGACCCTCTACGCCAACCAACGACGCCTGGTTTTCTGCCATGACGCCCGTCCCCACGCACTCCGCATCCATCGCCTACCTTGCCCAATGCATGAGGCACACGTGGCAGGTACACCGGAGGCGGCAGGCACCGTGATCGTGGGGCGTGGGCAATCCACAGGCCATGACCTGGTTTTTTCCACAAACGCTCAGCACGACGCGCGGGAAAACCGGAAACTGGCCCGAACTCAAGATAATGAAGAAGCAAAGAAGATCTCAAGGGGCCAGCCGCTTCCACGCCCCTGCCTGTGCACCTGTTAGGGCCTACCCCGACGATGCCCGGCAGCGTGTTCGGGTCAGGCCCGGGGGCTTCTGTCGGTGCAACAAACCCTGGGTCCGTTGCCCAGACTATGCACAGGCACGAGAACAAGATTACAGCACCAAGGTCAGATTGGAGTACACGGGATCAGTTCTTCAAAGGACCAGCGTGCAGCACAAGAGGACCAAGACTAATCGAAGAAGCAAGATATTGCTAAGGGAAAAACCTTCCTTGCCGGGCAGGCGAGCCTGGCAAGGATGGGTTTACCCCCGGAAGCAAGCCTTCGGGATGTCCCGGCAGGCCTGCCGGGGCTCACGGAGGCAGAACCAGCCCACCGCACCACCTCATCACAACGCACATCACCGATCAATGTGGTGTCAAGCTCCAAAGTGACTAAGTGGCTACCATTCGCCACATGGCAGCCACTTCCTACAGAAAATACCTCCAAGTGACACCCGTCCTGCGACGTGTCGAGCGAGCAGACGCAAAGCTGGCAAAACAGCCCAGCAGGGCCTGCCGGGCGAGCTGTGATGTGACATAGAGCGGCGCATTTAATGCGCTTTGTCAGCCTGTAGAGTTAGGTATGATAGCATTGTTTGCTATCTAATCAATGCATAATGACTGATTTGCCGCTGTGGTGACCCCTTTGTCTATAAAAGGAGGCCCAAGGCAACCGTAGAAAGGGTTGGCTAATCCATCCCCCCACACACTCATACGCGCATAGCTGTTTCGCCCTGAGACAACCCTGCCGGGCAAGCGTGTTGCGCTCACCACCATTTTTACGCCATCAATCCACCAAAGCAGGAGTAGGGTTTTACGCCTCGCAGCGGCCCGAACCTGGGTAAAGACTGCCCGCGTGATCTCTGCCATGCTGTCTCATGCTCCTCTGCTCTTTGTGCAACGTGCCATCCCCCCGCCGAACCAGAAAGGGACTCTTGGTCCCATAGGTGGTGCAACAAACCTTGGGTCCGTTGCCCAGACTATGCACAGGCACGAGAACAAGATTACAGCACCAAGGTTAGATTGGAGTACAAGGGATCACTTCTTCAAAGGACCAGCGTGGAGCACAAGAGGACCAAGACTAATCGGAGAAGCAAGATATTGCTAAGGGAAAAACTTCCCTTGCCACGCAAGTGAGCCTGGCAAGGATGGGGTTACCCCTGGAAGCAAGCCTTCGGGACGTCCCGGCAGGCCTGCCGGGGCTCACGGAGGCAGAACCACCGCACCGCACCACCTCATCACCACGCACGTCGCCGATTGGTGCGGTGTCAAGCTCCAAAGTGACTAAGTGGCTGCCATTCACCACATGGCAGCCACTTCCTACAGAAAATACCTCCAAGCGACACCCGTCCTACGACATGTCGAGCGAGCAGACGCGAAGCTAGCAAAACAGCCCGGCAGGGCCTGCCGGGCGAGCTGTGATGTGACGTAGAGCGACGCATTTAATGCGCTCTTTATGCCTGCAGAGTTAGGTATGATAGCACTGTTTGCTATCTAATCGGTGCATAATGAATGATTTGCCCCTATGGTGACCCCTTTGTCTATAAAAGGAGGCCCAAGGCAACCGTAGAAAGGGTTGGCTAATCCACCCCCCCCCCACACTCATACGCGCATAGCTGTTTCGCCCTGAGGCAACCCTGCCGGGCAAGCGTGTTGCGCTCACCACCATTTTTACGCCATCAATCCACCAAAGCAGGAGTAGGGTTTTACGCCTCGCAGCGGCCCGAACCTGGGTAAAGACTACCCGCGTGATCTCTGCCGTGCTGTCTCATGCTCCTTTGCTCTTTGTGCAACGTGCCATCCCCCCACCGAACCAGAAAGGGACTCTTGGTCCCATAGGTGGCCGTGGTTTCCCACGACATTCAATCACTACTTTGCCTGACAATGAGAGAGGTTAATTTGACTTAGGAGGGGATTATTTTGTTTGTTTGTAATACGGTATATATATAGGTCATGCTCTGGGATGACATGATACAGTTTGAGCACATGTACGAATCCCTCCCATCGAGTCGAAGTGGCTAGTACCACGACACATCATGTACCGATCTCGCTCTATGTGGGGACTGTATGATTTTCGATGCACGCGCCACATCAATGTTGTGAAATGGTATTCAAACATGCATGCACGGATCACCTCCATACATATGCATGTAGTGGTTGTCTTCGAATGGTACACTCCCTCGCGTGGTTATCGGCGACAAGCCTATATATTCGTGGGCCCGCGTGGACATCCATGATTACCTTGATCGACAACAAGATAGGTTACCATGGCGGATTCTTCCTTTGGTTCGTGTTATCGTAGTATAGGTCATGGTGAGATTCAGACCTAATTAAGTTTGAGCGCATACTATGCACGCATGCATGAATCCCTGTCATCGGCTTGAAGTTTGGTGTGACATACATATGCATCGTCAACTAACCCTCACTCAGTGTGGGGATTTCTGGTTCGAAAGCACGGTGCCACATCAAAGTTGTTCCATTCTGTATTCAAACACACCTCTCCATACATATGTTTGGGCCACATGCAGGCAGTGGTTGTCTTCGGGGACTAGCTACTTGTGTGATTATTGGCGAGCTAGCCCATCTCCGCGGTCGCATGGACGGCCATCACTTTGACCAATAACAAGAGAGAGGTTGTACGACCAAGGTGGATTATTCTCGGTCCGTTTTATGATCCATCTTGGTTAGATGCCTCTGTGGCCCGCCGACTGAAAGTGGGTGTGTGTGGGGGGGTGGGGGCTGCTACTTCGCACTTTGCTAGGTGAACCTCCGTGGGGGGGCATGCATTCATAGCTTAGGATTCCCTTCCCGCCGACACGAGGTGGGGGGCAAGCAATACCGTGCGCTTTGCGAGATAGGTGCCACATCAAAGTTGCATTTGGTATTTGAACATCAAACCACCCTTTTCATACATATATTTGGTCGACATGCAAGTGTGTTCGTGTTCTGACCCTCTCCCGCGTCATTTTTCGCCAAATTTATGAACATTAGACAAGTCGGATGACGCAACAGACACGGTGCACTCACACTAACCGTGTGCCACGCTGATGCCCCTGTCACACACATCCGCACAGTACATTGGGCTCCACGAGGCTTCCCCACTCAAAAATATCTACACACCTGCAGCTTTTTTCTGTTTGATAACACACTGTTATTATGTTTCGACCGTGTGTGATTTTTCTTTTTCCCGCTCCCGCCTGCATCCCTCAAAAATATTTGCCCGCCTCGAGGGTTTTTTTTGTTTCATAACACACAGTTGTTATCTCCGGACCCTGTGCGATGCACCATCATCCAAATTTTCAATAGCCCCGGCATTTCACTCCCGCGTTTGACTCCCGCGTAGTAAAATTTTCAGTAGCCGCGTCATTTCCTCAAACACACCCCCGCCCCCCCTCCACACACACACACACACACACACACACACCAAAACCTCCTCGGGCGCGTGCGCGCGCACACACACACACACACACACACACACACACACACACACTCCCTCGCTCGAAACCCTAGCAAGGTCGCCGCCGCCGCTGCCGCCGCTGCAAGGCCTCCATTGTCAACATCTGCCGGTTTGCCCTTGCAGCTTATCCACCGATCTCCATACCCAGGCTGCCCTGAGTTTCTTAGATGACGCCTGCAAAACGCCCCCTTTCGCACAGATCCCCATCCCCATCCTCATCCCCATCCCCCACTCTAGAGCGTCGCAGCCTAAGCCCGGCTACGCTCCCCGTGGAGCTCGAGGAGCGACTAGCCCAAAAGAGGTGTATCGTGGTCTCTTCGCCCGACGTCGCCGAGGATGCTGACGACCATTACTGGCCGCAGGCACTCAATCAGCGGGCTAGAGTATGTAGGTATGTCACGGACGCCGGCTATGACATCGAGGTCATTGACAGCGACGGCCTGAGGCGGGCTATGTCACTACTGCAGGATGCTGCTAACGCGACACTACGATCAGAGACCCTTCGACGAAACTGTGTGCGATGCAATAATCGCAAACGATGATGTAAAAAACCCATCAAAAAAGATGCAAAACATTTGCGATGATGGATGCATCAAACACGGTTCAGAATTTAGTTGCGTGTGCGATGAGGGGCATATAGTTCAGTTCAATGAACTGTTTGCGATGAGGCAGAAGAACAGAAACAGGCAGCCAGATGAAGGTGAGTGCGATATACAGCATATGGTTCACTTGGATGAACTATTTGTGATTAGGCAACACAAAAGAAACGGTTAGCCAGATCAAGGTGTGTGCGATATACGGCATACGGTTCACTCGGATGAACTATTTGCATTGAGCCAAGAGAACAGAAATGGTTCAATTTAATAAGATGTGTGTGATACACGGCAAACAGGTCTGTAATCAGAAATGTGTGCGAAGACCAATAATAACACAGACGATTGCTGCTAATAAGACATGTGTGTTGTGTGTTGGGATTGCATATAGAACAACAACATATATATACACACACTTATAAGGACATGGTTGCATAACCAAATTAAACATCCAATTACATAGGTGGCTACTACACACATGACATTTGCACACACCAAAGTAAACTATTACATGCATAATTACATAGGTGGCTACTACACACATGCCATTTCCACACACCAAAGTCAACTATATATTACATGCATGATTAACTAGGATAAACGATCATCTGATCATCATCTACTTCTTGGGACGCTTGCCGCTACTGCTCTGCTTGTGGCTCGATCCGGCCTTGTCGATCTCGGTAACGAGGCACTTCCTCATGTCAATGATCCGCCTGTGAATCTCGTAGCATGTGTACACGCTCTTGGCCGCGAACCTGAGGTGAGGTTCATCCAGTTGCCGCATTCAGACCCCGTGCCAGGATACGGGACATGTTCTGTTGGCATCCTACTTCATCTTTTCGTAGTATGGGTCGATGATGGCCGAGGCGAGTTCAACCAGGGAGTCCTTCTTCATGCTGCCCCAGACCCTGTAGTGCTCACGGATTTCGACAAGGTTCTTGCAGGCTAAGCCCGTAACCCTGAGCGCTTTTACATCATCGGTGGTTTCCACCATAGCGAACTTGTAGTCGGTATTGTTGACTAACCTGGTGAAACAGTCGCAAGGCTCTGTGGCCATGCAGTAGTGGTAGATGAGGACATGATGGCGCACGCACAACTGGGCGACGGCAACCTTCTGATCTATGTTGGGACGACCGCCGGTGTACTGGAGGTCGATGCCTGGGGTTGATGTATGACGGCAACCTTCCGACCACCTTGTACTTGTCTCAAGCAAGCAACTGCTCAACGGTGTTGATGTAGTCGTCCACCACGGCCGGGTCAATGGTGTACACCACCGAGTGATCCGTCTCCCTTGCGTGGGTCTCCACTTTACGCTCGCCGAACTCCATTGGAGCGCCGCTAGACATCCCCTCTCTATGTGTCGTCGTGGGTGTGCTTGTTGTGTTGTGGGGCATGATCGAAAGGTTGAAGAGACAAAGGTTATAATGGCCGCGAGAATTAAAGGGGAAGCCGGACGACCTGGAATATCGCACGCCCGGATGGCAGTTCTAATTTGCAGTGCGTAACTCCATCGTGTCGCACGTAACTGCATAACGTGGTGACGCGCGCGGCGCAACCGCATGCATATGGGGCCCCCGACGTGATCGTGCGCAGGCCCAACCGCTGGCAGAGCGCGCGCGGAGGGACGCGAGCAGAGCGCTCCGCGGTCGCCTCAACGGCGAGCAACCATATATATGCATATAGTAGTTGAACACGCAAGGAAAAGTTGTCCACAAGCCGAGCGCGCTGACGGATGTGAGCAGAGCGCGCCGACGGACGCGAGCAAAGCGCGCCGACGGACGCGAGCAGAGCGCGCCGCGGCGCCTAACGGCGAGCAGAGCTTGCCGAGGGACGCAAGCAAAGGCCGGCACAGTGATATGTGGCAAATAAGACGAACTATGCAAGCGATGTCGGAGACATCAAGCACGAATCAGATTAGAGTTGCGTGTGCGATACGTGGCATACATTTGTTCCATCTGAGCTGTTTGTGATGGAATAAGCCATGTGTGTTGTGGGCAAATGCTTGCTGGTATATAACCGTTTGCGATTGATGAATTCATCACCGACAGGTTCCCTAGTGTGGTCCGTGTGTGATGTGATATGCTTTGTCTGCACAACATCTATGCTCTGTGTACAGAAGAAGAACATATCACTACTGGAATTTTTCTCTTTGCCGAGTGTTAGGCTCTTTGCCGAGTGCATTATATCGGACACTCGGCAATAGTATCTTTGCCGAGTGCCTAACTCGGCTAAAACGTGAAACACAGCAAACAGGCACTTTGCCGAGTGTTGTGGATAAAACACTTGGTAAAACAACAAAACACGGCAAACATGGCTTTACCGAGTGTCACACTCGGCAAAAGGGGGTCTTTACCGAGTATCACACTCGGCAAAAGGGGTTTTTCGCTAAACGGCATGGTTTTGGCTGTACAGGTTGCATACAACCTTGGATGAAGATGGTCCAAAAAACAAATTTGTTCATTTTGACGAGACGGACAATTTTCATGTTGAAAACTTTTTCATTTAAGCCATATTAATTACACTTTTTGGCATGCTAAATATCAATATGGTCTCAAATGACCAAGGTGATGGGCATATTCATTACATAGTTTATTATAATGTTCCCAAATTAGACACAAAGGTGCATCTTAACATTACAAACAATGTTGCTAAATAGAGTTTCCTACTATTTTGTACAAAAAAATTAATTTTCATTTTCTAAGTGTCAAAACTGGGTGTTTTTTGTGAAGCAACTACAAAAATGAGGGTGCAAAATGGCACCACCATAATTATCACAGTAAGTAGACCATATTTAATGCACAATTCCCAAGTTTCATGGATTTTCTAGTTTTCTAGCTACTTTCGCACATTTAAATGACTATGTCAATTTCCCGAAAGTAATTCAAAATTGAACTGCAAGTGTGTGATAGCTCAGTCATAAAAATTAGCAAAAAATATTTCTAGATACACAAGTAGTCATTATATGGGAGAACCACTTAGAGTTTTGTGAGATTCAACCCCTTGTGATGAATAGCCATATTGACCATTTTGACCTCGTGTTGGAAAAAATGAAAGAAAAAGAATACAAGTTTAAAAAATGCAATCCTTTCGCATGGAGTCCTTTTATGTGTACTAGTTGCGAGAAAAAATATCAAACTTTCAATATAATAAATTTGAAAAAAAAATCCTTCACAAAACGGGTTATCGTGTATGAACATTCATAGCTTTCAAGTCAAAGGACCAAGGTGATGGTCATATTCATTGCATAGTTTATTATAATGTCCCCAAATTGGACAGATAGGTGCATCTTGACATTAGAAACAATGTTGCTAAATAGAGTTTCCTACTTTTTTGTACAAAAAATCAATTTTCATTTTCGAAGTGTCAAAAATGGGTGTTTTTTGTGAAGCAAGTACAAAAATCAGGGTGCAAAATGGCACCACTCCAATTATCACAGTAAGTAGACCATATTTTATGCACAATTCCCAAGTTTCATTGATTTTCTAGTCTTTTAGCTACTTTCGCATATTTAAATGACTTTATGTCAATTTCCCAAAAGTAATTCAAAATTGAACTGCAAGTGTGTGATAGCTCAGTCATAAAAATTAGCAAAAAATATTTTTAGATACACAAGTAGTCATTATATGAGAGAACCACTAAGAGTTTTGTGAGATTCAACCCCTTGTGATGAATAGCCATGCCGACCATTTGGACCCCGTTTTAGAAAAAATAAAAGAAAAAGAATACAAGTTCAAAAAATGCAATCCTTTCGCAAGGAGTCCTTTTATGTGTACTAGTTGTGAGGAAAAGTACCAAACTTTCAATATAACTAATTTGAAAAAAAATCCTTCACAAAACGGGCTATCGTGTATGAACTTTCATGACTTTCAAGTTAAATGACCAAGGTGATGGACATATCCACCGCATAATTTCTTATAATATAACCAAATTTAACATACAGGTGCATATTGCCATTACAAACAATGTTGTCAAATAGAGTTTCTAACTTTTCTGTAAAAGAAAATTATTTTTCATTTTTCAAGTGTCAAAAAAGGTATTTTTGTGAAGCAAGTACAAAAAACAAGGTGCAAAATGGTACCACTTCAACTTTCACAGTAAGTAGACCTTATATTATGCTTAATTCCCATGTTTTATGATTTTTTTAGATTTTTAGCTACTTTCACAATTTAAATGACTTTATGCAGATTTTTTTAACCAGGTCTTTTCCGAGAGCAACACTTAAAAGTATGCATGTCTCTGATTAGTTGGAAGCTCAGTGCCACAGATCGATGACATGGCAAGTAGACAGCCACACATATCGTATCTCCTCCTCTCTCTCCATGCATCAGAACCACACACGTCTCTATCACAAACAAACACAAACACACATGCATGCCACGCACAGCCACACACACACCTTATCTTCTGTCCCTCTCATCTCTCTCACCGTCTCACACATCCACACACCCATACACAGGCACATAGCCATGGAGAACTCAAAGCACGCATGGCGGAGGACTCGAGCAGCTGCAGTAGCCTGCCGGCGTAGTGCTTGAGCACCTCCAGCTTCAGGTGCGCACCGTTTGTTCTCCGGCTCGTCCGCATGCCATCTCTCAAGCAGCAAAGTAGCAGCAGCTAGCAGCATGTACGCCAGCGGCCGGCCACCAAGCTCCCTCATGCATGTAGCAGCGAAGCAGCAGATGCAACGAGGCAGCTGCAAGCAGCAGCACATGCACACGTCGGGAAGGCAGCCGCTCACCCACCACACGCCAGCGAGCGGCGGCGCCAACAACCACGGAGGCCACGAGCCACATGCGTCGTCGACAGCGCCACCAAGAGCGGCGGCCAGACTCATCTCGCATAGACGCGTCTTCTTGCTGAGCAGCAGCACCCGCACTCTCCGGCAAGCCAACAACGGACCGGCCAAGGTAGCACACAAGCAGCGGACCGGCTAGCTTGGCAGAGGAGAGGGCGTTGCTCAGACGAGTGGTGACTCGTGAGCTGGGGGCCACTGTAACTCGCGGGCGTGAATCGCCGTTGACGGTGGCGCTTTTTTTTTAATTTGCTGAACATCTTTACCAAGTGTACAACTCGGGAAAGCCATCACCTTTGCCGAGTGCAACCGTACCAATTTTTGCCGTTTCCGTCCTCCGTTAGTTATGTTTCACCAAGTCCCAATATTTGCCGAGTACCACAAAAAACGCTCTGGCAAAGTCATTACCGAGTGCGCGATGGTTGGTTCTTGGTGAAATTCTATTTGCCGGAAGGCTGTACGCTGGGTGTCCTTTGCCGAGTGCAACACTCGGCAAAGGCTTTGCCGAGTTTTTTATGGCCTTCGCCGAGTGTTTACGGCACTCAGTAAAGCCGTCGATTTCAGTAGTGTATATATACTTATAACATGACATGATTGCAAAACCAAATTAACCATCCAATTACATTATATAACAAATACCATAAATATTGCAAGGTTCAAATTCAAAGATTACAAGGATCAAACTATTCGGACACATAAAATTCATCTTCTTTAGAATCTTTTTCATGCATTATTTCTGCGAAAGGATCAGCAACCGAGAAGTCATATAGCGGCTCGATACAGTGACTTCCGAATAATCTGTCATATGAAGTTACAAACTGAAATCCAGCTTGTGCAGAGCCTTTTCCATTCAGCTGTAGACGCCTGCGCTTTTTAGCAATCCATTCACTTCTACGCAATAAATATAGGGCAAACCTCATTACCTTGAGCAATCTTGCTTTCTCAACAAAGAACCTGGCAAATTAATTTCTGGTGTGGTGCCTCGGTACTCATTAAAAGTAATTTATGTGAGATGAAGATCAAGGCATTCAATGGGATTGGTATATTCCCCAACATTTTCAACTTTCGGGCCTGCTAGTATCTGCAAACGAAGACAACATATTAGTGCATAGCTGCAGATTTGAACATTTCGGGCCTCTTTGATTTGCAGGATTTCAAAAATACACGAAAAGAGTGAAATGCCACCATCAATCTTTCATGATAAACATTTATCATGAAAGCATGTCGGGGCAAGGAATAAAACGCGTACAACATGTAACACCCCTGTACTGATGAGCTACAGTAACCCCTGGGGTTAAGCTAATTATTTTTTTGCTAAACAGTGCATGATCATCTTTGCTTCTATCTCATTTCAAATTCCGGTCAAAATTCAAATTTAAATACTAAGTGAAATCCAAAAGTTCACAAACCTAAAAACTAAGATGTTGGTCATGTGACAAATATTCACTTCTTAATATGGGTGGTGAACCAACATTTTTGCAAAGTGTTTAAATGCCCTAAAGTAATTAAAATAGTGGCCAAATCAATAATTTATATGCATTTAAAGTTTTAAAATTTTGCAAACTATTTTATTTATGTGCCAAACCATTTTATGGCAGTGCCTAAATTTGCAATGAAGATTATGGGCTAAGTCTCTTATTTTTACAAAACCCCTTTTGTTGTTTAAATTAAATACTAAACAGAACTAAAAGAAAACAGAAAATATAGAAAAAGAAAAAAAAAGGAAAAACAAAAGACCCCTGGCACATATGGGCCAACAGGCCCAGCTGGCCACCCACGCGGCCCAGCCGGCCACCCCCGCTGCCCTTGGCATATTAGGCCACACCTCTGAACCCTACCACCAGATCCCCCCCCCCATTCCCCCCCCCCCACGCACCACGCCCCTCTCCTCCCCCCCGATTCGATATCTGGATCGGGCCACTGCCCCCCGACCCCGACGCTGCATCGCCGCTCGCCGTCGACCTGTGACTCGCCGGACCGCCTCCCCGTCGGTCGTCCGTCGCCTCCCTCGACCTCCTCCTCAACAGCGGCTCCATCGAGCCTCGCCGGTGTTCCCCTGCAACGGGGGTGAGCTGCCGTCCCCTCCTCTTTCCTCCGCCCCGTTCGGACACCGCGCCGCCCGCGCCCCCCTTCGCGCGCTCCGACCGTGTCTAGGCACGGGCCACGCGCGGCCTGACCTTGCCCCCACACCCCGCGCCTCACCCAGTCGTGGCCACGCGCCGACCGCGCCCGTGCAGCCCCGGCCACGCCCGACGCGCGCCCGCGCACCGCGGCCCTTCCCGGCGTGCTCACTACGCCCTCCTGCTCCCCTCGCCTCTGTCGTCACGCGCTGCGCCTCCCCCCCCTGCGGCCCTCCTCCTCGCCCGGCGCCTGCCGCTCCCTACCGCTGCTTCCGGCCTCGCCTTCCCCCGCGCCCATCCGCCTGCCGCCGAGCCCGCCACCGCTGCTGCTGCTCCACCGCCGCCCCGCTAGCCAGGCAGCGCTGCCGCCTGCTGCTAGCGTTGCCGGGCCTCGCCATGCCCCTGCCACTGCCGTCGCCCACCCGGCCTCGCCGGCCTCGTCCGCCGCGGCGCCCCTGGTCCACCGCACCGGCGCCTGCACGCTCACGGGGCTCCGCCCCGGCACCCCACTCCCGTTAGTCGCGTGCCCGTGCCCGCTAGAAACCCCCTGCCTATGACATAGGGGGCCCACCCCCAGAACGTTAAAAAAAAGATTATATATTAAAAAAATGAAAACTAATTAATTAATTAATTAATTATTAATTAACTTAATTAATTCTGTTTAGATAACTAATTAAACTTAATTAGCCTGCTAACTAAAATAACTAACAGATAATTAGTTAATAGTCTATGACATGTGGGCCCCACATGTCAGTTGACTAGGTCATCTGCACTGTTGATTCCTGACATCAGCATGATGTCGTGCTGACGTCATCAATTACTATTTCGGATAATGTTGATTTAATTAAATCCAGAAATTCCAAAAATTAATAAAAACTTTAAAAAATCATATAAAATAATCCGTAGCTCAGATCGAAAAACTTTGTACATGAAAATTGCTCAGAATGATGAGACGAATCCGAATTCGCGGTCCGTTCGTCCGTCACATGTCCCTAGCTACCCCAACATGGAACCGTTCCCCTCCGGTCATCTGTCTGACAAATGTCCGGAACCGGGAAAACATTCCAAGATGTTTTCCCTATTCACCTAAATCGTGTAGCACCACGTCAGAACACCCCTAGCTCTGCGTAGTGTCATGACATGCTCTTGATTGCTTTGTATTTCATGTTTCTTCCCCCCTCTTCTCTCTCGGTAGACCCTGACACCGACGTCGTCCCCGAGACCGACGCAACTCAGGAGCCCGACGCCACCATTGACGACCTTGCCCTTGCCGCCGAGCAACCAGGCAAGCCCCCCCTTTTGAGCATCCCGATATCGCCTATTCTTTCTCTCATGCTTGCATTAGATTTGCTACTGCTACTGCTTTACCTATTCTGATGCATAGCCTGTTTATTGTAACTTGCTATTGATACCTTACCTGCTTACCCTAAACTGCTTAGTATAGGCTGGGTAGAGACCTATCAGTGACCCCACTTATCCCGACTGTCCCGCTGGATTATCCGAAGACCCAATCAACGGGATCGAAGACCAGGCCCCGGCACCGCACATCACCCCCATTACTTGTAACGACACTGCAGCGTTACTATCGAGTGCCGAGGGTGAAACCTCTTGTAGCACTTCTGATGTTAACTCTGTAGAGTAGCTATTTGGTCGTGGTCATCGAGGGTGATTCCTCCTTCACCACTTCCGGTAACGACGCTGTCGTGCAACACATCAAGTGTGAACCCAGCGAGGGTGATTCCTCCGAGTTCACCTTGATGGATACATCGAGTAGGAATCCAACGAGGGTGATACCTCGGATCCCCTTGATGTTATGGACACGAATACTTGGACTGTACTATTGTTACTTGGAAAGGCGGGTCGACCCTGAGGGGTACCCGCGTGTGATGCGAAGGCGGGTTGCCTGTATGGTGCCCGAGTGATGAATACGAGGCGTGGCCGGGCATTCTTGGCCCTTGCCGCAAGTCCTCGAGACGGGGGATGGGGTCACATCTTTCGTGAGTCTCTGCTCGTTACCGCAACCCCAAGGTACTAACGATTTGGATATTTGATTCGAGTGGGCCTCTGGCCCGATAGCACTAACCATCACGTGGGAAAAGTTATGGGCACTCTGCATCGTATGCATCAGCCGAAAGCTTTGTCCGACGTCCAGTTCAGCATTGCGGCCGGGACGGACCGGCGCCCCCTGGTGCCTGGCTTCCCCCTGCACGCAACGACTCGGAGTGCACAGGGCGATGGCCCAAGACCTCTAAGCGCTTAGGATGTAGACCGACGGGGACCTCTCTGCTGAGCTCTAGGTAGGGTTGCGGTGTGTCTTTTTGGCCGAGGTCGGGCATGACCCGGAAAAGTGTGTCCAGCCGGAGTTAAGCGAGCGTGGTGGGTAAGTTGGTGCACCCCTGCAGGGAAGAACTAATCTATGCATAGCCGGATCCTCAGTAACGGACGCTCGGAGTTGTATCCCAATCGATACAGCTAGAATTGGATACTATGGCTCTGGGATTGCTTCTCGTAGGGAGTCGAGAAGGGATCTCAGGATGAGGTTGATGACTGTATGGCTCTAGGATTGCTTTCTCGCAGGGAGTCGAGAAAGGATCTCTGGGTGAGGATGAGACTTAATGATACTACTATTTTATACGGTACTAATCTACACTCTTCTAATGCTGCAAGACCGCTGAAAATGCTAGTCTTCGATAGGACTAGGCTTTCCTCTCTATTCTGGCATTTCTACAGCCCAGTCCACATATACAGCCACTCTTTGATAATGTTGCATATGTAGTGTAGATCCTTGCTTGCTGAGTACTTCGGATGAGTACTCATGGTTGCTTTGCATTCTTTTTCCCCCATATCCTTTTGATGCAACCAGATGACGGAGCCCCTGAGACCACTGCCCCGGTTGACGACTTCAGCTACCACTTCTACCCCGAGGGTGGTTACTGCTACGAGCTGGCCGGCGACCAGGAGTAGGAATCGGAGGGTCCCAGGCAGGAGGCCTGCGCCTTTCGATCGTAGTGTTTTATTTTGCCCCGCCTTTCTAAAGGCCTTTCTGTTTCTCTTTTAATATCTGTACTCAGATATGTGATGCTTCCGCTTATGCTTCTATGCGAGCTTATGTATTCGAGCCTTCGAGGCCCCTGGCTTGTAATATAAAGCTTGTATGACTTTATTTATGTTTTAGAGTTGTGTTGTGATATCTTCCCGTGAGTCCTTGGGCTTGATCGTGTGCATTTGCTTGTATGATTAGTGCACGATTGAGCCGGGGGCGTCACAAGTTGGTATCAGAGCCGACTGCCTGTAGGTTCCCCCATTCCAACTCCTTGGCCGAAGTTGAGTCTATTAACCGAAAACTGTTTTACTAACTTGGCTGTGTGGCTTACGGGCCCACGTCGCCAATTGGGTGGTATTAGGATCTTTTACTCCTCAACCTTTACTCTGGGACTCTGATCTCTCTTCCTTTCGGGTTAAAATTTTACTAACTCCAACATTAGGTTCTCGTGGTCACATCCACTCGGAGTTCTGAAAATTCCCCCCCTTCCTTCAAGATGGCGGGCCAGGTTCTGCTTGCAGGATCCTCTTATCGAGGGCACCCTGTGTTTCACTTGTAGATTCCTCACCCCAGCAGTTTTTCTCCGACGTGGATGTAGCCTTTGCTATGTCTCGTTGTGTGCTTCCTTACCGCGTGCCTGCGCGCCGCCTAGTTTGTCTAGTTGCGAGCATTCCCGGGCGCGTACTATCCGTTTGAATCCAACTCTGTGCATGGATTGGTATGTCTTTAACGACTACTATCATATATCTAATGCCCTTCCTGTTCATTCCCCATGTTACATCATGAACTCTATACACATGCAGTTGTTATTACTAAACTGCCCTTGTTGAATTGGCAGGATGGCCGACGATCCTCCACCTCCACCCTATATTGCCGCAATGATGCAGCAGTTTGAACTCAACCGTCAGCAGCTTGAGCTCAACCGTCAGTTTATGACCAGACTAATGGCTCAATTCCCAACTCAGAATGCTCATCAACAGCCTACACCAATAACTCTGCCAGAATTCATGTGCCTCAATCCGTCCACTTTTCGCAGCTCGACTGATCCAATGGATGCTGATGATTGGCTCCGTGACATTGCCTTTCAGATGAAGTCGGCTAGTGTTAACCCTGACAGTTACGTCACCTATGCGACGTATCACCTGAGGGGATCAGCTGCTCAATGGTGGGAAAACCACAAGGGTACATTGCCTGCTGAATCAATAACCACTTGGCAGGAATTTTAGTCAGTTTTTCGTGCACGGTACATTCCTCAAGGTCTGATGGACCAGAAGAAGCAGGAGTTCCGCAAACTCTCTCAGGGCACAATGACTGTGGATGAATATCAGAGGAAATTTCTTGAATTGTCCCGCTATGCTGAAGATGACGTCTGCACTGACGCATGCAAGCAGGAGAAATTCCGTGAAGGACTGCGTACTGATATAAACCTTGCACTTGCCGTCCATGATTGCACAGACTTCGCAACGCTTGTCAGCAAATCTTTCCAAGTTGAAACAGCTCTGACTAAGTACCAGGAGTCGCTCAAGCACACTCATGGCGTTGGCCCATCCTCGGGTCAGCCTGTTCAGAAACATCGAGTGTGGATTCCACACAATGTTTACCACCGACCTGCTCCAACACCCAGGCCGTCATATGTTGCACCTCGTCTGCCTTCACCGCCGAGACAGCTAACGATTCATGAAGGACCGCCTAATGTTATGGCTTCTCCTCAGGATGCACCACGTCCTCCTGATGGTTGTACGAAGGGCCATCGAATCCATCGTTGCAGAAATCGTAAATCCAGGATGTCTGCTATGGACCGAGGCCAGGTTACTCATGTCAAAATGGGAGAAGCTCGTGAGTCTCCTAAAATCGTGATGGGAACTCTGTCAGTTAATTCAGTTGCAGCTTCTGTTCTCTTTGATTCCGGGGCATCACATTCCTTTGTGTCCCAGCAATTTGCTCAGCGGCATGAGCTACCTCTAGAGTTATTGCCCACACCATTAGAGATTATCACTCCCCGTTCCAGGTGGCAAACCAAGATGGTAAGTCACAACAATCAGATCAAAATTGAAGGGTTGATGTTCTCTGCTTCCCTTATTGCTCTTGGACCTTCCGGCATAGACATCATTCTCGGTATGGACTGGTTGACAGCCCATAATGCTTTGATTGATTGTGCTACTAAGACAGTCTAACTCACTCACCCTTCTGGCCAGACAGTCAAATACTCAGCCCGAATAGCTCAGGATGCTGAGACTCAAATATATGTTTTGAATGCATTGAATGCCTCACCCCTTGAAGGCATCGAGAACGTTCCAGTTGTTCGTGATTTTCAAGACGTCTTTCCAGAAGAACTTCCAGGAATACCGCCTGCTAGAGCTGTTGAGTTTGTCACCGACTTGAAACCAAGCACAACTCCTATTGCGAAGCATCCTTATAAAATGCCTCCGCACCACCTTCTGGAACTTAAGGAGGAAATCAACACGTCACTTAAGAAGGGTTTCATCTGCCCCAGTTCCTCTGCTTGGGGAGCACCTTCACTCTTCATTAAGAAGAAGGATGGAACTAACCGATTGGTTCAGGATTACCGGCCCATTAACCAAGCTACAATCCAGAACAAATATCCGCTTCCTCGGATCAATGATTTGTATGATCAACTTGCTGGGTCATTGGTGTTTTCTAAACTCGACTTGAGGTTGGGTTATCATCAGATCCGTGTTCGTGAAGAGGATATTCCCAAGACTGCATTTGTTACCCGCTATGGTTCTTATGAGTAGACTATCATGTATTTCGGCTTGACTAATGCTCCAGCCACATTCTCCCGTCTAATGAATTACATCTTCATGGATTACCTCGACAAATTTGTCGTGGTATATCTGGATGATATTCTGGTTTATTCAAAGAATAAAGAAGAACATGCTGAACACCTCCGTCTGGTACTGGAAAGGCTCCGAGAACACCAGTTGTATGCCAAGTATTCCAAATGTGAATTCTGGCTTTCCGAAGTAACCTACCTTGGTCATGTGATTTCCAAGGATGGAATTGATGTTAACCTGGAACGAGTTCAGGCTATTCTTGACTGGACTCCCCCGAAGAACGTCAAGCAAGTGAGAAGTTTTCTTGGCCTTGCAAGCTATTGCCGTCGGTTTGTTGAGAACTTTTCCAAGATTGCTAAGCCGTTGACTGGTCTGCTTCACAAGGGCGTTAAGTTTGAGTGGACAGAAAAATGTCAGGAAAGTTTCCAGACACTCAAAGACAAGCTAACATCTGCCCCAGTACTATCTCCTCCGGATACCCGCAAAGACTTTGTGATTTATTGTGACGCATCCTGTGAAGGATTAGGCTGTGTCCTAATGCAAGAGCGTAAGGTGATTGCTTACGGCTCTCGTCAGTTGCGCCCACATGAAGAAAATTATCCGGTACATGATCTAGAACTAGCAGCTGTCATCTATGCACTACAGTTGTGGCGACATTACCTCCTCGGTAATCGTTGCGAGATCTACACGGATCATAAAAGTCTGAAGTACTTGTTCACTCAGCCATCTCTAAACCTCCGTCAGCAAAGATGGATGGAGGCCATTGCGGACTATGATTTGGGTATTTCCTATACCCCTAGCAAGGCTAACGTGATGGCTGATGCCTTAAGCCGCAAGTCCTATTGCGACAACCTCATGGTTAGGCGAGCTCAACCTCTTCTTTTTGAAGAACTGTGCAAGCTGAATCTGCGTATTGTTCCACAGGGTTCTCTTAATAACCTTGTGATACAACCAGATCTTGAGAAAGCTGTTAAGAATGCACAAGCTAAAGATGCTGAAGTTGATCTGATGAAGAAAAATCTTCACCTTGAAAAGTACAGGGATTTCTCGCTGTCTGAAGATGGGACCTTGTATTTCAGAAACTGCATTGTCATACCTCGCTTTGAACTCATGACTCATAAGGTCATGAAGGAGGCACATGATACCCCATTGTCTATTCATCCGAGTAGCACCAAGATGTATCGTGATCTCCGTCAAAGGTACTGGTGGTCTAGAATGAAGTAGGACATTGCTCGCTATGTTGCTGAATGTGATGTGTGTCGTCGCATTAAAGCAGAACATCAGAAGCCTGCTGGAATTCTGCAACCACTGCCTATTCCTCTATGGAAATGGGATAAGGTTCAGATGGATTTCATTACAGGACTTCCCAGGCAACAGAAGGGTCACGATGCTATTCTTGTCGTCGTCGACCAACTCTCTAAAGTTGCACACATTCTGCCTGTCAAGGAGACTATCACAGCTAGTCAGTTAGCAGAATTATATATCTCCAGAATTGTATCACTCCACAGTATTCCGAAGGAGATCAGTTCGGACCGTGGCGGCCTTTTCACTTCCAAGTTCTGGGAAAGTTTCCAAGAAGCTATGGGAACTCATATTACCTGGAGTTCAGCTTATCACCCCCAATCCCAAGGCCAAGTCGAGCGAGTTAATCAAGTGCTTGAAGACATGCTGCGAGCTTGTGTTATTTCTTTCGGCAAGAAGTGGGAAGAATCACTCCCGTATGCTGAATTCTCATATAACAACAGCTATCAAGCCAGCTTGAAAATGGCTCCCTTCGAAGTACTTTATGGACGTAAGTGTCGAACCCCTCTAAATTGGTCAGAAACTGGGGAGCGACCACTCGTGGGACCGAACCTTATTCAACACGCCGAAGAACAAGTCCGTATCGTTCGAGAAAACCTCAAGGCGGCTCAGGACCGCCAGAAGAGCAACTACGATTGCAAACGATGGGGTTTGACTTATCAACCCGGTGATCAAGCTTATCTTCGTGTCACTCCTATGAAGGGCACACACCGTTTTGGAATCAAGGGCAAGCTAGCTCCGCGCTACATTGGTCCTTTCCGCATAATTGCTAGACGTGGTCAGGTGGCATATAAATTGGAGTTTCCGCCGCAATTCTCTCATATCCACGACGTCTTCCATGTGTCACAACTTCGTCGTTGCTTCAAGGAATCTCCGCACCGAGCAGTAGATCATGAGATGCTCGAATTGCATGATGATCTTTCATATAAGGAACATCCGATCCGCATCCTCGATGAAGCTGAATGTCGAACCTGTCAGAAGGTTACCAAGTTCCTCAAAGTGCAGTGGTCAAATCATACTGAAGATGAAGCCACTTGGGAACGCGAGGATAATCTTCGTGCGGAATACCCCGAACTTTTTCCTTCTACCTCTTAATTCTCGGGACGACAATTTCTTTTAGAGGAGGAGAGTTGTAACACCCCTGTACTGATGAGCTACAGTAACCCCTGGGGTTAAGCTAATTATTTTTTTGCTAAACAGTGCATGATCATCTTTGCTTCTATCTCATTTCAAATTCCGGTCAAAATTCAAATTTAAATACTAAGTGAAATCCAAAAGTTCACAAACCTAAAAACTAAGATGTTGGTCATGTGAAAAATATTCACTTTAATATGGGTGGTGAACCAACATTTTTGCAAAGTGTTTAAATGCCCTAAAGTAATTAAAACAGTGGCCAAATCAATAACTTATATGCATTTAAAGTTTTAAAATTTTGCAAACTATTTTATTTATGTGCCAAACCATTTTATGGCAGTGCCTAAATTTGCAATGTAGATTATGGGCTAAGTCTCTTATTTTTACAAAACCCCTTTTGTTTAAATTAAATACTAAACAGAACTAAAAGAAAACAGAAAATATAGAAAAAGAAAAAAAAAGGAAAAACAAAAGACCCCTGGCCATCTGGGCCAACAGGCCCAGTTGGCCACCCACGCGGCCCAGCCGGCCCACCCCCGCTGCCCTTGGCCTATTAGGCCACACCTCTGAACCCTAACCACCAGATCCCCCCCACGCACCCACGCCCCTCTCCTCCCCCCCCCCGATCGTTTGTATCTGGATCGGGCCACTGCCCCGACCCCGACGCTGCATCGCCGCTCGTCGCCGACCTATGACCTCGCCGGACCACCTCCCCGTCGTCGCCCGTCGCCTCCTCGACCTCCTCCTCAACAACGGCTCCATCGAGCCTCGCCGGTGTTCCCCTGCAACGGGGGTGAGCTACCATCCCCTCCTCTTTCCTCCGCCCCATTCGGACACCGCGCCGACCGCGCCCCCCTTCGCGCGCTCCGACCGTGTCTAGGCACGGGCCACGCGCGGCCTGACCTCGCCCCCACACCCCACGCCTCACCCAGTCATGGCCACGCGCCGGCCGCGCCCGTGCAGCGCCGGCCACGCCCGACGCGCGCGCCCGCGCACCGCGGCCCTTCCCGGCGCGCTCACTACGCCCTCCTGCTCCCCTCGCCTCTGTCGTCGCGCGCTGCGCCTCCCCCCCTAAGGCCCTCCTCCTCGCCCGGCGCCTGCCGCTCCCTACCGCTGCTCCCGGCCTCGCCTTCCCCCGCGCCCATCCGCCTGCCGCCGAGCCCGCCACCGCTGCTGCTGCTCCACCACCACCCCGCTAGCCTGGCAGCGCTGCCGCCTGCTGCTAGCGTTGTCGCGCCTCGCAATGCCCCTGCCGCTGTCGTCGCCCACCCGGCCTCGCCGGCCTCGTCCGCCACGGCACCCCTGGTCCACCGCACCGGCGCCCGCGCGCTCACGGGGCTCTGCCCGGCACCCCACGCCCGTTAGCCGCGCGCCCGTGCCCGCTAGAAACCCCCTGCCTATGACATAGGGGGCCCACCCCCAGAACGTTAAAAAAAGAAGATTATATATAAAAAACAAAAACTAATTAACTTAATTAATTCTGTTTAGATAACTAATTAAACTTATTTAGCCTGCTAACTAAAATAACTAACTGATAATTAGTTAATAGTCTATGACATGTGGGCCCCACACGTCTGTTTACTAGGTCATCTGCACTGTTGATTGCTGACATCAGCATGATGTCATGCTGACGTCATCAATTACTATTTCGGATAATGTTGATTTAATTAAATCCAGAAATTAATAAAAACTTTAGAAAATCATATAAAATAATCGGTAGCTCAGATCGAAAAACTTTGTACATGAAAATTGCTCAGAACGATGAGACGAATCCGAATACGTGGTCCATTCATCCGTCACACG
Source organism: Thinopyrum elongatum (assembly GCA_011799875.1). Lineage (NCBI taxonomy): Eukaryota > Viridiplantae > Streptophyta > Magnoliopsida > Poales > Poaceae > Thinopyrum > Thinopyrum elongatum. Next base: position 473,778,560 of record CM022299.1, on the reverse strand, counting down.
TCCCTAGCTACCCCAACATGGAACTGTTCCCCTCCGGTTATCTATCTAACAAATGTCCGGAACCGGGAAAACATTCCCGGATGTTTTCCCTATTCACCTAAATCGTGTAGCACCACGTCAGAACACCCCTAGCTCTGCGTAGTGTCATGACATGCTCTTGACTGCTTTGTATTTACTGTTTCTTCCACCCTCTTCTCTCTCGGTAGACCCTGACACCGACGTCATCCCCGAGACCGATGCAACTCAGGAGCCCGACGCCACCATTAACGACCTTGCCCTTGCCGCCGAGCAACCAGGCAAGCCCCCCCTTTTGAGCATCCCGATATCGCCTATTCTTTCTCTCATGCTTGCATTATAATTGCTGCTACTACTGCTTTACCTATTCTGATGCATAGCCTGTTTATTGTAACTTGCTATTGATACCTTACCTGCTTACCCTAAACTGCTTAGTATAGGCTGGGAAGAGACCTATCAGTGACCCCACTTATCCCGACGGCCCCGCTGGATTATCCGAAGACCCGATCAACAAGATCGAAGACCAGGCCCCGACACCGCACATCACCCCCCTTAGTTGTAACGACAATGCAGCGTTACTATCGAGTGTCGAGGGTGAAACCTCTTGTAGCACTTCTGATGTTAACTCTGTAGGGTAGCTATTTGGTCGTGGTCATCGAGGGTGATTCCTCCTTCACCACTTCCGGTAATGACGCTGTCGTGCAACACATCAAGTGTGAACCCAGCGAGGGTGGTTCCTCCGAGTTCACCTTGATGGATACATCGAGTAGGAATCCAACGAGGGTGATACCTCGGATCCCCTTGTTGTTATGGACACACGGATACTTGGACTGTACTATTGTTACTTGGAAAGGCAGGTCGACCCTGAGGGGTACCCGCGTGTGATGCGAAGACGGGTTTCCTGTATGGTGCCCGAGTGATGAATACGAGGCGTGGCCGGGCATTCTTGGCCCTTGCCGCAAGTCCTCGAGACGGGGCGATGGGGTCACATCTTTCGTGAGTCTCTGCTCGTTACCGAAACCCCAAGGTACTAACGATTTGGATATTTGATTCGAGTGGGCCTCTGACCTGATAGCACTAACCATCACGCGGGAAAAGTTATGGGCACTCTGCATTGTATGCATCAGCCGAAAGCTTTGTCAGACGTCCAGTTCAGCATTGCGGCCGGGACGGACCGGCGCCCCCCTGGTGCCTGGCTTCCCGCTGCACGCAACGACTCGGAGTGCACAGGGCGATGGCCCAAGACCTCTGAGCACTTAGGATGTAGACCGACGGGGACCTCTCTGCTGAGCTCTAGGTAGGGTTGCGGTGTGTCGTTTGGCCGAGGTCGGGCATGACCCGGAAAAGTGTGTCCGGCCGGAGTTAAGCGAGCGTGGTGGGCAAGTTGGTGCACCCCTGCAGGGAAGAACTAATCTATGCATAGCCGGATCCTCGGTAACGGACGCTCAGAGTTGTATCCCGATCGATACAACTAGAATTGGATACTATGGCTCTGGGATTGCTTCTCGTAGGGAGTCGAGAAGGGATCTCAGGACGAGGTTGATGACTGTATGGCTCTGGGATTGCTTTCTCGCAGGGAGTCGAGAAAGGATCTCTGGGTGAGGATGAGACTTAATGATACTACTATTTTATATGGTACTAATCTACACTCTTCTAATGCTGCAAGACCGCTGAAGATGCTAGTCTTCGATAGGACTAGGCTTTCCTCTCTATTCTGGCATTTCTGCAGCCCAGTCCACATATACAGCCACTCTTTGATAATGTTGCATATGTAGTGTAGATCCTTGGTTACTGAGTACTTCGGATGAGTACTCACGGTTGCTTTGCTTTCTTTTTCCCCCATATCCTTTTGATGCAACCAGATGACGGAGCCCCTAAGACCGCTGCCCTGGTTGATGACTTCAGCTACCACTTCTACCCCGAGGGTGGTTACTACTACGAGCTGGCCGGCGACCAGGAGTAGGAATCGGAGGGTCCCAGGCAGGAGGCCTGCGCCTTTCGATCGTAGTGTTTTATTTTGCCCCGCCTTTCTAAAGGCCTTTTTGTTTCTCTTTTAATATTTGTACTCAGATATCTGATGCTTCTGCTGACGCTTCTATGCAAGCTTATGTATTCGAGCCTTCGAGGCCCCTGGCTTGTAATATAAAGCTTGTATGACTTTATTTATGTTTTAGAGTTGTGTTGTGATATCTTCCCGTGAGTCCTTGGGCTTGATCGTGTGCATTTGCGTGTATGATTAGTGCACGATTGAGCCGGGGGCATCACACAACACTAGCATCTCCAAAAAAAATATGTATTGAAATCCTCCAAATTTCCTTTAGAAATCATTCTACATTTGTCATTGTAATCATGGGTAAAAGTAACAAAAAATTGAGCTCCGTTGTGGTTAACAATTAACAGGAAAGGAGCATCACCTTGATGTATAGCTTCTCCGTGCGAGGAAAGCATCTAAGGAATCTAACAACTTCATCCAGATCGGGGCCGACAGATTGTAGTGCCAAGATCTTCATTGTGCGCAGAGGCCGGCTCAAGCTTTTGGGAATCATTTTCTGGATGACAGGCGAACATATAGATCAACAACAATTAGATAAAATGTGCTGTCCGATAATATATAAGAAGGAGAAGAAGAAGACTGTTGTACCTGAACGGATAATGATCCAGTAACAAGTTCGTTGAATTCAGCACACGAATAGCCCAACACTGTCAATTTCGGTGCGTGAATGACCCTGATTCTTGCTGGACCTAATTTATCATGTACATACAATCTCTCAAGGAAAGGCGCATTCTCAATGACAATATCGTGAAACACCTCAACTGACAGCCTTGGGCGGCGCCAGCAATGCACATAAATCGCACGGACATTCGTCAAGGTGATGTGGAGGCTACTGAACCCATCCATCACATGAAGACGAAGGTACTCGAGCGATGTACAGCCGACAAGCAGGCGCTCCAAATCCTCCTTCAAGATGCGGATGGCAATGAGCTCGAGGTGCTTAAGTTTAGGGAGATGAAGAGCGTGCGCGGCATCGATCCGGGGGAAAATGCACCGCCTGAATGTAGCACAGCACAACGTGGGCGCGAGGCGGAACACGGATGGCGGCAGCGAGCAAGGACGTCTAGCATGAAGGCTGAGCTCCTCGAGCCGATCCAGGGCTGGGGATAGGAACCAGTTGTGCAATCTGGGTTCGGTCTTGTTGTGGGGATTGAGCCTGCCGATAGCAAGGCATCTGACCGGCCCAGGGTGCGTGTCGAGGACGTGGGACAATGCGTCTCGGCGTTGCTGCTCCCCGCTGCAGAACTCATGGTCGACAATGAGGTCCAGGGGGGTGTAGCGCCAGAGGGGGCACCACCACCGCGAGAGGACAGTGGTCCGCACGCCATATTTGATGGGGAGGTGGGATATGATGGTTACCAACATCTCGTCGGGGAGGCTGATGATGAAGTCCAAGTTCGCCGGAGGCTCTTGCGGTTCTGGCTCAACCCGCCCCCGCTTGTTGGCCGGCTCGTCCTCCATCTCGCAGCAGGCGGCGATCCTCGACAGCGGTGCTTGTAGATGAGAACGGAGGACTGCTCACAGTCGTCCCGTCTAATTAAACAGCTGCCTGCGGTAGTAAATGGTTAGTTGAACACCCACGGTTTGACTAATACGACCGTTTGCGATAATAACGTGGTGGCTATTTGTTAAAAATGACTAGAAAAATCAATGTATAAAAAGGCAAAATGAACCCTGAATAATTTCATATGTTTAGCACAGTTGCATGTTGCCTCTGTAAAATAAATCAAGGCAGGAAGATACAACATGTGTCGTTTCATGACCAGATCATGTGACCAAGTTCGCTCTCGGAACCATGAGGCTTCTTGATAGAAGCTCCGGTTTGTATGAAAGAAAACATGGGTCAAAGCCGAGTTGAAAAGGGCAGCAATATCTAACCCCATCTTACAGAAGGTACAAAAGCACGATGATTAATTGTTAATCAGGTTTACACAAAATCCAGATTGAACATGACAATAACAACTAACTCAACCAAAGTTTTGAGCAATCACAGTGAAATGGATCGGTCTGATCCATAAAAGAAAGATCCTGGACCAAAAAATCTACTGGTACATGATAACAAGTTGTTGTAAATAGAAGCCGAGCATGTTCATGAGCCCTTTTGTCCACCTAAAACTTCTTTTTATGCTGTTCAACGTGTCCATCCATGAGAAAGTGTCTGTCAAAAAACTTAATCCTCATGGACAATAGTACTCTCGCATTCAACAGGAAGAATGTGACAAAGCTAGTGTTTGCATGGTTGGATGCATATCCTTGCAGCGTTATTGTCCTCAAACGAATGTCATGACAACTGAGAAAATCCCGATGCTTCTTATGCCACCGATTGGTTATACCTTTTTGTCCATGTCCTTTAGCCTAAATAGACATGAAGACTGATAATAGTTAATGTCTAGAAAAAATATTACAGCTGAACGGTTAGTTCTAGTAAAGTATATCAATGTGCTTGATATCATCACCTGTATATACAAATTCTCCAGAAATGGAAAGCATCGCAGCAAGCCAATAACCATGTTCAGATCAAAACACCATGTACTGATATGTAAGGTCTTGACAGAATCCAACACCATTGATAGGGTACCCATGGACAAACTCTTCATTGAGCATAGAACATAATATTAGTACCAAAAGTGTACTCCAAGATTATATAAACATTATGCGCACAAAAGAAAAATGCAGCTTATGATTACAAAAGTGTTGATGATATAAAACTTACGCACACAAATGAAAAATGTAGCTTATGATTACAAAAGTGTTGATGATAATATATAGTACCTGAATAAGTGTGGAGCCAACCACCATCTTGTAACCTTCAAACGGATCAGGAATTACACCCAAGGTCTCCAGTTTAGGCACAGAGACAACAGTTATTTGCGAAGGTGCATAACGATAATCAAGAAGCAGCCTTTGGAGTGAAGGGGTGTCTTTGATGATGAGCTCCTCTCCTTTAAAGCAAATTCCAATGCTTACAAGGTGAGGCGACTTTATTTGGAGACAACGGATACAGATTTCTTTTCCAAAAACAAGCAGCAAGCGCTCCAGGGCAGGGCAGCAGGAATGGATGATGCTGTGCAGTGAGGCCTTCGACAGATCGACCACCACAAGCGCGAGTTTTTTTAGCAGTGGGAGTCGAAGCATTTGTACCAGATTGTCTGGTAGATGACACCGGGCCAGGGTGGTGGTGTGGAGAGAGGAGGAAAACCATGAGATGGACACTGGTGGTGAGGGCACAGCTACAACGCTTGGTGGACAGCTATTTACATAGTAATGGTAGAACTCAAGATGTTGGAGTTTTTTGAATTGACGGGATGTCAGCCAGGCATTCATCGTGAAGGGTATGTGCAGCAGGCAGCATGCCGGGATGCATAGGCGTTGAACGGAGCCCTCGTGGGAGCAGATGATGGCTCCGTGGAGTTCAAAATCATGAACGACAGATAGCCGGTGACAGTCGAGATTAAGAGGTGTGGCGCGCCACAGCGTGCGCCACCGAGATGCGAGGACCTGTGTGCGGCAGCCATCCTTGGTGGGGAGAAGGAAGATGATCTCCCCAAGGATGGCGTTCGGGAGATCGCTGATGCGGTTCGCCCGATATTCTACGGGTTCCTCAGATCCAGGGGGCGAGGCCGCTTCTGCCCGCACTGCCGGGTGCAGGATCTACAGCCGGCGGCGCCGCTGGCCGGAGCCTCATCTGTGTACATAGCAATCTGGAAGGAAAGAAAAGGCAGAAACATACATGTAGGACATTCAAAATCAATTCTCAAGATCTAGAAGAAAAAAAGGGCACAAACATACATGTAGGACATTCAAAATCAATTCTCAAGATTTGGCTACGAATTATTAGCATGCACGCTAACCCTAGTCGGATTATTAGCAAAAAAATCATTTGTACAGAACAAACAATTAATCACTAACCATAGATACCATTCAAACAATCAATACACTACACGGATCTAACGAATCTTACTCTGATTTCATGGACTGGGTGAACATAACCAAGGGTTTCTGTTCCCAACAAAGGGGGGGGGACTAATCGGTTTTCCGTCAGAGTCGGAGTCGTTGCCGGAGTAGCTGTGGACCTCCGGCTCCAGCTGGGGAGGCACGACGACGGTGACGAAGTCAAGGCCGCGCTGCTGCCTGCACAAGACCTCGTCGGCGGCGACAGCAACCTCTGCGCCCAGCTTCATACATTGCGCGGGTGCTTCACCAGTCGATGGTGCGCTTCGGTAAAATCCTAATACACTCCATGCGGCGGTGACAACTGTGGACGGGGTGTGCGGCCACGGATCTGGCGCGCCATTAATATGGAGCAGTGGGAGCGAGGTGGACGGCGGCCAAAGGGCTGGCTCGCCTCCCGGTGAGCCTGCGTAGTGGACTGCTGGCACGCCTACCGTCATTTCACACAGCTACTAGCACGCCCCATGGTGAGCCTGCGCAGCGGACTGCTGGCTCGGCCTCCCGGTCTGCCTGCTAGCATGCGTCTCGTCAACTCACGCGTGCTCGTACGGCACACGGGACGCGTGTGCGGCACGTATTATATTGATTTTTCCTTTTTGATGATTAATTCTGCCGCCTTATTGCTTAACCGAAGCACTGCACTTACATTTTGTTGGTCTAAAGCACATGGTTCGAATAAAGAGTTTGTTTGCGATATTGGTTGATAATTATTTATAATTTCCTGTATGTAAGAAGATTATATCAAAACTTGTCTCAAATTTGAAAAAAAATATCACAGTCTATTGGTGTCCATATGACACCACGATAATTTTCATGAATTTCAACTTAGTTTTGGATTTATTGGATTTTAAAATCAAGATTCTAGATGTTAGAAATTTCTTGCATGGGGACTAAACATGCACCCAAGGACACATACACATATGATTTTGCAATCCATTTTCGTGCACTATCACGGGTCTCATCTAGATCAAATTTGATTTTTGCACATTCAAATCCCTGGGAAATCAATCAATGTATAAAAACGGATAGATGTTATCTATTTTTTTCATTTTTCAACACTAAACTCCTTTGGTCGCATGTTCGCAGTAGAAAAAGTTTGACATGCATCGTTGGGCCACATGCACGCGGTGGTCCTAGGACACTCACTCGCGTGGGCCCGCGAGGTCGCCGTCCAGCACTATGACATGCGATGAGAGTGGTTAATTTGACCAACAAGGATGGTCATTTTTTGGTTTTTGTTATACGTACGGTAGGAGTATATGTATAGTACGCGTTGAAGAGGGTGGCCGGGGGCAATACTACGCGTCATATAGGACACTCACTCGCGTGTGATGCTTCCATCCGTGGGCCCGCGAGGTTGTCTTCCATCACTTTGACCCAGCAAGGAGGTTTCTTTTTGGGTTGTGTTGCGGTAGGAGTATATAGTATGCGTCAAAGAGGGGAGGAAGGGGCCGGGGCAGCACATATATACTACACACATGTCATGAATCGATCTCGCTCTATGTGGGGACTTTTCGGTTTCCGAGGCAGGTGCCGCAAAGAAGTTGTGCATATTGGGTATTAAAAACATCACCAACACATTGGGCCATGTGTGGACGATGGTTGTCACTCATTCGCCTGCGACTCTTCCCTCCATGGGCCCGCGAGGTCACCGTCCATCTAATATATGACACAACGAGAAAGGTAATTTGACGAACAAGGAGGATTATTTTTGGGTTGTGTTACGGTACGTAGGATATTATATTACGCGTCGAAGAGGGGAGGGGGGCAACATATATATTCTACGTGTCATGAACCTCAGTTCGTGTGGGGGACTTAAAGGTTTCCGAGGCAGGTGCCACATCAAAGTTCTGCATATATATTAGGTATTCAAACATCACAACCACACATCTCCATACATGTGTTTGGCCCACAAGCAAGTGACGGCGGTTGTCCTCTAGCACTCACTCATGGGGTTATCAGCGAGATGCTTCGTCCATCTCTGTGTGCCCGCTTGGTCAATCACTTCGGCTGACAGTGACAGAGGTTAATTTGACTTATAATTAGGAGGGGATTAAGTTTTGGTTCATCTTATACGGTTCGGTACATGTAACTATATACTTCGCGCGCATGTGTACGCACGAATCCCTCCCACCGGGTCGAAGTGGGGGGGGGGGCGAGCACGCGAAGCATCATGAACCAGATCTGTGTGGGGACTGTGCGTTTTTCGACGCATGCATGCGCCACATCAAAATGTTGTGCTTTTGGAATTCAAACATATATGCATGCATCACGCAGTCCATACATATGTTTGGGGCACATATATACGTGCAGTGGTTGTCTTTGGACACTCTCCCTCACTTGGTTATCATTGATGGCCTATATATTCGTGGGCCCGTGTGGACGTCCATCACTTCGACCAACAACGCGAGAGAGGTTACCAAGGTGGATTCTTCTTCTCTTGGTTCGCGTTACCGTATAGTCATATGTCGCTCATGGTGAGATTCGAGACCTAAGTTCGAGGGCTCGCATTCACATGAATCCCTCTATATATGTAGTATACTATGCGTCGTGAACCCTCGCTCTGTGTGGGGACTTTTCGGTTCCAAAAGCACGCGGCCACATCAAAGTTGTGCATTGGGTATATTGAAACACCACATGACACTTCATACATATGTTTGGGCCACATGCACGCAGTGGTTGTCTTCAGGCACTCCCTCGCGTGGTTATCGGCGACAAACTAGCCTATTTTGTGGGGCCGCGTGTGGAACGTCAATGCATGACCTTGACCCAACAAACAAGAGAGGTTATACGACCAAGGTGGTGATTCTTCTTGGTCAGTCTTACAATACGCCTTGGTGAGATGCCCCCTCCCACCGCCTCAAAGTGTGTGTGTGGGGGGGCACAGTACTACTTCGTACTAGATGAACCTCCGTGGGGTCGGGGATGCCCGATTAATTTTGTGATGCACATGTGCCACATCAAATTTGTGATTTGGTAACGCCAGAAGAACACATCTGTGGTCCCGCACACGGTCCACATTTGATCGGAAGCAAAGGGGGGAGGGGGGCATAGTACTACTTCGTACTAGATGAACCTCCGTGAGGTCGGGGATGCCCGGTTAATTTGCGATGCACATGTGCCACATCAAATTTGTGATTTGGTAACGCCAGAAGAACACATCTATGGGCCCGCACATGGTCCACATTTGATCGGAAGCAAAGGGGGGAGGGGGTTGATGTACTCCTTTCGGTTTTGTGTTATGGTACGGTGAGATGTCAGACCTAGCTATTTGGGGGCATGCGTTCATAGCTAGGATTCCCCTCCCAGCAACACGAAGTGTGTGTGTGCGTATTTGGGGGGGGGAGGGGCTAGCAATAATAACGTGCGCTTTGTGCGACAGGTGCCACATCAAAGTTGTGCATTGGGTATTTGAACATCAAACCACCCTTTTCATACATATATTTGGTCCACATGCAAGTGTGTTCATGTTCTGACCCTTTCCCGCATTTTTTTGGCCAAATTTATAAATAGCAGACGAGTCGGACGCAGCAACCGTCTGTGATTGGGTACGAAATAGGCACGGTTCCCTAGGACTACCCATGTGCCACGCCCCTGCCCCTGTCACCCACATGATCACAGTAGATTGGGCTCCACGAGGCTTCCCTCCCCCTCTCGAAAATATCTACTCCCTCGCAATCTCGAAAATATCTACCAGCGTCCGCGTAGATGGTTTTTCTGTTTGATAGCACACGATTAGTATGTCTGGACCGTGTGCGATGTCTGTTACTCCCGCTCTGCTTCAATCAGTAGATCCAAATTTTCAGCAGCCCCGGCATTTTACTCCCGCCCCGCTCTCCTTCAATCCCTTGATCCAAATTTTCGGTAGCCCCGCCATTTTACTCCCGCCTAGTATAATTTTCAGTACCCGCGGCATTTCCTCAAACACCACCTTGGACCCCTCCACACACACACACCCCAAATCCTTCGCTCACCCCAAATCCCCCGCTCACACACATACACACCACCCCTCCCTCGCTCCAAACCTAGCTAGGTCACCGCCGCCGCGACGCCTCCGTAGTCAACCTCTGCCGGTCTGCCCATGCAGTTTACCCACCGATATACATACCCTCACCGCCCTGAGTTTCTTAGATGACGCCTGCGAAACGCCCCCTTTCCCAGAGATCCCCATCCCCACCCCCCCTCCCCCACTCCAGAGCGTCGCAGCCTAAGCCCGGCTATGCTTCCCGGGGAGTTCGAGGAGCGAATGGCCCAAAAGAGCTTTATCGCGGCCTCTTCGCCCGACGTCGGTGAGGTGGCCGTTGAGGAAGCTGACGATGATGACTGGACCTGGATTGAGCCTTTCGATCAGCGGGCTGGAGTATTCTGGCATGTTGTGGACATCGGCTACGACATCGAGGTCGCCGACACCGATGGCTTGACGCGGGTTATGTCACAGGTTAAGTTGCCCACCCCCAACCCTTTGGGTTCGATAGCCGTCGATCTCATCGATGGCCTTGCCACTGATCTCCTGCGGCTCGTTATGAACAATTTGCCATCCTTCATCACCATGGAGCCCCTTTTGTCATTTCTGAAGGACATGTTCTGCGACGCTGGCCTAGGATCCTCAGCTGGCAAGTCAGACCTCATCGACGGTGACCACGAGGAGGAGCCAATCTGTGACAAGTGAGGAAACCCATGATTTGTTTTCTCGAACCCCTTTTATAGTGAGAACTTGTCCAGTATTTATTGCTATATTAGGTTGTTTGCATTACGCCTTGTTTATTTCTATGGTTTATGGTTGTTCGGTTGTTTGTAGTTACATATGTCCAGTTTCAATTGCCATCTTTGGTTGTTCGTAGTATGCCTTGTTTATTTCAGCTATTAACAGTGTGATGTTCTATATGTGCTAGTATGAACTATGCAGTTCAATTTCATCAATACCAAATTTAACAATAGCTCTATGAATGACTATATTTGGTTGCTGTTAAGCATGTTGTACTCCCTCCGAATCATTTTAGTTCGCATATAAGATTTGTCTAAAGTCAGGCCTCTTAAAGTTTCACCAACTTTATAGAACAAAATACCAACATTCACAATATGAAATAAATATCAGTACATGTGTCATGACTTAAATTTTCATATTGTATAACTTTAGCATGCTAGATGTTGATATTTTTTCATACAAATAAGGTCAAACTTTATGCAGTTTGACTTCAGACAATTCTTATATACAGAGTAAAAAGGACCGGAGGGAGTATTGAACATGCCTTTCCATTTGATTTAACAATGGCACTATTTGGATACTCTAACTTAGCTAGAGGTTAGAGTTAGTTTCTAGCTCATGACAGTTAAAAGGGAGAGAGAGAGATTGGTGAAATAGTTGATTGTATTGCTTGAGCCTCGTGGGCATATATACAGGAGTACATGGTCATCTTGGAGTACAAGTCAAGGTAGAATAAATCCTACGCTATCCTACGTTTCCTAAATAACAATGATACTCAACAATGACTAACCCTGAACTAACTCTAGCCAAAGAGGTGTTTGGATGACAGTGTTAGATTGACCATAAATGCACTAGGAGAACTAGCCCCAATCAGCACCTCTTGGGTGGGATAGTTGTTTTGGGTGGGTTTGACGCAACTAGCTCAAACTAGCCCTCATTTTTGGATACTTTAGGGCTATTTGAGCCCAAACTAGCTCAAACTAACTCTAACCCATGGATCCAAACAGGGCCAATAACTAGTGTACTTAGACCTGCACAATACAAGTTTGAATGACTACGTTTGCTTGTTTTTAAATATTAGGCCTGTTGTTAATAACGCACCTTTCCACTTCTTGTTTTTTAATATTAGGTTTTTAACAATTTGGTCTTGCGCATGTAGGTCCTGCTGTCAGAGGTTTTGACCCACTGTTTGACCATTTTTGCATATGTGGAAATGAGTTGTCCATTAATATCAGTCAAGTCAAGACACTCAGAAAGATTGTTACGATAAAGAAATTAGCGACAAAAAACAATAAGATCTTTGTCTGCACAATGAAGAAGACATCAATTCACTACGGGATGGTACTAGCTGTTATACCTTATCTTTTTAATTCTTTTGCGCCATTTCAAATCTGGAGAAGATATTTATGCATATCCTTGTTTTCAGCCCTTTCCAAAGCAGTTCACTGATGATTACCTCTCAAACCACCTGTATGGTCAGGAGGCGAGGAAGGTTTTCGTACAACACCCACGGTTCAATATTGAAGTGTTCCTGAAGAGAACGAAGGATGGACGGTCAATCATCCACAGGCACTGGCCTAAAGTTGCAAAGACCTTCAACATCAATGAAGGTTCAATATTTGCCTTCCGCTTCAGCAGTTTTCCAGATGAGATTCATCTGTCTATGTTCCGTCTATGATGCTAATTTCGAAAGGTTGTAGATGTTGCATGTGAAACTTGGTGCAGGTGCAGTTGTGTAATGGGGTAGCTGAGTGCTGAAGCTATATGACGTTGTACTCTGATGTATTTCAATTATGAAATCCTGCTTCCTTAATATGGAAATGAAATATATTTTTTGCTTAATATGAAATGTCAATTAGATTAATAAATGGATTATTAATAATAGGCCAATTAGCCTGCTAATGGCCAATTAGCCTGCTAAATGGGTTTTTCTATTCCAAACGATTATTGAGAAAACACCGTGGGCGATAACCTCAGGCAACGCACACAGTTTCTAGGAATAAACCGTGTTGGATCAATGAACAATCACACATGACATCCTCTTGAAAACTGTTTGCATTAGGCCACCTTGCGCAAACGATTACCACATAAAAAGTGTGTGTGATGGACTGCCTTTGCCACACAGTTTCTTCTACGCACCGTGTGTGATGCATTCAATAACACAAATGATAAAATTGTTAATATCATGTGCAATGGCAACGCTATCACAAACGATTTAATGGAGAAAATTGTGTGTGATGTACCTGCGAACGGAAAGGTTTTCCTTGGAGTGACTGTGTGGGATGTATATATGAACGGAAACATACTTCTTGGATTAACTGTGTGGGATGTACATACTAACGGAAATGTATTCCTTGGATTGACTGTGTGGAATGTACATACGAACGGAAACGTTTAGCGGGGACTGACTGTGTGGGATGTACTTACGACCAGAAATGATCTCTCGCCGGTCGCACACGACCTCATTTTGCCAAGCGTGTGTGCCAGGAGGGCATATCCCCGACGGTTTCTAGGTCGTGTGGGAAGGACCCCCCTATCGCAGTCACTCACTAGGCGACGGTTCCAAATGCCGTCGTAGAAAGGGGTTAAAAACAGTTTGTATAGCACCTCGTTGTACCAGTGTGTGACAGGTTAAGTGGCCCACCCCCAACCCCTCGGGTTCAATCGCCATCGATCTCATCCATGGCCCCGCCGCTGATCTCCTCTCGCTCGCTGTCAAGAATTTGCCATCCTACATCGCCATCGCACCCCTTTTCTCATTTCTGAAGGACACATTCTGCGACGCTGTCTTGGGATCCACAGCTTCCAAGTCAGACCTCATCGACGGCGACCATGAGGAGGGCACCCTCTCGGGATCTTCCAAGGGGAAAGAGCCCATCTGCTCTTCCATGGGGAAAGAGCCCGTCTGCGACATCAAGGAGGGCACCCTACAGTCGTGCTCTTCCAAGGGGAAAGAGCCCATCTGCTCTTCCATGGGGAAAGAGCCCGTCTGCGACATCAGGGAGGGCACCCTACAGCCATGCTCTTCCAAGGGGAAGGAGCCCATCTGCGACAACATGGAGCGCATCCAGGGTCCGTGCTCTTCCCACCGGAATGAGCCCATCTATGACAAGTGAGGAAACCCATGATTTTTTTTGCCGTGCCTCTTCATAGGGGGGGAACCCATGATTTGTTTTGTCGAGTCCCTTTTGTAGTGTAGTGAGAATATGTCTAGTTTTAATTGCTATATTTGGTTATTTGCAGTATGCCTTGTTTATTTCAATTGTTCACAATGTGATGCTCTATATGTGCAATTATTTACTGTGCAGTACATTTCATCAATCCAGCTTTAAACATACCGATAGGAATGCATATATTTGCTTGCTATTAAGCCTGTTATAGCTAGCATATGCCTCTTTTAAAGTTTTTTTATTGTTCGGTTGTTTGTAGTTAGCATATGTCCAGTTTCAAATGCTATCTCTGTTTGTTCGTAGTATGCCTTGTTTGTTCCAGTTATTCACAATGTGGTGTTCTATATGTGCAGGTATGAACTGTGCAGTTCAATTTCATCAATACCAGTTTCAACAATACCACTATGAATGACTACATTTGGTTGCTGCATCTTATAGTTAGCACGCCTTTCCATTTTTATTTAACAATAACCAGTGTACTTAGACCGGCACAATACCAGTTTGAATGACTATGTTTGCTTGTTGTTAAATGTTAGGCCTGTTGTAGTTAACACACCTTTCCACTTGTTTTACTTTACTAGCGTGCTTAAACCTGCACACTGAAGCTATCTTTTGGAGATAATTTTGTCTGCCATGGATATATTTGGTTGATGTTTAGCTTGTTGCGCTTAACATGCCTCTCGATGTACCTACACAGGACAATTTTGGGAATGACTGCTATTTTCCATCGAGGTTAGTTTCATCCCATGGCTTATATATACTCATTGTTCAGGATATTGGTAGCTGGTACCATATAGGTCGGGGGCTGATAAGGGACTAATCGGTGAATCGGACTTTTAACTGAATATATCTGTAACCCATTTATCGTTAGGTTAACTAGGGCCATATGTAATATATCTGAGGCTACATAGCAACATGCACTGTACTTAATGTCTAAATATGCAATCCTAGGCTACATAGCAACAAGGAAGAGTGTTACCTTAATGTTCTGTTGATGTCTAGATATACGTAGAAGAGCAGCAGCAGCAACAACAACAACACAGCCCTGTTTCGATACTCAACTTAGCTAGAGGTTAGAGTTAGTTTCTAGCTCATGACTAACCCTGAGCTAATTCCATCCAAAGAGGTGTTTGGATGATAGGGTTAGATTGACAATAAATGCACTACGAGAACTAGCTCCAATTAGCACCTCTTGGGTTGGATAGTTTTTTTGGGTGGGTTAGATGCAACTAGCTCAAACTAGCCCTCATGTTTGGATATATTTTAGGGCTATTTGAGCCCGAACTAGCTCAAACTAACTCTAACCCATGGATACAACAGAACTTAATCAGCCGATAATTTGAAAGAATGCAATAAACTCCTTCCAGCCCATAATATAAGATGTTAATTCATCTAATATGTGAGTATATTGGATGTTATAAGATATTATAAAAGAGTGTTGTTGTCGGTGTTCTGGGAACCAGGGTACCCAGACTTGCCTGCCTGCGGCCCACGGCGTGGCCCCATCAACGGCCTGGTACGGCCCATCTTCAGCATCGACAAGACAAGACCATCGCGAGGGGCCAAGCCTTGCGAGGCGGACAACGCCAAGACCTCCGGAGACAGCGGCTCCTGAGGCTGGCTCCTGAGGAGCGGAGATTCCTATGCAGGCATGCACCTCATGAGGTTGAGGTGACGTAAGCCATGACGACCAAGGCCAGGCGGGCGCCAGCGAGTGCAGAGCAGCAGGTTTCCTCTTCAGCGCTAAGGAGGCAAGCGCAGGCGCGGAGTCCCGAGGAATCAACCAAAGGTTTCCATTCCCGAGCAACAAGGCCAAGACCACCAGGATGGCAGGACGGATGTCATCACCGAGCCCACCACGGCGTCACGACCAGAAGCTTTGCAGGCGAAGACCACCTTTCGTCAGGATAAGATGTACTACTTATCTCCCTTCAAACTGGCTGTTGTGGGATTGTGGCACCCCGGCTCAGAGAACCGGTTTACCAGTGTTTCCAACCGAGAGATCATGTCTTCTGGAAACACACAACAACTTGGAACAAAACATAGCTGAACTTTTATTGATGATAGTCGAGTACAAGCTCATATATTACATGATCATCGAGGCCAAAAGCAAATCTAGTGCCATGACAGTATCTACATTATTTATCTAACATATCAGGGCCTCGGTATCACTGCGGAATACTACAGCGGAAGACTACTACATAGCGGAACATGAAAGGAGCTCCATCCACAGGGACACTGGTGTGGACACATCCTAGGCGTCGCAACATGGACCTCGAGACCTCCATCTTATTCTTCTCCTGCATCTGGCATGATACGCCAAGTGAGTACTTTGAATGTACTCGCAAGCACATGACAACCGATTATGCAGCAAATAATAGCATGGCATTGAGCATGTTAAAACTTAAGTGATTCACTTACTGTCACCAACTTACTCATATCCGGGTTGTCTCACAACCCTCAGAATACTCGACCTCGACGAGTATTTGTGCTTATAAGACAAGTTCTTCCATCATTACTACGGTTATTATGGTTGATCACCTAGAGAGGTCTAGACGGGCTATCCAATTCTGTGGACGCGGCTATTCGAATAGATTTGACACTCTGCAGAGGTTGCGCACTTTACCCACACTATGGAGCACTGACCTCGTGATCCCATTCGGGTGGACCAGTATTGCTCCAACGAAACCGGCCTGACCCATGTCTCTTCCATCGTACCACCGGCAATCACACTCCCCCGGAGTCAAGCCTTGGGTGGCCCCGTGTCACCTTGTGACACCTGCCACCATCGTGGCCTAACTAAACTGTCCCAAACGGGGACGCCGGCAAACAACTCAATTGGGCTCACAGGGTTATCGCCGTCTACCTGATCAGGCAGCATGCACGCATAACCCTCCCTCTTTGGAGGTACCGGTGAAAGAGCACGGAGCCAGACCAAGTCAAGGCCGTCCCATACCAGCAAATGTGGCTGCACGGGTAAGCCCGGACAGGTGACTCTTGATCAATCGACTAGGTTTCACTTAGCAAGCATAGTTAATCATCATATCAATTTGAGTTATCAACATCAGGCATTTGAATAATTTACTTTGAATTATCAATGATAATTTAAATGCAAGAAATGAATATGAAATATGCAATGCTATGAGATGCTTCATAATATGGATGTCCTGGCTTGCCTTGATCAGTTGGGTTGTTCAGAAACTCCTGGTCTTCAAATCCACAAGTTTCTCCTTCTGAAAATATTTTTAAATGGCAAAAGAAAATGTCACATAAAGCCTTTTTATTCACCAACAATTCTGTGAGTGTTGGAAAAATACCAAACTTGGTCAGAAAATAAAGGACTTTGATACAAACACAATGCAAAAAAGAATCAGGTCAATTGGACCTTTCTGTAAAAAGTTATTAATGGTCAAAGTTTCTGGTCAATTCTGTTTAATAAATAAAATTCAGAAAAACCTGAAGCGGGCCACGTCGAAGGCGTAAACGGAGAGTGCGCCTCCACTTACCCCTTCGCGCGCATGCCCACAGTGGCTGACGGGTGGGGCCCGGTTCAATTTAAAACAGAGAGAGGGAGAGAGCAGAGGAAGGGGCGGCTCACCGGCGATGCTCACCGGCGATAGGGGCGGTGGCGGAGCTGGGAGTCAACGGAGATGGGTCGGGCGTGAAGAGACGAGCCTCCCTGTACCCGCAGCTTAGCCGGAGATGGCTGGACGGCGTCGCTCTCTTCCTCTCCTGCGGGTGACAGCTACGGGACTCGTCGGCGGTGGCGATTCCAGCAGCGATTCGCTCGGGCAAGAGGTCGAGGAGCACTAGTGGAATACACTGAGATCATGGGTGCAATCAGGCAGAGATGGGAGTGATTGGGGAGTGCTGGCGTTGAAAGGGGATCGGGCGGCGGAGCTTCTGCCGGAGCTGAGGGAGACGAGCTCCCGGCCCTCCTTGGGCGCTCTGGAGGTGGTTGTGGGATGTTGTGGTGAGGTGGTGAGGAGAGAAGAGCCTGGCCGTGCCCTTTTATAGGCCGGAGCATAGCTCGGCCGAGCTCTCCCGAAGTGGCGCGATGCAGGACACGTCGCCGGTGCCAGGATGCCCTGCTGGCTGGCTGCTTGCGGGCGACGGGACGGAAGAGGGCAGCAGCATTCAATGCGGGAGGAGACAGCACGGGGAGGAAGGAGACGACGAGGTCTCCACTGTGACTGCATGGGTCTCACAGTGCGGTGATGGCGTGGCAGCCGGTGAGGGCATTTCCGGCAAGGAGGAGGGTTCTGGAGGGGCTTCGTGTCGACTAGGGGTGATGTCGGCCGGTGAATGTCCAAGACCAAGTGAAAGATTAAAAATCCATTCAAATTCCAAATAAAACCAGGAAAAGTTTGAAAATAAAAAGTTGTCAAAATTAGGGTGTCACAAACCTACCCCCCTTAGGATGAATCTCGTCCTCGAGATTCGGTTGCTCAAGGAACAAATATGGGTAAGCGGATCTCAGAAAGTCTTCTCTTTCCCAAGTGGCCTCTTCTTCAGTATGGTGCTCCCACAGCACCTTGTAAAATCTTATCACCTTACTTCTCGTGGTTCTTTCCATCTCCTCCAGGATCCTGACAGGTTTTTCTTCATAGGTCAGGTCCTTAGCCAATTCCAATTCACTCATATCCGCTTGCTTGGCTGGGGGTGCAATGCATTTCCTCAACTGTGAGATATGAAAGACATCATGAACGTCAGACAGTGCTGGTGGGTTTTCCATCTGATATGCAACTCTGCCCTTCCTAGCAATCACTGGAAAGGGACCGATGTATCTTGGGGCCAACTTTCCCCTTGTGCCAAACCTCTTTACTCCCTTCATAGGAGTTACCAGTAGATAAGCATAGTCTCCGGGCTCGAAAGTTACTTCCCGGTGCTTTGGGTCGTAATAGCTCTTTTGTCGGGACTTGGCTGCTCATAGTCGTTCTTGAATATCCTTGATTTGCCTTTCAGCCTCGAGCATCAAGTCCATACAAAAAATGCAACTGTCTCCTGTTTGAGACTAGTTCAACGGTGTGCGGCACTTCCGTCCGTACAATGCCTCAAAAGGCGACATTTTGAGACTTGCCTAATAGCTGTTGTTGTAGGAGAATTCAGCGTACGGCAAACTATCCTCCCATTTGGGTCCATGGGAGAGAGCGCATGACCGAAGCATATCCTCTAATATTTGATTCACACGCTCGGTCTGTCCATCTGTCTGCGGATGGTATGATGTGCTATGTTTCAGCATGGTTCCCAAGGCTTGATGTAGCCGTAGCCAGAATGCTGAGGTAAATAGGGAACCCCTATCTGAAGTGATAGACATGGGTACTCCGTGCAGACTGACTATCCGGGACATGTAGAGTTGTGCCAGCTGATTTGCGTTGAAAGTGGTCTTTACTGGGATAAAGTGGGCCACCTTCATGAGGATGTCTACAATGACCCAAATAGCGTCGTTGCCTCTTATGGACTTGGGCAGTCCCACAATAAAATCCATGCATAGGTCGTCCCATTTCCACTGGGGCACTGGTAAAGGTTGCAGTAGCTCAGCGGGTTTCTGATGCTCAGCTTTGACCTTGTTGCAAATATCACAGCAGGCGACATAGTATGCTATATCTTTCCGCATTCCTGGCCACCAAAAGGTTTCTCTCAAGTCCCGATACATCTCGGTACCTCCCGGGTGGATTGAATATGCGGACTCATGTGCCTCCTTGAGTACTTGTTGCCTCAAGTTGTTCTGGTTCGGCACACAAATTCGTTTCTCAAACCACATGGTACCCTGTTCATCTATACGGAAGGACTTGGCCTTCCCTTGCTGAATTAACTCCTTGATCTTCCGGATTTCTTCATCTAACTCCTGTACTTCCTTGATTTCCTCCATGAGGGTTGGAGTAATTTCCAATGTATCTGGGGTCATTGGGCCGCATAGCACCATATTGAGCTTGACAAACTCTTCTTGTAAGCTCGGATGCATACCCTCAACTAGTGCATTCACAGCAGCCTGTTTCCTGCTCAGTGCGTCAGCGACCACATTCGCTTTCCCCGGATGATAGTTTATTCCAACATCATAGTCCTTGACCAACTCAAGCCATCTTCTTTGCCTGAGGTTCAGGTCGGGTTGAGTGAAAATATACTTGAGACTCTTGTGGTCTGTGTATATTTCACATCGTTGCCCAATGAGGTAATGCCTCCAAATCTTCAGGGCATGAACCACAGCAGCTAGCTCCAAGTCATGCGTGGGATAGTTCTCCTCATGAGGTCGTAGCTGTCGTGATGCATAAGCTACAACCCTTCCTTCTTGCATTAGCACGCATCCGATTCCACGCCTGGATGCGTCGCAGTATATATCGAAGCTCTTGTGAATGTCTGGAAGGACTAAGACAAGGGCTGTGGTTAGCCTTGTCTTTAATTCCTAGAAACTGCTGTCGCACATGTCTGTCCAGATAAACCTTTGATTCTTTTTCAACAGTTCTGTCAATGGCTTGGCTATTTTAGAAAAACCTTCAATGAAGCGACGGTAGTAGCCTGCCAATCCCAGGAAACTACGGACTTCGGTCACCGTGGCTGGTGTTTTCCAGTTCAAGACCACAGCAACCTTACTGGGATCAACGGCTATTCCTTTCTCTGACAGAATATGTCCGAGGAATCCCACCTCTTTTAGCCAAAATTCACACTTACTAAACTTGGCATATAAGCGATGGGTTCTCAATCTTTCCAAGACAGCTCTGAGATGTTGGTTATGTTCTTCTTCACCCTTAGAGCATATCAGGATGTCATCAATGAACACCACTACAAACTTGTCCAGAAAGTCCATAAAAACTTTGTTCATCATACTCATGAAGTAGGCTGGAGCGTTGGTCAATCCAAACGCCATAACTGTAAATTCATACAGTCCATATCGAGTGGTAAACGTTGTCTTGGGGATATCCTCCTTTCGGATTTTCAGTTGATGGTATCCCGTTCTAAGGTCGATCTTAGAGAATACACGTGCTCCATTCAACTGGTCGAATAAGTCATGAATTCGAGGGAGCGGGTACTTGTTCTTGATAGTGACCTCATTAAGCTGGCGATAGTCTACGCACATTCGTAGACTTCCATCCTTTTTTTCACAAATAATACTGGTGACCCCCATGGCGAGATGCTTGGACGAATGTATCCTTTCTGTAGCAACTCGTCCAACTGCTTCTTTAACTCTGCCAGCTCTGGGCCTGGCATACGGTAATATTTCTTGCATATTGGAGCTGTGCCAGGAATTACTTCAATGGCGAACTCCAATTCTCGGTCGGGCAGCATTCCTGGTAATTCCTCAGGAAACACATCCGGAAATTCACCCACTACCGGAATCAGATTCATATCTGTAACAGTAGTCTGGTATGCCGTGCCCTTCTTTGTTATCATTCTGCTGGCCAGGAATTGAACGGTCTGTCCGACGGGGTTCACCAATGTCACTGTTCTGGTGGCGCAATTGATACACACTTGGTGCGGTGCCAACTAGTCCATTCCCAGTATTATGTCCAGTCCTGGGGACTCAATAGCAACCAGGGTAGCTGGGAATTTGACTCCATGGATCGAGATTTCTAGCCCCTTGTATATTATATTTGTTCTGAGCATGGAGCCAGGGGATTGTACCACCATGATTTTGTCCAAAAGCGAAGGAGAAAGTTTGTGCAAGGTGGCAAAATTTCACGAAATAAATGAATGGGAAGCCCCAGAATCAAATAAAATTACTGCGGGTATGTTATTGACAGAAAACATACCAAGGACAATATCTGGAGCTTCGCAGACTTCTTCGGCAGAGATGTGATGGACGCATCCGTGGCTGAAGTTGTGGTTTGGGCGGCGTCCAAGGTGATTGACTTGTGGCTTGTGGTCAGCTGATTGCTTCCCGTTATTAGTAGGGCACTGCTTGGCGTAGTGTCCACTCTGGCTACAAGTAAAACAGGTGTTGTTGCGGTGGTAGTCCTCTATGACTGGCTGCTTGCCGAAGGTCTTGTTCTGGTTGCCTGGCTTGTTGTTGTTGCCACCATTGTTCCACACAAGTTTGTTCTCAGATGGCCATGACTGCCAATTGCGCAGCTTTTGCGCATATGGTTCCTTGTTGTCCTTCTTGGGCTCGAACTTCCTCTTACGATCATCGTTCCCAGACTTGTGCTCTCATTCGGCGATGAAGGCCTTATCCACCAATGTCTGGAAATCGGGGAAATCCAACATACATAGCTGACATCGGAGGGCATGATTAAGTCCCCCAAGGAACCGATCTATTTTCCTTTCTTCGGTAGCCGCATCATAAGGAGAGTACCGGGCCAAATTGTTGAACTTGTTTAAGTATTCTCTTACATACATGTTTCCTTGTGTGAGGGCCAGAAATTCGCTCTGCTTTACTTTCATGATACCCGTGGGAATATGATACTTGCGGAACAGCTCTTTGAATTTCTCCCAGGAAATCTCTTCAGCAGGCCACATTAACTTGGTGTTGTCCCACCATATGGCTGCCGGACCTTCGAGATAATGGGTGACAAATGGGACCTTATCTGCTTCTTCACAACGAGCGATGTCCAATTTCTTCTCCATGGTTCTCAACTAGTCATCAGCCTCAATAGGATCCACGGCCTGACCAAAGTTGGGTCATTTTGTGCGCTGGAAGTCAGACAGTTTGGAATGCACCCCATTGCCATTATTCTGACCTACTACTGTCTGCATACTCTTGAGAAATTCCATCAGGTCTTTGTTCCTCTTTTCCTCAAACATTCTCATTATCTGATCTGTGGTTGGTGCTTGAGGTGGTGGTGGTGGTAAGTCTTCGGGCGATTGCCCTGCCTGCTTGGCGGATCGACGGACGGGGTTTCCATCGCCGCCTTGACTGCTACTTCCTCTCTTCATCCTAATTTTTGTTCCCATGGCAAAGACCAAATCGATGAGCAACATCCATAAGGATAAATATAGTAATATGACACCGAAGAAAATTCATGGAAGAGGCGAATAAAGAAAACAACATAATTATACAGGATAACCCACCATAATACATGGCAAGCTAGTAGGGGATATCATGGCTAGCCAGCTCATACGGCAGTTGACATATGCAAAGATGCATGCATTACTACTCAAGCTCCAATCTAGTGGCGTCGGTGACACGAACACTGCCCATCTGAAGAGTCCTCGTCATCAGATCCTGAGTCAGAATCAGAACTAATGATGTGAGTCACTGGGTCAAAGGTGACACGACGTCGCTGCTGGGACGGCTCTCCTTCCACGGGAGAAAGAGCACGTCGCCTCAGCATCGGCGGAGCAGGAGTGGCTAGAAGTGAGGCCCACTCAGCTGGGGTCTCAAGTCGACTACCAGACGATAAGCCTGATGGTCCAGAAGAACCAGAAGGGGTATCAAATGCACGCGGAGGTGGAACTCGTGGTGGATAACTAGGTGGAACTACGGGAGGAGGTGCTGGAGTCACTGCTGCAAGTGCCCCCTGAACACGACACAGCTCCTCAGCCAAGGAAATGATCAAACGATAACTGGCGTTCAGGTAGCGAGACAAAACACCAGCCGCATGATCACACACCGGGTCTACAGGTGAGAAAAGGACTCGCCCTGTCGTAGGCGACAGGGTGGGATAGTGGAGGAAACTTGGATGGGTCTGCATCTCAGCCTCGTGGAAGCGCAAGTCAGTAATAGCCTCCATGGCAGCAAACTGGATCGCCAGCTCCGGAGTAGAAGCCACTCCGCCCTTGGAAGAGCGAGAAGAGCTTCCAATATCCGAAGTCGTGGTCAGGTAAGCCACTGCATGGTACTCATATACCGACTCGCTCAACTGCTCCTGAAACACCTGATACACCGGGTCATCACTGTAGGGATACAGTCGAAGCCAGACACTACGAAGCAGAACTAGAAAAGTGTGGGCTTCTGGCTCATGATGGTAGTGATAGGGAACTGGTGCCATCTACACACAATGTCAAAAGTTAATAACATAATGAATTATGATGCATAAAGCATGGCATGCACAATCAAATGCAACAAGCAGGATGCACACTCAAGGTCCTACGCTAATCGCGATCCTAGCGCGGGTTACCTAGGGTGTCCTACAGTCAGCACGGCTCTGATACCAAGCGTTGTGGCACCCCAGCTCAGAGAACCGGTTTACCAGTGTTTCCAACCCAGAGATCATGTCTTCTGGAAACACACAACAACCTGGAACAGAACATAGCTGAACTTTTATTGATGATAGTCGAGTACAAGCTCATATATTACATGATCATCGAGGCCAAAAGCACATCTAGTGCCATGACAGTATCTACATTATTTATCTAACATATCAGGGCCTCGGTATCACTGCAGAATACTACAGCGGAAGACTACTACGTAGTGGAACATGAAAGGAGCTCCATCCACAGGGACACTGCTGTGGACACATCCTAAGCATCACAACACGGACCTCGAGACCTCCGTCTTAGTCTTCTCCTGCATCTGGCATGATATGCCAGGTGAGTACTTTGAATGTACTCGCAAGCACATGACAACCGATTATGCAGCAAATAATAGCATGGCATTAAGCATGTTAAAACTTAAGTGATTCACTTACTGTCACCAACTTACTCATATCCGGGTTGTCTCACAACCCTCAGAATACTCGACCTCGACGAGTATTTCTGCTTATAAGACAAGTTCTTCCATCATTACTACAGTTATTATGGTTGATCACCTAGAGAGGTCTGGACGGGCTGTCCAATTCCGTGGACGCGGCTATTCGAATAGATTTGACACTCTGCAGAGGTTGCGCACTTTACCCACACTATGGAGCACTGACCTTGTGATCCCATTCGGGTGGACCAGTATTGCTCCAACGAAACCTGCCTGACCCATGTCTCTTCCATCGTACCACCGGCAATCACACTCCCCCGGAGTCAAGCCTTGGGTGGCCCCGTGTCACCTCATGACAACTGCCACCGTCGTGGCCTAACTAAACTGTCCCAAACGGGGACGCCGGCAAACAACTCAACTGGGCTCACAGGGTTATCGCCGTCTACCTGATCAGGGCAGCATGCACGCATAACCCTCCCTCTTTGGAGGTACCGGTGAAAGAGCATGGAGCCAGACCAAGTCAAGGCCGTCCCATACCGGCAAATGTGGCTGCACGGGTAAGCCCGGACAGGTGACTCTTGATCAATCGACTAGGTTTCACTTAGCAAGCATAGTTAATCATCATATCAATTTGAGTTATCAACATCAAGCATTTGAATAATTTACTTTGAATTATCAATGATAATTTAAATGCAAGAAATGAATATGAAATATGCAATGCTATGAGATGCTTCATAATATGGATGTCCTGGCTTGCCTTGATCAGTTGGGTTGTTCAGAAACTTCTGGTCTTCAAATCCACAAGTTTCTCCTTCTGAAAATATTTTTAAATGGCAAAAGAAAATGTCACATAAAGCCTTTTTATTCACCAACAATTCTGTGAGTGTTGGAAAAATACCAAACTTGGTCAGAAAATAAAGGACTTTGATACAAACACAATGCAAAAAGAATCAGGTCAATTGGACCTTACTGTAAAAAGTTATTAATGGTCAAAGTTTCTGGTCAATTCTGTTTAATAAATAAAATTTAGAAAAACCAGAAAAACCTGAAGCGGGCCACGTCGAAGGCGTAAACGGAGAGTGCGCCTCCACTTACCCCTTCGCGCGCGTGCCCACAGTGGCTGACGGGTGGGGCCCGGTTCAATTTAAAACAGAGAGAGGGAGAGAGCAGAGGAAGGGGCGGCTCACCGGCGAGGCTCACCGGCGATAGGGGCGGCGGTGGAGCTGGGAGTCAATGGAGATGGGTCGGGCGCGAAGAGACGAGCCTCCCTGTACCCACAGCTTAGCCGGAGATGGCCGGACAGCGTCGCTCTCTTCCTCTCCGACGGGTGACAGCTACGGGACTCGTCGGCGGTGGCGATTCCAGCAGCGATTCGCTCGGGCAAGAGGTCGAGGAGCACCAGTGGAATACACTAAGCTCGTGGGTGCAATCAGGCAGAGTTGGGAGTGACTGGGGAGTGCTGGCGTTGAAAGGGGATCGGGCGGCGGAGCTTCTACCAGAGCTGAGGGAGACGAGCTCCCGTCCCTCCTTGGGCGCTCTGGAGGTGGTTGTGGGATGTTGTGGTGAGGTGGTGAGGAGAGAAGAGCCTGGCCGTGCCCTTTTATAGGCTGGAGTAGAGCTCGACCGAGCTCTCCCGAAGCGGCACGATGCAGGCCACATCACCGGTGCCAGGATGCCCTACTGGCTGGCTGCTTGCGGGCGACGGGATGGAAGAGGGCAGCAGCATTCAATGCGGGAGGAGACAGGACGGGGAGGAAGATGACAGCGAGGTCTCCACTGTGACCGCACGGGTCTCACAGTGCGGCGATGGCGTGGCGGCCGGTGAGGGAATTTTCGGCGAGGAGGAGGGTTCTGGAGGGGCTGCCTGTCGACCAGGGGCGATGTCGGCATGCCCAGACAAAGCTGTTGCGACGCCGTGGTCTCGCTCGGATGAGACCCGAGTCTGGCACAGCGCAGAGCGCGGCGACAGGCATGCCAGCACCGTGCTCACCACGGTGCTTGGCACCAGGAGGCCACGCAAGCCTGGCAAAACATGTCCAGCATGTCGACCTTCGATCCCTCAGGTCACCTACAGCCTTGGTTTGGCTTGGTTCACGCAGAGATGAGAGGTAAGATCATCAACAATCTCTGGCAGCAAACTTGTGAAGATTCCAGAGAAGGAATGAGGTGGAGATTGAGCCAAAGAAGGTGTCTGGAGTGATCCTCGTTCGAAGGACTCCAAACTGGCCAAGTTTGAGGTGATTTGGATAAGTTTTGAGGGTAGTTCATGTGTAACCTGCAAAACTAGTCCAGAATCAAGATGTTGAAGTACTGCTCACTTGGAAGATCTTCAGATGCTAAAACTTGGTGTAGGGAAGTCATTGGTAGGTGTCCTCATGCCACAAAAATTTGAGAGCATTTGGATAAACCTAGCACACACTTCCTTCACAAAGGTCCATTCTGACCAGAAGCAAAACTGAATTATTTTGCAAAATAATTGAACTAATTCATGGAATATTTTTGGATATTGGAGCAAGATATAGTCCAAGGTATTTTAGGGAATTATTTGGGAATTTTCTAAGCATCATAGTTATAGGTTGCTTCACAACCCATAGTAATGCCCTAAATTCTCAAATAAAAGAAAAGAGTTTTAAAAATAATTTTAAATTGGAATTTGAGTCCTTGAGATACTTGGCAGGGTTTTGGCAAGGTGATGAGGCTTTGGATCACTTGGAAGAAGATTCAGGAATGTCCAAGACCAAGTGAAAGATTAAAAATCCATTCAAATTCCAAATAAAACCAGGAAAAGTTTGAAAAGAAAAAGTTGTCAAAATTAGGGTGTCACAGGGATCCCTTCCCGCCTACATTTTGGGGGAAGAGGACCGACGCCTCTATATATATATAGGTTAGCCACCACCATAGAGGGGAGAGATCCGACCCGACCCTCACTAGCTCACACCAACACAAGAACTGACCTCCTGAGGTTGTTCTTCCTCTGTACTTGTTCATCCTCAGCCCCTCGCGAGGCCAATCTACCCCAAAAGCAGGAGTAGGGTCTTACACTGCAAGGTGGCTCGAACCTGGGTAAACTACCGTGTCCCTTTCTTTCCCGTTCATCGAGCTAGGCTGTGAGAGCGATGAGTCGGTAGGCTGGGGAGATCGAGTTCTTCGCACGCACCCCAGAGTTCAAACCTTTCTTGGGTCTGCGAAGCCCTAAATCCGACATTTGGCGCGCCAGGTAGGGGTGCGTCAAAGATTCACCTCCTCATCTGCTGTACCCCGCCATCGCTGTTCAGTTCCCATGGTGGGCGTCGCTCCGCTGGTCGGGCCGCCGGGCACGTTCGGAAGCACTGCGGGCCACCGGGCCTTCTCCCCCGCCTTGCGGCAGGTGCAATGGCCGCTAAAGTTCAGGCTGGAGTTGCCACCTCGATACGATGGCATGGTGGATCCGGCGGGGTTCCTCCAGGCGTATGCGGAGGCTGTCTGGGCAGCCGGCGGCGACGACAAGGTCATGGCGAATTGGCTCCCCATGGCCCTTATGGGCGTGCCGCGTGCCTGGCTCCTTGGCTTGCCAGAATCCTCAGTGGCCTCCAGGGAAGAGTTGCGCGGCCTCTTCATCGCCCGCTTTGCGGCACCAGCGCCCCACACCGTCATGGCTATCCTTGGCGGGTCGCAAGCACCAGCCTCGGACCGCCACATCAAGCAGTTCTTCCGGCGGGCGGGCGCCGCCCACGCGCAGTGGGGAGCCCCTCCGGGTTGGGTGGCGCCTAAGGCCGACCACACCTTCGACTCAATGGACCACCCTGCGACCATGGTCGGCACCGGCGCGCTTCCTATGCTTTGCACCCCCACCATCTGCAACGTAGCAGTCACCAGGACCCTCATCGACGGTAGCGCAAGGTGAAGTCTCGGGAGGCGAGAACCCTTGTTGAAGATCTAGAGGAGACATTTGCCAGCCTGCGCAAGGTGAACCTACGGCTCAACCCGGAAAAGTGCGTGTTTGGCGTCTTGTCTGGCAAGCTGTTGCGCTTCCTGGTGTCGCACAGAGGGATCGAGGCCAACCCAGAGAAAATCAAGGCCATAGAAAGAATGAGCCCGCCGGAAACCCTCAAGGAGATGCAGAAGCTAAACGTAGAAGGGGAGGAGAGAGAGAGAGAGAGCAGACATGGAACCCACCAGTAAGTGAAGGCGAATAGTACGTGCTAACGAGCCGGTCCCACTAATGTACTAAAATTAATATTAAAACACGTTATCCATTAAATAGGCAATGGTAATATAAAAACATTATATCAACAAAGGGGGGTACAACAAACGTTGCTACTATGTTGCCTATTGACGTGCGGCTTGAAGGCCCTGGTCGCATGTTTGATCCTCATCCTTTTTCATTTTTAATTTATATATGGGTCCAAATTTGTTCCATGACAGGTGGGCCCCTCGGTGTGTAGTTTGTAGCACTTTAATTTGTGGGTCGAAATTTGTTCCATTACAGGTGGACTATTGGTGTGTAGTTTTGTAGCTTATTTGTAATAATTAAAGAGAACTACAGAGTTTTTTGCAAAAATACCATGGTGCGACGTGGAAGGTGAGAAAGGACGTGCGAGAGAGCGGTGACCGAGCCAGAACGAAATCATATGGGGGAGGTGCGGGTGTTGCAACGGTGTTTGGAGTAGTTGTGGGCCGAATGCTACGAAAATATAATCTAAACCCATCGGAATAAATGCCTTCACAAATTAATCCATGGTTGGAGTCCCCCTCGCAATGTAAATAGCTCCGGCTCTGCGAGGGATGGAGAGGTAGCTTCAATATGTGGAAGATACGGCATGAGAAAGCGAGGTCAATCGAGACACGGATAGATAGAGAGACAAAGTGAGTGTGGTCCAACATTCGTTGAAAAGATATATATGCTCTGGAGAGATATTATCCGATTGAGCTTTTGGGGAGGGTGAGGGCTGTAAGATAGAGCTTGAGAGATGATCCAGTCACAGACATGTAGATATATTTTGTGTGTGGGAGGAAGCAAGGTCAATCGATTACATAGATAAAGGGAGAGAGATTGAGCGAGTGTGGGTCGTCATGCGATCGAAAGAGTGAGACGGGTTGGAGAGAGTGACCTAGATAGACAATGTGCGTGAGAGAGTATACAATATGAATATGTTGAATTGGGCTCAAACATGGAGATATATCGTTTGTGTATGAGAAAGAGCGAGGTCAATCGAGACATACATAGAGAGAGAGAGAGAGAGAGAGATTGAGCGAGCGTGGCCTGCCATGAGGTCGAAAGAGTGGGGGCAGCTTGGATGGACTGACCAATATAGACAATCTGCGTGAGAGAGTATAGAGTGTGTCGATCGAGGCCCGAACAGGGAGATATATCATTTGTGTGTGAGAGAAAGCGAGGTTAATCGAGACTTAGATAAAGAGAGCGAGATTGAGTGAGTGTGGGCCACCGTGCGGAAGAAAGAGTGAGACAGTCTCGAGAGAGTGACCTAGATAGACAATGTGCGTGCGTGCGCACGAGAGGGGGGTCTAGATAGGCAATGCATGTATCTAGCGAGAGAGGGTGGGAGGGAGAGAGAGAGAGAGAGCTCGGCATGGAGTGTAATGGCGGGTGTGTGAGAGAGATACATTTGGTAACAGAGTGGAAAAAGGGGGCTGTGTAGTTCAGAGATTTAGAGATCGAAACATGGAGAGAAAGAATGAACGTGTGTCGGAAACCGATAGCTTTCTAAGGTGGTTAGGAGAGGAAGATTGATCGATACAGGAAGTATGTAGCGTGTGTGCCGAGGGGGGTGGGGCTAAAAACAACATTTGAATGTAGATAGTATGAGACTTAGTATCGATGTTTCAATTTAGTGTACATTGTAAGATTTGAATTGAGGACCATGCATATGGCTTCCGTAATTATTTCGAATTCGTGCCATACTAGGTTTGGAAAAGTTGACATTGACTCGATTGTTTTGCTATTTTGTAGGTCATATGTTTGAATCCATCCAAAGTTTTCTCACTACCATGGTGTTCATCTTATACATATGAATTTGTATTAAAAAAGTAGCGTGGATACCGTGAAATGCGAAATCCACGTTAGAATTGGAGATCGCTATGTGACACACACTCTAATTCAAATAACTCCTCATTAATTAATTTATAGTATCTCGTTTCGAATGACTAATTATTTGCAAGGAAAACACGGGCATGGTAATACATACAGATTCATTTGTAAATGAAAGAAGATTCATTTGCATTCTCAAATGTAGGCGCACCAGGCAGACCAGGGTCGTGTCGTGATGGTCGCGAATGTCATACGGACGCTAGCACCCAGCCACCCCCCCCCACCCCTCCCTCTCCGCCCCCCCCCCCCCCCCCCCCCCCCCCCCCCCCCCCCCACCCCCCAAAAAAAAGAACGATGACAAAATAAGTTCGCGCTTCCATGTTTCAGATTGAAATATCTGGCGACCCCAATTCCAGCCCTGCAAAATCTCTCTTCTCCACCGTCCCCTTCCGAGCCCAGAGCGCTCAAATCCCTAATTCGCCGCCAACCCAAGCAAAGTTCGAATCGCCCCTCGTCTCATCTCTTTCCCCACCTCTGTGTCGGACGACGATGATGACGAAGACGACGGTCGCGCTTCACCACTACACTGGAGCTACTTCATCTACTCCCTCGTCCACCGCACCGGGTGGTCCACCAACAACGTCGGCCGCCGCAACCGACGTGCCTCACAGACACTGACTTCCACCGCATCAGGTGCGCTTCACCGACGCCGTCTCCCACCTCACCGGGGCTACTTCACCGAGCACATTGTCGCACCTCCACCCCCCGAGGCCATTGGGGCTTCACCAACGGTCTCATCCACCGCAACGTACCGCTCCGCTGCTGCTCAAGATCTGCATCCGTGCGCGGCCAGCCAATGCCAGCGCATCACCCTCAACGGCTCTGCAAGTGACCCGCACTCTAGCTAGGCGAGCATGCCCAAACGCCGGCCCGAACTAGGTATCCACATATCACTCCCTTGTGCACTGTTCCGATGATGTTTGGATATCCTTTTACTGCTCTCTTAGCTTACACGCCTATGCAACTCTGACTTTAACTCTTATTTCTTCTGGAGATATCATCTGAAACAAGCAAAACCATTTTTTAGCGAAGCATGACGGCACTACGGGATCTGGTACACATCCTGCACACCGGTATAACCTTGTAAGTACCTGTCCTCCGGTACAACAGCAAGGTCGATTCCTCTTATTTGATCAACCATTCGCCGTGTCAAAAATGCAGAGGGGGATGCAAGGAGCATAAGGCATGCACATCCAAGCAAGTGGTAACACGGGCTTGTACATGGAACATCCCAAGCGCAAGCAGAGCTGCAGTGGGCCTGTACAACGAGCTAGCGTAAGTCCTTGCATTTCATTTAATTCGTACTGGCCTGCGTGCATGATTTGTGTGCAGTGGCGGATCCATGAATTCAAGTTACCAGGGGCGAAAATTTAACTTCAAATATACGAAGGCACTTGCACTCCGGAAATCAACATAACTTGAGAAATGTGAAGCTACATGCACATTGAAAACCAGCTAATGATCCAAAGTAGTTCCAGATTATAAAACACTAAATGATGTAAGCACCAAAAACACAAAATGCAACATGGTGTACAAGGACTACTAACATGCCCGTGCTGCCGCCATTGCCTCCCACACAGGTTACACCCAGGGTTGGATCTTCATTTTCTTGTCCTTCCATTCGCCTGAAGCCCGGAGACCGGCGTCCAACGAGGGCGCGAAGAAGTGCTGTGTCGGTCTGTCCAGCAGCGGCTAGGTTAGGAGCGAACCAGACTAGAGGCTGGAGCGAATGAATTGGGATTTTTTTCTGCTGTCGATCGATATGGGAGGCGCTCATTTGGGCCGCGAGCCTGCTATAGGTCCAGCCTTGCACTTACGTTATTGGCCCATCCAAATTGAAACATTTTTCTTCATTTTTTACATTGCCTGCTCATGCGCTGGGATGAACAAAACTAGCCTGGGCCAACCTGGACAACTCAAACTAGGTGCACACTTTCCAGCCACCCGAGGCGGTCACCCATACCAGCCCCTACGGTGGCGTCGCCCCTTTTTGCGTGTATGATTGGGGTAGTGAAAAATATTCCAGTGGCGCTTTTGATTTACCCACAGAATGGTTGAATTGCTTGTTTCTATGAACTGAGTTCGCCAATAATGTGAAGGATGCCAATCTTTTCATCCTATTGTAGATTGCTTAGATCTCGATATGCCAAATGTAATCGCATGAAATATACAGTAAAAACCAGTGTGATGTGTGTTGCTACAACTAGTCTGACAACCCGTCCTCATATAACATATCAAGTATGCACCATCTTATCAGATTAACCATTCGACTTACCAATGCAGTGTGGAAAGAAAGAAGTATTAGGACTGCGTATCCAAGCAATTGATGCCATGGACTCCTTCGTAGAACCTTGTAAGCGAAAAAGAAGTTGCAGTGTGCCTGTACAAAGAGCTAGCGTAAGTTTAGTTACCTGCTTCTCGGAATTTTAGTTAGCCACTTGTTGCAAAATTGTTCAATTTTGTTGCTTGGCTTAATTTGGTTTGCTACTGATTACATAATGCCATAGCCTATTAATCCTATTATAGACTGCGTCTATCTATGTGTTTGATACTTACTGTTAAGAATTACTTGTTTGCCTGAACTTAAATAGCTACTTAAGCACGTAGATAGCTGGTCATATGTACTTCTAGGGTGCAGCAAAATTCATGTGTAATTTACGTTCTGATACCCTGTTTGTTTAAATGGTTTGATGTTATCACATGTAGCACTAGTAATGTTTGCATGTTCATAGATAGACAACTGTCAGGTTTATATGAGGGACACCGCTTTTTAACTTATATTATATATATATATATATTATATATATATGTGTGTGTGTGTGTGTGTGTGTTGGTGTGTGTGGTGTGTGGGGTGTGTGTGTGTGTGTGTGTGTGTGTGTGTGTGTGTGTGGTGTGTGTGTCGGAATCATTTTGCTTACATCAAAGAAATTTACAGATGTCTGTGTTGCTGGTAAAAGGTACCGACTTGTTACTTTAATATGTTGCCAAGAACTTGTTAGTTTTACTAGTTCATGTTATTAATACATACGTTGCCAAAACTGGTTAGTTTTACTAGTTTGATGTTAGTTTCTTATGGCTCTTGCAACACTTTATTTATGATTGCTAACATTCAAGTTTGCAGGATCCAACTGAAACTCCGTTGGCACAACAGGTATGTTTTCAGAAACTTCCTTGTTTACCTGGTTTGCTGTTGTAACTTGTTGCTGTAATCATCTTACCAACTTCAAGTTTTCAGGATCCAATTGCACAGCAGGTACATTTTCAAAAATATATTTGTGTAACAGGTTTGCTGCTGTAACTTGTTGCTCTAATCAAGTTACTGACTACTTAACTTTTCAGGATCCAAGAGAAACTCCAATGCCACAACAGGTTCCTTTTGGAAAACTTGTTTGTTTAACTGCTTTGTTGCTGCAACTGGTTGCTCTAATCACGTTACTGGCTACTCAACTTTTCAGGATCCAAGAGAAACTCCAATGCCACAACAGGTACCTTTTGAAAAACTTGTTTGTTTAACTGCTTTGCTGCTGCAACCGGTTACAATGATGTTAATAACTACTTTTCAGCATCCAATCAAAACTCTTTAATTCCTTGTTTGTTTAACTGGTTTGCTGTTCTAACTCCCAGTTGAGATGTTTTGCTAACTTCAACTTTT
The DNA here is from genome assembly GCA_011799875.1 of Thinopyrum elongatum. Lineage (NCBI taxonomy): Eukaryota > Viridiplantae > Streptophyta > Magnoliopsida > Poales > Poaceae > Thinopyrum > Thinopyrum elongatum. The sequence goes on along the minus strand of CM022299.1, from coordinate 473,744,362 downwards.
CGGAATCCAATCGGAACTTTAATGGCAAAACAGGTTAGCCCAAGATCAAAGAGTGAGGTCCCCATGGACGTTGTATCATCCCACAGCAGTGGCACCGGCCCAATCGTGCATCATGAATTGCTAACTGTTGATGCTCTAGAGGCTAAACTATTGGTAGAAAGAGATTCTGCTTCTTCACTTAGAGATGAAGTTGACATGTTGAGGAAGCAAACAGCACAATCACAAGCAGTACTCAAGACAAACATTAAATATTTGGTGGATTTCAAAATGAAGCAAGCTGAGACTGACCGCATTGTTAAGGTCCTGAAGGAAAAAAGGAAATTAAATTCCCACTTGGTAAATCATAGGTGAAATATGTTTTCCATCGTTGAATAACCTTTGTGTTGTTTGTTCATGTAATCGATCAAACCATTTGTTTTAGAGATCATGTAATAATTGTTTTTTGCTTTTTGGTTTGTAATTTTTTTAGCACGAGTCTGTATTAATTGATAAGACTCTGAGACATTTCATTTTGATTGTTGTGCCAAACCTACAAATATGCCAATCGGGCTGAATGTGCATTTAGAAATAGTAGTAGTATAGATGGTCCTTAAGTGGCACACATCTGAAAGGGCCAAGATGCTGTACTAGCTTCGCTAAAAAAATGATGCTCTTCTAGCAAAAAAAGTACAGCGGCCTGGCTTATGTATGTTAGTTGATATTATTGATCCGTATACTCTATAAGTGTTTATATGTCTGTTAGTTTTGTACATTATTGGTTGATTGACTCGGTATTTTGAATCTTGAGACATCGCTTTTGTACATATCTAAATGGGAGTACACATTATGCTGCGTGTGACACTTGAGTTGGACATAAAGTGGTTTCAAATATTCGAATTCACCTTAAACTGGATTCTAGCTTCTGAATTCGAGTATCGGCATCTATAAATCATATTCATATATGACAGTGGAATACATCTTTGTTGTGCTTTTGAAGATATATAAAAACACATAGAATGATTTATAAAGATTCGTATAAGAATACAAAATGGATTCGAATTTAGTCGTCAGGGTAACACTACTGCAGGATGCTGCTAATGCGACACTATGATCAAAGACCCTATGACGAAACTGTGTGCGATGCATTAATCGCAAATGGGGATGTAAACAAAACCATCAAAAAAGATGCAAAACGTTTGCGATGGCGGAGACATCAAACACGGTTCAGATTTTAGTTACGTGTGCGATGCTGGGCATACGGTTGATCCAGTAGAACTATTTGTGATGAGGCAGAACAACAGAAACGGCAGCCATATCAATGTGTGTGCGATATATGGCATACAGTTCACTCCGATGAACTGTGTGCAATTAGGGAATGCAATAGAAACGGTCAGCCAGATCAAGGTGTGTGTGATATACGGCATACGGTTCACTCGAACAAACTGTTTTCGATTAGGGAAGAGAACAGAAACGGTTCAACTTAACAAGATGTGTGTGATATGTGGCATTTGCGATGAGCCAAAAGAAAACAAATGATTCGTGTAAACAAGATGTGTGTGATACGCAGCAAACAGCCCACTCGGATGAACTGTTTGCGATGAGAAATTATAACACAGACGGTTACTATAGTAAGTTCGTGTGCGATTCTGTTCATACAAAAAACTTTGAAAAATGCAAACTAGTTGCTTGCGGTGGCTAGGAGTATCGCACACGATGCGTCTGTGAGTACTCGTGTGCGATGATTAGTAAGTTACACATAATGAACGGCCGCAAGGGTGATATGCTGATCATGGAGTCCGAGAAGACCGTCATCGGAAGGCCGCCGGCTCAGCCTTTTGGCCTATATTTTATTATAATTGTATGCATAAGTAGGTCATGAGTGTTTTGGGCCTTGCCGCATGTGGCATTTTAAATTATCCTGAATATGTAAGACAATTATTAACCGTTGCCATTGTAAATTTGCCTCAACGGCGAGCAGAGCGCGCGCAGGGACGCCAGAGCGGAGCGCGCCGCGGCCGCCTCAATGGCGAGCAAAACGCGCGGACGGGCGCGAGCAGAGCGCGCCGCGGCCGCCTCAACGGCGAGCAACCACGTGGTCAACCTTCTGGCACCCCGCGGGAGACGCGACGGCGCATCCATAGGACACGATGGTGATATCATGACCGTGTGTGATAGTGGGCAGACACGTACACGTACATCCGAGAACAAGGGCCCATGTTTCGGGCTTCCGATGCGTGGCATACGGTTGATCCAAAAGAACTGTTTGCGATGGGACAGAACAACAAAAACGGGGCTTTGTAGGCCCAGAACCATCAATAAATTTTGACTTTGTTTCTCATCACATTGGAGATTACAACGCAATAAGTAATTGCAAATCCGTTCACACAGATCAAACTAATATGTGTTCACACCGATCAAACTAATATGTGTTCACACTTAGCACCGGGCTATAAAAACTACCCACTCGAAAATTACTTCACAGTTCCTCTCCTCATCACCCACAAAACTGGTCTTTTCTGTCAAGTCATTCCGCCATGACCGGTAGGAGGAGTTTCGGGTGGACATATAACCAGGCAGCAAAGACCAAGGCCTCGGAAGCACTAGAGAGGTCCAGCCGCAAAGTGGCAGCCGCAGCAGAGATGTCCCAGCGCGCCGTGGAGCCCTCGAACGAGCTCTCACGGGCACGCAAGGGCTCTCACAAGCGCACTCGCCGCATCGGTGATCGCAACGAGCTGGCGTTGTTGAAGTCCTTGGCTGGCGACAACGACATTCTCGCTGGCCTCATTAAGCAGCAGGAGCTGGTCGACGGCTTGATGAAGCTGCTCGAGATCAGCGATGCCTCGGTTGACAAGGCGACCGGCCTCGTCGAGCAACTCATGGGTGACAATGCAAAGCTCCTCAAGGCGCTCGCCGAGAAGGAGGTGGAGGCCACCGGCTGGAAGATGCTGCATGAGCAGAGCAGTGCCTTGGGGATGATGCTGACAGCGGTCGTCGAGGAACTGATGGGTGACTTGAGGAAGCTCCGGATCGAGCGCGAGCAGGAGATGGAGGAATCCGTGGCTGCTTTCAAGCAAAGTCATGAGGAATTGAAGAAGGAGCTGGAGGATGTCGTCGCCCGGTGATCCATCGATGAGTAGAGATAGTAGCGACCCAGATCATTGTCTACGATTTCCGTCTTCTCTTGCCCCCGTGTCTTCCGGGCTCTGCCGCATGTGCCATTTTAAATTATCCGGAATATGTAAGACAATTATTATTTGCGCCATTGTAAATTTGTCGTCGTATTATCCGTTGCCATTTTATTTTTCGTCGCATTATCCGTTTCCCTATGTGGCAATTTAAATTAGGCCGGAATACGAGTTGAAAACACGAACAAAGCAAATGTTGCCATGGGATCACAAGCAAACACCCTCCGTCTAGGTGCTTTAATTAACCCATTAATGGAGAAGTTGTGAGCGAGGCGGGCGACGGCTAGTGGATAGAGGTCAAAGAGCTCACTTCCCGGTGAGCATGGGCGGCCTTGCTGCTCGCATGTGTCCCGTCGAGCCTGCGAGGTGGACAGGATGCACGCGTCCCACCGAGCCTGCACGTCAGACTGCTCGCACGCGTCCCGTCGAGCCTACACGGCGGACTTCTCGCGCTCGTCCCGTCTAATCAAACAGCTGCACGCACGCCATCGAGTATGGTTAAATTTTGACACGGTTCATATAATACAACCGTTTGCGATATTAACGTGTCAGCTATTTGTTTCAAAAAGGACTTCGTTGGCTATTAATGTGTGCGCCTTGTCTCAAACTGGACGATTTTTTTTACCACGGCATATATGTGCCATGTCATGAAACCATGCCAAGTTTCATGTTTTTTGGGTGAGTTTTTGATTTACTAGGATTTAAAAACCAAGATTCTCAATGTTTCAGGACGACGAGAAGTTTGTAATTCATTCCCATTCCTTAAATGAGACATAAACAAGCACCCAATGACACATGTATGATTTCCCACCCATTTTGCTTCACTGGAGCATGTGCTTGTAGTTCAAATTTGAATTATGGACTACATTAAATGCCTAGAAAACTTAATTAATATATACAATGGCCAAACGAACCCTGAACAATTTCAAATTTCAGCACGACACTCCTATTATTCTATGTTGCCTGTAGAAAACAAAGTTCAAGGCGAGAAGAGGCAGCGATTATTGTTTCGCCCACAAGAGGGGCATGTTTCTCTACCAAAACCATGCGGGTTGCGAGAAGCTTCGGTTTGTAAGAGGCTTGTAATATAGCTTCGCCCAAATTGGACAATTATGTGTACCATGTAGTGACACCATGCCAAGTTTCATGATTTTCTCATGAGTTTTGGATTTACAGAGATTTAAAAACCGAGATTCGCAATGTTTGTGGCCAAGCCAGGACGGCGACATGGTTGAATTCATTCCCATTCATTCCATGGGACCTAAACATGCACCCCAAGGACACATGTATGTTTTTTCTAGCCATTTTGGTGCGCTAGAGCATGTATTTGTAGTTTGGATTTGAATTATGGACATTAAATGCCTAGAAAACTCAATTAATGAATAAAAAAGGTCAAACGAACCCTGAATAATTTCAAACTTCAGCGCGAATCTCCCGTTGTTCCGTGTTGCGTGTAGAACAAAATACAAGGCTAGAAGAGGGAGCGATTATCATTTCGCCAACAAGGGGACACGTTTCCCTATTGAAACCACGAGGGCTCTTGCGACAGGCTCCGGTTTGTAAGAGGTTTGTAATAAAGCTTGGCCCAAATTGGTAATGTTTTTACCATGACATATATGTGCCATGACGTGACACCATGCCACCTTTGATGACTTTCTGGTGAGTTTTGGATTTATGGGGATTTAAAAACTGAGATTCCAAATGTTTGAGGACAAGCCAGGACGCCTGTACGGTTGTAATTCATTCCCATTCCTGGCATGGGACCTAAACATGCACCCAAGGACACATGTATAATTTTTTAAGCCATTTTGGTGAACTGGAGCATGTATTTGTAGTTCAGATTTGAATTATGGACATTAAATGCCTAGGAAACTCAATTAATGTATAAAGAGGCCAAACGAACCCTGAATAAGTTTAAATTTTAGCATGGATATCCTGTCGTTCCATGTTACCCGTAGAAGAAAATACAAGGCGAAAAGAGGCAGTGATTACATTTCGCCACAAGGGGAACATGTTTCCCTATCGGAACCACGAGGCTTCTTTGAGAGAAGCTTCGGTTTGTAAGAGGTTTGTAATAAAGCTTGGCCCAAATTGGACAATGTTTTTACCACGACATATATGTGCCATGACGTGACACCATGCCAACTTTCATGACTTTCTGGTGAGTTTAGGATTTATGGGGATTTAAAAACTGAGATTCCAAATGTTTGAGGACGAGCCAGGACGCCGGTACGGTTGTAATTCGTTCCCATTCCTGGCATGGGACCTAAACATGCACCCAAGGACACATGTATAATTTTTCTAGCCATTTTGGTGAACTGGAGCATGTATTTGAAGTTCAGATTTGAATTATGGACATTAAATGCCTAGGAAACTCAATTAGTGTATAAAAAGGACAAACAAACCCTGAATAAGTTTAAATTTCATCACGGATATCCTGTTGTTCCATGTTGCCAGTAGAATAAAATACAAGGCGAAAAGAGGCAATGATTACATTTCGCCCACAAGGGGAACACGTTTCCCTATCGGAACCACGAGGCTTCTTTGAGAGAAGCTCCGGTTTGTAAGAGGTTTGTAATAAAGCTTGGCCCAAATTGGACAATGTTTTTACCACGACATATATGTGCCATGACGTGACACAATGCCAACTTTCATGACTTTCTGGTGAGTTTAGGATTTACGGGGATTTAAAAACCGAGATTCCAAATGTTTGAGGACGAGCCAGGACGCTGGTACGGTTGTAATTCATTCCCATTCCTGGCATGGGACCTAAACATGCACCCAAGGACACATGTATAATTTTTCTAGCCATTTTGGTGAACTGGAGCATGTATTTGAAGTTCAGATTTGAATTATGGACATTAAATGCCTACGAAATGCAATTAGTGTATAAAAAGGCCAAATGAACCCTGAATAAGTTTAAATTTCAGCATGGATATCCTGTCGTTCCATGTTGCCCGTTGAAGAAAATACAAGGTGAAAAGAGGCAGTGATTATCGTTTCGCCCACAAGGGGGACACATTTCCCTATCGGAACCACGAGGCTTCTTTGAGAGAAGCCCCGGTTTGTAAGAGGCTTGTAATAAAACTTGCGCCAAAATGGACGAAAAAATTCCTCGACATATATGTGCCATGTCGTGACACCATGCCAAGTTTCATGATTTTTGGGTGAGTTTTGGATTTACGGGGATTTAAAAACCGAGATTCTTCTCACAAAATGTTTTCAAATAGCACACGGTTCACTCACGAAAGCCGTGTGCCTACCAAACCGTGACCGATGCCCCCCTCCCCCTGCTACGCGCGCGATCTGAGTCGTGCGTTCTGATTGGCCAGAACCCAAACCCCACGGATCGTACGTCTGCACCATTGGATGCTCCCAGATCGAACGACAATCCTCAGCCCTTTCGACAGCACATGCAGTACATGGGTAAGCACTGTGCGCATGCGTCGTGCTAGCTCATGCTTCCTTCTCTACTAAGTTCTCTAAACAGGCTACTATTTCCCGCCACTCCTCTCATCGGTTTCCTGCCTCTTCTCCCATCGTTTTCCTGCTACCAGTGTCAGTGCTCATTGAAGGCTAGGCGGCGACACACCGGCCATGTAAATATCGCACATAGTTTCTAAAAGCACAAATGTGTGTGATAGGAGGGAGTAGGTCCATAGGGTGACCAGCGTGAAATGCCTTAAAGGCAAGGAGGCAATTCCTATCAGCAAGGGGCTGCTTCCCATCCGCTAGCCTAGTTGAATAGAATGTAGAAGTTAAGCGTGCTCGGGCTGGAGTAGTCCAAGGATGGGTGACCCGGTGGGAAGTTGCATATCTCAACCTTCATTTATCTCTATAATGACCGTGTCATGGCGATTATATAAACATTGGGATCCTTGTTTTGCTAATTTGTAGACTATGTTTTTATTGATTATGTTTTGCTCTAAAAAATTAAAGAATGATCGACTCTATAGTGACCTGTCATGGCGATTATATAAACCTTTTTCAGGTCGCATGTAGGGTATAGGGGGCAGGGTGTTCTGATCGAGCATGTCTCCCTTGTGCGATTTATAGACGCTGCACATATCTGTGGGCTCCCCGAGGTATATATATTATCCTTTACCGACAATGAGGGGGGCCCACACAATCTATCCCTTTGACCCAACAACGAGAAGGGTTTGACCATGATGGTTTCCTATTGCTATGTGTGCCATGTTAGACCAAATAAAGTTTGAGAGCATGCGTCGGCCGACACACCCCCCCCCCCCCCCCCCGCCACCTCGAAGTTGGGAAACCGACATCGTACGTATTGAACCAGGCTTGGAGTCGGGTACGGTGTTTGGTTTGTAATGTAGTTGGTGGTCCATCGAAGTTGTGCATTCGTGATTTAAACATATCATACACCACCGTACCCATACATATTTTCGGGCCGCATGTAGTGTATACGGGGTCTTCTGATCAACCACGTCTCCCTTGTGCGGTTTTTTGTGATGACACGCATATCTGTGGGCTCCCTGAGCGTATATATATCATCCCTTTGACCGATAACGAGCGGTATGTGTTGGCCATGAATGGATTCCTCCTAGTTCGTGTTAGGGCCGATCACCGTCACATGTCGTTCAACCAAAGCTCAAGCTCATGCGTTGTCAGGATTCCCTCCCACATGCTCAGATTGCTGGGTTCGACCTACATCGTACCCTGCGTATCTCGTCCTTAACTACCTGGCCTTCATGGTTGTTGTCTGTATCGAGAGGTAGGCACCACATCTAAATTGTACATTATTCTATATTGAAAACACACATCACCCCTTCCAACGTACATCATTTTGGGCCGCATGCAAGAGGTGCTGGTTTTGTGGTCCCTCTCATGCAATTTTTATGATGGTTCAATCTATTGGCCCAAGTGGTTTATCGACAACAACAGTTGTCGTTTGACCAAACGATAGATTCACTGGTCCATCTTATGGTAGGTCATGGCGACATGCATGTATGACCAAAGTATCATTACGTGCATCCACCCCACTGACACGAAGTGGGAGGTGGTGGGTCAAGCACCCTAGCTAGCTACGACATTATGTCATTATAGATATATCCAAGGGTGCTTTCGGGTTTGCGAGGCAGGTGCCACCAAAGTTGTGCATTGTGTATTTAAAGTTTTAAACATCACACCCAATATTCCTACATATATTTGGCCACTTCCAGGTGGTTCTTGACTTCTGGCCCCTCTCATCGATCTTCGACGACGCGTCCAACCGTGGGCCCGCGCGGTCAAAGTTGTGCATTGGAATTTTGAACATCACAGACCACCCTTTTCACTCATATATATTTGGGCCACATGCTGGTGTGGCTGTCTTCTGACCCTCTCTAACTTTTTTTTTGCTGCAAAGACTCTGATGACGCTCAACGGACATGGGTATAATGTCTTAACCGTGTGTGATGCAAGTGCACTGTGAATCACGATGACTGCGCAAGTGCGAGCAAAGGTGGAGGTACTGGCTCAACCGTGTGCGATGCAAGTGCGCTGTAAAATCACCACGATTACGCAAGCGCGAGCAAAGGGTGGAGGTACTGGCTTAACCGTGTGCGATGCAAGTACGCTGTAAAATCACCACCTGCGCAAGCTAAAGGCGGGTAGGTTATTTAGAAATTAGGACGAACCATGTGCGATAGACTAGCTAGCTAGAAATATAAAAATAAACTACCCGCCTTGAGCGTTGCAAAAATCGGCGGTTCCGCCACTTTTCCTTATTATCATACACGCATATTCTTATTGGACCATGCGCGATCTTGGGCACTCCCGCCCCGCATCAATTCCTTTACCCAAATTTTAGTAGCCGCCATACTTCAATCATCGCCCACACTCCTCTAGCACCGACCTTATAGTAAAATTGCAGTAGCCGAGGCATTTGAACCGTCGCCCTCCCTCGTCCACTACCATCTCCACCCACCATTACTAAAATTTTCAATAGCTGCGGCGTATCCTCAAACACCACCCCCCCTCCACAGTCCCCCCACCCGGCCCCCTCCCCCCCTCCCTCGAACCCTAGCTCACGGCCGCCGCTGGCGCCGCCGGCGCCGCCGCCAACCCCTGCCGGTCTGCCCATTCCTCCTAGCTTAGATAATAAAGTTCAGGTTACCCAGCGATTCCCATACCATCTCCCCACTCCCCTGAGTTTTTAGATGAGGCCTGCGGTGTTCCTCCCCGCCATATCCACATCCCCTGCTCCAGAATGTCGCAACCTAAGCTCGACCACGTATCCCGGGGAGCCCGACGAGCGTTCGGCCAAGAAGAGGTTTATCATGGCCTCTCCGGCGAACGTTGGCGAGGTGGCCACCGTTCGCCCCGACCTGTCGATCCCGGAGCAACACGTCATCATGGAAGCCGGCGAAGACATTGACTACGTTTCCATGTCGAACGCTTCATGTCAGCGGGCTAGCGTATTACTGTATCTCGGGAAAGCTGGCTATGACATCAATCTCGTCGACAGCGACGGCTTCACGCGGGCCATGTCACAGGTTAAGCGGTCCATCCCCAACCCCTCTGGTTCAACTGTCATCGATCTCTTCGACGGCCCTGCCGCTGATCTCCTCCGCCAAGCGGTCAAGGATTTGCGATCCTTGTACGCCATCGAGCCCATTTTGTCATTTCTGAAGGACACGTTCTACGGCGGCGGCTTGGGATCCTTAATTGCCAAGTTAGATCTCATCGACCACAACCACGACCATGAGGAGGGCACCCACAAAGGTTCTTCCAAGGTGAAACAGCCCATTTGTGACATCAGAGAGTGCACCATGGGTCCGTGCTCTTCCAACTGGAAGGATCCCGTCCATGACATGTGAGGCAACATCCTATCAGCAAATCTTACCATTTCTAGCTTGCCAACCCGTACCCTTTGTTGTAGTAGCATTTGTCGTGCGGTGCTTTAACTGTGTCGTGTTTAATTATTTCAGTTATGCAAAAATCTATTGTTCAATAGGGCTATGTGATGTTTAAGTATGAATTGTCCACTTCAGTTTCACGAATGGCTATATTTGATTGTTTATAGTGAGTAGATGCCTTGTTTATCTGTATTTGGTTGTTAGGTTGGTTGCAGTGAGCATTTTTTTCAATTATCGAGCAGATGCCTTGTTTATATGTATTTGGTTCTTAGGTTGGTTGTAGTGAGCATTTGTCCAGTTATCAAGCAGATGCCTTGTTTATCTGTATTTGGTTGTTAGGTTGGTTGTAGTGAGCATTTGTCCAGTTTTCAAGAAGATGCCTTGTTTATCTGTATTTGCTTGTTAGGTTGGTTGCAGTGAGCATTTGTCCAGTTTTCAAGCATATGCCATGTTTATCTGTATTTGCTTGTTAGGTTGGTTGCAGTGAGACTCTGTCCAGTTTTCAATGGCTATATTTGGTTGTTATACTGATCATTTATGCCTTGTTTATTTTAGTCATTCACAATGTGTTGTTCATTATGTGCAAGTCGGAACTGTGCCGCTCGACTACATCAATACTAGTTTGAACGGCTATATTTGGTTCCAGTTATGCCTGGTGTAGTTAACACATGCCCTTTATTTTAGTTTTACACATTTATCCAGTGTGATGTTTAAGCATTACCTACGTTCTATTCATTTTCAACAATACCAGTTTGAATTGCAATATTTGATGGCTGTTAAGCCTGCTGTCGATAACATTGCCTTCCATTTTATATCTACTTTAACAGCATGCTGAAACCAACACATTCAAGCTATCATTTGGAGATGATGTTGTTTACCTTTGCTATATTTGTTTGATGTTAAGGTTGCTGTACTTATCATGCCTTTCCACTACTTATGCAGGACAACAACGGGAGTGGCCACCATTTTCCGCCGAGGTTAGTTTCATCCCTCGGCTTGTACTCCCCCCGTCGTTCCACAATGTAGTGCATATAGATCCAGGCCTGGACATTTGTTAGCTTCTAATATTGACTTGTTGCTTGTAGGTACATATGCCCTTGGCAAGGATCCACGCATCGACCCTTTTTGCGTATGGGGCAATGAGATATTCATGAACAAGCATCAAGTGAGGAAACTGATAAGGATTATTAGCAAAAAGATACGAATGGTGGCAAGCAAATTATTTGTTTATGCTCTATCCAACACAACAGTGAGCTGTAGGATGGTAACTACAAACTCTGCAGCCTTCTCTTTTTACTGCCCATAATGAGTTGTTAGACAACAATGTCTAAATCTTTTTCGTTCGCAATGGTTCCCGAAGCAGTTCACTCAAGATTACCTCACAAAGTACAAGATTGGTGGACACGCAATGAAGGTTAAAGTATTTCATCCAGACTACAATGAGCATCGAGAAGTCGTAATGAAGACAGTGAAGGATGGACGGGCAGCCATCACAAGGGGTTAGCCAAGAGTCGTGCGCGCATTACGCATGGAGGAGGGCACAATATGGGCATTCCGCTTCACCTTCTCCAGCAACCAGAATGTCTTTCGCCTCTCTCTTTACAGTCTTTAGTACAACTATGGTTCATCATTCTTTACTTGGTGCTTCTGTAGTTCTTCAATATAAGTGAGAACACTATAATGGCATTTAAAATGCTTAATATGGAGTTTGCATATGAACCCTTGGATCATATGGACTTCATTTAAATCGTTGCTAGATGCATTAGTGCAAATCATAGAATCCTTGACATGTCATGATCATGCATCATTGTGTTGCATATGTTGTGTATTGATTGTCTTCAGTACTGTCCTTCTCGATAGGTTTTGCCTCTCCGAGTGGCACCGACTACCTATCCGAGGAGCAGTGCTACCGTGTCGATCTTTCAGGCAAGCAAACCCCCCTTGATCACTCCGATACAATCCCACTCTCTCGCTTTTGCTCTCTTTTACTGCATTAGGACAACAATGATTCAACGGTTACATGTTGCGGTAATTGAACCCCATTCCTTTGCATGACCTGTCTTTGCCACAGTAAATAGTTGAAACCCACTAGCATGAGTAGGAGTTGTTTGAGCCATGATGTGCCTACTCATTCATGCTTGCTTGTTATGCCTGCTATGCTTAGAGTTGTGTCAGGTCTGATTCATCTGGGATGGATTGGGACGGTGATGAACATGTCCTACTGTTGAGAGCTAAGTGTGTGAACATGATTTGTTAAAGGTAGCGACGAGAGGCCATGTAGGAGTACATGGTGGGTTGTCTCATTGAAACTGTCCTCAGGAACTGAGTTCTGTGTTTGTGATCCAAGACAGTTACTACCACACATTGGGTTCCGGTAACTCGACCCCTCTCGGCTTATTAATCACCCCGATCTCTGTCTAGGAGTTGCAACTAGTTTCTGGTGTTTGTAGGTTGTGTTAGTAGTCTACCAAGTGGCACCCGGCAAGGTGGGCTTGGGGCAGACTAAGCACCATGGCCCGGTGTACCAAGTGGCACCCGTTTGGTGGGCTTGGGAACCCTGCACACATCGTTTGGGGATGTAGTGGAAACCCCGGCCGGATTTCCTTGTGGATGGAACCCAAATAGGCGATAAACCTGGACTAGAGACTTGTGTGGCTAGTCAGGTCGTGGCTGACACCCTCACTGGGCTTCTGCTTGAAGGTTGCCGAGTACTTGTCGTGTAAACGGCGATAAGTGGTGAGAGCGTGTGTGAAGAAGTACACCCCTGCAGGGTAATATGATCTATTCGAATAGCCGCGTCCGCGGATATGGACTACTTGGAATGCTTACATTGTTCATAGACAAGTGAAAGTGGATACTATAAAATGTGCAAGATAAGCGTGAGTGCTATGGATGGCCTTCTTGTAGGGAGACGGGAGCGGATCCATAGTGGTGTATTGATATGGTGAATATGTGGACTCGTGTGCGCCACCTCAAAAGAGTTACCAGCAGTCGTAGTACAGGATAGCCACTGAGTCAAAGCTGGCTTGCTGCAGTCAAACTCCACCACCCCTTGTTGATACTGATGCATATGTAGCTACTTCTGATGTAAGTCTTGCTGGGTACATTTGTACTCATGTTTGCTTAATTTATGTTTTGCAGAGGAGACTTCAGTCTCACTAGTAGTTCCGTGTGGACTTCGACATTTAGCTTGTTACCTCAGCTATGATCTTGTATCCTTGGGAGGGTCTTGTAGATAGTCAGGCTTCTCAGCCTTTTTCATTTGTAGTTGTCTGTACTCAGACATGTTATGCTTCCGTTGCTTGTATGCTCTGTATGTTGGGTCATGTGACCCCTGTTTGTAATAAGTGCTATGTGGCTCTTCTGGGCCTTTATCTATATGAGTTGTTGAGTTATGTTGTGATGCCATGTTGTACAACACATACTTGCATGTTATGCGTACGTGTAACGTGTATTGCTATGTGTGGGATCCGACACCTAGTTATTTATTCTTGGTAGCCTCTCTTATGGGGAAATGTCTCCTAGTGCTTCCACTGAGCCATGGTAGCTTGCTACTGCTCCGGAACACATGGGATGATCGGCATGTGTCCTTCTTTGCTCATGTGTCTATCCCTACGGGGAAATGTCACGCGGTTCTTACCGGAGTCCTGCTAGCTTGCTACAGCCCAGTTTCACTCGCTGCTGACCGACACGTGCATTGCTGGGTCATGTATGCCTGTCCCTGTAAGTTTGTGTCACCTTGGGTTTACGACTAGTCATGTCGGCCCGGGTTCTCTGTCATATGGATGCTAGCGACACTATCATATACGTGAGCCAAAAGGCGCAAACGGTCCCGGGCCAGGTAAGGTGGCACCCGTGGGGATACCGTGCGTGAGGCCGCAAAGTGATATGATGTGTTACATGCTAGATCGGTGTGACTTAGGATCGGGGTCCCGACAGCTTTGGTATCAGAGCCTGACTGCCTATAGGATTACCAAGCCAAACTGGTTGAAGTTGAGTCTAGAAATTCTTTAGTTATGTAAGGGAATTGATTGTGGAAGGGAACGTAAGGCTCTTTTTACTCCTTATCCCCGTGTCATTCTGATTCTGAGTCAACCTCATCTTTTCTACGGGGTAAGAAACTAGGCCTTCTCATCTATCTATCAGGATGACGAGTCACTATGCTAGAGACTTATAGATTGATGGATTCAAGCCTCAGTTCAGTTCCTACTACTTCTGTGTGTTGACAGTTGATCTCGGAACCTTGATATTGTGATATTGAGTGGTTATGCCACCATTTTGCAGGATATCTCAAAATCTTTTGAGCATTTACAGCCGTTATGTTGTCCGAGTCATCCCAGGTTTCTAAATGGTCTGATGCATTTGCAAACCCTTTCTCCACATTCTGGATGATCCTTTGGGCCAGATTAACCACACTAATCAGTGTGTTGAGGTACTCCATCGCCTCGACATATATGTAGAAGTTAACAGGAAACTAGGATATCATAGATAACCACCCAGTAATCTAGCAATGCTTTGCATTTCTAGTGTGTTGATTCTAGCCACCATTCTCGAAAGCATCTCGTGATGTTATTTAGTATGTAGGTATTCTGTTCCTGGGTTCTTGAACCCAAGATTCACTCTACTTACTTCGTGTTGATAGTTTTGCTTGTTCCTTTAGCATGATTAGTAACCTTGTGATAGTCCTCAAAGTCCGTGGTATATCGTTCTTCCAATACCATGAACCAATATGGCAGAAGTTCTTTTGAACCAAAAGATCACAACCAGAGTGCTCTTCATAAGTTTTCCATTCTACATTGTGAATCTGCCAGTTCTCCCTCTTCTGCATGGGTTATCCGGAAGGAATATACTGAACTTGTTCGACATGCTAATCCATGCATCCACAACTCAGAATGTTATATGTCCCTTTGAGTTGTCCCTCTTCCGTTGTATTCCGGTCCCCGTCTACCAGTTGATAGTCAGGAGTATTTGTGCATTCTTGTTCATCGATGCCTTTTACTCTTATGGTCCGTCAAGCCATTCTATTTCAGAATGACTAGGTGAAACAAACTCCAGTACCTCATCCATTTTGAGGATTGAGTCGAAGCAGTTGTATTCCGCAGATCAAAATGCCAATCCAGTTTTTGTTCTATTCTACCTGGAGTATTACCGTATTATGTTAAGAATGTCATGGGAATTGCACACCATCTTATGAATTCTGATTTAGTGATACTCTTTGCCATCATTGTTCATTCCTCAGTCCCTGTGTTGCTGTAACCAGGATACCGACAAGTGAACTGTGATGCGTGAAATCAATACTCCTAGCAACCATGTTGCTTCGTGGTTAATGGACGATAATCTCATTCTTAGTGTGTTGGTTATGGAATCATCATTCTAAGATTGATCGTGCTACCTAGTCCATCTTCCTGGTGCACTCTTCGATCAATGAGTTAGGATTGTGTCCATCCCTTGCTCTTTTGGTTATATCATCTCGCCTTGAAAAGCAAGATTGTTTGCGAGCCTAATAACATATCGGTGGTTCATGATTTTCCAGATATCTTCTCGGAAGTATCACCAGGTTGTCCTCTGGCCGTTATGTTGAGTTCGTGATCAAGTTGGTTTTCCCATAAACCACCCTTTCACCAAGGGTCTGTGTTGGATACTCCTGAACTAGTTGGATAAGCTAAACAATAACTTGGAGAGTTGGAAGATAAAAGCTTTGTCGGACTTAGTTCATTCCAAAGGGATATCCTTGTGTTTGTGTGTGTCGAAGAAAGATGATGTCTTCATCAATCGATCTCCGTGATCAGTTGTTGGATCTATTGTCTGATGTAATCCTTGATTTGTGTATGGGCTATCGTCAAATCAAATCAGAACCAACGATGTTTGTAATGTTGTCTTACTCGCGGTTGTCCCTCAAGCATACACCATTATATCTTTTGGGTCTGACCAATACTATCGCCTTGGTCACATAGTTGTGGAATTCCATCTTCATGGAAATCTTGATGACTTGTTGTTAAGCCCATCAGCAGCATTTTATCTTCTCCATGATTCATGTTGAACATTAAGCTAGTGTTGGAAACTTGTGTAAGCATTTTCTTCATGTCCTGTTCATGAAGCTTATGCTTGGATGGAAGAAGTGACTTCCTCGAATTCATGTGCATTCTATGCAAGTTGCCGCTGTGAATCCGAGAAAGATTGTTTTTGCTTCCTCTGGAATCATCCCAAGTTAGTCACGCATATGTGCGAAGTACTCTATGGTTTGATAGGTTGGTCACCTCCATTCCATATGTGTTTCCTAGCACACCAAGCCACTGATTGATTTGCTCAAGGAAAAGGAGTCTGTTGTGTTAATTCTAGATCATGCACAAGACTCCGATATCCTCGAAGATGGCTCCCAACTAGAACTCGGTAGTGTTTTGCCGTAAGACTTCTATGTGGTCAGGCTTGTTTTGAACAGTGTGTTCACGTGTATCTTACAATCCAACTCATGTTTGAAGCTTGCTATCATAGTTCATTCCTTGAGAATCTCGCAATGTCTTCCCGTCGATTTGTGTTGCAAACTTTCTTTTCTAGACATGCTGTCTAAAATATCCTATTACCAACTAGATCTGAATCTCAAGCAGATATGATGGTTGGAACTTTTCCAAGATCTATGATGTAGGCTCCGGCAAGGTTGATGTTTTGGCCGACACACCTAGCCGGAAGATCTATTAATGTAGCATCTTGACTGAGCAATTTGACCATCTTCTCCATGAGGATGTTGTGTGACTTATTTTAGAAGTTGTTCCTTATGGATCCTTTGTTCTCCCGAAGTCCGACCTTCACTTGATGTTCTAGATGCCAAACGACATCTATAGTCAGCTTATGCTAGTACATCAAGGAGAACATTAGAAGCGGAGTGCTAAATGTCTCTCGGTCGATCATCCAGATTTCGTTTCCTTGGTCCAGTCAAGGTGAAATCTGAGAAAGTGTGTCTTCCTTTGTATCTGCATTGTCCTTCACTATTCATCATGGTAGTATGATGTGTTGCCAGGATCCTCGACACGGATGTTGGTAAGACCTTGATGAGTATGGACATGCTCAAATTCTTAAAAGCACGCTCAGGCACTAGGTTATATCCTCGGTATCAATTGGAATGTGCCTCCCGTATGCTGAGTTGTTCTATAACCGTAGATTCCTTTCCAAACTGAGTATGCCATCTCTTTGAACTTCTTCAAATGATCGTTTGAGAATTGCCTTAGCCTGGTATGAAGAGTTTCAATGATCTATGTATCAAAAGTAATTCTTTTTGCCACTTAAGGGGATAACCCTACGAGTCACCTCCCCAAGGTGTCCCGTTATGGGATCATGGCAATTATCTTCTCGCTACTTTGAAACCATGCACCATCTTACCCAAGCGTGGAGTTGTTGCCTACCAAATTGAACCGTTGTCATCTGCTTCTTTCCATTGCTCCTCATGTTTGTTTTGTGTCTCAACTCAAGAGGTGTTCTTACGTCTCACTCCATGAATTGATCTTGAGTTGATCAGTCTTCGAGAAGATCAATTCCTGTAGAGTTTCTTTCTGTCGTCATCATGTTGGATGAAGATCTCGAAAGCAAAGACATCAAAGATCAATAAGATGCAATAATCAACATCTTTGAGAAGGGCAGTTGGATCAAGAAGATTGTGATAGTTCGAGTTCCCTTTTCCTTTTACCCTACGCTTGAATCTCGGGACGAGATTCTTGTTTAGTGGGGGCGAGTTCTCACATCCCTAGCTTCTGGTACTGCCTAGTGTTTGCATCTTGCTTGCATCATGTTTAAATTTCAAGGAAATTTGAAATGGGGATGTTCAAACCCTAGCATCAAAAGGAATTCAAATAGGTTCAACTAAAATCTTTTTCAATGATTTCAAAATGCCCTTTAAAAATGTTCATCATTTCTGGATCAAGGTGGAAGCATCTACCAAAAATGGTTCACAATTTTGCAGGACATATTTGGGCTTTGAATTAATTCAAACATATTTAAATGCTATATATATTTTAGATGCTCCAAAAATGTTGGAAATTGTTAAGGGTCACTGTAATAATTCAGAAAGCACCCATAATTATTTCCAGGATTTTATGAAATGGTTTAGTATTTATTTAAAACCAGAAAAGAAAAACAGAAAATAGAAAATAGCAAAAGAAAAAGAAAAGGAAAGGAAACCTACCTGGGCCAACTAACCTGGCGGCCTGGCACTGTGCGGCCCATCTGGCCCAAGTGCCAGTCGGACGTAGAGCGCATGCCCGGCGCGCGCGAGCACGCGCCCAGGCCACCTCCTGCCTCCCTGCTTCCTCCCGCGCCTCCCTGGAGATGCCATGCACCCCCTCGGGGCCCCTCTCACTCTCTCTCGTGCTCATCCCCTCGTCTGCCGCCTCTCTCTCTCCCGCGACCGAATGCCACCATCGCCGCCGCTCGCCGTTGCCGCGGCCACAGCCACTGCCTCGCCTCTCCGAGCTATCCCCGAGCTCCGCCACAATGTCATCGTCCTCTACACCGAGTCTAGTAGCGCCAGGAGCTCTGCTTCATCCCCGACGCCGTCGTATTCCTCCTCGGTCATCCGAGATCGCCGGCAATGCCATGTCGCCGTCCGGCCTCCCCCGAGCTAGCTGACCTGCTCATCGACCTCGCCGTGAGCACCTGCTCCGAACCCCTCTTCTCCCCCTCGCGTTTGCATCATCTAGGCTGTAGTTCCGCCATGGCCGAAGCTCGCCTCTGCTCGAGCTTGTTGCTGGCGTTGCTCCGACGACCTTTTGGTCACGCCAGTGTGCCTAACACTCTCGCCGCACCTAGTAGTGCCCCGCTAGCATTTCAGCTCATGCGTTTGCATGCTGTAGCCGCGCCCCCGTACACAGCCGAACTCTGGCAGCCGCAAGCATGGTCGCCGATGATGTTCTCGGCCACCCCGGCTCCGGACGAGGGCACTGGTTGACGCGCTGCACCGCCAGCTCTTCAAAGAGCCTACCCACGCCTCGAACAGAGCCCCGTGGGTGATTTCCGAGCCACCCCGCCGCCGTGGCACCTCACCGGCGTGTTAGCTCCAGCTAAACGCCGACTAAAACTAACCTAATGACCCCCCCTGGGTCACCGACATGTGGGCCATGCCCCACTGACACTTTTAGTTAGGATTAAATTAGCACTAGCAGTCTCTGTTAATTAGTTAAGACACTACCATGCGGGGCCCACTGGTCAGGTTTGACCTGGTCCACCCCGTTGAATGGATGACATCAGTGTGAGGTCATGCTGACGCAATAAATCATTTTGCTGGATTTTGTTTATTTCTAAATTACCAGAAAAATCCAGAAAATGATTTAAACTTCAAAAATTCATAGTAAATAAACCATAGCTCATAATGAAATAATTTATATATGAAAAATTATCAGAAAATTTCAATCTATCCATTTATGCTATTTTCATGCATGTTTAACCAACTTATACCTACTGTATAAGTGAGAACACTATAATGGCATTTAAAATGCTTAATATGGAGTTTGCATATGAACCCTTGGATCATATGGACTTCATTTAAATCGTTGCTAGATGCATTAGTGCAAATCATAGAATCCTTGACATGTCATGATCATGCATCATTGTGGTGCATATGTTGTGTATTGATTGTCTTCGGTACTGTCCTTCTCGATAGGTTTTGCCTCTCCGAGTGGCACCGACTACCTAGCCGAGGAGCAGTGCTACCGTGTCGATCTTTCAGGCAAGCAAACCCCCCTTGATCACTCCGATACAATCCCACTCTCTCGCTTTTGCTCTCTTTTACTGCATTAGGACAACAACGATTCAACTATTACATGTTGCGGTAGTTGAACCTCATTCCTTTGCATGACCTGTCTTTGCCATAGTAAATAGTTGAAACCCACTAGCATGAGTAGGAGTTGTTTGAGCCATGATGTGCCTACTCATTCATGCTTGCTTGTTATGCCTGCTATGCTTAGAGTTGTGTCAGGTCTGATTCATCTGGGATGGATTGGGATGGTGATGAACATGTCCTACTGTTGAGAGCTAAGTGTGTGAACACGATTTGTTAAAGGTAGCGATGAGAGGCCATGTAGGAGTACATGGTGGGTTGTCTCATTGAAACCGTCCTTAGGAACTAAGTTCTGTGTTTGTGATCCAAGACAGTTACTACCACACATTGGGTTCCGGTAACTCGACCCCTCTCGGCTTATTAATCACCCCGATCTCTGTCCAGGAGTTGCAACTAGTTTCTGGTGTTTGTAGGTTGTGTTAGTAGTCTACCAAGTGGCACCCGGCCAGGTGGGCTTGGGACAGACTAGGCACCGTGGCCCGGTGTACCAAGTGGCACCCATTTGGTGGGCTTGGGAACCCTGCACACATCGTTTGGGGCTGTAGTGGAAACCCCGGCCGGATTTCCTTGCGGATGGAACCCGAATAGGCGATAAACCTGGACTAGAGACTTGTGTGGTTAGTCAGGTCGTGGGCGACACCCTCGCTAGGCTTTCGCTTGAAGGTTGCCAAGTACATGTCGTGTAAACGGCGATAAGTGGTGAGGGCATGTGTGAAGAAGTACACCCCTGCAGGGTAATATGATCTATTCGAATAGCCGCGTCCGCGGATATGGACTACTTCGAACGCTTACATTGTTCATAGACAAGTGAAAGTGGATACTCTAAAATGTGCAAGATAAGCATGAGTGCTATGGATGGCCTCCTCGTAGGGATATGGGAGCGGATCCATAGTGGTGTATTGATATGGTGAATATGTGGACTCGTGTGCGCCACCTCAAAAGAGTTACCAGCAGTCGTAGTACAGGATAGCCACTGAGTCAAAGCTGGCTTGCTGCAGTCAAACTCCACCACCCCTTGTTGATACTGATGCATATGTAGCTAGTTCTGATGTAAGTCTTGATGGGGTACATTTGTACTCATGTTTGCTTAATTTATGTTTTGCATAGGAGACTTCAGTCTCACTATTAGTTCCGCGTGGACTTCGACGTTTAGCTTGTTACCTCAGCTACGATCTTGTACCCTTGGGAGGGTCTTGTAGATAGTCAGGCTTCTCAGCCTTTTTCATTTGTAGTTGTCTGTACTCAGACATGTTATGCTTCTGTTGCTTGTATGCTCTGTATGTTGGGTCATGTGACCCCTGTTTGTATTAAATGCTATGTGGCTCTTCTGGGCCTTTATCTATATGAGTTGTTGAGTTATGTTGTGATGCCATGTTGTACAGCACATATTTGCATGTTATGCGTACGTGTAACGTGTATTGCTATGTGTGGGATTCGACACCTAGTTGTTTATTCTTGGTAGCCTCTCTTATGGGGAAATGTCTCCTAGTGCTTCCACTGAGCCATGGTAGCTTGCTACTGCTCTGGAACACATGGGATGATCGGCATGTGTCCTTCTTTGCTCCTATGTCTGTCCCTACAAGGAAATGTCACGCGGTGCTTACCGGAGTCCTGCTAGCTTGCTACAGCCCAGTTTCACTCGCTGCTGACCGACACGTGCATTGCTGGGTCATGTATGCCTGTCCCTGTAAGTTTGTGCCACATTGGGTTTGCAACTAGTCATGTCGGCCCGGGTTCTCTGTCATATGGATGCTAGCGACACTATCATATACGTGAGCCAAAAGGCGCAAACGGTCCCGGGCTAGGTAAGGTGGCACCCGTGGGGATACCGTGCGTGAGGCCGCAAAGTGATATGATGTGTTACATGCTAGATCGGTGTGACTTAGGATCGGGGTCCCGACAGTGATTGTTTACTTCTACAAGCATGAACTATTTGTGATGGGTCACGCATCGTAAACGTAGCACCACAGAATACCGACTGCGATGGCAATGCAAGCAAAAACGAGTAGGGAGTACTGTATATGCATCGAGGCTCCCTATCCCCGACGGTTTCTGGGTCATGTGGGAAGGACCCCCCCTATCGCAGTTACTCACTTGGCGACGGTTTCGAACGCCGTCATGGAAAGGGGTTAAAAACTGTTTGTATAGCACCTCGCTGTACCCGTGTAAACGTGCATGCTTATTGTCTGAAAATTCGAAAGAAGCGGCAAAATATCCACTCCCACGTAGGCTGCCCGAAGCCAGTGTTTGCGAGATGGAAATTACTGTCTACCCCTTACACGGACAATCCATCAGCCCGATTTCCACTGCTCTCAATAGGGGTAGGTTAGTAACTTCAATTAGACATGACACGACCGCCTCTGAGCCCATTCAGACATGGTGGGCGCCAAACGTGGGTGGCAAAACACATTTGATTCAAGCTCGTCCGAAAGACCTCTGTCTCTCCCTCCATTTCCCCATTCATACACGGTGGGCGGCAAAACAAACTCGACTCGGTCGAAATCGATGTAGGAAAATATTTTCAATAGGGGCAGGTTTGTAACTTCACTCAGACATGACACAACCGCCCTACCTGTCAGCCCCGTTCATACACCATGGGCGCCAACCGTGGGCGCCAAAACACCCTCACCTCGCCCGAAATCGCTCTGGGCAAATATTGGGGAGATGCGAGATTACCGTCCTATCCCCAATCGACGAGATGTCCAAATTTTAAACGGGGCTAAGTTCATAACTTTCCCATATTTCAGACAGGCGCGTCCCAAAAAGCTGGTTCCCGATACCTCTCCCTCCATTTTCCCATTCATACACCGTCCGCGCTAGAACACCATCCCCACACCAGCCTCCTCCGTCCGCCACCCCATCCATCGCCGCCGTCCTCCACCCCATCCATCGCCTCCGTCTCCACCATGCCGAAGCGCCTACCAAGACCGCATCGTCCACTGCTAGAGATGGACATTTCTCATCCACGGCGACGGACCAGGAGCCTTGCATCGCGTCCTCTCGCTTCATCGGCGCTGTCGTCCTCCTTGCCGGGGCCGCTCCCACGACCTTCTCGTCCACCGCAATGGAACTTATCCCCCGATGCACCCGTCTACCATCGCAGATCTGATTCAACGCCACCGATAGCCATCGCACCCCCGATGCCTACACGGCGCCACAAGAGAGGTGGTACTTCATATCTGCTCAACTTTTTGATCTCAACTAGAAAATAGATCATAACTTGGTTACTGTACTTTCTTTTCAGCTCTTAGAATTTAGTTCTTAGTTTGAAGCAAACAATGGTTGCTAAATACATTTTTGAGGTTTGCAGCTTCAAATATGCCATGGCACAGTCATAATAGGGTTTAATTGATCATGCTTAGGGTTTCCCCCCTTTTATGATCACTATACGATCAGCATACGTGCTTCGTGTCATAATAGCACTGCTCCACCCATCAAGCTAAACAAGCTTAGTTGTTCAAATATGAATCTGATATTATTAAAACAGAGTCATTTAATTGGTCAACTAAATGTTCCTAATTTAGTTTCGAAAATGCATGTACGCCGCTCGGGTGTGGATCTATAGGATGCCCACGGTGGGCCGCGGCCCACCCTGGGATTTTGGGTCGGCCCAGGCCCTGATTCCCCTTTGTTCTGCTACGCTTCCGATCTCTACTCGCCCCCAGCCACCTGCCTCGCCGGCGACTTGCCGTCCCCGGACGGCATGACTCTAGGAGAAGACACCGGACTAACAGGAGGTCAGGAGCCGCTCGCCCAACAGCATCACCGCTGCCTGGGCGCGCCGCCATGCCTATCTTCTCAGTCCGTTCAGGGCTCAGGCATGCAACAGCCACTAAGCCAACCCGATTTATCCTGAGATACGTCCTCAACACTCAGCAGCCACTCCTCATCACCCATTTTCTAATTGATTCATTACTCATTAGGCAGGACTATCATTAGGGTTTGTTGTGAACTGAGTGCTACCTACACTTAATGGTTCAGATGTATTTCAGTAATCTTTAGTACCTGTAAAGTTCACAGGATTTCAAAATTCTGGCCCTAGGAATAGACACTAATCATTTTGGATTGTTGGTCATAGTGACATTGACCCAGATTACTACTGCAGGCCAGGTTTGTTGACAATTTTACTTATCTTTCTTACTCATTTGATATGATATCCAATTATTCATGTCGATTAGTTGCAAACAATAAGTGCTAGACCAACTTTTTGATTCAGATTTTGGACGGTCTCTTACTGCAGTTACAATTCTGCATACTTGTCCTAGTAAGCTCACAAGTAATGATTGATTCACTACCTCTATGCTTGCCTTGTCATATTTGTTGTCAATATTCTTTTAGGGTGGACCACCCTGTTTCAAAATACTGGAACCGCAGACATGAGTGAATAGTATTTCTCTGTGTGACCTCTTCCATCATGTGTGGGCAACGAACACTGCATTGTATAGAAAGAAAGTGTCATATCCACCTTTTACATAGACTACGATCTTTTACATGGAATACAATCTGCCTACTTGCTTTGTGTCGCACTACCAGCACTCCACCCTTGAAGCTAAACATTATGTCACTCATAATTCCTTAGTTTATTTCTTCAAATACGAATTTGATATGATTCTAATGTTCCTACTTTAGTTTTGAAATGTGTGTCTGCCTGTTATAGAGACATAAGAGGTTTGTATTTCTGTGTGTAGTCTGGTCAGCACGGTTGGGGGGTGAACTTTGTATACGCAGGGGTTTGTAAGGAGACACTCTTCGAGTTGAATCTGCAATGCATTCCATAGATAATCTGACTACTTTTTATGTTTTCATGAATCTCAGATACTGAACAGCATCATAATGATTATGAGCTTGTGCGCACGAAAAGAATAAAGCAGAACAATGCCATGGCTGTCAAACTTGGCATTAAGGGACTGAAATCAAGTCTGGATGCAATGCAATGCAACACTCTCCTCCTACCGATTCATGCTCAGAATATGATCCTAACAATGATTCTGAGCTAGAGGGAGACCTAAGTCAATGTAGCTCCCTAGTGGAGGAGTCAGAGGTAGATGCCCTATCTTATTCACCCATCAAGGTGCTTGCTCTAACTTTCCAAGGTTATATTGGTCGCACATATCTTGCAACTGATTCTTTGCATTGCTTCTACTTTGTTGCACTACCATTAGCTTAGTTTACACATCATGTATGTGAATACGCCCTGCCTATCCATTTTCAGTACATATTCCATCTGTCATCATACCATATTTATCCATTCAAATGTTGTTCTTGTGTATCAGACGTTCAAAAGGAAGAGGGCGATTGCTGATCACGGAGGAGCATGAACAAAGTATTTGGAAAAGGTAGTGACACCTGATAAATCAAATAGCCCATTAGGTGTAGTTGCAATATCACCAGACCCAGAAAACATGGCCACAACTCTAGCAGACTCTAGCCCTACTACACTAGCCATCTCTGATGCCCCAACTCAGCAGACCCCAACTGTAGCAAACAGTATGATGATGCCAGTTGACATAGCACCAGCCCTACGATGCAAAACCCCCATTCTAGCAAAGAGTACACCAAATCTAGTTGTCAAATCCCTTTTCGAACGAGAGAGAGCCCCAATTGCAGCAAATAGGACTCCTATTCCACTTCTTCCCATTTTAGAAGACGAAGCTCATATTGTTGTCAGGAACTTTGTGCGCATCTTTCCTTCATGGAAAGATTATAGCATAGCGTAAGTAATGTACTAATGTTATTCATGGTAATTACTGCATATGTTTCTGCTGACAGAAGACACAAGATTTCATTCTTTTAAATAGGCGAGGACCAAACTGGATAGTCAAGACGAGCAAGGGTTGGTTGCGCTTTTCAAGCACTCATTGATGAAGTATCATTCCTACCTGAGGCAAGCACACTTCGATGGCAAGCCTCGAAACGAAATTTCTGTAAAGTCTCCGGTGCTACATTTATTGGACAGTGACTGGAATAATCTTGTTACACATTGGTCTCGTCTGCAGCGTAAGGTACTGTCTATGATATCACATCATAATTTGAACTATATTTCTGCATGTGCCTTAACGTCTCACTTGTATGAAAATTGTTTGCAGAAGAACATTCATTCTCAAGGGACCACAGAATCTCGCAACTATACTGCACACTGCATTGCTCTTGTGAGTACCTCTTGCCCTGTATGACCATACTTACTTTCATAGCTGGTTGATTATGTAGCATCACTGCACATGTTAGCCTCGTTATCCTCCATTTGGTGGACATTATAAGATCCGTATCGACTCTTACATAAATTTAGAATCAACCCAATGCTTTTGAAGAGGTTTAGCTCTGCAGTCCTCTTGTAAGGACTGAACGTCGTCTATCACTGTACTTACATTAACAGCTACTCCCTCCATCCCATAATATAAGAGCGTTTTGTACAGTACACCAGTGTTCAAAACACTCTTATATTATGGGAAGAGGGATTGGTTCATTGTGTAGCATTCTGTATCTTATATCCCTCACCCACCATTTACTAAAAAATATCATATCTATATTTAATCTTACCAAAAAGTTGAATACACAGACAATGCCAGTGCAGAAGTGTAGCCCATTGCTCTTGTCAGTACATTTTGTCCTATAACGCTTGTACTTCCAGGGATTGGTAGTTGATTATGTAGCATCAATCTGCATCTTATCTTCATTATCCTCTATCTCTTCCAGTATTATCATATCTATAATTACTCTCTACAAAATGTAGAGTACAGGCAATGCTTATGAAGAAGATTATGTGCTGAAATTCTTGAGTTATCCTTCCCTTTACATGGAGAAGGGCATTATAAAGCCGGTGTTAACTGTTAATGTAAGTCAGTCCTTCTAAAGCCTTTATCCTCAACTGCTGTTTAATTTGCTCATACTCCCTATCGTCAACTGCTGTTTAGTTTGCTGTTTCTATCAAAATGCATGTTCGCAACAACTGTAAGTTCCAAGTTTTACTTGTAAAACCAAATTCCTTATTCATACCATGCACATTACTCAATACTCCCTATATGTATGCTTGTTTTTGTGGATCTATAATCCAGTGTGTGGTGAAGCAGCCCACGTTTGCACCTTGTCATATCCTGTTTTATCTTACTGATGTGGCTGATGATATGAACAACATGCCATGCACATTAACCAAAATAGATACAATGATTGTCTTTGCCCTTCATCTATGATTGTTTTGTTGACATGGTAATCCAGTAGTGTGGTGAAGCTCCCCGCATTATGAACAATGCCAAATTATGCTATTGATATTTTTGAACTTACTCTTTATTTTCTAATTTGAAATTGGATGGAATTGACAGCAGAGTTACCATCTTTGTTTATACACGTGCAAAACCTGTCATCTCTCTGCTTGTTTCAAGGTGATATGCCTGATGGCATGCACAAGTCTGCTGAAGGCTGTGAGACAAACCCAACATATATTGTGGCAAAGAAGGCAAAACATCTTGAAGATAGCCAGACAACCCCAAAGTCTTGTCTTGATGTAGTGTTCAAGTTACTTGAGACTAGCAGTCAGACAAGCTCACAGAATTCGCTATCTGAATCAGTTCGACTTCTTCAGTCCCAAGTTCTAGCAGAAAGGCATTCTGCAACTCAACTTTGACTTGAAGTCCTATCTCTAAGAAAGATTGCGGAGAACACCAATGAGAACCTCATTGCTAAATAGCTACACCTGGAACCTATGACCGACATGCTAGGCCGGTCTCACAGCCTTGCGCAGTGCTACTTCTTGAGCTTGCGTTGGTTTTTCCCTTGAAGTGGAAAGGGTGATGCAGCAAAGTAGAGATAAGTATTTCCCTCAGTTAAGAACCAAGGTATCAATCCAGTAGGAGAAGAACGCGCAAATCACCAATACCTGCACAAACAATCAAACACTTGCACCCAACGCAATAAAGGGGTTGTCAATCCCTTCACGGTCACTTGCAAAGGTGAGATCTGATAGAGATAGATAAATAAAACTAAACAAAAGTTAAAATATTTTTGGGTTTTTTGGTTTATAGATCTGAAAGTAAAAGATTGCAAAATAGTAGATCGGAAACTAATATGATGGAAAATAGACCCGGGGGCCATAGGTTTCACTAGAGGCTTCTCTCATGAAGGCAAATAATACGGTGGGTGAACAAATTACTGTTGAGCAATTGATAGAAAAGCGCAAAGTTATGACGATATCCAAGGCAATGATTATGTAATATAGGCATCACGTCCGTGTCAAGTAGACCGACTCCTGCCTGCATCTACTACTATTACTCCACACATCGACCGACTCCTGCCTGCATCTAGAGTATTAAGTTCATAAAGAACAGAGTAACGCTTTAAGTAAGATGACATGATGTAGAGGAATAAACTCAAGTAATATGATGTAAACCCCATCTTTTTATCCTCGATGGCAACAATACAATACGTGCCTCGCTACCCCTACTTTTTCACTGAGTGAGGACACCGCAAGATTGAACCCAAAGCTAAGCACTTCTCCCATTGCAAGAAAAACAAATCTAGTTGGCCAAACCAAACCGATAGTTTGAAGAGAAATACAAAGATATCAAATCATGCATATAAGAATTCAGAGAAGATTCAAATAATATTCATAGATAAGCTGATCATAAATCCACAATTCATCGGATCTTGACAAACACACCGCAAAAGAAGATTACATCGGATAGATCTCCAAGAACATCGAGGAGAACATGGTATTGAGAATCAAAGAGAGAGAAGAAGCCATCTAGCTACTAGCTATGGACCCGTAGGTCTGTGGTAAACTACTCACGCTTCATCAGAAGGGCAATAGAGTTGATGTAGATGCCCTCCGTGATCGAATCCCCCTCCGGCAGGATGCCGGAAAAGGCCCCTAAATGGGATCTCACGGGAATAAAAGATTGCGGCGGTGGAAAAGTGTTTTCGTGGATGCTTCTAGTGGTTTGGGAATATATGTGAATATATAGGAGGCAGAACTAGGTCAGGGGAGTCACGAGGGGCCCACAAGATAGGGGGGCGCGCCCTCCACCCTTGTCGCCGCCTCGTGGCTCTTCTGACTTGAACTCCAAGTCTCATGGGTGTCTTCTGGTCCAAGAAAAATCATCGCGAAGGTTTTATTCCGTTTGGACTCCGTTTGGTATTCCTTTTCTATGAAGCTCAAAAACAAGGAAAAAACAAAAACTGGCACTGGGCTCTAGGTTAATAAGTTAGTCCCAAAAATAATATAAAATAGCATATTAATGCATATAAAACATCCAAAACAGGTAATATAATAGCATGGAACAATAAAAAATTATAGATACGTTGGAGACGTATCACTCAGCAGCTTGCGCAGCAGTTCCCGCGCAAGGCTAACCTTTCTTGAACTGTCTTGGAAGTGGTCTTGGTTCAGTATTATTTTGTTACGCTGCAATGGCGCCCAGTTTTTGTAATCTGCTTCTTCGTTGCGCTTTATGATCACTGGTGGCGAACTTTGATGCCCAGTGGATGTAATATACCATAAATCCTTTATTGTATAGTGTAGGTTTATTCTAAGTTACTATGTCGTAATTCCTTTATTGTATAGAGTAGGTTTGTTCTTAATTCCTACTAGTTACCGTATATGCCATCATTCGCTATCTGGAAAAAAAACGGCGAAAATCTGATGTAGTCAACCGGGCCGAAACATTCGCCTCTAACGGGCCTGCATTTTAGTGGGCCACAATTGGGTCGGCCTGCAACTTTCTTGGGCCTGAAAGGCCATTGGGGCCTTCACACTTTACGCCACGGGCCTATATTCGGCCCAAAGTTTAGTTGGGCCTTTAGTGGAGCCAGCGCTTAGTTGGGCCCATGTAGCTTCGGGCCATTAACAGGCTGAATATTCTGCTGGCCTGTTACGGCCCAGAAGAAACCATGGGCCTTTAGCAGGCCGAAATGCATGTTGGGCCTCAATTTTCACTAGTCGTCGACGGGCCTTCAGTAGGCTGAAATGTAGACCGGGCCATTATTGGCCCAGTTATATGACGGGCCATTACCAGGCCAAAACATATCTCGGGCCTTAGTTGGCCCACTGATATCATGGGCCTTTAAGAGGCCAAAAGCTTAGTAGAGGCATCAACGGGCCGAATTATACGACAGGCCTTTAACAGGCCCAAAGTCACGTTGGGTTGAACTGTTGCCACCTTGATCACGGGCCCTTAGAGGGCCGGATGTCGCGTCAGACCATATATGGCCCATGGGCAGCACGGGCCATTCCCAGGCCGAAAGAAACACCGGGCTGAAATGGGCCCATGTCTACATCGGGCCTCTAACAGGCTGAAATGTCACTGGGCCGTAATTGGGCCCAAATATTCGGCAAACAATTAACGGGCCAGATCTGGCTTCGGGCCTGTGACGCCCCCGGTTCAATCGTACACTAGTCATACACGCAAACGTGTACGATCAAGCCCAGGGACTCACGGGAAGATATCACAACACAACTCTAAACACAAATAAACGGAGGTCCACAATATTACAGACCAGGGATCCGAAGATCCGAATACATAAGTCAGTCATACAAATAATATCTGGGTACAGACATAGTTAGACAAGTTCTGCCTTAAGAAGGCTAGCACAAACAGCGACACTAGATCGAAAGGCGTTGGCCTCCTGCCTGGGAGCCTCCGATCCTACTCCTGGTCAGCTGGCTCGATCCAGTAGTACGTGCCCTCTGGACCCGCCTGGTAGTAGGCTCCGGTGGTGGCGTCTGGCTCCTGGACTCCATCGTCTGGTGTATCATCAAGGTGGGGTATATGGGGGAAAAGAGAAAATAAAGCAACCGTGAGTACTCATCTGAAGTACTCAGCAAGCAAGGATCTATACTACATATGCAACATTATCAATGGAGAAAAGGCTGTATATGTGGACTGGGCTGCAGAAATGCCAGAATAGAGAGAAAGGCCTAGTCCTATCGAAGACTAGCATCTTCAAAAATCTTCTCAAAGCCATCATCTTGCAGCAGTAGAAGAGAGTAGAATAGCATTTTATTTAGCAAACATGTTGAAGTACAGCTCAAAGATCCTTCCTCGACTCCCAGCGAGAAAGTAATCCCGAAGCTTCAATTAAGTAACAGGTATCCAGTTTAAGTAGTAGATCGGGATACACAAACTGAGCGTCCTTTACCGTAGGACCGGCTATCGATAGAAGATTCATCCCTGCAGGGGTGCACTACTGTTACCTAACACGCTCGATCAACTCTGGCCGGACATACTTGCTGGGTAATGCCCGTCCTCGGAAGATCAACACGAAGCAGCGCTCTACCTAGGCTCAGCAGAGAGGTCAGCACGCCGGACTAACCTATGCACCCAGGGGTCTCGGGCCATCGCCCTGGGCACCCTGCGCGTTGCGTGGCTGGCCGGGGTGCAGGCGCGACACTGAACTCGCCAGTGAAGTATCCAGCCCAATCCCGACGATCAGCCCGCACGGTGAATCGTGACGTCTGATAAGCTTTCGGAGAAACGTACATCGCAGAGGGCCCCATAACCATAATCCCGCGTGGTGGTAGTGCGTATAGGGCACGTCGACCCACTCAGATCACACACCCAAATCCAATAGGCTCAATTAGTATCAAGCGGAGACAATCAGAGTCTATGATGCTCCGCCACAATGTCACACTCGAGTGCCCTTCCGGCACACCCGAAATCATAGATCCCCAGCGGGTACCCACCAGGGTGGACCCGCCTGTGACAAAGGTCAAGTAACCGTGTGGTCATAATCATCAGGGTGAACGTATGAGGTATCACCCTCGAGGTTCACACTGAGGGGTTGCACGACAGAGTCGTATCGGAAGTGGAGAAGGAGGAATCACCCTCGATGACCACGACCGAACAGCTACGCTGCAGAGTATTCATCAGGAGTGCGTTACGAGGTATCACCCTCGGCACTCGATAGTACTATACAGTGTCGTACAACTAAGGGGGTGTGAGGTGAGGTGTCGGTCTCTGATCGACGATCACGTTGATCGAGTCATCGATGAACAAGCAGTGGCGACAAAGTAAGGTGGTGGGGTCACAGATGGTTCATACCAACCTATACTAAACAGTTTATCATAGGCAGGTAAGGTAACAATGAGCAGGTTACGAAAACAGGCTATGCATCAGAATAGGAGCATACATTAACAGTAGCGAAATCTAATGCAAGCAGGAGAATAGAATGGGCGATATCTGGAATGCTCAAGGGGGGGGCTTGCCTGGTTGCCCTGGCAAGAGAGGGAGGTCGTCAACGGGCTGCTCGTCGGTAGAGTAGTCGTAACCTGGTGCAGCGTCGTCGGTCTCGGCGTCTATCGAGAGAGAAGGAGGGGGAGAGAAACAATAAATTTCACGGCAATAATGCAAACAATATGTATGACATGCCTAAATGATATGCCGGGGTGTTCTACTGCCTAATTAAACGATTTAGTTAATTTAGGAATTTATTCGGATTTATTTAATTAGGGTTGGACACTATTCATTTATCGAAATCGGTCTAATTGTTCAACGTTCTTATAGTTGCGGGCGTCTGACGGGAATACAGAGGGCGTATCCGGGTTCGTATCGTCGTTCTGAGCAAGTTTCATGTATAAAATATTTTCATCGGAGTTACGGTTTATTTAATATGATTTTCTAAAGTTTTTATTAATTTCTGAAATTTAATTAATTATTTAATTCAACATTATCCGAAACAGTGCTGATGATGACATCAGCATGACCTCATGCTAATGTCGGCGGTTAATTAAGTTAATTACTAATTACTGTTTAATTAACACTAATTAGTTAATTAGATTAACCTAATCAGGATTAATTAACTAATTAATTAACTAATTAATTAATTAATTATTTTAATTATTTATTTTTATTTCTTTCTTTCTAAAACATTCAGGGGCGGGGCCCATATGTCATTGGCCCGACGGGCCTTAACGGGCGTCGGGTCACTGGTGCCAGCCCGCTGGGGCGCTTGCCCCGGACAGCCGCGCGGCGGGGCTGACGGGGCGCCGGTGGGGCGACAGCCCCAGCGCCAGGGGGTGGAGTGGGGGAGGCGGAGCGGTTGGGGGCGGCGGGCGACTGCAGCCGCAGCACGAAGCAGCGGGAGGCAGCGGTGGCGGCGAGTGG
Organism: Thinopyrum elongatum; assembly: GCA_011799875.1. Taxonomy (NCBI): domain Eukaryota; kingdom Viridiplantae; phylum Streptophyta; class Magnoliopsida; order Poales; family Poaceae; genus Thinopyrum; species Thinopyrum elongatum. The sequence goes on along the minus strand of CM022299.1, from coordinate 473,711,424 downwards.
GGACTGGGCCCAGGCGCGGCGCGGGCAGCGCATGGCCAGGCCGAGCAGGAGGGGGGGCGACGGAGCTGAGGCAACGGGGGCCGTCGAGGCCGCCGGCGAGCGCAGGGCCGCGCGGGGGCGGGACGGCGAACCAGCAGCAGGAGGGAGGCCGCGGGCGGTGCGGTGACGCGCGCAAGCGCGGCCATGGCGCGGGACGCGGATGGCATGCGCGCGCGGAACGGCGCAGGCGCGCGCGCGAGCAGCGGCGAGGGAGCGGGCGTGGCGTGATGAGCGGCGTCGGGGCGCGCGCAGCGCGAGGCTCTGCGGGAGGCGGGAGCGGGCGCAGGGAGAGGAAGGGAGCGAGGCTCACGCGGGGAACAGGGATCGTGGCAGCGGGGGTCCGTGGTGGTGGTCGGAGACGATGGCGTCGACGTAGACGAGGCAGACCGGCGAGGGCGAGGCGGCGCGGTCGTCGCAGCGAGCGAGGGCGACGGGGTCGTTCCCGCGATCCCGATCTGGATCGGGAGGTGGGGGCTGACGAGGGGGAGTGGGGGGGGGGAAGTGGAGTGGTGGCCGGTTAGGGTTTCGGGGTCCAGGGGATAAGGGGAGAGTGGGGGTGGGCCTGATGGGCCAGTGGGCTGGTGGAGGCCAGCTGGGCCACGGCCCAGCAGGGAGGGGCTCTCTCCTTTTCTGTTTCTTTTTCTTTTCTTTATTTTCTTTTCTCTGTTTAGTAATAGTCAGGTCACCATATGAGTTTTGTAAAACATTAGGCCTAGTTTATAAACACCAGTGCATTATACCTTAACACCGAAAATTAGTTTGGACAAATTAGGAGCTCCCACAAATTCTATAATAATTAAAATGCATTTATCCACACTGTTTTAATTATGCTAGAGCCACCTAATTATTTTATTATTTGCTGGTTACAATTTTAGACTAGCCTCTGCAATATTTTCTTTTTAATGGACATTTTAGTTTTTATGTTGGACAACTTTTATATTTCACTTTCATTTAAATTTTGAATTTGACTTAGGAGTTGAAATGCAATGTGATGCTAATGATGATTATGCACTGTTGATCATGCTAACATGTCATTATCAAAAGTGATTACTGTTGCTAATCACCGGGGGTGTTACAGGGCCATAAATGGGCCATGTTTCAACAGGCCGTTAGTGGGCTGGCCCACTAGTACCTGAGTAAATACTATGGGCCTTTGACTGGGCCGGCCTTTTTAACCTATATGGGCCTCCATTGGGCCCTGCCACATGTCGACATATCATAGGCATGTCTCCTCCATTAGACGGACGACATCTGGCCCACCGAGGAGCCGACACGTGTTTCCTCCAGCCAATGATGATTTTACACATGGAAAATCCCCATTGGTCCGGGCTGTTAACGGGTTATCAGATCCAAACCAGAACCCGATAGCTTAACGGTGACCCATTACGGTGAATGACACGTGTCGGTTACCCTTGACGAAAGCACTTCCATGACGTGCCATTTATCGTCATGGAAGTGGACACTTCCGTGATGATAATTTTGGTATTGTCATGGAACACTTCTATGACTACACAGGTATGACTATCTTGATTCTGTCATAAAATCGTCATGGATGTACATGCATGACAAAAAACGTGACCTACTATGACAAACACATATCATCACGGAAGTGGTTTTTTTTGGTAGTGCATCAAACAATTTCAGATTCATAATACTTAATCCAACACAGAGAACCTCAAAGAGTGCCCCAAGATTTCTACTGGAGAAACAAAGACGAGAATGTGCATCAACCCCTATGCATAGATTACCCCAATGTCACCTCGGGAATCCGCGAGTTGAGTGCCAAAACACATATCAAGTGAATCAATATAATACCCCATTGTCACCACGGGTATTCATATGCAAGACATATATCAAGTACTCTCAAATCCATAAAAATATTCAATCCAATAAAACAAAATCTCAAAGGGAAAACTCAATTCATCATAACAAGATAGAGAGGGAGAAACACCATATGATCCAACTATATTAACAAAGCCCGCGATACATCAAGATCGTGCCATTAAGAACATGAGAGAGAGAGAGATTAAACACATAGCTACTGGTACAAACCCTCAGCCCTGAGGGTGGACTACTCCCTCCTCATCATGGAGACCAAAGGTATGATGAAGATGGCCTCCGGTGATGATTTCCCCCTCCGGCAAGGTGCCGGAACGGGGTCTAGATTGGTTTTTCGTGGCTACAGAGGCTTGCGGCGGCGGAACTTCTGATCTAGGGTTATTTCTGATGGTTTCTCTATTTATAGGATTTTTTGGCGTCGGTTTCACGCGAAGATGGGCCTCGAGGTGAGCACAACCCACCGGGGCAAGCCGGGCCCCTCAGACGCGCCCTGGTGGGTTGTGCCCTCCTCGTGGCTCTTCTGGCCCTCCCACAAAGCTTCGGGGGTCTCTTTTGTTCCAAAAAAATCGTCAAAAAGTTTCAGCTCATTTGGAGAACTTTCATTTCTGCACAAAAAACAACACCACGGTAGTTCTGCTGAAAACATCGTCAGTCTGGGTTAGTTCCATGCAAATCATACCAAAACCATATAAAATTGTTGTAAACATGGCATGAATACTTCATAAATTATAGATACGTTGGAGACGTATCAGAAACTAGCATGACCAAGGAAACTACGAATACCTTTAATATCTTTAGGACATGGCATTTTCTCAATCGCATCAACTTTAGCTTTATCCACCTCAATACCTTGTTCAGAAATTTTATGCCCCAAGACAATGCCTTCATTAACCATAAAGTGGCACTTTTCCCAATTCAAGACAAGATTAGTTTACTCACATCTCTGCAAAACTCGATCAAGGTTGCTTAAGCAATCATCAAAAGAAGTTTCGTAAACAGAAAAATCATCCATGAAAACCTCAACAATCTTTTCACAGAAATCAGAGGATATAGCAGTCATACATCTTTGAAAGGTAGCAGGTGCATTACATAAACCAAAAGGCATACGTCTATAAGCATAGGTTCCAAAAGGACAAGTAAAGGTGGTTTTCTCTTGATCAGGTTGTGATACAGGTATTTGAGAGAAACCAGAATATCCATCGAGAAAACAAAAGTGTGTGTGCTTAGATAATCTTTCTAGCATTTGATCAATGAAAGGCAAAGGGTAATGATCTTTTCTAGTAGCTTTATTTAATTTTCTAAAATCAATTGCCATTCTATAGCCAGTCACTATTCTTTGTGGGATAAGTTCATTTTTATCATTAGGAACAACAGTAATACCTCCCTTTGTAGGGACACAATGAACAGGGCTTACCCATCTACTATCAGCTATGGGATATATTATACCTGCTTCCAGAAGCTTCAGTATTTCAGTTCTTACCACTTATTTCATCTTAGGATTCAATCGTCGTTAGTGATCAACAACGGGTTTAGCATCAGGTTCCATACTGATCTAGTGCTGACAGAGAGTGGGACTAATGCCCTTAAGATCATCAAGAGTATATCCAATAGCAGCACGGTGCTTCTTCAGAATTTTTAATAATCTCTCTTCTTCGTGTTCTGAAAGGTTAGCATTAATAATAACAGGATATATCTTTTTCTCATCTAGATAAGCATACTTCAGAGTGTCAGGCAATTGCTTTAATTCAAACACAGGTTCACCTTTAGGTGGAGGAAGACCTCCTAGAGTTTCAATAGGCAAATTGTGTTTAAGGAGAGGTTGTTGTTCAAAAAATATTTTATCTATTTCATTTCTTTCATGCAAGTGCATATCATTTTCATGGTCTAGCAAATATTGTTCTAGTGGATCAGTAGGAGGCATGGCAATAGAAGCAAGACCAATTATTTCATCCTTACTAGGCAATTCTTTATTACGAGGTTGTCTACGAAACTTAGAGAAATTAAACTCATGAGACACATCATCAAAACTAACACTGACAATTTCTTTTTCACAATCTATCTTAGCATTGACAGTGTTCAAGAAAGGTCTACCAAAGATAATGGGACAAAAGTCATCTTGTGGGGAACCAAGGACTAGAAAATCAGTAGGGTATTTTATTTTCCCACACAAGACTTCAACATCCCTAACTATCCAAGTGGTGTGACGGTATCTCTATTAGCAAGTTTAATAGTGACATCTATGTCTTCTATTTCAGCGGGTGTTGTCGGTGTTCTGGGAACCACCGTAACCAGACTTGCCTACCTGCGGCCCATGGCGTGGCTCCGTCAACGGCCTGGTACGGCCCATCTTCAGCATCGACAAGACAAGACCCTCGCGAGGGGCCAAGCCTCGCGAGGCGGCGACGCCAAGACCTCCGGAGGGAGCGGCCTCGTCAGGCCGGCTCCTGAGGAGTGGAGATTCCTATGCAGGCACTCACCTCATGAGGTTGAGGTGATGTAAGCCATGACGACCAAGGCCAGGTGGGTGCCAGCGGGCGCAAAGCGGCAGGTTTCCTCTTTGGTGCTAAGCAGGCAAGCGCAGGCGCAGAGTCCCGAGGAATCAGCCAAAGGTTTCCATTCTCGTGCTACAAGACCAAGACCGCCAGGGCAGCAGGACGGAGGTCATCACCGAGCCCACCATGGCGTCATGATCAGAAGCTTTGCAGGCGAAGACCACCTTTCAACAGGATAGGATGTACTTCTTGTCCCCTTTCAAACTGGCCGTTGTGGGATCCCTTCCCGCCTACATTTTGGGGGAAGAGGACCGAGGCCTCTATATATATAGGTTGTCGGGGCACGACACCAATGGGATCCCGAGAGACCCCTTTACGATTCGGCAGGGGGAGAGGTACACCCAAATAGCAGAACCGGTGATCGATGCGTGAGGTTTTTACCCAGGTTCGGGCCGCTGATCAGCGTAAAACCCTACTCCTGCTTTGTGTTCTTATTGATGTTCTTGAGCCCAGCCTTCAGGAGCGCTCGTAATGAACAGTACGTTCAAAGAGCAGCTACGCATGCAGAATGGGCCAGAAGTTCTCCTCCCCTGTAGCAGTTGCCTTGGGCCTCCTTTTATATGCTCAAAGGGGTCTCCACAGTGGCAAAATGTACATACATTGAGGTGTAAAGTAGCTACAGGGTATCATACCTAACCCCTGACGGATTAGGACAGGCACATTTAATGCACCGTGAGGTGTCCGTTTAGGTGTCCTCACTTTCTTGGGGATGGAAAAAGGGGCCATCCCATCAGCACCGCTTAAGCTCTCCTCCACTGGCGCGCCACCACGCATCCATGGAAGGAGCCAGAATGTCAGACTCGTCACTGTGCCGAAGCGGTGGCACAGTGGCAGAATCTCGCCAGGCGCCGAAATTTGCTGGGCGCCAAGCCTTGCCGGACGCCGAGCCTTGCCGGGCGCCAAGCCTTGCCGGGCGCCGAGCCTTGCCGGGCTCCTCAGGCCACCCCGGCAAGGATCTTGCCGGGGAGGCTGGCCTTCGATTTCCAGCTTTGCTTATCTGCTGATCCTCAGATCTCTGACTTGATGATTTCTTTGATGACTTAAATCGACCTCGAGCTGATCCCGGCAAGCCTTGCCGCGAGGACAGCTACAACTGCCCGTGCACAAGTAAGGGGTACTAGTGGCCCAATACTTAGTACACCGACAGGAGCCCCCGGGCCTGGGCCATACACGAGTGCGAGGCGTTGTTGGGCTAGGCCCAAACAGTGCACGGGCACGCGTGGCAGGGAATTAACTGCTCGTAAAGATCTTGTTTTACTGTGCCCCCACTACGCGCACAGAGCGCGCGATGTGGGAAGTGTGCCAAAAAGGCTGTAAACTGTTTCGCGCCCACAGAGGCGCATTCATATTGGGGGATAAACAAGGTGGCCCTGCTCCTTCCCCATAAAAAGGAGAAGTCGTGGAGGCGCAAACCCATTCGCCCCCCTCTTCTTCCCAATCTGGCCATCGCCATCGCCTTCCTCTGCTCGAGCTCAGAGCGAAACCTTCCTTCTCTTCTGCTCGCCGCTCCCGCGCTCGTTCCGTCTGCGGCTGATGATATTGCGGTTCTGGAGCTGAAGCTGACCACGCTGCAGAAATCCCTCGAGGCCGGCAGGGCCCGTGAGAAGGCTCTACTCAAGGATCTCCAAGGAGAAAGGAACCTGCTCAAGAGCGCTGCCGCTGCCCAAGCTGATTATGAAAAGGGAGTGGAGATCTGGACTGGCCGTCTCATCGCCACCGCGGAGAAGCTTACCGCAGAACTGTCAACCATGGGCTTGTCGAACTTCAGATATTCTTCCGAGGAAAGAATATCTCCAAGCGCCAGGTTGACGATGTTCTTTGAAAGCATCATCAACGCGTTGAGGGCGCTCCAGTCCTGCCGGGCGACCCAACTAGCGAACGAGACTCGTCGGCTTTGCCGGGCCGTCCTTCGCAAGGTGCTCCTCAAGGTGGTGCACAGCAATCCCGGCATCGATCTCTCCAGCGCACTCGGCTACCTGCCAAAGGATGCAAATGTTGAGGCGCTTGAGAAGTGCATCGCGCCGATCCTTGAGAAGGTGGACTCCATCAAAAGGATCGAAGGCCAGCGCAGGGATTGAGTGCTTCCCTTTTATTCTTGCCGCCACCATCTCATGTAAAAGACAGTTAAGTCTCGAGTTAGGACTGCGGCAACTCATGGATGTAATATAATTTAACTATGTTTAGGCTCATGCTAGCTACTTTCCTTGACTGATTCCTTTATGTATGGAGTTCATCCTACGCCTACTGAAAAACTTGCCGGCGCGCAACCTGCCGCGAGCGCTGGGTGCGGGACTTCAGCAGCCTGCTGGAGGTGTAGCGGCCGGCAAGACTCCTTGGCGCTCTCAGTGCAGCCACTTAAATCGTTGAGCGGACTCGAAACAAAATAAGGGCGCAACTGATTACAACAAGGGTTCCTTCGCGTGCAGATTTTCCATACAAGGGTCGGAATCATCCAAGGAACTAACTTGGTAATAAAAAAAAACTTGCTCTGAGTTTTTAGGACTTAGCTTTCTGTCTTCGTCCTTCCTCCGGCAAGCATACGATTCCGAACATCACCAACTGGTATTCATGTCTCCCTTCCTCCCCCGGCAAATGTGTGCGCGAGGAATCCTTCTGTCTTTAAGAAAAAGAAAGAAGAGAAAATAAAGAGATGAAACCTTGGCGGTTCGTTAGAACTTACCGGGATCAGGTGTTATACAACATCTTAGACAAACATGCATATATGAATGTGAACATGAGAATCAATAAGGAAATGTACAACACTTAAATTTATTCATCTGTGCTCAGGGTCTGCGCCTGGCTTTGTACAAAGGATCACATGCCTTGCCGGCAAGACTTGTACAAAAAGGTGGTTGCCGGGAGCCCCCGGCAACCGCGCCTTATGGATAGAACTTGCGAAGATGTTCGATATTCTAGGAATTACTCACTGGAACGCCATCCTCGGTCTCCAGGCGGACAGCGCCAGGCCTGGTGACTCGTACTACCCGATAAGGGCCTTCCCACTTTGGCGTCAACTTGTTTGAATTCTTGGCGGACTGAATCCGTCGAAGAACAAGGTCGCCTTCCTCAAGGCTTCGGGCATGAACTTTGCGGCTATGATAGCGGCGCAAAGCTTGCTGGTAGCGTGCAGCTCGCACAGCAGCCTGAAGACGATTCTCCTCAAGGAGCACAGCGTTATCTTGCCGCAGTTGCTCTTGCTCGAGCTCATCATAAGCGAGCACTCGAGGAGATTTGTATATGAGTTCCGTGGGGAGAACTGCTTCGGCTCCATACACTAGAGCGAAGGGCGTCTGGCCGGTGGCTCGATTTGGTGTCGTTCTGATTGACCAAAGAACCGCCGGCAACTCATCAATCCAGCGTCTTCCACACTTTTTCAGCCTGTCAAAAGTTCTGGTCCTGAGACCGCGCAGCACTTCAGCATTGGCCCTCTCCGCTTGGCCGTTGCTTCTCGGGTGAGCAACAGAGGCAAAACAAATCTTGCCGCCAAGGTCTTGGACGTACTGCATGAAGGTGCGACTTGTGAACTGCGTGCCGTTGTCGGTGATGATCCTGTTAGGCACACCAAAACAGCAAACAATTCCTTTGAAGAACTTGACAGCCGACTGCGCTGTCACCTTCCTCACTGCTTCCACCTCCGGCCACTTTGTGAACTTGTCGATAGCAACGTAGAAGTACTCAAAGCCCCCGACAGCACGGGGGAAGGGGCCCAGTATGTCGAGCCCCCAGACCGAAAATGGCCAGGAGAGAGGGATTGTTTGAAGAGCTTGAGCTGGCTGATGTAATTTCTTCGAATGAAACTGGCACGCTTCACACCTGGTTACTAGTGCAGTCGCATCCTGGAGGGCAGTGGGCCAAAAGAAACCTTGCCAGAATGCTTTCCCGGCAAGCGCTCTTGACCCTATGTGAGAGCCACACATGCCCCCATGTATCTCTGCCAACAGCTCTAGTCCATCCTCCCGAGGAATGCACTTCAATTTCACACCGTTTGGTCTCTTTCTGTACAGGACGTCATCGACGAACTTGTACATAACAGACCGACGGGCTACTCTCTCCGCTTCTTCTTGTTCCTCAGGGAGTTCACCTGTCTGAAGGAAATGGACAATGTGTTGCGCCCATGCTGGAGCCTGAGGCTCGACGGCTAGGACTAAAGGCATCTCCTCCGCCGGGGGGACGTTTGTCTCGACAGCAAAGGCCTGAGGCCCTGCCGGAGCCTGTTGTTCCCCAGCAGGCGTGTCAATCCCGGCAACTTCCTTGCCGGCGGCTCTGGGGAGCTCTGCCGGGAAGTACTGGCCAGAGTTCAACTTTCTTCTCTTTTCTTGCCACGTCGATGGCGCCACGGATGGTTGAGTCAATTGGAGCACAAAAGTTCCTGGTTCCACAGGCAACTTGAGGGCAGCACGCTTTGACAAGTCGTCAGCAATGCGGTTCTCGGCACGAGGAATGTGCTCCATCTGCAGACCGTCAAAGCGCTCTTCCAATTTCCTCACTTCATCTACGTAGGCTTGCATCAACGGACTTTGATAGTTCTTGTTGACCTGCCTGACGACAAGCTGTGAATCACCTTTGATAATGAGCTTTTTGATACCAAGGTTTGCCGCGATCCTAAGACCGGCAAGCAAACCTTCGTACTCTGCGGTGTTGTTGGTTGAACTGTCCCGGGGAAAATGCATTTGGACTACGTACTTGAGGTGCTCTCCGGTGGGTGCGACAAGCAGCACACCAGCACCAGCGCCTTGCAGCGAAAAAGCCCCATCAAAGTACATAACCCATTGCTGATCGATTTCTTTTCCGGGGAGACTTGTTTCTTGAACTTCTTCGTCCGGCGTCGGGGTCCATTCTGCAATGAACTCCGCCAAGGCCCTGCTCTGAATTGTGGAAGTACTTTCAAACTTAAGACCAAAGCTGGACAGCTCCAACGCCCACTCCACGATCCTGCCGGTTGCCTCCGGATTTTGCAAAATCCGTTGCAACGGAAAGCGAGTGACGACGGTGATCTCATGTGCTTGAAAATAATGGCGCAGCTTTCTTGAGGCCATAAGGAGGCCGAAAAGCAACTTCTGCACACCAGAATATCTTGATCTAGCCCCTTGTAAGAGGGAGCTAACAAAATAAACTGGGCGCTGCACCACCTTTTTCTTCTGCACGGGCTCTTCTGTTTGCGCAGATCCTGTCTTGCCGGGATCATCCCTCGCCGGGGAAGATCTTGCCGCGTCACTTGGCAGTCCTGCCGCTGATGTTGCCTCCTCATCAGCTTCCCTCTGCGCCACCAGCGCAGCACTAACCACTTGATTTGTTGCCGCCAGATACAGCAGCAACGGCTCTTGTGGTTTAGGTGCGACTAGCGTCGATGGAGAAGAAAGGTATTTCTTCAAACCTTGCAGCGCCGCCTCCGCTTCCGGAGTCCATTTCATTGGACCTGCCTTCTTCAAAATTTTGAAGAAGGGCAGGGCGCGCTCAGCAGATTTGGAAATAAACCTGCTTAGAGCAGCAACACAGCCGGCAAGACGACGCACATCCTTGACGCGTCTCAGCGCTTCAATTTTCTCAATGGCTTTGATCTTGTCGGGGTTCGCTTCGATTCCCTGGCAAGATACAAAGAACCCGAGGAGCTTGCCGGAAGGAACATCAAACACGCACTTCTCAGGGTTGAGCTTCAAGTTGATCTTGCGCAAGTTCGCAAATGTTTCTTCTAAGTCTTGAATGAGCGTTGCTTTATCCTTAGTTTTGACCACTATATCATCCATATACGCTTCCATATTTCTGTGGAGTTGTGGCTCAAAACCAATCTGGATTGCTCTGGCAAATGTTGAACCAGCACTTTTCAACCCGAAAGGCATTCGTATAAAACAATACGTACCACATGGGGTGATAAAGGCGGTCTTCTCTTCATCTTCCTTTGCCATAAAAATCTGATGATACCCTGAATAAGCATCAAGGAAGGACAGGAGATCACAACCAGCGGTAGCATCCACAATCTGGTCGATGCGCGGCAAGGGAAAAGGGTCTTTTGGACAAGCTTTATTGATATCTGTGTAATCGATACAAAGCCTCCATTTCCCGTTCGCTTTCCGCACTACAACCGGATTGGCCAGCCAGGTTGGATGAAGCACTCCTTTGACCAGTCCTGCCGCCTCCAGCTTCTTAATTTCTTCGGCAATGAATTCTTGCCGCTCCAAGGCCTGTTTCCTCACCCTTTGCCTGACGGGCCGCGCATGAGGACAGACAGCAAGGTGGTGCTCAATTACTTTCCTGGGAACGCCGGGGATGTCAGATGGTTGCCATGCAAACACGTCGACATTCGCCCGCAGGAAAGCAACGAGCGCGCTTTCCTATTTGTCATCTAGGGTGGAACTTATGGTGAAAGTTCCCCCCGTTCCGTCCTCCCTGGCAGGCACCTTCTTAGTTTTCGGCGGGGCAGCCTTGGACTTCTTGTTCTTGCCGGTGGAACTCTCTGGTACGTCCTTGACGAAAGCGCAGCACTCCGAGGAGGTGCGCTTGCCGGAGTTCGCGCCAAGGTTCCTGCCGGTCTTCTTCTTCCCCCCGGGAGTTCCAGCGGTAGGAGCAGATGCCTTGACGGCAGGTGCTGCAACCGCTTCCCGGTAAAGTTGATCGGCACAGATGAGCGCATCCTTCTTATCAGAATGGATAGTGATGACGCTCAACGGCCCAGGCATCTTCAAGACGTTGTATGCGTAGTGTGAAGCCGCCATAAACTTAGCCAGCGCTGGCCGACCAAGGATCCCATTGTATGACATGGGGATCTTGGCGACATCAAACACCACCTTTTCGGTCCTGAAGTTAAGCTCGCTGCCAAATGTTACCGGCAGCGTGATCTTGCCTTAGGCTGGGTTCTTCCCGGGTTGACCCCTTGAAACGTACCCATTTCCTCGAGGTCTTCGTCGGGAATCTGAAGCTTCGTGAGCACGTCTGGTGAGATTAAGTTTAGGCCGGCCCCGCCGTCAACTAACATCTTCGTCACCTTGAGGTTGCGAATTGTCGGGGAAACCAACAATGGCAAACACCCGACCGCAGTTGTGCGATCAGGGTGATCCTCGGCGTCAAAGATGATAGGCGTGCTGGACCACTTCAGAGGCCTACAAGCATCGGGGGATGGCTCTGCCGCATTAACCTCCCGCACCCACTGTTTAAGTTGGCGGTGGGAAGAATGCAGCGAGGCACCCCCATCAATGCACATAGCCTCCGTAGCCTTCTAGAATTCCTGCTCACTGGATTCGTCATCTTCTTCATCATCATCTCCTTCTTTATCTCGGCCACGAGCGGGCCGATCCTTCTGCTGCTTGGCCTTGCCGCGGCGACCCCCTCGGCCACCGCGTTTCTTGCCGGACCCCTCAGCACCATCTTGGGCCTTCTCCTTGTCTCGCCTCTCGTATTCGGCCTTCTGCTTCTCGGCAAGCTGCTCAACTTGCCGGCAGTCCTAGAGATCGTGGCCCTTAGTGCGATGGATCTTGCAGTATTGCTTGCCGGAGTTCTCCGACTTGTCGGCAGCCGCCAAGGCCTGACAGGAAGGGCACCCGGCAAGATCCTTGCTGGGGGCGCTAACCTTGGCCTTCTTGGCGGCACCAGGGTTGCCGGATTCCTCGACGGCAAGCACGGCCTTGCCTCCGCGCTTCCTATTCCGCCGCCGGCCTTTCCTTGACGGAGCCGCGGCATCTTCTTCTTCTGAGTCACCTGTCGCGCCAACAGCTTCACCGGGGAGTTTTCTCCCCTCTTCAGCTCGAGCACACTTGTCGGCCAAAGTGTAAAGCTCGGCAATACTCCTGACTTTGTTCATTGCCAGCTCTTCCCGCATCCTGCGGTTACGCACGTTCTGATGGAACGCGCTAATGACAGCGGCAGGATGAACATCAGGAATATTGTATTGCACCCGGCTGAATCTCTGCATAAACTTGCGCAGGGACTCGCCCTCTCTCTGAGGGATGATGTGCAAATCACTTTCTTGGCCAGGAGCTTGGTGGCCTCCAACAAAGGCGCCAACAAACTGATGGCACAGATCTGACCAGCAAGAAATAGAATCCTCCGGCAGATGCATTAACCACGACCTGACATTGGGTTTGAGCACCAACGGGAAGTAGTTGGCGAGTATCTTGTCATCTCGGCCCCCGGCAGCTTGCACCGCAATGGTGTAGATGCTCAAGAACTCCGAGGGATGGGTCTTGCCGTTATATTTCTCTGGGACCTCTGGCTTGAAGGTTCGGAGATTGGGCCACTGGACTTGCCGCAGCTCACGGTTAAACGCTGGAGGTCTCACCTCGTAAGGCAAGTCTCCTACGTTCCCTGGCGCGGGCTCGTCGACAACTGGCCCCGCGCGCTTATCAGACTGATAGCGCGCTTCCCGTCGCCGCTCGATGGTTGTTCGAGCGTCCTCCTTGCCTCGTTCCTGGAGAACCAGACGCTGATCACGGCGCATCCGCGGATCGGACGACGCCGTGGAAACTTCTTCATGGCGGTCGACTTGCTGAGTCGTCGGCCGCCGCTGATGTCGCGGAGGAGAGTGCACTGTAGTTGCACCACCTCCGATTTTCTCTCCACCGGCTCGCATCGGATCGATGGGCTTCCGCTGAGAGGGCCCTGCCTCTTGTGGTCCATCCTTATTAGCGAAGCCGATAAGGCTCTGGATAGTTGCTCGCCACTCCTCCATCTTCTCCGGGGCGGGAGGAAAATCGAGGAGCAGCTGCGCACGTGCCAAGGCTTCCGCTGGCGTAGGTGGCGGCGACAGGTGCGAAGTACGTGAGGTGCTCTGACTCCTAACCAAGTTAGAAGGAGCACCGCCACGGTCACGCGACCGCGCGCCACCTTCGCCGGCAGCTCGGTGTGCATGCTGGTCCCGCGCATCTTGGGATCTATGCGCAGAAACCTTTTCGTAGGGACGCCCCGAACCACCAGCGCCATGATGTCGCTCGTCTCGCACAACCTGGGCAGGTTGCGAGGCTCGCGGCGGCGTGGGAGCTCCAGCAGGCGCTCTTTGATCCCTAGAGTTTGTTGTGCCACCTGTAGGCAACACAACGCCATCTCTAGATCCAGCGGCGCGCAAGTTACCACTGCCACTGCGAACGATACCGCTCGCTTGGCTTGGATCACCAGAACGCCGCGGGGGTTCCAGTCCTCTTCCTTCTGCACCCACACCATCGCCTGTCTGCGAAGGCGCGGGCAAAACGGACCCGGACGGTTGTGCTGTCGTGATGTTCTTCTTCTTGGGCGGCATGATGAAGGAACTAGGGCGTCGACCACCAGATCAGGTTCACGCAACCTTCAATCCCCCTACCTGGCGCGCCAAAGATGTCGGGGCACGACACCTATGGGATCCCGAGAGACCCCTTTACGATTCAGCGGGGGGAGAGGTACACGCAAAGAGCAGAACCGGTGATCGACGCATGAGGTTTTTACCCAGGTTCGGGCCGCTGATCAGCGTAAAACCCTACTCCTGCTTTGTGTTCTTATTGATGTTCTTGAGCCCAGCCTTCAGGAGCGCTCGTAATGAACAGTACGTTCAAAGAGCAGCTACGCATGCAGAATGGGCCAGAAGTTCTCCTCCCCTGTAGCAGTTGCCTTGGGCCTCCTTTTATATGCTCAAAGGGGTCTCCACAGTGGCAAAATGTACATACATTAAGGTGTAAAGTAGGTACAGGGTATCATACCTAACCCCTGACGGATTAGGACAGGCGCATTTAATGCACCGTGAGGTGTCCGTTTAGGTGTCCTCACTTTCTTGGGGATGGAAAAAGGGGCCATCCCATCAGCACCGCTTAAGCTCTCCTCCACTGGCGCGCCGCCACGCATCCATGGAAGGAGCCAGAATGTCAGACTCGTCACTGTGCCGAAGCGGTGGCACAGTGGCAGAATCTCGCCAGGCGCCGAAATTTGCTGGGCGCCAAGCCTTGCCGGACGCCGAGCCTTGCCGGGCGCCGAGCCTTGCCGGGCTCCTCAGGCCACCCCGGCAAGGATCTTGCTGGGGAGGCTGGCCTTCGATTTCCAGCTTTGCTTATCTGCTGATCCTCAGATCTCTGACTTGATGATTTCTTTGATGACTTAAATCGACCTCGAGCTGATCCCGGCAAGCCTTGCTGCGAGGACGGCTACAACTGCCCGTGCACAAGTAAGGGGTACTAGTGGCCCAATACTTAGTACACCGACATAGGTTAACCACCACCATAGAAGTAAATGGAACCAGAACCCTCACTAGCTCACACCAACACAAGAAGTGACCTCCTGAGGTTGTTCTTCCCCTATACTAGTTCATCCTCAGCCCCTCGCGAGGCTAATCCACACTAAAGCAAGAGTAGGGTCTTACACCGCAAGGTGGCCCGAACCTGGGTAAACTGCCGTGTCCCTTTCCTTTCCCATTCATTGAGCTAGGCTGTGAGAGCGACGAGTTGGTAGGCTAGGGAGATCGAGTTCTTCGCATGCACCCCAGAGTTCGAACCTTTCTTGGGTCTGCGGAGCCCTGAATCCGACATTTGGCACGCCAGGTAGGGGTGCATCAAAGATTCACCTCCTCATCTGCTGTACCCCGCCCTCGCTGTTCGTTTCCCATGGCAGGTGCCGCTCCACTGGTCGGGCTGCCGGGCACGTTCGGAAGCGCTGCGGGCCTCTGGGCCCTCTCCCCCGCCTTGCGGCAGGTGCAGCGGCCGCCGAAGTTCAGGTCGGAGTTGCCACCTCGATATGATGGCATGGCGGATCCGGCGGGGTTCCTCCAGGCGTATGCGGAGGTTGTCTGGGCAGCCGGCGGCGATGGCAAGGTCATGGCGAATTGGCTCCCCATGGCCCTTACGGGCGCGCCGCGTGCCTGGCTCCTTGGCTTGCCGGAGTCTTCAGTGGCCTCCTGGGAAGAGTTGTGCGGCCTCTTCATCGCCCGCTTCATGGCACCTACGCCCCATGTCGTCTCGGCCATCCTTGGCGGGTCGCAAGCGCCGGCCTCGGACCGCCACGTCAAGCAGTTCTTCCGGCGGGTGGGCGCCGCCCACGCACAGCGGGGAGCCCCTCCAGGCTGGGTGGCGCCTAAGGCCGACCTCACCTTCGACTCAAGGGACCACCCCGACACCACGATCGGCACTGGTGTGCTCCCTATGCTTTGCACCCCAACATCTGCAATGTAGCAGTCACCAGGACCTTCATCGACGGCGGCGCTGGCCTCAACGTCCTCTCCGTGGAGGCGTTCGGCCTGCTTCATGTGCCTTACGGTCGGCTCCTCCCCACCAAGCCCTTCTCTGGGGTCGTTGACGGCTCCACCTGCCCTCTGGGGCAGATCCGCCTCCCCGTCACCTTTGGCACACGCAACAACTACCGCACCGAGCTCATCGACTTCAACATCGCCCGCATCGGCCTCCCATACAACGCCATTCTCGGTTATCCCGCCTTGGCCAAGTTCATGGCGGCGACTCATCCTGGCTACAACCTCATGAGGATGCCGGGAAGTAGCGGTGTCCTCACTGTGGCGGGAGATACCAAGGACGCGCTCACGGCCCTCAAGCTCACCTTCAGGAGCACGGTGGCCGCGCGGCCAAGCGCGGAGGGCGCTTCGGAGGGCCCGAGCGCCGCGCCGGCAAAGAAGAAGCCGTTGTATTCTCAAGATTGGGCCGAGACGAAGCAGGTGCCGGTCGACGAAGACGGGGGATCGGGCCTTACCTTCACCATAGGCGCGAGCCTCCCTCCAGACCAGGAAGAGGCGCTGGTCGGCTTCCTCCGCGCGAACAAGGACGTGTTCGCGTGGGAAGCGGCAGACCTGGTCGGGGTTCCGCGTGGCGTAATCGAGCACCACCTGATGGTGTGCCCCAACGCGCGCCCAGTAAAACAGAAGGTGCGGCGACAACCCCGGAGAAGCAGTCGTTCATCATCCAAGAGACCCGCAAGCTGCAAGAAGCCGGCGTCATTCGGGAAGTGCGGCGTCCAGATTGGCTGGCGAACCCGGTTATTGTCCCCAAGAAGGGCGGGAAGGAGCGCATGTGCATCGATTTTACCAAGCTCAACAAGGCTTGTCCACCAGACCCTTTCCCTCTCCCGCGCATCGACCAGATCATCGACTCCACCACCGAGTGCGATTTACTGTGCTTCCTGGACGCCTTCTCAGGCTATCACCAAATCAAGATGGCGGTGCAGGATGTCGAGAAGACGGCTTTCCTAACCCCGTGCGGGGTGTACTGCTACACATGCATGCCCTTCGGGCTGCGCAATGCCGGAGCGACCTTCTAGTGGCTGATGCACATCGCTCTAGGTCGGCAGCTCGGGAGGAATGCCGAGGCATACGTTGACAACATAGTGGTGAAATCTCGGGAGTTGAGAACCCTTGTTGAAGATCTAGAGGAGACATTTGCCAGCCTGCGCAAGGTGAACCTGTGGCTCAACCCAGAAAAGTGCGTGTTTGGCATCCCGTCTGGCAAGCTGTTGGGCTTCCTGGTGTCGCACAGAGGGATCGAGGCCAACCCATAGAAAATCAAGGCCATAGAAAGAATGAGCCCGCCGCAAACCCTCAAGGAGATGCAGAAGCTGGCGGGCTGCGTGACCTCACTGGGGCGCTTCATCTCCAAGCTGGGTGAGCGCGCCCTCCCTTTCTTCAAGCTGATGAAAAAGAAGGGCCCATTCGAGTGGACTCCAGAGGCCGAAGCGGCCTTCCAAGACCTCAAGAGGTACCCCACCAGCCCGCCGGTGATGGTAGCGCCACGCCCCCTCGAACCTCTGGGGCTTTACCTCGCCGCCATGCCTCACTCTGCCAGCGTGGCGCTCATGGCGGTCCAGGAGGAGCGTCCGGTTAAGGGCGCGCGGCGCAGTGCCCCGCACCCGGCCAAGACGCCGCGGCCACAGGATGGTGCTCCTAAGGCCTCGGCCACCCCTCCAGTCGACGGGGCTCCCGAGACTGGCGCCCCTGAGGCCACGGCTGCCCTGCCGAGTGACAAGGCTCCTGAGATTCCCCAGCCTCAGGAGGCACAGGACCCCGCCGATGCCTCCTCTCTCGTCGAGCATCCAGTGTACTTCGTCAGCATGGTGCTGCGTGATGCACGGGCGCGCTACCCCATGCCACAAAAGCTTCTGCTCGCACTCCTCGTTGCCTCCCGGAAACTGCGTCACTACTTCCAAGGCCACCCCATCAAGGTTGTCTCAGCCTACCTCTTGGAGAGGGTGCTCCGGAGCCCCAACGCCACTGGAAGGGTCGCCGAATGGAACATTGAGCTGCAGGCATTCCAGTTGGAGTTCAGCACCACCAGGATCGTCAAGGGTGTGGCCCTCTCCGATTTTGTGGCAGAGTGGACTGACGCCCCTGACCGAGAAGTGGGCGAGGACCGTTCACTCGCGCCCGGAGACGAAGCACCAGATGGTTGGGTCATGTACTTCGACGGTGCATTTGCGCGCCAGGGCGCGGGGGCTGGAGCCGTGCTCATCTCGCCCACCCAGGACAAGCTCTACTACGCCGTGCAGCTCTGCTTCCAGCATGGCGAGAAGGTCTCCAACAACATTGCAGAATACGAGGGCCTAATCGCCGGCCTCAAGGCTGCGGCAGCTCTGGGGGTGAGGCGCCTCACCATCAGGGGCGACTCCCAGCTCCTCGCCAACTTCTCCAACAAGGCGTACAAGCCAAAGGATGAGCACATGGAGGCATACCTTGAGGAGGTACGCAAAATTGAGAAATGATTCTTAGGCTTGGAATTGCAGCATGTGCCGCGTGGCACGAACAAGGAGGCGGATGACATCGCCAAGAGGGCGTCCCGACGTCAACCTCAGGAGCCTGGCATCTTTGACAAGCGGCTCTTCAAGCCGTCAGCAGCTCCCCCACTGCGGGGCCAGCATCGCCTCAGGAGGAGCTCCCCCCGGCGCCCCCCTCGAGCGCCCCAACTTGTGGCCCAACCTCGGGAGCCCGCCTGCTCCTTGCGCTCGAGCCTCAGGAGGGGTGCTGGTCCGAGGAGTTCAAGGCGTACCTGCTCTGGGGCGCCTTGCCAGAGAAGGAGGAAGACGCAAAGCGTGTGGCCCGCCAGGCCACTGTGTACTGCATTCGAGATGGTGAGCTCTACCGAAGGCGCCCGAATGATGTTTCTCTACGATGCATCTCTAGGGAGCAGGGATGGGAGCTGCTGGCCGACATACATGGCGGGGACTGTGGGCATCACTCCTCGTCACGCACCCTCGTGGGCAAGGCGTTCCGCAGCGGATTCTACTGGCCCGCAGCGTTCAATGATGCCACTGAGTTGGTAAGATCTTGTGAGGCCTATCAATTCCATGCCAAGCAGATCCACCAGCCCGCTCAGGGCCTCCAGACCATCCCGCTCTCATGGCCGTTCGCGATCTGGGGGCTGGACATCCTGGGCCCATTCCCTCGAGCGCCCGGGGGCTACCGCTACCTCTACGTCGCCATCGACAAGTTCACCAAGTGGGCAGAAGTGGAGGCCGTCCGCACCATCCTAGCCGGCTCGGCCATCAAGTTCATCAAGGGCCTCGTGAGCCATTTCGGGGTTCCTAACCGCATCATCACCGACAATGGCTCACAGTTCACGAGCAACCTTTTCAAAACATATTGTGCTAACCTTGGAACGCAGATATGCTATGCTTCGGTGGCACACCCGCGGAGCAATGGCCAGGCTGAGCGCTCCAACGCGGAGGTCCTGAGGGGCCTCAAGGCGAGGACCTTCAAGAAGAAGCTCGAGGCCTGCGGCAGGGGCTGGCTCGATGAGCTCCAGTTCGTGCTGTGGTCCATCCGCACCACCGCAACCAAGCCCACGGGCGAGACTCCGCTCTTCCTTGTCTACGGAGCCGAGGCGGTCCTCCCTCATGAGGTCAGGCATCGCTCCGCGTGGGTCTTGGCGTTCGACGAGGCGCGCCAGGACGCCATGCGGGGGATGGACCTCGTGCTGGGGGAGGAACGCCGCCGCCAAGCCTCGCTCCATGCAGCGAGGTACCAGCAGGCGCTGCGGCGGTATCACTGCCGCAGCGTCCGCTCCAGGACTCTCGAGGTGGGTGATCTCATCCCGAGGTGGTTGCTCTCTAGGGAAGGGCTTCATAAGCTCTCACCCATGTGGGAGGGCCCGTTCAGGATCACCCGTGTGAAGGAAATATGCCCTAGAGGCAATAATAAAGTTGTTATTTATATTTCCTTATATCATGATAAATGTTTATTATTCATGCTAGAATTGTATTAACCGGAAACTTAGTACATGTGTGAATACATAAACAAAAAGAGTGTCCCTAGTATGCCTCTACTTGACTAGCTCGTTGATGAAAGATGGTTAAGTTTCTTAACCATAGACATGTGTTGTCATTTGATTAACGGGATCACATCCTTAGGATAATGATGTGATGGACAAGACCCATCTGTTAGCTTAGCATAATGATCGCTAAAGCTTTCTTCATGACTTATACATATTCCTCTGACTATGAGATTATGCAACTCCCGAATACCGGAGGAACACCTTGTGTGCTATCAAACGTCACAACGTAACTGGGTGATTATAAAGATGCTCTACAGGTGTCTTCGAAGGTGTTTGTTGGGTTGGCATAGATCAAGATTAGGATTTGTCACTCCATGTATCGGAGAGGTATCTCTGGGCCCTCTCGGTAATGCACATCATATGAAGCCTTGCAAGCAATGTGACTAATGAGTTAGTTACGGGATGATACATTACGGAACGAGTAAAGAGACTTGCCAGTAACGATATTGAACTAGGTATGATGATACCGACGATCGAATCTCGGGCAAGTAACATACCGATGACAAAGGGAATAACGTATGTTGTTATGCGGTTTGACCGATAAAGATCTTCGTAGAATATGTAGGAGCCAATATGATCATCTAGGTTCCGCTATTGGTTATTGACCGGAGATGTGTCTCGGTCATGTCTACATAGTTCTCGAACCCGTAGGGTCCGCACGCTTAACGTTCGATGACGATTTGTATTATGAGTTATGTGTTTTGGTGACCGAAGTTTGTTCGGAGTCCCGGATGAGATCACGGACATGACGAGGAGTCTCGAAATGGTCGAGAGGTAAATATTGATATATAGGATGATAGTATTTGGACACCGGAAGTGTTCCGGGGGTACCGAGTACGTATCGGGTCACCGGAAAGGGGTTCCGGGCACCCCCGACCAAGATATGGGCCTTATTGGGCTAAGAGGGGAAACGCAGCAGCCAGCATGGGCTGCTGCGCCCCCCCCCCCCCCCCATGGGCTGGCCTAATTGGAGTAGAAAAGGGGAAGGAGGAAAGGAAAAAGGGAATAGGATTCCCCCTTCCCCCTCTTCCCTTCCTACTCTGAATAGGAATAGGAAAGGGGGGAGGCCAAATAGGGAGGACCCCAAGTAGGATTCCTCCTACTTGGGGCGCCCCCCTTGGCTGCCTCTCCTCCCCTCCAACCTATATATATGTGGGGGGGCACCGCTAGAACACACAACAAACATTGTTAGCCGTGTGCGGCGCCCCCCTCCACGGTTTACTCCTCCGGTCATATTCACGTAGTGCTTAGGCGAAGCCCTGCGCGGAATACTTCACCATCACCGTCACCATGCCATCATGCTGATGGAACTCTCCCTCGACCTTCTGCTGGATCAAGAGTTCGAGGGACGTCATCGAGCTGAACGTGTGCTGAACTCGGAGGTGTCGTACGTTCGGTGCTTGATCGGTTGGATCGCGAAGACGTTCGACTACATCAACTGCGTTAAGCTAACGCTTCCGCTTTCGGTCTACGAGGGTACGTGGACATACTCTCCCCCTCTTGTTGCTATGCATCTCCTAGATAGATCTTGCGTGAGCGTAGGAATTTTTTTGAAATTGCACGTTCCCCAACAGTGGCATCCGAGCCAGGTCTATGCGTAGATGATATGCATGAGTAGAACATAAAGAGTTGTGGGCGATAATAGTCATACTGGTTACCACCAACGTCTTACTTTGATTCGGAGGTATTGTTGGATGAAGCGGCCTGGATCGACATTACATGACCGCGTTCATGAGACTGGTTCTACCGACGTGCTTTGCACAAAGGTGGCTGGCGGGTGTCTGTTTCTCCAACTTTAGTTGAATCGAGTTTGACTACGGCCGGTCCTTGTTGAAGGTTAAAACAGCACACTTGACGAAAAATCATTGTGGTTTTGATGCGTAGGTAAGAACGGTTCTTGCTAGAAGCCCGTAGCAGCCACGTAAAACTTGTAACTACAAAGTAGAGGACGTCTAACTTGTTTTTGCAGGGCATGCTGTGATGTGATATGGTCAAGACATGATGTGATATACGTTATTGTATGAGATGATCATGTTTTGTAAAAGTTATCGGCAACTGGCAGGAGCCTTATGGTTGTCACTTTATTGTATGAAATGCAATCGCCATGTAATTGCTTTACTTTATCACTATGTGGTAGCGATAGTCGTAGAAGCAATAGTTGGCGAGACAACAACGACGCTACGATGGAGATCAAGGTGTCAAGCCGGTGACGATGGAGATCATGACGGTGCTTTGGTGATGGAGATCAAAGGCACAAGATGATGATGGCCATATCATGTCACATATTTTGATTGCATGTGATGTTTATATTTTATGCATCTTATTTTGCTTAGTACGGTGGTAGCATTATAAGATGATCCCTCACTAAATTTCAAGGTATAAGTGTTCTCCCTGAGTATGCACCGTTGCGACAGTTCATCGTGCCGAGACACCACGTGATGATCGGATGTGATAAGCTCTACGTTCACATGCAACGGGTGCAAGCCAGTTTTGCACGTGCAGAATACTCGGGTTAAACTTGACGAGCCTAGCATATGCAGATATGGCCTCGGAACACTGAGACCGAAAGGTCGAGCGTGAATCATATAGTAGATATGATCAACATAGAGATGTTCACCATTGAAAACTACTCCATCTCACGTGATGATCGGACATGGTTTAGTTGATATGGATCACGTGATCATTTAGATGACTAGAGGGATGTCTATCTAAGTGGGAGTTCTTAAGTAATATCATTAATTGAACTTTAATTTATCATGAACTTAGTCCTGATAGTATTTGCATATCTATGTTATAGATCAATAGCTCGCGTATAGCTCCCCTGTTTTATTTTGATATGTTCCTAGAGAAAACTAAGTTGAAAGATGAAAGTAGCAATAATGCGGACTTGATCCATGATCTGAGGATTATCCTCACTGCTTCACGGAAGAATTATGTCCTTGATGCACCGCTAGGTGACAGACCTATTGTAGGAGCAGATGCAAACGTTATGAACATTTAGCAAGCTCGATATGATGACTACTTGATAGTTTAGTGCGCCATGATTTACGGCTTAGAACCGGGACTTCAAAAATGTTTTGAATGCCACGGAGCATATGAGATGTTCCAAGAGCTGAAATCGGTATTTCAGACTCATGCTCGTGTCGAGAGGTATGAGACCTCTGACAAGTACTTTGCCTACAAGATGGAGGAGAATAGCTCAGCTAGTGAGCATGTGCTCAGAATGTCTGGGTAATACAATCGCTTGAATCAAGTGGGAGTTAATCTTCCAGATAAGATAGTGATTGACAGAGTTCTCTAGTCACTATCACCAAGTTACTAGAACTTCGTGATGAACTATAATATGCAAGGGATGACGAAAATGATTCCCAAGCTCTTTGCGATGCTGAAATCGGCGAAGGTAGAAATCAATAAATAGCATCAAGTGTTGATGGTTGAAAAGACCACTAGTTTCAATAAAAAGGGCGAGAGAAAGAAAGGGAACTTCAAGAAAAATGGCAAACAGGTTGTCACTCCCGTGAAGAAGCCCAAAGATGGACCTAAGCCTGAAACTGAGTACTTCTACTACAAAGGAAATGGTCACTGGAAGCGGAATTGCCCCAAATACTTGGAGGATAAGAAGGATGGCAAAGTGAACAAAGGTATATTTGATATACATGTTATTGATGTATATTTTACTGTGTTCATAGTAGCCCCTGGGTATTTGATACCGGTTCAGTTGCTAACATTAGTAACTCAAAACAGGAGTTGCAAAATTAACAGAGACTAATTAATGACGAGGTGACGATGTGTGTTGGAAGTGATTCCAAGGTTCATAAGATCACCATCGCACACTCCCTCTACGTTCGGGATTAGTGTTGGACCTAAATAAATGTTATTTGGTGTTTGCGTTGAGCATGAATATGATTGGATCATGTTTATTGCAATACGGTTATTCATTTAAGTCAGAGAATAATTGTTGTTCTATTTACATGAATAAAACCTTCTATGGTCATACACTCAATAAAATGGTTTATTGAATTTCGATCGTAGTGATACACATATTCATACCAAAAGATGCAAAGATGATAATGATAAGTGCAACATACTTGTGGCACTGCCGTTTAGGTCATATTGGTGTAAAGCGCATGAAGAAACTCCATGCTGATGGGCTTTTGGAATCACTTGATTATGAATCACTTGATACTTGCGAACCATGCCTCATGGGCAAGATGACTAAAACTCCGTTCTCCGGAACAATGGAGCGAGCAACTGACTTATTGGAAATAATACATACTGATGTATGCGGTCCGATGAGTGTTGAGGCTCGCGGCGGGTATCGTTATTTTCTGACCTTCACAGATGATTTGAGCGGATATGGGTATATCTACTTAATGAAACATAAGTCTAAAACATTTGAAAAGTTCAAGAATTTCAGAGTGAAGTGGAAAATCATCATAACAAGAAAATAAAGTTTCTACGATCTGATCGTGGAGGCGAATATTTGAGTTACGAGTTTGGTCTTCATTTAAAACAATGTGGAATAGTTTCACAACTCACGCCACCTGGAACACCACAGCGTAATGGTGTGTCCGAATGTCGTAACCATGCTTTATTAGATATGGTGCAATCTATGATGTCTCTTACTGATTTACCACTATCATTTTGGGGTTATGCATTAGAGACAGCTGCATTCATGTTAAATAGGGCACCATCTAAATCCGTTGAGACGACACCATATGAACTGTGGTTTGGCAAGAAACCTAAGCTATCGTTTCTTAAAGTTTGGGGCTGCGATGCTTATGTGAAAAAGCTTCAACCTGATAAGCTCGAACCCAAATCGGAGAAATGCGTCTTCATAGGATACCCAAAGGAGACTGTTGGGTACACCTTCTATCACATATCCGAAGGCAAGATATTCGTTGCTAAGAATGGATCCTTTCTAGAGAAGGAGTTTCTCTCGAAAGAAGTGAGTGGGAGGAAAGTAGAACTTGATGAGGTAGTGGTACCTTCTCTTGAATTAGAAAGTAGTTCATCACAGAAATCAGTTCCAGTGATGCCTACACCAATTAGTGAGGAAGCTAATGATGATGATCATGAAGCTTCAGATCAAGTTACTACAGAACCTCGTAGGTCAACCAGAGTACGTTCCACACCAGAGTGGTATGGTAATCCTGTTCTGGAAGTCATGTTACTAGACCATGACGAACCTACGAACTATGAGGAAGTGATGATGAGCCCAGATTTCGATAAATGGCTTGAGGCCATGAAATCTGAGATAGGATCCATGTATGAGAACAAAGTATGGACTTTGACTGACTTGCTTGATGATCGGCGAGCCATTGAGAATAAATGGATCTTCAAGAGGAAGATAGACGCTGATAGTAGTGTTACTATCTACAAAGCTCGAATTGTCGCAAAAGGTTTTCGACAAGTTCAAGGTGTTGACTACGATGAGATTTTCTCACTCGTATCGATGCTTAAAGTCTGTCTGAATCATGTTAGCAATTGCCGCATTTTATGAAATCTGGCAAATGGATATCAAAACTGCATTCCTTAATGGATTTATTAAAGAAGAGTTGTATATGATGCAACCAGAAGGTTTTCTCAATCCTAAAAGTGCTAACAAAGTGTGCAAACTCCAGCGATCCATCTATGGACTGGTGCAAGCATCTCAGAGTTGGAATATACGCTTTGATGAGTTGATCAAAGCATATAGTTTTATACAGACTTGCGATGAAGCCTGTATTTACAAGAAAGTGAGTGGGAGCACTACAGCCTTTCTGATAAGTATATGTGAATGACATATTGTTGATCGGAAATGATGTAGAATTTTCTGGAAAGCATAAAGGAGTGTTTGAAAGGAGTTTTTCAAAGAAAGACCTCGATGAAGCTGCTTAAGTATTGAGCATCAATATCTATAGGGATAGATCGAGACGCTTAATAGGACTTTCACAAAGCACATACCTTGACAAGATTTTGAAGAAGTTCAAAATAGATCAGTCAAAGAAAGGGTTCTTGCCTGTGTTGCAAGGTGTGAAGTTGAGTAAGACTCAAAGCCCGACCACGGCAGAAGATAGAGAGAGAATGAAAGTCATTTCCTATGCCTTAGTCATAGGTTCTATAAAGTATGCCATGCTGTGTACCAGACATATCGTGTACCTGGCCATGTGTTTAGAAAGGGGGTACAATAGTGATCCAGGAGCAGATCACTAGACAGCGGTCAAAATTATCCTTAGTTACCTAAAGATGACTAAGGAAATGTTTCTCGGTAATGGAGGTGATAAAGAGTTCGTCGTAAAGGGTTACGTCGATGCAAGCTTTGACACTAATCCAGATGACTCTAAGTCTCAATCTGGATACATATTGAATATGGGAGCAAATTGGCTAGAGTAGCTCCATGCAGAGCATTGTAAACATAGAAATTTGCGAAATACATACGGATCTGAATATGGCAGACCCGTTGACTAAACCTCTCACACAAACAAAACATGATCACACCTTAGTACTCTTTGGGTGCTAATCACATAGCGATGTGAACTAGATTACTGACTCTAGTAAACCCTTTGGGTGTTGGTCACATGGCGATGTGAACTATGGGTGTTAATCACATGGTGATGTGAACTGTTCATGTTAATCACATGGCGATGTGAACTAGATTATAGACTCTAGTGCAAGTGGGAGACTGAAGGAAATATGCCCTAGAGGCAATAATAAAGTTGTTATTTATATTTCCTTATATCATGATAAATGTTTATTATTCATGCTAGAATTGTATTAACCGGAAACTTAGTACATGTGTGAATACATAAACAAACAGAGTGTCCCTAGTATGCCTCTACTTGACTAGCTCGTTGGTCAAAGATGGTTAAGTTTCCTAACCATAGACATGTGTTGTCATTTGATTAACGGGATCACATCATTAGGAGAATGATGTGATGGACGAGACCCATCCGTTAGCTTAGCATAATGATCGCTAAAGCTTTCTTCATGACTTATACATATTCCTCTGACTATGAGATTATGCAACTCCCGAATACCGGAGGAACACCTTGTGTGCTATCAAACATCACAACGTAACTGGGTGATTATAAAGATGCTCTACAGGTGTCTCCGAAGGTGTTTGTTGGGTTGGCATAGATCAAGATTAGGATTTGTCACTCCGTGTATCGGAGAGGTATCTCTGGGCCCTCTCGGTAATGCACATCATATGAAGCCTTGCAAGCAATGTGACTAATGAGTTAGTTATGGGATGATGCATTACGGAACGAGTAAAGAGACTTGCCGGTAACGAGATTGAACTAGGTATGATGATACCAACGATCGAATCTCGGGCAAGTAACATACCGATGACAAAGGGAATAACGTATGTTGTTATGCGGTTTGACCGATAAAGATCTTCGTAGAATATGTAGGAGCCAATATGAGCATCCAGGTTCCGCTATTGATTATTGACCGGAGATGTGTCTCAGTCATGTCTACATAGTTCTCGAACCCGTAGGGTCCGCACGCTTAACGTTCGATGACGATTTGTATTATGAGTTATGTGTTTTGGTGACCGAAGTTTGTTCGGAGTCCCGGATGAGATCACGGGCATGACAAGGAGTCTCAAAATGGTCGAGAGGTAAAGATTGATATATAGGACGATAGTATTTGGACACCGGAAGTGTTCCGGGGGTACCGGGTACGTATCGGGTCACCGGAAAGGGGTTCTGGGCACCCCCGGCCAAGATATGGGCCTTATTGGGCCAAGAGGGGAAACGCAGCAGCCAGCATGGGCTGCTGCACCCCCCCCCCCCCCCCCCATATGGGCTGGCCTAATTGGAGTAGAAAAGGGGAAGGAGGAAAGGAAAAAGGGAATAGGATTCCCCCTTCCCCCTCTTCCCTTCCTACTCCGAATAGGAATAGGAAAGGGGGGAGGCCGAATTGGGAGGACCCCAATTAGGATTCCTCCTACTTGGGGCGCGCCCCTTGGCTGCCTCTCCTCCCCTCCAACCTATATATATGTGGGGGGGGCACCGCTAGAACACACAACAAACATTGTTAGCCGTGTGCGGCGCCCCCCTCCACGGTTTACTCCTCCGGTCATATTCACGTAGTGCTTAGGCGAAGCCCTGTGCGGAATACTTCACCATCACCGTCACCACGCCGTCATGCTGACGGAACTCTCCCTCGACCTTCTGCTGGATCAAGAGTTCAAGGGACGTCATCGAGCTGAACGTGTGCTGAACTCGGAGGTGTCGTACGTTTGGTGCTTGATCGGTTGGATTGCGAAGACGTTCGACTATATCAACCGTGTTAAGCTAACGCTTCCGCTTTCGGTCTACGAGGGTACGTGGACATACTCTCCCCCTCTCGTTGCTATGCATCTCCTAGATAGATCTTGCGTAAGCGTAGGAATTTTTTTGAAATTGCACGTTCCCCAACACCGTGTCTCCAGGCCTGGCGCCGCGCGCCTGGAGACGCAGGACGGGGTCCCCATCCAGAACGCCTGGAACATCCAGCACCTCCAGAAGTTCTACCCATGACCAAGGCCCTGTGCCTGTGAAGATCTCCGCTCGTGACACTCTCACGTAATAATGAGTTGGGGCTGTACACGCCCCGGAGTCTCCTGAGTGCCGCCCCTGGGCCTCACGGGGGCTCCCACCCACGTCCTAGTGGAGGCCCCATGCTCCGCGCTGGTTGGAAGACAAGAAGACTAGTCTAGGTGCCGGATGCGGTTGTTCTTTTGCTTGCTTTCTGTAGCTGGTTTTCGACTTCTTGAATGAAATTTGGAACTTTCGTGTCTTTCATTCGCAAGGGTTTGGAAATTTCTTTCTTTTCTCTCCCCGCAGTGTTCCCCCTTTGAAACCTTGTCTTAGGAAGAGTGGCAGTTGCCCGTCGCTCTTCCTCGCGCGTCCCGCACACGGGGGCTGGGTACGGTGTGGGCGCCTAGGCTCGCCCGCGACCACACCTCGCCAAAACCTTGCTGCCCCAGCTTTGGCGCCTTAATCCTCGCGGGACGCTCTCAAACAAGCTCATGGGCATGCACGCCCTCTTGAGTCCGTGCCTCCAGGCATCGCGACATGGTGTACTAGCCACAACCAACCCACGCTTGGGGGCTTGTGCGAGGTATGGCGCCTCATGAGGTTTTCTGACCCTGCAGCCACATGACGCCTCCGGAGGCTCAACGATCCTCGAGTCTTCAAGAAGGAAGCCCTTGGAAGACGCCCTTGAAAGGGCATGCCCTCGCAGCATGGGAGTCCACCGCGAGCACATCGAGCTAAGTCACCCTAACCACACCCAGTAGCAGCACGGATATCACGACATAATATAAAAATAACAAGCATAGCATAATGGCGCAAGCGTCATGGTTCATTACATGCCCCCAACAGGGCCTTCTACTTTTTTCGATGCTGGGGAAAGAAAGAAACAAAAGCAAGCCACGCGACTACAGCGGCTCCTGAGGCCCGGCTCTAGCAACGCCCAAGCTCAGTCGGAGTCTTCCTCCAGCTTCACCGGGGCGCGCCGGCGATGCAGCTCGTCGCCCTCCCTGGTCCGAGCCCGGCGGCGTGGCGGCTCGTCGTAGTCGTCGTCGCTCATGCTCTGTCCAGAAGAGGAGCCTCTGCTGCTGGAGGCGGCGCGGCCGTCGGCAAGGGCAAGCTCAGCGCCAGTGACGACGCCATCGTTGTCGTCCTTGTCATCGCTATCGCTCTCTGGGTAGCGCCCCAGGCGCCGGCCGTCTTCCCTGAAGACCCTGACATAGAGGGTCGCAACGCTGTCATACCGGAAGTGGAGGGTGCACCTCCCATGCAGGCCGCGCGCGCGGGCAAACGGCTGCCACCCGTGGTTCAGGAACACATTGCCAGCGGTGGTGACTTCAACATCCACCCATGAGGCCTAGCTGCAGCAGCCGTCGGCCTATAGCCAGAGGCCACCAGGCCCTCCGGCCGGCAGCGCGCTCGCGAAAGAGTGCGGAAGCTGGAACCAGATGCCTGCTGGCATCCCCGACCACACGACGAATTCCGGAGATGCATCGGCTGAATGGGAACACGGCCGTGGCGGCCCGGTAACCACCGTGCGCCTCCCCCAATTGCTGAGGTCGCCCCGTCCGCGGCAGCTCCTACCGCGGGAAGAAGCACCACCGCGGCTGCCGGAGGCAACACCGGCCGTTGAAGGGGCGCGCCCGCGCCCCCGAGGGGCCGTCGCCGCATGCTTTCGGGGCCGCCCACGACCTCTCTTGGGCGGCGGTGAGCCTGGCCCTTCCTTGGGGGCCTTCCCTTTCTCTGCCGCGGAAAACCTCCTCATCGGCGCCATGGGTGTTTCGTCAAGACGGCGGGACAAGAAGGAAGAAGGAGGAGCAAGCAGCGAGAAGATGGAGATGAGCAGGGGGCTCCGCCCCCCTCCATTTATAGCCAGAGGAAGGCCAACCGCTGGCCTCCCACGATCCCCAGTAATGATGATTTCTTGCATGCAGCAGGGTGTTGTCAAGTCGAACGGTTGCTGAGGCATCGTGGGTAGGTGGAGACGCCCACGTCCCATAAAGCGCCACGCGTCGACTTGGTCCACATGCGATTGGGGCCCGCGGCGCTTCGCCCTTGCCCTTTGGCTTTGCTTCGAAGCCAAGTCCGAGCGCCTTGGGCCAGGGGGCTACTGTCGGCGTTCTGGGAACCAGGGTACCCAGACTTGCCTGCCTGCGGCCCACGGCGTGGCTCCGTCAACGGCCTGGTACGGCCCATCTTCAGCATTGACAAGACAAGACCCTCGCGAGGGGCCAAGCCTCGCGAGGCGGGCGACGCCAAGACCTCCGGAGGGAGCGGCCTCGTCAGGCCGACTCCTGAGGAGCGGAGATTCCTATGCAGGCACTCACCTCATGAGGTTGAGGTGACGTAAGCCATGACGACCAAGGCCAGGCGGGCGCCAGCGGGCGCAGAGCGGCAGATTTCCTCTTTGGTGCTAAGGAGGCAAGCGCAGGCGCGGAGTCCCGAGGAATCAGCCAAAGGTTTCCATTCCCGTGCTACAAGACCAAGACCGCCAGGGCAGCAGGACGGAGGTCATCACCAAGCCCATCATGGCGTCACGAGCAGAAGCTTTGCAGGCGAAGACCACCTTTCGACAGGATAGGATGTACTTCTTGTCCCCTTTCAAACTGGCCGTTGTGGGATCCCTTCCCGCCTACATTTTGGGGGAAGAGGACCGAGGCCTCTATATATATATATATATATATATATATATATATAATATAGGTTAACCACCACCATAGAAGGAAATGGAACCAGAACCCTCACTAGCTCACACCAACACAAGAACTGACCTCCTGAGGTTGTTCTTCCCCTGTACTAGTTCATCCTCAGCCCCTCGCGAGGCTAATCCACACTAAAGCAGGAGTAGGGTCTTACACCGCAAGGTGGCCCGAACCTGGGTAAACTGTCGTGTCCCTTTCCTTTCCCATTCATTGAGCTAGGCTGTGAGAGCGACGAGTTGGTAGGCTAGGGAGATCGAGTTCTTCGCACGCACCCCAGAGTTTGAACCTTTCTTGGGTCTGCGGAGCCCTGAATCCGACAGGTGCTATGTCATTCATAATTTCTTGGTATAAGGTAAAAGGAATAGCACTCACACTAGCACCTAAATCACATAAACCATGATAGCAATGATCTCCTATTTTAACTGAGACAACAGGCATGCCAACCACAGGTCTATGTTTATCTTTTTCATCGGGTTTGGCAATTCTAGTTGCTTCATTACATAAGTAAATAACATGCCCATCAATATTTTCGACCAAGAGAGCTTTAACCATAGAAACACTAGGTTCTACTTTAATTTGTTCAGAGGGTTTAGGTGCTTTAATATTACTTTTGTGAACCACTATTGATACCTTAGCATGTTCCTTTGTCCTAACAGGGAAAGGTGGTTTTCAATGTAAGCAGTAGGCACAACTGGATCAACATTGTAAATGATAGTTTTATCTTTAGCTATAATCGGTTCTTTGATTTCTTCTTTAATAGGGGGATGATATTTAAACCACTTCTCCTTAGGGAGATCAACAGTAGCAAATGATTCACAAAAAGAGGCTACTATCTCAGAGTCAAGTCCATATTTAGTTCTAAATTTGTGAAAAGCATCGGCATTCATAAAAGATTTAACACAATCAAACTCAAACTTAATACCTGACTCTTTAGCTTCATCGAGTTCCCAATCTTCAGAGTTGCGTTTAATTCATTCCAAAAGGTCCCACTTGAATTCAATAGTCTTCTTCATAAAAGAACCAGTACAAGAAGTATCGAGCATGGATTGATCATCACGAGAAAGCCGAGCATAAATGTTCTGAATAATAATTTCTCTTGAGAGCTCATGATTGGGGCATGAATATAACATTGACTTAAGTCTCCCCCAAGCTAGAGCGATACTTTCTCCTTCACGAGGCCAAAAATTATATATATAATTCCGATCACGATGAACTTTTGGTGAAATTCCAATTTCAATTGATTCCAGTTCCAAGATCCAATATCATCGCATAGCCCATACCATGTCAATGCTTTTCCCTTCAAAGATAAATGGAAAACCTTCTTCTTAACTTCATCTCCGGGTAAACCTGCAAGCTTAAATAATCCACAAATTTCATCCACGTATATCAAATGCATGTCAGGATGTTTCATTCCTTCTCCTGCATAAGGATTAGCTAGCAGTTGCTCTATCATACCCGAAGGAATTTCATAGCCAATATTTTCAGTAGGTGAAGTAGGTTGAGGGGCAACTCTTTGTGTTTCCGGTTGAGGTGAAGATACCCCGAACAAACCCCTCAAAGGATTGTTTTCCACAGTAATAAGTGACAATAAATTTCAGCACACTATATAAATTTTTTCTTACCGATTTCCACTTACCAAGAGCGCTTCACTCCCCAGCAACGGCGCCAGAAAAGATTCTTGATGACCCACAAGTATAGGGGATCAATTGTAGTCCTTTCGATAAGTAAGAGTGTCGAACCCAACGAGGAGCAGAAGGAAATGACAAGCGGTTTTCAGCAAGGTAATTTCTGCAAGCACTGAAATTGTCGGTAACAGGTAGTTTGATAGCAAGATAATTTGTAACGAGCAAGTAATGGTAACGGTAATAAAGTGCAGCAAGGTAGCCCAATCCTTTTGTGGCAAAGGACGGGCCAAAATGGTCTCGTATAATAAGCAAAGCGTTCTTGAGGCACACGGGAATTTCATCTAGTCACTTTCATCATGTTGGTTTGATTCACGTTCGCTACTTTGATAATTTGATATGTGGGTGGGCTGGTGCTTGGGTGCTGTTCTTACTTGAACAAACCTCCCACTTATGATTAACCCCCTCGCAAGCATCCGCAACTACGAGAAAAGTACTAAGATAAAATCTAACCATAGCATTAAACATATGGATCCAAATCGGTCCCTTATGGAATAGCGCATAAACTAGGGTTTAAGCTTCTGTCACTCTAGCAACCCATCATCTAATAACTACTCCACAATGCATTCCCTTAGGCCCAAAGATGGTGAAGTGCCATGTAGTCAACGTTCACATAACACCACTAAGGGAATCACAACATACATATCATCAAAATATCGAACACATATCAAATTCATATGATTACTTGCAACATGAATTCTCCCATGACCTCAAGAACAAAAGTAACTACTCACAAATGATAATCATGCTCAAGATTAGAGGGGTATTAAATAGCATAATGGATCTGAACATATAATCTTCCACCAAATAAACCATATAGTAATCAACTACAAGATGTAATCAACACTACTAGTCACCCACAGGTACCAATCTGAGGTTCTGGTACAAAGATTGAACACAAGAGATGAACTAGGGCTTTGAGATGAGATGGTGTTGTTGAAGATGTTGATGGAGATTGACCTCCCAAAGATGAGAGGGTTGTTGGTGATGACGATGGCTTCGATTTCCCCCTCCAGGAGGGAAGTTCCCCCGACGGAATCGCTCCACCGGAGGGCAAAAGTGCTCCTACCCAAGTTCCTCCTTGAGACGGCGGCGCTCCGTCCCGAAAGTCCTCTCCTTATTTTTTTTTCTAGGTCAAAAGACCTTATATACCAGAAGATGGGCACCGGAGGTGGGCTAGGCTGCCCACCACCCACCAGGGCGCGCCCTGGTGTCTTGTGGGCACTAGGCAGCCCCCCTCTGGTAATTATTTGCTCCAATATTTATTATATATTCCAAAATAATTCTCCGTAAAATTTCAGCTCATTTGGAGATGTGCAGAATAGGTATATCTGACATAGCTTTTTCAGGTCCAGAATTCCAGCTGTCGGTATTATCCCTCTTTGTATAAACCTTGCAT
This sequence comes from Thinopyrum elongatum, assembly GCA_011799875.1. NCBI lineage: Eukaryota > Viridiplantae > Streptophyta > Magnoliopsida > Poales > Poaceae > Thinopyrum > Thinopyrum elongatum. The sequence goes on along the minus strand of CM022299.1, from coordinate 473,677,501 downwards.
ATTATGAGAGAAAAGGCATTAGAATTACTCCATAAAGTGTTATTATGTATAAAAACATTATAAATAATAGTAGGAAAACATGATGCAAAATGGACGTATCATGTGTTTGGCAGCAAGGGGTGCGGCGAGCTGACCCAGTTGTGGCGTTCCGCAGAGGTCTTCGAGGACCTCCCGAAGAGTGTGGCGGACGCCGGCCATCACTTCGACCAATTGGAGGGCCATGAGGCGGAGAAGGCATTCTGGCGGTAGTTCCAGGAGTCGCCGCCATCACAGCTGCTGAACCATAAAATGAAACAGCTGGTGGAGTTATTCCACGTGGCGAGGCCGGCACTCCAGGACCTCTGCATCAAATTGTGGCCCACTGAAGCCCTGCCGATCAGCTTCTTCAGCCTCCTAGCTCGGCTGCGAGTTGCTGCCTCGTAGGTGGATTGCTGGAAGTGATCTACGTTCCTAGAGGGAGCACGGCGGGCATACGCCTGCGTGAAGACGCATTTCCGAAAGGTTGATGCGGCGATCGTTGCTGCGGGCCCCCCTGAAGGGAAGCTGCGCACGGTGGTACTTGTGAACTGCGTTGGGATTTCACCGAAGAGGAGAGGATGATGCAGTACAGTAGAGATAAGTATTTCCCTCATTTAAGAACCAAGGTTACCAATCCAGTAGGAGAACCACGCAACACCTCGTTAGGAGCACCTACACACAAACAACAAATGCTCGCAACCCAACGCGAACAAGGGGTTGTCAATCCCTCGATGGTTACGTGAAAGATTAAATTGTATGGTGTTCGATAGATTGAACAAAAATACAAAATAAAATAAATAAAGTAAAATTGCAGCAAAGTATTTTTAGGATTTTATATATGATAAAAGTAGACCCGGGGTCATAGTTTTCACTAGAGGCTTCTCTCTTGAAAATAGCATACGGTGGATAAATAAATTACTATTGGCAAATTGGTAGAAAAGTGAATAATCATGACGATATCCAAGGCAATGATCATGTATATAGGCATCACGTTCGAGACAAGTAAACTGACTCCTGCCGGCATCTACTATTATTACTCCACACATCGACCACTATCCAGCATGCATCTAGAGTATTAAGTTCATAAAGAACGGAGTAACGCCTTAAGTAAGATGACATGATGTAGACAAATTAAACTCACGCATGAATAAACCCCATCCTTTTATCCTTAATGGCAACAATACAAATATGTGTCATGTCCCTTTCTGTCACTGGGATTGAGCACCAGAAGATCGAACCCATTACAAAGCACCTCTCCCATTTCAAGAAAAATCAATCTAGTTGGCCAAACCAAATTAATAGATCGGAGAGAAATACGAAGCTATAACAATCATGCATAAAAGAGTTCAGAGAAAACTCAAATAATATTCATGGATAAATCTGAACATAAACTCACAATTCATCGGATCCCAACCAACACACCGCAAAAAGTCATTACATCAGACAGAACTCCAAGAACATCGATGAGAACATTGTATTGAAGATCAGAGAGAGAGAGAGAGAGACATCTAGCTACTAACTATGGACCCGTAGGTCTATGGTAAACTACTCACGCATCATCGGAAGGGTGGCAAGGTTGATGTAGAGCCCATCCGTGATCGAATCCCCCTCCGGCAGAGTGCCGGAAAAGGCCTCCAGATGGGATCGCGTGGTTCTGGAACTTGTGGCGGCAGAAAAAATATTTTGGCTAGCTCTCTGTTGGTTTCCCGATTTTAGAGAATTTATAGAAGCGGAGTTAGGTCAAACGGAGTCACGTAGGCCCCACAAGCCACTAGGGCATGCCCTGGTGCCTCGTGGGCCACTGCTCCATCTTCCCGTCGCCTCCCGAAGCTTCCAGGGTCTCTTATGTCCAGCAAAAAATATCCAAAAAGTTTCGTGGCATATGGACTCCATTTGGTACTGATATTCTGAAAAACCAAAAACAGGCCAAAAAATAGCGATTGGCACTGGGCACTAAGTTAATAGGTTAGTCCCAAAAAATGATATATAATTGCTTGTAAATATATATAAAACATCCAAAATTGATACTATAATAGCATGAAACAATAAAAATTATAGATACGTTGGAGACGTATCAAGCAATCACCAAGCTTAATTCCTGCTCGTCCTCGAGTAGGTAATTGACAAAAACAAAATTTTTGATGTCGAATGCTACCTATCACATTCATCACATAATTTTCTTCTTTCTGACATGGATATTTGGACTTTAGTGGTTCAAAGCAATAGTCTGAAAACATAAATACTCAAGCATACCAACAAGCAATCATGCCTTTCAAAATATCAACACTAAAGAAAGTTATCCCTAGCCCATTATGCTCAGTCATTGATCCATTCATAAAACACACTCAATATTATCTACACCCAATGCACAAGTATGACAATAGTGTTCTCCAATTGGTGCTTTATAAGAGAAGATGGAGACTCAAAATAAAAATAAAAATTGTATAAAATTAAAGTAGATAGGCCCTTCGCAGAGAGAGGCAGAGATTTGCAGAGGTGCCAGAGTTCAAAGTTTAAAACAAAGAGATAAAAATTATTTTGAGAGGCATGCTTTTCCTATCAACGATAAGACCAAAAGTTCCCAACATCTTCCATGCTAGACACATTATAGGCGGTTTCCAAACAGAAAATAAAGTTCATTTCCTTTCCACCATTGTTTCACAAACCATGGCTAGTCGTATCCACAGGTGCCCTCCATACCAACAACTTTCCAAGGAATTTATTATGGGACCGGGCATCCCTATTACCTTGCCATTTTCTCATGCAATGACAAGTGAATAAACACTCATCATGAAAATAACCCACCTAACATGGGAGATATTGGCCACCCCCTGCCGCACCATGAGCGGTACGGGCACACAAAACGGAAATTTATTTTGAATGATTAGAGTTGGCACATGCAAATTTACTTAGAACGACATGTAAATACCGTTTATAGGTAGGTATGGTGGACTCATTTGTCACAACTTTAGGTTTAAGGATTTGGATTCACAAGCAGTATTTCCTCTTAGTACAAATGAAGGCTAGCAAATAGATTGAGAAACAACCAACCGAAAAACAAAAACTGTCATAAACATGCATTGAGAATAACTAACACTGAATAATGCACCATAAGTAGGATGTAACTTCGTTGCATAACTATTGACTTTATGTGCATGCATAGGGAATCACAAACCTTGACACTGATATTCTTACTAAATCACAATTACTCACAAGCATGACTCACATATTATCATCTCCATATCGCAAAACTATTGCAAGGAATCAATCTTATCATATCCAATGATCTATATGAAAGTTTTTATTATATCCCTCTTGGATATTCATCATATTGGGACCAAATTCATATCTTGTGCAAATTACCATTACTATTATCAACTCTCAAAAAGATATAAGTGAAGCATGAGAGTTCATCTATTTATTTAAAATATAATCACCATCGTGCTCAGAAACATATAAGTGAAGTACTAGAGCAACTGCCTAGCTCAAAAGATATAAGTGAAGCAGATAGAGTATTCTAACAAATCACGAATAATGTGTGTCTCTCCCAAAAAGGTGTGTTCAGCAAAGATTTTTTTTTACTATTGAGTTAAATGCATTAGAGGTCCTAAAAGTTTTGTCGAGGTGTCACTTTAGTCCTAATTCTTCCAAAATGCACCTTTAGGTCCTAATTCTTTTGTAAGTGGTTCACCCGAGGTCCTTTTTTCACGAGCGCTCGCTGACTTGTCCACGTGGCACATTGACCCACGCCATGTCGACTGAGGGACCAACCGCGCTAGGCGAGAAAATACACTAGAGGTCCTAAAAGTTTCCGAGCAGTGTCACTTTAGTCCTATTTCTTTCAAAATGCATGTTTAGGTCCTAATCCTAAAGTAAGTGGTTCACCGGAGGCCCTTTTTTGCATGATTTTTCACTGACCTGCTTGCGTGACGTGTTGACCCATGCCATGTCAACTTAGAGGTTGATGTGGTTGCTCATTTTTTTATAGAAAGCCCCTTGTAGACCCCCCCTCTTGACATTTCCCAACCCTTACCGAATCTCTCTCTCTCTCGTGCCCACACCGTCGCCATGGCTGGGGCAGCAAGCTCCTCGGCAGGGAAGCGGGTGACGAAGATGAGCATTGCAGCATCGTCAGTGGCGCTGCCTCCTCCACAAACTCCTACCGCCTAACCTCAAATCAGAGCAAGCAGTTTGAGAAACTTAATGAAACAGTGCAAATCGAACTAAATCAATGCCTACAACTAGTGATTGTGGCAGAGTAGAGGAAATCACATAGCTACGGGACGATAGTGGCGAAAAAATTAGGGTTTTTATTTTGCAATGTTCCTCATCTGCTAGTGACCCTAAGTCAATGGAGCATGGGTCAACGCGCAACTAAGCAGGTCCATGAACGATTATGCAAAAAAGGACCTCGGGTGAACCACTTACTATAGAATTAGGACCTAAATATGCATTTTGAAAGAAGTAGGACTAAAGTGACACTGCCCAGAAACTTTTAGGACCACCAATGTATTTTTCTCACCAGGCAGATGGGCCCTCTATCGACGTGGCACGAGTCAACGTGCCATGTGGGCAGGTCAGCCAGCGCTCATGAAAAAAGGACCTCGGGTGAACCACTTACTTAAGAATTAGGACCTAAAGGTGCATTTTAGAAGAATTGGGACTAAAGTGACACCCCGGTGAAACTTTTAGGACCTCCGGTGCATTTAACTCTTGACTATTTACTATAGAGCAACAGCCCAACAGTCCTTTTATTCCATAAATTTTTGCCCACGCCTGTTTAAATCCGCTCCCACCGGGAGTCGAACCCAGGACCTGGGGTGCTACTAAGGTCGCTGCAACCACTAGGCTACAGGCCCGTTCACGTGTTCAGCAAAGATGATTGTGACAAACTAAAAAGCAAACAAAGCAAAGACTCATATAATACATGACACTCCAAGCAAAACTCATATCATGTGACGAATAAAAATATAGCTCCAAGTAAAATTACCGATGGTTGGTAGAAGAAAGAGGGGATGCCTCTCGGGGCATCCCCAAGCTTAGATGCTTCGGAGTCCTTGAATATTACCTTGGGGTGCCTCGGGAATCCCCAAGCTTAGGCTCTTGCCACTCCTTATTCCTTCATCCATCATCATCTCACCCAAAACTTTAAAACTTCAATCACACAAAACTCAACAAAACCTCGTGAGATCCGTTAGTGTAATAAAGCAAATCATTACTTTAAGTACTGTTGCAAACCCATTCATATTTTATTTTTGCATTGTACCTACTGTATTCTAACTTCTCCATGGCTTATACCCCCCGATACAATCCATAGTTCCATCAAAACAAGCAAAACAATGCATTAAAAACAGAATCTGTCAAAAACAGAACAGTCTATAGCAATCTGAACATTCACCATACTTCAGTAACTTCAAAAATTCTGAAAAATTAGGATAACGTGTGTAATTTGTATATAAATCATGTGTAAAAATCCAAATTTTTTTATCATGCTCTAGCAAATTTTAACAATTCTACTACCGGACGCAAAAGTTTCCGTTTTTGCACAGAATCAAAGCAACTATCATTCAAATCATCCCAAAGGCTTACTTGGCACAAACACTAATTAAGGCACAAAAACACAACCATAACAGTAGCATAATAGTGTGCACACAATAAAACAGAAAAAAATAACTATTGGGTTGTCTCCCAACGAGCTCTTTCTTTATAGCCATTAAGATAGGCTTGAGATTTTATCGATGCTCACATGAAAGGTAATAATTGAAGCACAAAGAGAGCATCACATAGCATGTGACAAACACATTTAAGTCTAACATACTTCCTATGCATAGGCATTTTATAAGCAAACAAATTATCAAGACAAGAAGTATCTAGCATATGCAAAGGAGAGGAATAAAACATTAACAATCTCAACATAACGAGAGGTCATTTAGTAACATGAGAATTTCTAAAACCATATTTTCTTCTATCATAATTACATGTAGGATCATAATCAAATTCAACAATATAGCTATCATATAAAAATTCGTCTTCATGATCCACATGCATAAAAGTTTTATAATCATCCAAGATAGTGGGATTAACATCAACTAAAGTTACGACCTGTCCAAACCCACTTTTGTCAAAAAATTCACAACATTGATAATTCTCCAAAGTAGTGGGATCATTATTACCTAAAGTTGACGCTCTTCCAAACCCACTTTTAATATTATCGCAAACATATTCATCGTGAGGCTTAAGTAAATTTGCAAGATCATAAGAATCATTATCACCCCAATCATGATCATTGTAATAAGTAGTGGACATAACAAAATCATCATCCCCAAGCTTGGGGTTTTGCATATCACTAGCACAATTGACATTAATAGAATTTATAATAATATTATTGCAATCATGCTTTTCATTCAAGGAGCTATAGTGAATTACTTCATCATAATTTTCAGATTCACGAATTTCAAGCAAAACTTCATAAAGATAATCTAGTGCACTCAACTCACTAGCAATTGGTTCATCATAATTGGATCTTTTAAAAATATTAGCAAGAGGATGAGGATCCATCTTAATATTTCTTGTTTCTTTTTCTGTTTTTGAGTGTTGACATGAAGGCAAAAAGCAAGCAAACGAGCAAACAAGCAAAAAGGCAAACGAAAAATGTTTTTGTGTTTTTGTGAAAACGTTTTAGAAGCGGGGGAGATAAAAACGAGAGGCAAATTGCAAATAAAGTAAATGCAAGGAGATAAAAGTTTATGTGTAGGTACTTGATAGATGTTGATGATGTCTCCCTGGCAACGGCGCCAGAAATTCTTCCTGCTACTTGTGAACTGCATTGGGAGTTCCCCGGAGAGGAGAGGATGATGCAGTACAGTAGAGATAAGTATTTCCCTCAGTTAAGAACCAAGATTATCAATCTAGTAGGAGAACCACACAACACCTTGTTAGTAGCACCTCCACACAAACAACAAATCCTCGCAACCCAACGCGAACAAGGGGTTGTCAATCCCTCGACGGTTACGTGCAAGATTAAATTATATGGTGTTTGATAGATTGAACAAAAATACAAAATAAAATAAATAAAGTAAAATTGCAGCAAAGTATTTTTAGGATTTTATATATGATAAAAGTAGGCCCGAGGGCCATAGTTTTCACCAGAGGCTTCTCTCTTGAACATAGCATACGGTGGGTAAACAAATTACTGTTGAGCAATTGATAGAAAAGCGAATAATCATGACGATATCTAAGGCAATGATCATGTATATAGGCATCATGTCCGAGACAAGTAAACCGACTCCTGCCGGCATCTACTACTATTATTCCACACATCGACCACTATCCAGCATGCATTTAGAGTATTAAGTTCATAAAGAACGAGTAACGCCTTAAGTAAGATGACATGATGTAGACAAAGTAAACTCACGCATGAATAAGCCCCATATTTTTATCCTTAATGGCAACAATACAAATATGTGTCATGTCCCTTTCTATCACTGGGATTGAGCACCGCAAGATCGAACCCATTACAAAGCACCTCTCCCATTGCAAGAAAAATCAATCTAGTTGGCCAAACCAAATCAATAGATCGGAGAGAAATACAAAGCTATCACTGTCGGTGTCAAAACCGGCGGATCTCGGGTAGGGGGTCCCGAGCTGTGGATTTTGGATCAATGGGGAACAACGGATGAGGGGCACGATATTTACCCAGGTTCGGGCCCTCTCGAAGAGGTAAAACCCTACTTCCTGCTTGACTGAAGCAATCATCACGAAGGTACGAACAGGAACAGACGAACACAACAAACACCATGAGTCCAGGCGCATGCGACGTGCAAACCACAACCGGCTAGTGGCTAGCTGCAACCAGCAGGAGCACCGGAGCCGGCAGCCAAAGTGGACAGCGGCGACGCACACCCTAGCGCTAGCGGCTAGCAGCAACCTGCAGGAGCACCGGAGCCGTCGGCAAAAGTGGACGGCGGTGGCGCATGCCCTAGCGCTAGCGGCTAGCAGCAGGAGCGGTGGTTGCAGCCAAGCCAATAGCAATGGCATGCTGACTAAACAACTCGTAAAACAATATTGGTTGTCTATCTCTTTTTCCCCTGTTTATAACTATAGGCTTTAATTAACCTGCTGCCTTTATGCCCACTGCATATGTCTCAGTTGAACAACAATACACAATAGAAGAGTAATTAGTATTCTTCACTTAATCTAAAACCATTCGATCTTCACTTAAACTGGAATCATGATGTGCACACAATGGCAAAGAACATGTCACGAAAGAACCCATCGTACTGGCAAGGAAGACAACCGTAATGGAGGAGAAGATTGAGATCGACGCACCTATGGGAACGTCCTCTACCGAGGCGAAGTTCGGGTCGTTGGACCTCCACGCGACCTTGTACGCGCCACCTGCTCTTCCGAACGTGCCCTTGCCAAGAGCCGCCGCCACCTGCGATGAGTACAGCCGCGCCGATTCCTCGTAGGAGAGGCACCCAAATTGCGCCCTTGCAGTCCCATTAGATAAATGGATGGGGCACTCGGCTAGGGAGTGGCTAGCGACCGGCGATGGGGGGGGGGGTGAGAGGGTTTGGTCGGGGGACTTGGGTGCGGCGCGTCTTTGGGGGGAGAAGGAGGAAGGAAGTACGTAGGTTTCAATGCTTGTTTTTTTCCTGTCCATCGGTTCGGCCTGTGGGGGATAAAAATCGGTGGGTAGGGGAGAAAAAATCGATTGAGGGAAGACCTGTCGATAGGTGGAAGGAGAACGAAGCGAACGAATGACGTACCAACGTACCATCACAACCGCAGACTGCTCTTTTAGAAGTAGAGATGTATATAAGCTAATGGACATGCCTTCCTGATTATTTTTTTATAGCGGAATTGATTGGTTTCCAAAAGTGTAGTATCCTCCTTTTGTTGGCAAAACAACTGGTTAGCTCGTGTGGGCCATTGTCACTAATGGGCTAGCTGAACTTTGCCTAAGGGGCTGCAGCAAAGAGGATACAAACATACCCACCAGCCCACCAGCCCACTGCCTATCGGTGGACTGGACTCGTGATGGGTTGATGGAAGGAAGACGAGATGAAGAAAACTACACGGCCGTCGCCCCGCCGCCCCCACCCCTCATCGCGGCTCGCCGCCGCAGGCCCTTCGGCCGCGCGCCGCGGCAGCCAGCGCAGCAAGAAGCGGCGGTAGTTGTCGTGGCAGAAGAAGGTTATGAAAAACAGGAACGGGCGGAGAAGGATGATTATTGCAAAGGGATTTAGGGGTTAACGAGCCGGAGGAAGCAACCCGCGGCTGGCAACGCGGCGCCTACTCGTACAGGTGGAGGAACCACATGCGCGCGCCATCCAGTCCAAATTGCTCGTCGCCAACATCCAAGGTGAGGTACTGTCATGTCATGCCCTCTACTATTTCTATTCTATTGCCGATGTCTGAAATCGACGATCAAGCAAGCGATGGCTAGTAGTTTTTTTGTTTTGTTTTTGAAAGGTTATCACTACTAGTCAGTACTCAGTAGCACCTCTTCGACCATGAGATTTTTCTGAATTTTCTGTAGCATTTTCTTATAAGAATGCCTGCCTTAATATTCATAAGTAGTAATGTTGAATAGATTTGCATGATTGTGTTTTCGGAGATAGAGAAGAGGGTGAGGGGCTGACGGCGATGATCACTTGATCGGACTTGCCGGTGCTTTTGCAAAGGATGTGGAGCTGTTCTTCAAGAGCAGGCCTAACTGATAAACTATGTTGAGGTGAAATGTAGATGTTATCAAGCCGTTGTTGATTGAACTGCTAGGTGCAAGCAGGCCTCAAATTCGACTTCTGATGAGTACTGAACTGGCAACCGAATCACTAGGACTAACACCTTTGCCGTGTTTGAGTGTTGTTAGGCCTCGATGATAGACAGCTGGATATTGATGGCAGCTGGAAATGCCGACGCCAGGTGCTGACGCAAGGCTGGTTAGATCACCAGCTACATTTTGTTTTTCATTGTTTAACACATAAGTTATATCCCCAACATATGTGTTAGTTTAAATTGTGTTAGAGCTTTTGTAGGTTTGAAGAATGTTAACGAGCATGTTATCCCCGACTTTTTGTTTGAAAAGAAACCATGTAATCCCTTAACTTAATTTTTGATAATTTGTCCCCCTGTTGTCGTTGACCAGCACACTGTTTTCTAGGAAATAATTCCTCATTGTCAAGACATAGAAACTGAAAAATAGTAATAGTGAGATAAATGTATGTTACACTCATTGGTGTCACTCTGCGACTTTGGGGGTGGGGGTGTTTTGGGGGGGGGGGGGTGAGTTTACTCGTGATGTCGATTTTCTGTTTGCCTACCCACTAAATAAAAGTAGTGGTGCAACTATTTTGCCCCTTGACCTGTTACTTCTTAGAAGTTTTAGTCTCCTTAGTGCCTTATGTTGACTACCTGATCAACTATTACCATCAATGATTTCCTCTTACATCATTAAATTTAGTTAATTATGACCTACCAAGAAATATGCAACCTCTTCTCTGTCATATGTACAAAATATTTTGGTACATAGGTTACTAACATCAATATGAGTTAACTTCAAGTTTCTCTTTCAGGAAAACACTGAAAGCTGCCAAGATGCCACTGCACATAATATTCCTGTATTTTTTGATTGTGACCTTTCATCATCATCCAATTGCCTTTTCAGTCAGTGCAAGATTGGAGAAACTTCATGGTCTCAAAAACAGTTGTACTTTCAAATGACAACTGACAATGTCTTTCTGCGCACAGGGCATCTGTAAAGTAGTAATGCTAGAGATAAGTGTCCGAAGACTTATTCATGTTTGGTTGATGTCCCATCCACAGTCGATTAGCATAGTTTGCTCTGCTACTGTTGAAATAAGTTTAAAAAAAACTTCATGAACGTGCATTTAAGTAAAAAGAATCTGTCTTCCTTCTGAAAACGAATTGGCACTAGTCTCTATGCCTTTCTTGTATCACATTATCTCCTTCCTTTTTTAATACAAACCATTTTGTCCCTGAAATTTGATCATGCAACGATAAAATTAGAACTTATTATCAAGGACAGGAACTGACCATAACTTGGTAGGTGTCATTATTTTTTGTAATATTGGGAAAATGGAAATATATTGACAATCTATCGATGTATCATTGATAAAAAAAAAATCTGACTAAAAGTAAGTTCACAGTGGAGCTGGAAGAGAAATTATCAAGCTAAAAACAGATAGAGAAACCAAAATCTAACACATCAACAACTCCAATAATGACTTGAAATTTGTAGTCTCTAATTATTAGTATTTTCTTAAATTTATTCCAAAAAAAATCAGATATTTTCAGCTAAAGAAAGATGAAGTTGGCTCACCCAGATGTTGTAGGTTTATGATTTGAAACAGTCACGTCCAACAAAATTATATTTCAATACACAGCCATGAATATTTTACGTAAACTAATGCAACAAGAATGCAAACTATTTGGAAGACGGGCTAATTTAGAAGCTTTGATATGTTATTAGTCTACTAGTAGCAAAACATGCAAAGATCTGACATATCTCTGGCTATTACAGGATAGGTTGCTCAAAAGACATCATCTATGATTGGGTAGTACCATGCTCAAAGTGATTTACTTTGACCATGTTATTATAGGCAATACTCATCCATGAGAGAGATGTATCATAATCTTCGTGAAGTGAAATTTTAAGGTGATGGCCATCCCATGAAGATCAGATCTAACAGATTGACATATCAACCTACTTATCAAGTTTTGCTAATATATTTCACAGTTGCCTATGAACTTCACATGGTAATCACTTTGCATTTTGTTCATAAGTAATTGTTAATGTAGGCTACCTTAAGTATACATTCCAAGATCCCTTGCACCAAAAGGAGAAAAGAAGCAGAAACACTTAAGTATATATTCCAAGACCTATTCTGCAACAGGGCATCACTGCTTTGCCAAATTTTTATATGCATTATTTATAACTTATAACTGAATGTGCCAATCCAAAAGCTAGAGGTCCTCAAACACGTTAAGTTTGGAAAAGCATCTCAAATGTCTAATCATAATGAACAAAACAATTGCCAGCTAAGTTGGACCTATGTGCTAAAACATGCGTCTGAAGACATATCTGAACCTGTGGATTGTTTTAGGACATTAGTGCATCCATTGAATGGCATAAATACTCTGTATATTAAGATGCTATGTTATGGAGAAATCAATAGCTCCGTATTGGTAAATGCGTTAAGCAGAAAAAATGAAACCCATTCTCTTGATTGTCAAGACAACTCTGATCAGTGTTCTCTCCTGGTTCAAGAGGTGAGGGGACCCCCTCCTCCTTCGGTCCAGTGCAAATTGTGCGATAACGAGGCCCATAAGATCTTTGACAGTGACATATATCTTGTACATCAAACTGTCTTTGGAATATGGCAGGGAAAGCATCTTCTTGTTTATCTAATTTCAGCACCACAGTACTATTGGGGATCTTAATGTACGAAGATAAGAGCTACTTGGCCAAGCCTGTTGATTCGGAGATAAAGCCCAGCAAGTTGATGTAGAGGGACCATAGTCCCCTTCTGGCAAGCAGCATATCGTTGTCCGATTACAGTACGTATTCTACACCATTCCTTTCCTGCTCCATTTCTGTTTAGTACTGCTGCTCTCTGCTTGTTATGTTGGTCTAAACCGGCGATCTAGATATCCAAAGTAAGCAGAAACAGGATATCAAGAGTGTGTTTTCTCCCTCTTCCTGTTCTGTTGCTGTACTGAAGTCCATATCTTGTTAGGTATAACAGTTCGTTGCTTCACAAGTGCGGTCGGATTAATCTCGTCACGAGGTACCACTTAAGCAAAACCTTCTCTCTCTTTTTTCGGAAAGTTAGGGTCATCTTGTTTGCGCCTGATTCCAGTCTCATACTACTATGCTGGGCTCAAGGCTAAATTGTAAGGCCATCTGAATACTAACTGCCGTATAAACAAAGTAGCCGTGAACACGTACTGGCAGTCGGTCGTCCATGCAAGCAAAAAAAAATCTTTGAGTAAGACGTGGCTCCGTACCTTATTGAGCTGATTTTATACAGAAAGGTTCTGGCATCAACTTGCTTGTGTTTGATAATCGTCATGCACTTAGTTGGAGCATATTCCATAGCTGTTCATTCTTCGAGCAATTTCTTTTGGTTTTCAAGTAAGAGCATATTGCAACGAGTAGCACCTTTCATTCATATAATGATATAAATAGAGGCCAGGCAGCCTTTTTAGGGACTATTGCCTATGGCACACAATTCAGCAGTACGACAAGTCCTTGATGCTCTTCAGTCTGGACGATCTTGTAATGGTAGTTGGCTTATATGGTAGAATGGGCAAAAATGGCACCATCCCTTCACGGAATATGGCTTTTAAGGCTTTTATCATCAAATTTCCACAGTAAAATATTTGTTCAAAAATATAGGTTCATGCGATCAATCTGAATAGTTTGTGCACATTAAAGAAGCTCGGCCATCAAAATTGTGCAATTTCATGTAGGATGTTCTTTGTTGGTCCGGGGAAAAATCAACGTGTCGCCTTTTTCTCTTCGAAAAGGAGGGTCTTCCCCGGCCTCTGCATAGTTGATGCATGTTTTTGGAGAAAACGGGGTTTTCCCCTGATTTCCATTTCCAGAAACCAGAAAGAAGCTCCTGCAAACCACCAGCATAGAGTTGATGCATGTATTCACACCACTCACAGTCACCTTCCCAACCTTCCACTCTTCCAGTGGTAGGGGGATGTGACGGATCCCTCCTCACGTACGCCATCCATCTAAGCCTGATGATTCGACTGCTTAGGCGACTTGCCAAACATTAGCGGTAAACAGTTATCATGCGGCATCGCCTGGATTAGTCTTTTTTACTGCAGGGGGAGGGAATAGTGCGCGTGACCCTACCCTACCCTGCATCTTTCTTTTCAGTGCACAACCGTGCGTGCACTACTAGCTGTTAGCTGTAGTGTACGCGCCAAGCCCCGACCCTTCCTTCCTTCTTATACCCACGCCCCTCCACTTCAACCTCCCAGCAAAACACACACACAGCACACAGTCCCGCACGAGCTAAAGGCACCCACAGGGCTTTTGATTTCCACGTCCCGAGGAAGAAAGCCCGTCCTTCCGGCCGGAAATGTTCCGTCATTCCTCGTCGGCGCCTTCGTACGGCGACGCCTACATGCAGGCGGCCCTGGCCGCCGTCCCGACCCAGATCCCTCGCTCTGCCGCCGGGGGATACTTCGACGGCGGCAATGTCGGTGGAGTGTTCACTCCCTTCGCCGCCGCCTCGTCTCCGCCGTCGTACTACAACAACATCCACAGGAGCATCAGCGCGCACTCGCTCCCGCTCCCGCTCCACATCCAGCTCGGCGACAACCTCAACGGCGGCGGCACATTCTTCTCATCCTCGTCCCCGTCCCCTCACCAGCAGCTGTCTTTGCCACCCATGTCCTCCTCCCCGTCCTCCTCCTGCGGCGATCTGTATGATTTCAGCAGCTCCGCATGCACAGTCCGCCGCGTCTTCAGCACCGGCGATCTCCAGGTACCGCACCACAGCCCTGGAACTTACACAATTGTAATCGATCGGGCTGTCTGGAGATTGCAATTGAGCTGTCGACTGTTGTTTTCCTTGCCTTTTTGCTGACAAAACCAATGAAGCAGGGGATGAACGGGTCATCGCCGGTGCCGTCGGGCGACGGCTGCGGCCAAGACGCCGGAGGAGGCCCGTTCTCGCAGAAGGTCGGGCGATACAGCGCAGAAGAGAGGAAGGAGCGGGTGGAGCGATATCGCTTAAAACGCCACCAGAGGAACTTCACCAAAAAAATCACCGTACGTACCATCTCGATTCTCCATCAACACCCTGCAAATGCACACCATCTCTTCTGCCACTAACGTTTTGTCATCATTCGCTCTGGTTCCGCCAGTACGCGTGCAGGAAGTCGCTGGCCGACAGCCGGCCGAGGGTGAAGGGCCGGTTCGCGAGGAACGGCGAGGCGGAGGCGGAGACCGACGACCGGGAGGCGTCCGACAACAGCTACGACTACTGCGGGTACAGCGACCCCAGCAACCAGAGCACGGGGAACAGCCGCTACCACGGGCAGCAGCCTATCAAGGACGACAGCGTCTGCAACGGCGCCGCAGCAGCGTTCGCCGGGGTCGGCGACAATGGCGACTGGTGGTGGCGGGCGCCGGGGGCTGAGGGGCCGCGGCAGGTCGGCTTCGACGTCGACGAGGAGCTGTGGGCCACCCTCGGCGACATGCTGTCCGTGAACCTCGCGTCGTAGTATGCGATCGGTGGATCGACGGCATGGATGGGTCGGTGGAGCCGTTAGTGGATTTTTGGTGGGCTCCGTCCGGCGCACCAGACGGCAGCACTACCGTAGCTCGGTCAGGTCAGGGTGGCGGCTCAGCCAGCTGCCGTGTGCGCGGCACAGTGCAGCCATGGAGGTCAGAGTGGCGCCCGTTGACCTTGTCCCCTGGGGCTGTATTATTGTAACTTTTAGCCAGAAACATCATGAGAGTCGGAGACAAAAGGAGAGACCGATCGCCTTCTCGTGTCAAGACTTTGAGAACAACCTGTGTGTTCCGTGAGTTCCCAGTTACTTCCATGCATAAAAAAAGCTTGAAAAATTATCTGTCCCACTCCCGGGTCCAAGTGCATGCCCCTCTGTCGTCCAGAACACACCTGAAATCTCACCTCTTCCTCGGTGCTGCCTGCCGGCTCCCCTGCAACCTTCCGTGCTCGTTTTGCTTTGCCCATTTTCCTTCTCCTCCAACTGTTGTCGATCTCCCAGTGGCACGGGGCACCTGTTTTTAACAAAGTCCACGCACCACATGGGCCATGGCCAGGCAGTGACGTGACACGACACGACGCTTCTGCATGCAGTTCGCGCGCGTTTCTTCAGCTCACACTAGCGGCTTGCCCGACACGGCAGCGTACGTGGTTGGGTGGGGTTGGGCCGGCTGTTCCTTCGTCGTCGCGGGGAGATCGATCGATCGCAACGGCGATGGGAGGTCAAAGGGGTACGTGCGTGCGGATGGATCGCCGTCTCATCGCCGAGGCGAGGCGAGGCGCCCGTGACTGACGCGCAACCATCTCCATCTCCTCCGCGGCGACATGCATCTACCTCAGCTTTTTCACGAGGGGTTAATGGCCGCTTCTCGGGCCTTCTCATTGGCCCTGCCGCACGCATGTGATCCGCCAGAGCCAGTCCCCGAGTTGGTTAGCCGTTCGTTCGCAGCCGGGTCAGCTCAGCTCGTGCGCGCGACACATGAACTTCACACGGAGCTCGTCGAGATGTTCTTGGCTTCGTTGTTGCCCGGGAATGGAACTCCCGGATTCTAGCCGTCGTAGCTCGTCGACGTACCCAAAAGACAAGGGAGCGAGAGTACATATGCGGAAAAGAACACCGCGGCTGGTGGAATTTCGGACGGGGATAAGATTAGGGTTTATCGCGAACAATTTACTCCACAAGGGGCAAAAATTCGATTCGAGGGGGCTGCCCCAAATGCGATTAATCTGTATTGGTGGTACGCTACAGCGGCCTTTTGACCACCAAAAAGCCGAACAAATTTCTATCGCCGGGGAATAAGAGTAGGCACCAATCAGTTGCGCCTCCAAATGTAGCAGGACAGGGAAACGTAGTAAAAGGACGTTCAGGGAATGCACTCAACTGGAAAGAAAGAATTCAGTTCCAGTGATCCAATCCTCACCCCCTCTATCTCGTCTAGTCTCGTCTCGGGTATATTTTCTGAAATTGCGATTTGGGAATCCATCCATCAAAGAGTTGGAAAGAAAGACGGAAGAACAAAGAAGCCCTTTAGGCCGATCGCAACGGGCACGATCGATCCATCGCCGCAGCACCACCATGGCCCAGGACAAGATACCGTGAAGATGAGTCAAACGAGAATAAGAACCCTAATGGTGGCTGTCTTGGGGACTCAATCATATGCAGAACTTAGAGCGATGGAGAAGCCTCTTCTATGCATGCTTTCCAGTGAGTTAACTAGTACTACAAAATATAAGAGGCAAAGAGACCAGCATATGCATCTTGGTCACTTAATTAGCAGAAGGCTGCCTAGCTCTCTTGTTCATCGCTGTCATTAGTTGTCACTGTCACCACTAATTACTGGCAGTAAAAGAATGGGGTTTTGACAGCCTTGGTAGATTAGCCGCAAATGGTAAAACTGTCACAAGCAGAACTCATCTACATATTGACATGTGACATCACTGAGCGTTAACCAGCAGGATCAATTCAACTCAAACTCTACTGTGCTAGTGCATGTGGTACCTTTTTGCATGTGACGATGGGATTCATGTGATCAGTTGCCTGATTAATTATGACATGAAAGTGACCTATGCATCTTTGAACTTAATTACTACATGATGTCCACATCTCCGGTCTCCCTACATACTACTGCCCCTCTGCTGTCAGTTATAATCATCATCATCAGTTTTTTAATGGCGCAAGGCATTCTCAAGCTCACATGAAGGCCACTGCAGTTTGAATGCTGCGTATATAGGGTAGGAGAATTAGCAAAAGGGATTATCAAGCTAGGAGAGCCCTATAACTAAGGGCGCACTAATTCCGCACCCCATAGTATTTTAGAGCAAGCAGCAGCATGCATCTCTCTCTGCCTCTTTGGAATTTGTTGCTTTGGCCAAGGCTACCTCTCTTTCCCTTCTTCCCTAGAGCTGCGGAGTGTGGCTGCCGATTCTTTGTCGGCCGCTAACTGGGGTACTTTGCGCTGATAATCTTGTTAACTAGCTATGATTTCAAGTGTAATTAGTACTCTTTGTGGCACAAATTCTTATGCAATGTTGAGTTCATGGATATGTGACTGTTTCTGAATGTGCCACTATAGTATTAGGTAAAATGCCGCATTCCGAACCTGCTAATCTGAGCCCTTTTCAGCTAACGGCGCCGCGCGACAGTTGATGTTGGCTAATGCGCTAATCTCCAGGTAGAGTAGCTACATGATGATGAGAGTGTGTTTGGGCAAGGCATATTTCGTAGTAGCACCCAAAGCAATCGACTGCTGAATTTACAATTAGAAGCACCAAACCACTTTCTCCAGTGGAGGAGGAGCCGAAGAAGAGAATCATATGAGGTGTTGCATTCGCTAGCTATCCATATTTATTTATTTTTGAGACATCGCTAGCTATCTATATAAGTATATATTATGTGTCTTCGTTTTCTTAATTAATTGTGTAAGTTTCTTACACGAGAAGGCGAAGTGGAGGCCCATGAATCAAATGATGGCCATGCCTTTTTGGACAAATCAATCATTACTAAAACACATGGGCTGAACATCTGAAAGTGCACACTTGGATGCTATTGTTGACCCTAGTAAGAAATGTAGCCACGTAGGGAGTAGCCTGCCCTAACCCCTGCACCAATTAGAAAGCTCTTGCCTGGGGGTTAGAGCAAAACAAAAATGATGTGATCTTTGCGCACTCAACAGGGGGATCCTGAATGGGAAAGTATCATTAATCTGTCCAAAGCTAGGACAAAATCAAGTTTAAGACACTGAATGTGAGAATATGGTCAAAAGATTCCATAAAAATTCCTTTCTCAAGTGGGAAAGGGCATGGTAAAAAGTATGGAATCAGCTAAGCGCGAAATATGTTTACTGGTAATAACAACAGAATCAGCAAGGACATCGTCGAGAATAAAGACAGTGAATGTGGGAATAAAGGAGTGTTTGTTAGTATAAGTGGTAATAATAATGGTCCTTGAAATTCCCACAATTGCCAGATTTAAACTAGTACTAGCTAGTGGTTGTTTGTCACCTGCGAAAAGTTAGTTATTACTAATGTAAATTCAGTAGCTTAAGCATCTCTGAATCGTGCATGACAGCAGCTTGAATGTGAAAAATCATATTTATTACGATGGTCAAACGACTTCTGCAATACTCTTTCCCAACAGTGAACACAATCATGTTCGTATAGGCTGGCCTGTGGCCCCCTGGGTCAGTTATGCTCTGGGCCGACGTCCCGGCCTATGGGCCCTATGAAGAGAAGGACTCGGAGGACTCTGAGTATGTGCCAAGTAAGCCGGTGTCCTGGAGGACTCCTCCACAACCCTAACCGACTAGGATCCTGTAAACCCTAGACCCCCGGTATCCCATATAAGCTAGGGCAGGGCTAGTCGATAAACGTGAGAACATAGAGACTACTCTCAATCCCTCGATCACCATTGTGCACCCCTATTTATCCTTCAATACAACATGAGCAGGAATAGGGTTTTACCTCGATCCCGAGGGTCTGAACCTGGGTAAACCATCTCATATTTCCCCTCTGATGTTCGTCTAGCCGGAGTACCCTATTGAGGGATTTGTCACATATAACTCCGACACCTAACAACTCCAACAAAGTATTTCTTGCTCGGTTATGCCTTTAATAGATGTAGCAGTCCTCTGCTAGTGTTGTCTCCATTTACTGCTTTGCCAGGTTAAGCATCATATAACCCGGGGGACTTCTGCGAAAAATCCCCAACCCTAAACCCCATATTCCTAACCAATCCAAAGAGCCTCTCCTCCATCAGATCTAAATCACCGCCCTTCACCTTGCGACCCTAACCACTTCAACAAAGTCTCCTCCCTCAGCTCGGTCTTGGCACTAGTAATCCTAAAAATTCCAATAAAGACATGACGTTGAAAAACATGATGAGCAAAGTCAATGGTCGCCACATGGGCAAATTAAAAACAATGGATTTTCGGATTATATAACATTAAATTACTGAAAAATCTACACTACTATTAAAAAAGCAAACATGAATTCCCCTACGGCCATACGGAATAGTGCACACGGGATAACCAGCCCCGTCCGATCAAAACAACCTAAACACATCCAAGTGTCCACGTTACATCGTCTGTCAATCAGATCAACGGTTCACAGCAAATGTTCTGCCGGCAGACTGCCCCCGCGTCTGCCCCACACGGGATGCTGGACATCCCACGATGCTACCTCCAGGAAAATACACTACCTCCGTGATCAACGCCGCCACCAGGCCACGAACTGCCCTCGCCCCTGGTGGCCGCCGTCTCGAGGAGACCTCCCCGTCCCGGCGAGCTGCCTTAGATCTGGTGTCCACACCGTCCTCGCTCTGGTGGCCGCCGTCTCGAGGAGATCTCCCCGTCCCGGCGAGCTGCCCTGATCTGGTGTCCACGACGTCCTCGCCCCGGTGGCCGCCGTCTCGAGGTCATCACAGCCCATATAAGCGCGTTGCCCTAGCTCCGGTGTCCACACCGTCCTCCCCCTGGTGGGCGCACCGTCTCAAGGACATAGGTCGCCATCGCGCCCTGTCGGCGTACTTCCAGCCCTTCCCCTGCACAGGTTACATCATTGCAATTTGCACATCTTATGATCGGAAATTGTCACCATCACACTGCCAATTTGTGCAGTATAATTTGTTACCTACAGGACACCATGATCTATAAACTTTTATTAAAAGAAATTGAGTAGACACTGCACATTAGGGTTCCTGGTTAGTTGTTTCTTTTGTTACCTACAGGACACCATGATCTATAATGTTTTATTACAGAAATTAAGTGCACACTGCACATTAGGAGGGAGTATTTATTAAGGCTTCTCTTTGCTCCGGTTCCAATTAGGGCCTGAAATCTCTCTCGGGTTTAAGGTATAGACTTTGCTCTTTTCCCCTTCGAGGTAAAAAAAAGAGTTTCTTTTTTTCTTCTGTGCTTGATGGTTAGTTAGTGTATGTTTGTTTCTCCACTTGGGGTTTGGTCCAATTTCTGTTTACTCCAGTGGATGATGCCGAACTCCCCCCATGGAGAGATGAGTCCTTGATTGAGCTAACTAGATCTAAGCACTTGGAAAATAGAAAGAGAGATCTCTTCTCTTGTAATTTCTATTCCTGTTTCTTAAGTTATTACAAGTACACTTTTAACTTCTATTTTCCAAGCTAACTAGAAGAATTTGACCCTAACGATTTGGGCTACATAGAGGTATGTGTATGTCCAATCAAAGCCTCGCCATCTCGACGGGCGATGTCTCACCAGTAAGTAATAACTTATGCCATCGACCATGTATCCACTAAAAGTATCGATTAAGATATATTGTATTTATGTTGCATTAATATTAAAGAATCACTAAAGAATGCACTGGATAGAAAAATATGAACGGAAGTCAATGGGAAAGCATCGGAAACCAACCCGCATGGTGACTGTGTAGTCCCCCTTGCCTTCCACTAGCCGGCGCGCATGTAGCGGTCAGCCTGCGTGGTCTTCCTTGGCACGAAGATGGCGAGGCCCGCGGCGTCGTCGGTGAGGAAGTCGGGGGTGTTGGTGACACGGATCCGGCGCTCCCGGCACTTGGGAGGTCGACGCGGTCGGTCCCCACAGAGAAGGACGGCGGCGCATCGATGCGGCATCGTCGTTGCCAACGACGGCGCCGCTGGCGGAGGCGTTGGCGCGAAGGAACTCGGCGCGCCCGTCGGGAGGGCAGTCCCAGGAGTGGAAGAGGCGGAAGCTAAGGTCGAGCTCCTGCTCCAGGTAAGCGTTCCTCCGGAGCAGCAGCAGTAAGGTCGAGCTCCTGCTCCAGGGTCTCCTTCGCCGGCCGCCGGGAGCACCGAGGACGGAAGCGACTGGTTCTTTTGCTTTTAGGAGCGGTGGGGAGACAGTGGAAGGATAAGGTTTGGTGATGTGTGAGGTGTAAGAGGGAGGCACGAGGCAAGGAGCATCGGGCGTGTCCCGTTCTTTCTCTTTCCTTTTTTTCTTTTGCTATCGATGGCTCTTTAGTCAAGTACTTCTTCCGTCTGGATTTATTAGGTCTCTTTTATTTTGGACTAAAATTTGACCTAAAAATTTAATAACTAATAAAATATAAATTATATGTCACAAAATTTATATTGTCAGAAAGCTCATTCAAATACAAATCTAACAGTATAATTTTTTATAACATATAATTTATATTTTAGTAGTTTATAGATGGTTAAAGTCTAGCCCAAAATACAAAGGAGGCCAATAAACCCGGAGGGAGGTAGTAATAATAAAGTAATACTAATATATACCGTCAGGTGTTGTTCATTTCTTTTGGTAATTATCACTAGCCTTTTTGTCATTTGGTTTATATTAGCATCGGACATTGTTTAATTTTTTTTTATCAGACGTGTTCGGTTTGGCTGTATATGGTGTGATTTTCTATACTGTCACAATGGTTACATAAATATTCAGTCATTATTATTTTGAAAGTTTTATAAAAAGAATTAAGTTTTAAAAACTATTAACACTTATAATCATCATACAGGTTATCTTGTGGTCTTCTGGATGTTAAATTTATGGAGTACTTCACGGGAGATATTTTGTCTGACAATCCTGAGAGGTATATTTTGCATCGTATCATCATACTATTATTTTGTGAATAATCGTCATACTAACTATTTTATGGTGTGTATATTTTGGATCCGACACCCCTGATCAGGTATATTTTGCATCATATCATAATACTAATTATTTTATGATGTGTTATTATTTTGGATCGTTTAACACCGCTCATATTGTTGGGCATGAGGCATTTAAATGATTCGGTAAAAAATGATTAAAAGGGAAATAAGCATCAAATACATAATGTTTTCATTATAGATTATGATACGTGCGTTGCACGTGCAAGCTTACTAGTAAAAATAAAAACATTTTTACCCAAAATAGAATATTTTTGGGAAAGGGGTGGGGGATAGAAAACATTTTTTAAGCAGAAGACTACTTTTTTTAGAACATAAAGCAGGAAACTATTGGTCTGGAGTTTTTTTAGAATCGTTCGGGAGATTTTCTAAGTAGGCCGAACCCAACAAGCCCACGAAGAATATAGCCCAGCCCAAAAAAATTATCTGATACAAAAGGAAGAGGGCTTCTCATAGGGACGCGGCTATGTGCCGCTCGCAGCGAGCTGGAAGAAGCACTCGCCCACATCGCCTCGTAAATGTGCCAGGTGGGCTGCCGCTCGCGAGTGGTAGGCGTGAGTTCGGGAGCGTGCAGGCTAGTTTGTTTTTCTTTAAAAAATGTTTTTCATTTTATTTTCTTTTTTCATATTTTCAAAAGATAAAATTTCTTATAAAACCATGAATTTGAAAGAAAAAATGTTGAACACATAATAATAAAATGTTCAAAAGAAATTAAAAACACATTAATTAGACATTTAAAAATGTTAAACATGTATAGAAAAATGTTTCTAATATCTAGAAAATGTACAATGTGTATTGAAAAGTAGACATCAAAACATATATTAAAAAAATATTAAAAATGTATAGCATAATTTTAAAAAATGTTGATTTCAAAAAAAATATTAATCATGTTTTTTTCATGGTAATAAGTGTCTCATTCATATAATAAAGAACAAGTTACAAGCCACGTAAACACCGATGTGACAAAACTAAAAAGAAAGAGTAACTCTAGCCTTTGCACAAAAGACATCTGCTAAGAAAGCAAAACACAATCAAAATCGGATAATCCCATGAGCTTGATATCAATGTCCGTCACCTGCCTCCATCACTATTGCAACAACCACCAAAAGCGCATGTGACCGATCACCTCTTCGCCCAACCCCGATGCAGCTCCATCGTCGATATGCACCTTTTACGGACTTCCATGGTAGTTTACTAAAGGCGAAGCCATTATCGTTGAAAGAACCAGACCATAGAAACACCCGAATGCGTCATCAAACTCCAGATATAGCCCTGGCCCGACAATGATGTGGGAGGAGGAAACCATCTAGCAGCTGCCAACCACGAAACCAGCACATGATCCACTGTCTTTCAGTTGCCGTTGTTGCAGATCACTAACTGCATCCGCTCTTGCACTACCTCCTGAGCTCTATGCTGACGCTGGAGCAAATGTCGTTGCAACGACAAAGTTTAAGGACACAGAGGGATATCGTTGTCGCCACACCAACAAGTAGAACATGTGTTTGAAAAATGATAATCATGCATTTGGAAATTGTTTAACATGCATAAAAACATGGTTCATGTGTATATGAAAATTTTAATGTGTATGAAAAAATAGACATCAAACATATATTTAAAAAATGTTTAATCATGCATAACATGTATTAAAAAATGTTCCCATTTTATACATAAAATGTACAATTTGTATGAAAAAAATTAGACATCAAAATATATATCTAAAAATATACTAATTATGCATTTTAAAATTGTTAAAAGTTGTATAATAAAATGTTCCTGTTGTATATGAAAAATGTAAAAATTATCTATAAAAAAAAGTAGACATGTGTTAAAAAAAAGAAAAAAAACGAAAATAAAAAACCCAAAGAAACCTGAAAAAGAAATAAATAAATAAACAAGAAAGGAAAGAAAAAAGAAAAAACCCGAAGAAACCGATCCAAAACATTAAAACACTGAGAAACTAAGAAAACAGATGAGAACCAAGAAATAAACAAAAAAACAAAGGGAAAAACGAAAATAAAAAACAGAGAAAAAAAACTAAACCAGAGAAAACGGAGCGAGCTAATGAACGCAGCGACCCGAGAGAGCGAACCCAGCGGCCGAGCGAGCAAAACGCGTCAATGGGCCGTCCCATACCTTAGGAATTAGTACGGGCGGGGCGATAGAGTCTGGACCCGAAACTGCTTTCGTCCAAAAAACGCCACTACGGGTCCGTGGTCCGGCGCCTCCGTGCTGTGTCGATCCGGCCGACGAACGGCGGTCCCCTCCCCTCCTGCGCAGCAGCCGGGGCCGCTACTTCTAGCCGGCCTCCTCCGGCGTACAACCCTACTCCTCTCGGGTCCAGCCCTCCGGTTCTCATCCTGACCTAGGGTTTGTGCGACCCTGCGAGCTCCGTCCCCGCTCCACCCAGTCCCGGGCATACCAGCCGCCGCCCCGAGCCGTTGGCGCACAGACCTCCTCGCAGAGGCACCGTTGCCGCCGCCGCCAACCACGAGGTGAGGTCAACGTATCTGGCGCCCTACATTTCGGCCCTAGGTTTCGCTTCAACCATTGTTTGCATCCCTTCTGTTCGATGAGACGCTGCTGTAAATTTCCATAGTAGACCAAGCGCCTTGTCTATCTGTCGCATATCATCTTTTGGCTTTAAAATTAGGGATAGCCGGTTCCCTTTAGGCCTTTAGGAGCAAAATGTTTGGGCTGGATCTCGCAAACGTTTGGGTAGTTTTAGATGGAACACACGAGATGCATCTTACTCTACAATGGTCATATTTCCCAGATTAACTTGACTTAGGACGACGATAGCACATTTTTCTGTGGACTTGGTAGAGAAGTTTGACTTAGGACAAAACTAGGTTTTCATCAATTTGGAGAGCAAGGAGTACAAGATAAGTCAGAGAGACTGTTATTTTAGGTTATACTTGGAAAACTATACTGTATGGAGCAATGTTATGTTGCTAGACTATCTCTTTAATTAATTTATAAGCTTACTATAAACTTGCCTAGCTAAACTCTTATCAGTAAATATTTGGCCCGAAAAAAAATTCTTCCTTATTTGACACTGGATGTAAATTTTATTCCTTATGTGACACTTCCGTCCATTTTGACAACTAATGGTGTTAAATGTGATGTGAAAAGAGCATTTTGCCCCTGGTATTGTATTTTCTGATTTTTGCTAATTAAAGTAATACTCTACAAATGTAATCTATAACTAGTAAGTTACACGTGCCTTGCACGTGAGAGTAAGTGCGACCGAATATCGATTTACCACGTCATAATAGGCAAACATATAAATTTGGAGTCACGTATGATGAAGTACACGATATAGGTTTAAGTCTGAACGCTCATTCCATTAAAAATCAAATTATGACTATATAATATTCGATGATTGTGTGGTATATACTACACAAAAAAATGTTAAATATATAAGAATAGCTAAATACTCAATCTGCGAAGACAAAGTGAACTTTAGGGAGATGTTACCGCAGATTTGAAACAAAACAAACAAAAATCATACAGTAGAAACATATTTCAAATATTTTGTAAGAAAAAAACTTGGGAGAAGAGTCTAGAATAAATGAGAAGTGGTTGCATTTTGTGCATATTGTGCAATGTACTCCCTCCATCCCATAATGTAAGACGTTTTTTGACACTAATGAACGACAATTATCTTAATAGAAAAAGTTAGAGAATCGAAGTATGGAAGAATCTAGAACAAAGAAGAAGTTTCTTTGTTTTGAGATTTGTGCATATTATGATTGTGTCTAAGTTCAAGTAGAATCTTCTAGATATTACATGTGGCAAAATCTAATATAGTGAAGAGAATATCTAACGGCCAATACTACTCGGATTTGCCACCTCCCAGCTGTTATATGGGTTTCATCCAACGGCCAATAGTCAAAGTTATTCACACACTATATAGTGGTATAGATTAGTGTATGTAACATAACAGTTGAACTGTACGTCCTGTGTACGGCATAAAAAACTGTGCGTCTTGTACGCACCACTAATGGTGTACTAATGCCTGTCGAAAAAAATGATGTACTAATGTACACTGCTAACCATTCGATTAGAATTAGTTTTAGAAACTTGCACCAGCATCCGAGTACCATACTTTTCGATTTCATCAGTCCAGCGAACGCACGACGCGACTTGCATAACAAACCAATCAAGATGGCATCGTTTTTTTGTTTACAGCAGGCGAAATAGAGCGGGCAAACAAATGAGTTGGTATTTGTTGATTCTCCATCTCAAAGTGGAACTAGTCTACTTTTGAAGTAGCAGCTGTTGGCTTCTGAAACATAATAAAGATCATCGTTTCTCACGGTTAAGATGTACATGTGTATACCAGTTGGGACGCACATCACTAAATGCCAATATTATATCAACCTAGTTGTGATTGCATTTCTGAGCCACGCAATGTGCACCTTTTCTGGCATGAAGCAAGCATGCTCATGAGAGCAACTCGACTTCATGTTGTTCTTCTTCTGGCTGGCGTCTCCTTGCTGTGGGCCAAAAATCACCTAGCTAGCTACAATTAAATCACCTAAATACAATATCAGGGACAAAAAAGTCTTTTCATGTCACATTTAGCACCGTTAGTGCCAAAAATGGACGGGAGTGTCAAATAGGGAATAAATTTTACATCTAGTGTCAAATAAGGAAGAAAATATTTTTTGGGGGCCAAATAAGGAAGCGGATTTTAAGAAAGGGCCAAATAAGGAATTCTCTCTTTTTCTGTGGACTTGGTAGAGAAGTTTGACTTAGGACAAAACTAGGTTTTCATTAATTTGGAGAGCAGGGAGTACAAGATAAGTCAGAGAGACTGTTATTTTAGGTTAATACTTGGAGAACTATACTGTAAGGAGCAATGTTATGTTGCTAGACTATCTCTTTAATTGATTTATAAGCTTACTATAAACTTGCCTAGCTAAACTCTTTCTCATTACCGACACGGCTATCTCTTTAGGATCACTCTGGAACATAATTATCATATTGTCTGGAACCTGTTGGACTGCGGACAGGCTGGCTCACCGAGGACTGCAGCACCACCCCCGCTGCCTCCTTTGCGACCAGGCACCCGAGACGATCCGGCACCTACTGCTCGCGTGCCCCTTTGCCCGTCAAACCTGGCACTCGACCTTGGCATGGCTGTGCATCCCGGCCCCTGTTCCAGAACACAAGGCCAATCTTATGGACTGGTGGCTGCGCGCGAAGGATGCCACGCCACTGGCGCTATGCAAGGCCCTACAATCTTTCGCGCTCCTCGTGCCCTGGATGCTATGAAAGCACAGAAACGATAGTGTCTTTGAACACACGAGACCATCGTTTGACCAGCTACTAGACAAGATCAAGGATGAGATCCGCTGCTGGGCAACGGCCGGGGCTCAAGGGCTTAGGTTCGTTTTGCCACAATCATGGGATGTCCACTGATCATAGTGTTAGCCATGTAATTCTTACCTCCTAGGAGGATTGTACCTGTACTCCCTATTTTTTCAATGCAATGACGCAAATGTCCTTTGCGTTTTCTCGAAAAATATTGTCTGGAACAGAAATACATTTGTACTTCACCTATGTGCCAGACTGCCGTATTGAGGCCTGATACATACCAAGGATGAGATCCGCTGCTGGGCAACGGCCGGGGCTCAAGGGCTTAGGGTCGTTTTGCCACAATCATGGGATGTCCACTGATCATAGTGTTAGCCATGTAATTCTTACCTCCTAGGAGGACTGTACCTGTACTCCCTATTATTTTCAATGCAATGAAACGCAAAGGTCCTTTGCGTTTTTCAAAAAATATTGTCTGGAACAGAAATACATTTGTACTTCACCTATGTGCCAGACTGCCGTATTGAGGCCTGATACATACCATGACATGATACCTGTGTCACCCGTGCGAAGTGCCGTGCTTCCTTAATCCTAGGTGTTGGTTAATATCAGGGATCAGGCATGTTTCTGCATGCCTGACTCATCTAAATACTGCATTGTAGCTGTGAAAGTGCTTGCTTTATTGTTACTTGTTCTTTGAGTTTTCTTGCTTATGATGACTCATTTTGTTGATTAGACTATTTCTTTCTCCTCCAGGCTGTTTCTACCTAAATCCAAGGAATTGGTGCAATATCAGGTCATGGAGGGGAGTAAGAACATGCAAGAGTCAGACACTGCATCTGTTGTCAAAGTATCCAGGGAGCCTGCCATCATTATCAATGGTGTCCCAGACTTGCCTCCCGATTTCGCATCTGCTTCACAACCTGCAGTAAGAGATGCTCCAGGATCTCGAGTTGATCATCGCTTTGGTGAATGGCTAGAAGGGCGGAAAGTGAGAAAGCAGTTTGGAGACAAGTATTTCGCAGGGAAAGTTGTCAAGTATGACAGTGAAAGCAATTGGTACAGTGTTGTCTATGATGATGGAGACCAGGAAGATCTTGAATGGCTTGAACTGGAGGATATCCTGCTACCATTGGACATAACCATTCCACTCAGAAAACTTGTTATGGACAAATTCAAACATCAGAATGCTGTTCCTGACTACAGACTTAAGGGGGCTAGATCATCGCAAGGGACTAATGGTGCTAGCAACCAGATGGTGGTCAGAACAGTAAATGGCCAACAGTCAAACAACCTAACACTACCAGGGTTGCTTCAGGCGTCCCCATCAAATGCAGAGACTGTCAGGGCAGAAAAACTGAAGATGCAGACTTCCAAAAGAAAAACTGAAGAGGTATGTGTGAAACCTAGTGATCAGCCTAAAAAAAGGGGCAGGCCTCGAAAGGATAGAACTATATCAGTATCAGGTGACATTCAACCTAAAAAAAGAGGCAGACCTCCAAAAGAAAAGAACATATCTGGGGAGAGTAGTGTTCATAAGCGCAATGCAGAGACTGTCAGAGCAGAAAAACTGAAGAGAGAAAGCTTGCGTGTTCGAGGGGCATAACCTAACAATCAATCTCACTGTTACAATACAGATATTTCTAAATATTCCAGTCTATGTATGCTGGTGACACTAGCTTTCAATGTACTTTGTACAACCCAGCGTACAACAAAATTTGTAAAGCTATATTTACTATTCGGGCACTATCATATTTCTTTTCCTATACAAGTATATCTGCAAACTGTTTGAAATTCTTCGGGTACGGCCTTAGAAGTTTTCCTTGTGGAAATGGAACCTAGTTGTGGTTGTCTGGCTGAATTCTTTTGAAAGATCCTTGAGTTGTTTCGTGAGTGTTGGAGATCCACAATAGAAAACACCTGTAGATTCATGTACATGTTAACTATTGCACGGTCTAGTATAAATCTCCATGACAAGGTCTTTAGTGAATTTAGCTCACCTATACGAGAGTTCTTGTGGGCATTGGCCAAATCAGAGAAAACTTTTCTCCAGTTAGGCCTTGCAAAATGTGTCCGAATCTACAAGAGACGTATCAGAAAAAGGAAGCAAAGACATATGGGATCAGATGAGAATGCAGAGCTGGGCAAATACCTTGCTTCCGGAGACGATGTCAACACCATTTTTGGCATGCTGGAGTGACTGAACCATGGCAATCAGCGCTGACCTTGCGTCGCCTTCTTCATACACGCTGGTGAGGTAATTGTGCATCTCTATGACATTCTGCAATTGCCAAATTACTTCAGCTCAGTTCTATAGATGCGACTGGACATCTCGTATCGTATGGAAAGATGAAAGGAAGATATCAGAGTGAGATAAGTACGCTGTGATCGCTGTCAGCAACATCGTTCATGACTCCTTTGAACCAGTCGAAGGATCCTTGCTCTCTGGTAACCCAGTAGAAATAAGCTCTCCCTGGCCCACTGTTCTTGAAGCTGCCTATCTCAGAACCGTGTATGCTTTCCACCTCCTGTTCCATCAACTCATCTTCTCAGTTATGTTATCTCCATTAGCTATATTATGTATATAATGTTGAGAATACTTTGCAGTGAAAGAAATTTACATCATTGGACTTTATGTTGTTCAAGAGATCTTTCAATATGCTGATGAAAGGAGTGGCGCCGATCCCAAGACCGATAAGCAAAAGAATGTCGTATTTCTTGTAATTTTGCGCCGGTGCACCATAAGGGCCATCGATAAAGACCTTAGGAAACCTAAAGGAGACACAAAAATGATGATATTAGAAGTCTCTACTCAAAACTAACTGAATTTTGCGTCGCCAAATAGTTAAATGAGCTCACCTGGTGTCTTCTGTTGCAGAGTCTGCCACAACTGTAGTTTCAAGTCTCGAAAGGGTAGCCTTCTTGGAAGTAACTTGTGCCTCGCAACACTGTGTGAATATGAATCATTTTAGTTATTCATTCTTGGAAAATCCACATTTATTCTACTCTCCTGTATTTAATAATGAATAAACATCTGCAGTTTAGTTGCCTGAGCTGACCTTTCCGAACAAGCTCCTGAGTTCAGATGTCCAGTCACCTAGCGTGCGGATATGCACACTCAGGTAATCATCTCCAGGTGCAGAAGTGATGGAGAACGGATGCCTGCAAGACCATCATCAACTGTAAGCAAGAACCTCGGATGAACTGTATCTTTGTTCATATATGCAGCAAGGATGGAGTGATACCATTCGAAAGGCGAAACGTCGGGGCATTTCACAAACAGGTACATGCCACTCTTGTACTTGAAACCCGGTGGCTTCTTCATGTGAAGAGAGAGCACATTTCCTGGGTAAATCGCAGCCTGCATAGTATGTGGCAACATTGGTTAATAACAGCTAACAACAGTCAGAAAGAAGTAATGAATCATGTGAATTCTCAGTGGCCTGCCTTGAGAATGTTCACGTGGTAGTTGTTCTCGCGAACTTTTCTGATAATTCTCTCGCAGGCGTAGAAGAGGACAGGGACTATGAGGAACATCCATGTCTGAGCGAACAAATAACGATCGTCAACATTTGAATTTACAGGAAAGAAAAGCATTATATAGGTGTCTGATCATGAGTAAGGAGGGCAGAGGATTAATTACCGTCTTCTTATACCAGATTCTGGTGAGGAATATGAAGTAGGAATGCACCACGAGGAGGACATAGACGAGCAGCAGCAGGTGGTGCGCGTACCAGAAGGCGTTGAAGCCGGCCAGGTGGTGCAGCGGCGACGGCAGCTTGACGACGCTCCGCCTGAAGGTGTGCATGGCCAGCGTGAAGGAGAAGGTCATGATGATGATCATGAGGATGCCGGTGACCCCGGGGGCGCTGGCCAGCAGGTCCAGGTACGTCGGCTGCCTGAAGCCGAAGTTGGGGCCCAGCAGGGCCATGAACTTGTCGCTCGGGCAGGAGATGAGCCTGGGGAAGTCGCAGGTGACGTGAGCGAGCGTGTGCACCACCGTGCCGACGGCGATGGCGGCGGCGAGCACCTTGTGGAAGTTGATGTTGTCGTCGAAGGGGATGACGTGGCTGAGCGCGGTGGAGCGGAGGGTGGTGAGCGTGTTGCGGCAGACGGGGAGCAGGATGAGCGCCATGTTGAGCTTGAGCGTCTCGGCGGCGCCCTTGGCGACGCAGACGCAGTTGCCCATGACCTGGAAGGAGGACCGGTGCTTGTACTGCTCGAACTTGTAGACGAAGAGGGCGAGGTTGGCGGTCAGCCACAGCGTCACCAGCCATATCCGCTTCCAGTTCTCGTGGATGAAGTCCATGGTCCTGGTGACGTGCCGCTTCAGCGGGCTCCGGTACCGCATCGGGATCATCGTCCTCGCCAGGCTCGACGTCGTCCGCTTCAGCTTCACCTCCGGCGCCTGCGCGCTCACCATGCCACGAAGCAGCGTCTCCAACTGCCAAATCTGCATTGGAGATTTGAAGGTTGGAGCACACACACCTTCAGCAATTCGCGCCATCTGAAGTTTCGACATGGCGACCACTACTAGGCTATTATTACTACCGTACCTCGATGTAGCCGCGGTCGTCGGGGTCGAGCTCCTCCATGATCAGCGACGAGTAGGTCGCGGCGTGGCTCTTCAGCTTGGCCAGCTTGTTCGCCGACGCGCTCAATATAATAACCTATCACCAGCGAGTAAAAAGAACAGGTTGAGTATTCATTTTTCATTGTTTCAGAATACAGCAGATCCCATCGAGCAATTGAAAATCCCCACCTCCTTGACCTCATCTTCCGTGAGCATCCCATCGCCGTTCTTGTCGCACCTGTTCGTGTAAAATTTCATCAATACGTTCGGCTGATGAACTCCAACATCGATGCTAAAATCAGACTGAACCTATAGCTTACATGTCGAAGAAAATGCGGAGCCGCGAGTCGAAGTTCTGGTCGGTCATCTCCGTCCAGAACTCCCTGAGCTGCTCCTTGGTGATGCCGTGCTCCGGCTCGATGCTCCTCCGCCGCGACAGCGTCACGAACAGCTCGCCGGCGAACTCCTTGGAGTCCCCCATTCCTTCGGATCAAGAAGCATTCGCCCATTAGTGATTAGTCCACCGACATGAGTCCGTTTGGGGGATCCGTAGACATATTACTTCTTTTGAGCGAACATTGTATCGTGGGCATTAATTGCTAAGATCCAAATTAGCAGCTAGGAGTGGGGGTGCTGGCACTGTACTTGATTTTGTGTCCTGACCGGGCACTATTTGGGACAGCAAGCGCTGATTTGGGGAAATTCTTGTGGGCCAAATAGTGGATCTCGGTTCGGTGCGCCGACCCTGCCAACAACTCTTTTGGGCAAATAGGAACAGTTCGTGGTAACTTCAAACGACTGTGGCCAAGCATAAAAATGGTGGATACAACAACAAGATGCCCCCAACAGAAGTACATAAGATTCCCCATGCTCTCGTGGCCACGTTGTCAGATTCGATCGTGCAGTTCTAATTAGAAATCAACTGTTTGTGTCTAATTGTTTGCTACTGCCATTCTTAATCCCACCGTCATCGAACAAGATTAGTTCACAGTTTTGGTTCAAAAAAAGAGAAAGATGAGTAGACAGTCGATGGGTGTTTGGGTATTCTGCTCACCGATGCACTTGCCGAAGCTCTCCTTGGGGAGGCGGCCGCTGGCCTTGCTCATCTCGTCGAAGCGGCGCTCGACGGCCTTCCAGCCCTCCTTGCTCCCGGACGTCTTGTCGAGGAAGCGCAGACCCTTGAGCCCCATCTGCGCGCTGGACTGCATCCGGGTCATCCGCCCGCCGCCCGGCCGGATGCTGGGCACCACCTCCGGCACCTTCATCGACACCCGCGACGCGAACTGCCGCACCCCGGACGCCAGCCGCGACGGCTGCTGCATCAGCCCCCGGAACCCCGGCGGCCTCGGCAGCCCCGGCGGCGTCCTGCTTCCCCCGTCGACGGTGATCCCGTCCAGCGGTGGCGCTGGCCGATCCGCGTACCCGCCGACCGGCGACGCCATCCCTCACTTAAAACTGACAGGGAGAGCGCAATGCCGCCCGCCGGCGGCTCGCCGGAAGCTGGACGCGGGACCCGCCTGCTCTAAGGTAGCTAGCTAGGGGAGGTGGGGTGGACGTGCTGGCCTGCTGGTGCTGCTGCCACGAACTCGTCGGGGGGAGGGGAGGAGACAAGATATGGCGGGTAACATGCGTGGATGTCCCAGTTATAGCCGTTGCGACGACGCCACGACGCCGTCCGTGTACTGCTGCTGCCGCTGTCCACCGCGCGCGCGGGGATCGATGCAGCGGCGTGGGCGAGCGGCCGGCCGTCGGATGCGGGATCTGCGGCTCGCGCACCACCCTGGCGAGATTTTGGGTCGGGGGGCGATATGTCGTACCGTCGGCGCACGTCGAGAGCTTATCGTGTCGTTCTCCCCGAATAGGCCCGCGGCGGCCGTCGGATGATGAGCCGACGGTTGATGATGGTGGACGTTAGGTGTGGCGACGTGGTGCCCCGCCGGAGGGAATGGGAATGGCGCTCGGCGACGTGGACTGGCCCCGTGGGCCCGCGCGGGAAGGTTGGTGCGCGTGTGGTGTCGTGGGGCGCGGTGGTCTTTGCCGGTGGCAGCGTGGTCGCGGGGGAAATCGGAGGGCAGAGAAGAAAAAAACGGGGCAGATCGCTGCCTGCCTCGTTGCAAAAGCAGGGTAGTAGCTACCATTCTAAAAAAAATATGTTTAATATGTTTGCTTAAATGTTGTTTTTTTAAGCATCTCCAACAGGCGCTGGAAATAATCCACGCGCTGGAAAAACCCGCATTATTGCGCGCGCGGGGCCGAAACGAGCGCTCTAGCAGACGCGCAATAATCGCGCGCGTGGTAAACTTGGTTCAGCACGCAGAGGAAAACGGCATCGCGCGCGGTGGATTTGTTGCGCCCGCTCTCGCGCGTTGGACAGCGATGATTCGCGCGCGACTTCGCCAACTGCCGCCCCGCCCCGCGCCGCCGGCGGCGATGGAAGACCGCGCCGACATCCCCCCAACCCCTCCCTACACCCACGCCCCTTCGCCGCTGCGGCCGCCGCCGCCGCAAACCCTAGCGCGGGGTTAAGCTTCGGCTTCGCCGCCGGCGCCCCTCCTCCAACCACCGGTCTCGCGCGCGGCCTTTTCATGGTGCCACGGACGACCTCGCAAGTTGGCGTCGCGCCGCCGCCCGCCGTGAAGCCACGGGCCCCCATCTCCAAGCTACCGAATGCGGCGGCGGCGGCGAAGGCGTCCAGGAAGAAGAACAAAGCGGACGGCTCTTCTAGGCGGTCAAAGAAGAAACTTGCAGGGCGTCCGACCGCGCCTCCGCCGACCGAAGCGCCGGAGAGCTCGCAATTTGTTGCGCCGGCGGTGGATGTGCACAAGGTGTTTGATGAAATGCCCGCAAGGTATGATTTCGCCCCCTTTTGTTGTTGTTTTTTTACATAAATGTATACATATGGATAGCTTAGTTTTGTTCTACATACTTTGTAGGTTCAATGATGACACATATATGTCGACTATGGGTGTTGGCTCCAACAATTATCATTGGTCTCAAACCAATGAAGTACATGAAGATGATCATGAGTATGAAGTGGATGAGGATGGTGAGGGTACCGTCGATGCACCGAAAGGAAGAGCGGGCAACTACACCATTGATGAAGACATCTTGCTATGCAATACATGGTTGTATGTGTCTATGGATGCTAATGTTGGAGGGGACCAAAGTAGAGATACATATTGGGTCCGGATGAAGTAGCACTTTGATACACACAACAAGAGAGGAATTGAGCGCACTGATAGATCTCTTCGCTCCCGGTGATCGACAATCAACAAAGATTGTCAAAGGTGGGCGGCCGCATTGAAGTCGGTTGACACGATAAACCCAAGTGGCACTAATGATAGAGATAGGGTAAGTGCCACTTCTTTATGTTCCATGTTCATACTTCTTCTTTGGTGTTTCAAGTGCTAACTTGTTCTTTTGTTTGTAGCTCATTATTGCACAAAACTTATTTCGAGGAGAATAGAAGAAGACTAAGAAAGGCAAGGTCAAGAAAGGGAGAGCATTTGTGTTGCCCCATTGCTTCAAAGTGTTGAAGGATGAAGAGAAATGGAAGGCCCGTGATGACCAAGAGAGCAAGAAAAGTAAGACAACTATTGATTTGGATGATGATAAGGAGGAGGAGGCATCAAGTGATGATGGCAAGAGGAGCCCTACACCAAACTCGGTTGCCTACTCCAAGCCAAAAGACTAAATGGAGATAAGAAAGAAGCAAAAGAAAAGAAGAAGAAAAGAGGAGATAATGAGTTAAAGAATGCTATGGAAGCTATTGTGAAGGCACGAAAGGAAGCAAACGAGGTGAGAATGATGGCAAGGAGCCAAGATGCGGCGGCCGAGGAGAGAAAGGTAGCATTGGAGGAGAAGAAATTGGCCATGAAGGAGCGAGCTAGATTATTGAAATGGGAGAAGTACTTGTTCTTCATGTACACATCTACCCTCGATGATAGGCAAAAGGAGTACATCAATTTTTCCCGTGATGAAGTCTTGGTCCAAAAAAGATCCATGGCCATGGGAGGCATGGGAGACATGTGAGCTACCATGGGTTCAGAGGCATGGGAGCTACCATGGGAGGCTTGGAAACATCTACGGGAGGCATGGGTGGCTTCGGAGCTACCATGGGCGGCATGGAAGGCATGGGTGGCTTCGGAGCTATCATGGGAGGCATGGGAGCATCTATAGGAGGCATGGGTGGAGCCACCATGGGAGGCTTGAGAGGCATGAGTTTTGGTTCTCTCATAGGAGACATGGGAGGACCTCCCGGTGACATGGGTGCACGCATGGCTTCCGGTGTGCCTCACATACCTTTGCATGATGCTGTTGAAGATAGTGCAAACACCGTCCGAGCTCCCGATGACGATGAGGCGCTTCAAAATGGAGAGGAGGAGGAAGAATCGTCTTCGGAAGAGGAGGAATATGAAGTGGCATGATTGTTGATGTGCAATTTGTTTGTGTGAACTTTTATTTGCCATGAACTTGGTTGAGTGATTTTGAACTACAACATGCAATTGAATTATGCTATGTTGCTCCAGCTCTATTGTGCACACTTGTTTAATGTTTGAAAGATCATCATATTGTCATGGATATGTGTTGTTCATATTTGCCAAGCGCCGGCTGCTCGCGTGCGCTGCATTTTACAGCGTCTGCTGGAGCTATAATGTCGCGCCATATTTTACAGCGCCTGCTGGAGCAAGCTCCCTGCTGCGCGCAAAAAAAGCTATTTCGGCGCAGTAAAAATAATTTAGCGCGCCGCGCGGTTGCGCCTTGTTGGAGATGCTCTTACAAGAAAAACTTTCAATTTATCCATCAACTGTTAAGGTACTACAAAAAACATTAAAGGTAAAAAACACATTCAGGTTCGTAGACTATCTAACGACGACTACAAGCACTAGAGCGAGCCTTACTTAGGGCTCCTTTAATTCAAAGGAATTTTATAGGATTTCTGGAGGATTAAAATCCTTAGGATTTTTTCCAACATTGGTCCTTTGATTCATAGGATTTGGTCTCATAGAATTTTTTTTCCTATGAAATCTTTTGTACTACATTTAATAAAAAATCTAACATCCACTCCAACCTCTTTTTAAAATTTCTTTGTTTTTTCTGTGCATCAAACACTTATTGCTAATCCTATAGAATTCAAGTGGGCATGCCACTCCAACCCTATACTTTTTCTATTCCTACATTTTTAAAATCCTACGAATCAAAAGGCCCTTAAATGTTGTTACATGGTCTGCTTAATGTCCTGGTCGACGATGAAATCTGAACAAAAAATAACGTCCTGGTGAACAATGAAATCTGAACCGATGACGGGGATTACATTAACGTGGTACGCAGAACATGGTTATGGTGGGGCAACACGTCACCCGCTGTTTGGTGACACAAGTGCATCGAGAGTTTGAGAGTGAGGTGACCATGTACATGCCAAACTCAAACCGCCAGCCTCTCATGACTCAGATTTTTCGTCAGAAAAGACCAGATATGTTTTCATATTGACAGAAAGGACCATCTGCTCACCGTATTGACAGAAAAGACCAGCTACGCTGTGGCGGCAGGTCTAGCAGCAGACACGCGGCACCAGCCGCCACATGCGAAGGCGACAGGGCCTGCCGCCACAGCCCACGACGGCAGGCTGGGCATAACAGGAAATCGATGGAGGCTGGGGCTTGTAACGGAATGGCGACGCCACGTGGGGACTGCCGCCATACTCCGGGGCGGCAGGTCCTGTTGCTGCTGCGCGCGTCTCCATCATGTTCGTCCTTGGTCATTTACTCGATTTTTGTCGAAAGAGACCACCTGCGCGAACGAATTGCCAAAAAGGACCACATGCAGATGAATTTGACAAAAAAGACCCCCTCAGCCGTGGCGGCAGGCGCGGCAGGCGACACATGGCACCTGCCGCCACGCCTGTAGGCGGCGGGCCCTGCCGCCACGCCTATAGGCGGCCACCGGGGCAGAACGTGTTTACTATATTTCCTCGTGCCGGGACGGAACAGGGTAGGCCTGGTGGGCCCTGCCGCCACAAGATGAGGCGGCCGGCGCTGCTCCTGCCGCTCGCAGGCCCAGCCGGTGGGCCACGCAGCCACTGCGGGAGGCGGCAGCTCTGCTACACGCGCGACAACGGACGCTGACGGCGCTGATTCCCAGGCGCGACAGCGACGCTGACGGCGGTGATTCCCTCGCGCGGGAATATGGACGCTGATGCCCTGCTTTTGGTTCTTTCGCCCGGGAATCAGTCCTGCTTTTACTTCTTTTGCCTCAGCGGATGCGACGGCACTGCGAGAATCGCTTTGGCTATTGCTTGAGCGGATGCGATAGCACTGCGGGAATCAGTCACTCGCTGCGGGAATCCGATGCTGCGGGAACCTGTTGTGCCGACACTACAGGGATCCTAAAATTTTCCGCCTAATTTCGTCTGTTTGCGCTTATTTTCTCGCCATCATTTGTCGTCTGAGCCTATAAAAGGAGACACCGAGGCTCTTGTCCAGCCATCCTCGAAATCGCCACTGCGCAAAAATGGTAGAACTGGAC
This sequence comes from Thinopyrum elongatum, assembly GCA_011799875.1. NCBI lineage: Eukaryota > Viridiplantae > Streptophyta > Magnoliopsida > Poales > Poaceae > Thinopyrum > Thinopyrum elongatum. Next base: position 473,638,647 of record CM022299.1, on the reverse strand, counting down.
TTGCCAGACAGTATAAACTAATAATGCAAGTACATCTGAATTAAACGGTAGAACTGGACTTGCTTAAAAACTACATGAAGGCATCATCGTCATCCTCCGTCGATGCAGAACTCTTGCCCTTCGAGGATCCAGAAATCTTACCCTTGGACGATGCAGAACTCTTGCCCTTGGACGATGCAGAACTCTTGCCCTTGGACGATGCGGTAGTTGTGGCCTTGGTGCTGGGCATGAAGATATCATCTTCATCCTCGCTATCGCCAGTCCATAAAAAAGTATGTTTTGCTGCAAACACACTCTTATGCTCTATCTTCTTCTGTGATGCCCCCGGCCTAATCGTGCACTAATCATACACGCAAAAGCACACGATCAAGCCTAAGGACTCACGGGAAGATATCACAACACAACACTAAAACATAAATAAAGTCATACAAGCTATATATTACAAGCCAGGGGCCTCGAGGGCTCGAATACATAAGCTTGCGTACAAGCGTCAGCGGAAGCATCAGATATCTGAGTACAGATATGAAACAGAAACAGAAATGCATTTAGAAAGGCGGGGCAAAATAAAACACTACGATCGAAAGGCGTAGGCCTCCTGCCTGGGACCCTCCGATCCTACTCCTGGTCGTCAGTCAACTCGTAGTGGTATCCATCCTCTGGGTAGTAGTAGTAGACGATCGACGGGGCATCTGTCTCAAGGGGCTCCGTCCTCTGGTCGCGACAAACTGATATGGGGAGAAAAGGAAAACAAAGCAACCGTGAGTACTCAGAAGTACTCAGCAAGCAAGGATCTACACTACATATGCAACATTTTTAAGGGGAGGCTGTATATGTGGACTGGGCTGCAGAAATGTAAGAATAGAGAGAAGGCCTAGTCCTATCAAAGACTAGCATCTTCATCGGTCTTGCAGAAATAGAAGAGAGTAGAACAGTACAATATAATGTAGTAGTATCATTAAGTCTCATCCTCACCCAGAGATCCTTTCTCGACTCCCTGCGAGAAAGCAATCCCAGAGCCATACAGTCATCAACCTCGTCCGGAGATCCCTTCTCGACTCCCTGCGAGAAGCAATCCCAGAGCCATAGTATCCAAGTATCCAGTTCTAAATTGTATCAATCAGGATACAACTCCGAGTGTCCTTTACCGTAGGACAGGCTATCGATAGAAGTGTTCTTCCCTGTAGGGGTGCACCAACTTACCCAACACGCTCGATTAACTCCGGCCGGACACACTTTCCTGGGTCATGCCCGGCCTCGGCCAAACGACACACCGCAGCCCTACCTACAGCTCAGCAGAGAGGTCCCCGCCGGTCTACATCCTAAGCGCTCAGGGGTCTTGGGCCATCGCCCTGTGCACTCCGGGTCGTTGCGAGCAGGGTGAAGCCAGGCACCCGGAGGGCGCCGGTCCGTCCCGGCCGTAAGGCTGAACTAGACATCTGACCGAGCTTTCGGCTGATGCTACGATGCAGAACGCCCATACTATGCCCACGTGATGGTTAGTGCTATCAGGCCAGAGGCCTGCTCGGATCAAATATCCAAATCGTTAGGACTAGGGGCTTGCGGTAACGAGCAGAGACTCACGAAAGATGTGACCCCGTCGCCCCGTCTCGAGGACTTGCTGCAAGGGTTAAGAATGCCCGGCCGCGCCTCGTATTCACCACTCGGGCACCACACTGGCACCCGTCTTCACAACACTCGCCTCTCAGGCGCACGCGGGTACCCCTCAGGGTCGACCCGCCTATCCAAGTATTAGTGTAAAGTCCAAGTATCCGTGTGTCCATAACATCAGGGGAATCCGAGGTATCACCCTCGTTGGATTCCTACTCGATGTCTCCGTCAAGGTGAACTCGGAGGAATCACCCTCACTAGGTCCACACTTGAGGTGTTGTACGACAGCGTCGTTATCGGAAGCGGTGAAGGAGGAATCACCCTCGATTACCACGTCCAAATAGGTACTCTACAGAGTTAACATCAAAAGTGCTACACGAGGTATCACCCTCGGCACTCGATATTAACGCTGCAGTGTCGTTACAACTAAGGGGGGTGATGTGCGGTGCCGGGGTCTGGTCTTCAATCCCGTTGATCGGGTCTTCGGATAATCCAGCGGGCAGTCGGGATAAGTGGGGTCACTGATAGGTCTCTACCCAGCCTAAACTAAGCAGTTTAGGATATGCAGGTAATTATCAACAGCAGGATATAATAAACAGGCTATGCATCAGAATAGGTAAAGCAGCAGCAGCAATTCTAATGCAAGCATGAGAAATTAGAATGGGCGATATCGGGATGATCAAAAAGGGGGGCTTGCCTGGTTGCTTGGCGGCAAGGGCAAGGTTGTCAATGGTGTCTTCGGGCTCCGGAGCTGCGTCGGTCTCGGGGACGACGTCGGTGTCTGGGGCTACCGAGAGAGAAGAGGGGGAGGAAACAGTATAAATACACAGCAAACATGAGCAACACAAAGTACGACATGACAATGTGCAGTGCCGGGTGTGTCCTAGCGTATGGTTGCACGTCACCGAGGAAGGGGGAATCCATCCGGGAATGTTTTCCCGGTTCCGGACATTTGTCAGACAGATGACCGGAGGGGATCGGTTCCATGTTCGGATAGTTAGGGACGTGTGGCGGACGAACGGACCGCGTATCCGAATTCGTCTCGTCGTTCTGAGCAATTTTCATGTATATAAAGTTTTTCGATCTGAGTTACGGATTATTTTATATGATTTTCTAAAGTTTTTATTAATTTCTGAAATTTATTTATTTTATTAAATCAACATTATCCAGAACAGTGTCTGCTGACGTCAGCATGACGACCAGTGGGTCCCACATGTCATTTTCACATTAGGCTAATTAGGGTTTGATTATGTTAATTACAGTTTAATTAGACTAATTAATTAATTAGATTAATTAAACAGAATTAATTAAGTTAATTATTTATTTATTTAATTAATAATTATTTATTATTATTATTATTATTATTTTATCTTTTTTTAAAACCCTTTAAGGGCATGGGCCCGTGCTGTCATAGGCCTGGGGGCCTTAGCGGGTGCCAGGAACGGGCGCTGCGCGCAGGCATCGGGTGCGGGCGCACCCGAGCGGGGCACCGACGGCGGGGCAAGCCGGTGCGGCCAGTGGAGCGCGGGCGGGCGCGGTGGCGCTGCCGCGGGAGGAGGAGAGGGCGGAGGCGAGGCGCGGCGAAGCCAGGAGGGCGCGGGGTGAAGGGGAAAGGCCATGGCAAGCAGAGGTGGACGCAGCGGCGCTCGGGGCGACCGCGGGCGGTGTAGGCCACGACAGGCAGCGGCGGCCCGGCCGGCCGTGGTGGGGCGCGCGCACGGGCGTCGCTGGTTGAGGGCGGGCGTGACCAAGTGAGCGGGCAGACGACGGGGCGGCCGAGCGAGCAGGCGGGCGGCAGCAGCGAGCAGGAGCAGAGGAGGCCGAGGGCCTCACCGTACGGGGTAGGGACTAGGCAGCGGGTGTCGAGGAGGGGATGAGGACTACGCAGACCGGTGGGGAGGCGACGCCGGCGAGGTAGCGGGTGACCCGGTGAACGACAGCGAGGGCGATCCGGTGGCGGCGGCGTCGAGCGGCGACGGGGTGGGGGGGCGCCGAGCGCTGGGCGCCAGTCGGGAGGAGGTGAGAACGGGGCGATGACGATCCGGGCGACGGGAAGGTCGGCGGCGACCGGGGAGTGACGGCGGGACTTGGGCGGCGGCGACCGGGCGTTGGCCCGATCTCGATCCCGCTCGGGATGGGGGAAAGGGGATCGTGGGGGTGGGGGTGCGAGTGGTGGGGTAGTGGGCTAGGGTTACCGGGGTGGGGGTATAGGCAGGGGTGGGGAGGCAGCTGGGCCGGCCTGGTGGTCCAGCTGGGCCACGGCCCAGTTGGTCCGGGGGGGAGGCCTTTTTTTTAATTTCTTCTGTCTTTTTCTTTATTCATTTTCTGTTTTTCCTGTTTGCAAATAATTAGGCCCCAAAATGATTTTTACTAAACAAGTGACCTAGCCCAAAATTAGCAGTGCATTATACCCTAACTCCAAAAATTAGTTTGGGGTATTTATCATTTCATATTTATTTATAGGTCATTAAATATTGTTTTCCAGCCACTATTTGAGGATGTTCAAGCTAATTACCCAGCTCCAAAAATGTTGGGTTCAATTTTAGAATTGTCTCTGGAATATTTGTTATTTATCGAACATTTTAGTTTATGGGTTTGAGCAACTTTTATTTTCCACTTTTATTTAAATTTGGATTTTTACTTAGGAGTTGAAATGCAATATGATGTTAATGATGATCATGCACTGTTAAACATAATGACATGGCATAATCAAAAGGGTGATTACTATAGTTAACCACCGGGGGTGTTACATCTTCCATTTTCCATGCAACCTGAAAAGTTCTTTTCGTATCTCCTCAAAGGTCCTGCAAGGCCACCCACACCTAGATAATGCGTGACTCAGCTCACTCATGAGAGTGTCACTACTGATGAGTTCATCCCATGAAACTATTATATTGTCTATCTTGAAATTGGCGGCTAAACGCAGAAGACATTGGGACATACTAGGGTGAAAACTATGATCAAAAGGATAACCAGACATCTTGAGGAGACTAGGAGACTACACTGAAGTGTGTATCGACCTTAGTGTGAAGGGGGGTTTTATAGGTTCAGAAGAGAAGAATAGGCGGGAACTCAGAAGCGGGAAAGTATTGTGGGAGATATAGGAGGGAATCGGCGGTGCAAGGTATACGCGGGAACACAGAAGCGGGAAAGTATGGCGGGAGATATAGGCGGGAAAGGGCGGTGCGAGGTGTACGCGGGGACTCAGAAGCGAAAAAGTATGGCGGGAGATATAGGCGGGAAACATTGTTGCCGACTGGTGCATTTTTTTTTTCAGCATACATAGATGTTTCTTACATAAATCGAAAAGTCTGATACTGACATATGTAGATATAATGGGTCGCACATGTAGATAGATGAATCACCCTAGTCGACGACGGCCACCTGGCCTTTCCTTACAACAAGTTTTGACAAAACCGAGGGTAATTACTCGCTATCCAAACAACCATTAAACATAAGAGTACGATAATAACATTTTAATATCATATGAGTAAAACATTTAATTTCTTCCGGTTTTATATAATTTTTTCATATCATACGATAACAATCATTTATTTACAAATAATAATATTCGCAGCGGCATGCACATTGTTCACACCAGTACATCAATATAAAAAATATTAACAAAATTACGGCGTCATTTATACCTCAGCTCTAATATGGATGTGCTTGCGAATGCAATTAAGCGTCAAAATAGTTAAAATAAATATCTGTCACTAGTATTATATGAACGGAGTCAACCTATTATCACATGAACATCAATATTACACACGGATTTTTCTTTCTGCTAACAAAAGTATGAAAATAGCACTTGCATGTATGTGGTCATCACCTCAAAAGGGACAGTGAAGATGGAAACACAATTTCTTCAATCACGTCATCTCCTCCTTGTTTGCTACTAAGATGAATTATTTTACCTAATTACATACATCATTCAGTACATTAGCATGTAATCTTAACATAGAAAATTTAGATTATTGCGACATAACAAAGTAGACCTACGGTTTCCTAACTATAGACTTATTAATAAACATACCACATGAAATAACATACCACATGCAATGAACAATTACAGTACAATTTTTTCTTAATTGCCGTATTAAGATCTTCTCGCATGTCAATACTAATGGACGCAACTAACATTGATACAACATCCTCAATCTACTCTTCTCAAAAAATAGTATAAATGAAACCTATGCCGTTTGAAATCATTTCTAACTTCCAATCACTAACATCGCATAGCTAATGCCGAGCTAAAAGACTAACTAATTACCACCGTGCATGCACACAAAAAATTGCCAAGCTCATACCTCGATCTTCCCCTTCGTACTTCACTTTGCACGGCAAATCCTACTCCAAAAACTCCAAATGACTCCCCCGAGTGCTAAAATAATGCCTAAAACAACAGAGAATACACACTTAAGAACTAATCAAACAGAACAAAAACATCATGCATGCGAACGAAACCAACAAAAATGGATACATCTTACCTTAATCTATATTTTCTTCAACTTCACCATCTTCGAAATCCAACTCTAATTCGGCCAAAATCACGAGTGAAAGTGGCTACCAAGTTCTTCTTTCTGTGTATTCTTGTAGACTTACAGAGAGCAGAGAAGGCAACCAGAGATATTCGATAGAGAGTGTATGCGCACGGAGCTGCGGTTGTGCGTATAAAAAGAAGATGAGCACTGTATTGTCGGCAGAACGAGCCAGAACTCACCTACCGCGGCCTCGGATTCCAGCATCGTGGTGTCTCATCACACGCAGCAACAGCAACGCTCTTGAGTGTGCGGCAGAAAATCACGCGTAGAAATCAGCACGCCTGAGTGCTGTCGTTTCGGCTGCGGCAATAGACGGAAGCGGGAATCACGCAGTGCTTTAATCAGTGTCGTCTACGTAGACGGGAATCATGCACTGCTTTAATCAGTGTAGTCTATACGGGAATCCGATTCCAGATCATCGAAACTTGTGGCAGAAAGCAAAACAAGGCATCGTCGGAATCAGCGCCGTCTGCGTCCTTGTCGCACGTGCAGCAGGAACAGCGTTGCCGCCTCTTGTGGTGGCGGCGTGGCCCACCTGCTGGGCCCACGCGCAGTAGGCCGTGTCGGCCAGGGAGCGGCAGGGCCAGCGCTGGCCGCCTCGCCCGGTGGCGGCTGGGCCCACCACGGCTGGACCGTTCCGTCCCAACCACGGCACTGTGAGGAAAACGTTATACCCCGCGCGGCCGCCTCCCACCGTGGCGGCAGGGCCTGCCGCCTCCTGGCGTGGCGGCAGGTGCCACGTGTCGCCTGCCGCGCCTGCCGCCACGGCTGAGGGGATCCTTTTTGTCAATTGCGTCCAGAGGGGGTCTTTTTTGGCAATTCCACTGGACAGAGGGTTTCTTTAGACAAAAAATCCATTTACTCCAGAAAAAGTGCATGCATTCTATATTCTGCCTGCTTGCCACGTTCTTTCAATGTGTGGCACTAGGCTAGCACTACACACACTACACGACATGCAATCTGAAAACGCAACCTGTGGCCAATTGGCCATGCGCTACACTGTTCATAAAAGCTCATCTACAAAACAGGTTCCTTGTTAGTACTGCTAAGGGAGCTGCTAAGCGACTGACATGTTTCTGTTTCTCTCTCTCTCAAGCCAGCTGCAATAGTCAGGGCATGCACTTTTTCTTCTCTGTTGATCACTGCCAAATAGTACCCAAGCAGCAGCGAATAGTGCTGCCGCCACATGCTGTGGCGGCAGGTGCCACCTCGCCCACTCCATTCCGTTTCAGCGCTGGTTATGACCGGGCTGCCGCCGTGGGTTGTGGCGGCAAGCCCTGCCGCCTCTGGCTGTGGTGGCAGGTGTCACGTGTCGGCTGCCAGATCCGCCGCCGCAGCGTAGCTGGTCTTTTTTGTCAATACGGTGAGTAGATGGTCCTTTCTGTCAATACGAAAACGTATATGGTCTTTTCTGACAAAAATTCCATGACTCACGACCAAGATTCTGTACGCTACATGGCGTACTACCGTTCCGTATCTACTGTACTTGATTAAACACAAGGGCACAGCGTGCACCCCTAGCGCTCATCGGCATCAGGACCAGCGACCCTCCAAAACTTGTGGCACGACTCGTCGCTTTAGCTGTTCATACTTGTCGCGTACGGTGATGCGAGCTTCGTCTTCTCACGGAGAAGATCTCCACAACAAAGGAAACCGTTGTATGCATGCGTGTGCATCCGACCACGAGAATCTATCCTGCACGATACTGTCCTGCGTACTCTGTGATTCTACCCGTACTAATTTCTAGTGCCTTTAGCAGGACAATCTGAAACCAAATTCTTACCGTGAGAC